>LR880968.1:909730523-909748679 GCA_904067115.1 Aegilops sharonensis
AGCATGATTTTATTTATGATTATTGCTGTTGTAGAGGTGTTAAATATATAAAGTATGAAAGGTGTAATTTCATGAAAGTACTTTCTAATATCAGCTTCCTTTGCCTGATTGATGTTGCTTTACAGTCTTATTTGTCGGCATTTTGTTCGGCGAGTTAATGCTTTTTCCATGCTGTGAGGTCATATATGTTGCAGGCACAGAGCAGCAAAGAGTTTTCCATAGACACAAAAGCAATGCTCCGGCTGTAGCATTAATTACACACACTCGTATTTCCTAGGCTGCTATATAAATATGTACAAAAGGATTGCTATATCAAATACACGTTTATGATCAGTGCGTATTATCTTCCTTCTGACAATGCTTACCCTGCCTACAGTTATCTACATGGGTCTGGTTCCTTTTAATATTAATATTTGTCATCAGATTCTGATATACATTGTTTCAGTCCAAAATATATAGGGTGCACATTTTCTACATTTAATTTTGACTAAGACTATCTTTTCTTGGTGGTATGATCACTTATCAGTAATTTGATGGTTACCTATATATTTTGAATTTTCATAGCATTTTAACCTCCGATATCAATATATTTTCATAATATAAATTGTTCAATTTCATTTCCAATGTATTTTACTCATATATATTTATTATTTCATAATATGAATGGTATGACAAATATATGATTTAGTCTTTTGCAAAAAAAAAAAATTCTTGACTCGTGTATTTTTCAAAATTCCTTTCATTCTTTTAAAAATAGACGGGCGCGGCAACGCACGCCATCAATGATCTAGTCATAAGTGATGTCCCGACCAGATTCTTTCAACGTCAATGATTTTACTTTTTGGCAAGATACTTTGGTGGTACGTAAAGCTATAGATCAGCGATGGATCAACGTTGAGGTCAGGTAAAGAGGCGATCTGTCGACTTCTTCTAGGGTGGCCGCTACGGTGGTGCCGGAGTTGAGTGACGGGCATTGGTATCTTGCTCAAGGGTTTCTTCAGCCTAGATTGTAATTTCTTTCTCGACTAGCTAATGGTAGTTTTTGCAATAGCTAGGGTTGTCCTATCTTTTTTGGTTCTGTCAAATTGGTGTTTAAGTGGATCGTACTTTGATATTTATTTTATAAATGAGACACACCTTACGACAAGAAAAAAAATCAAGGCTACAGATCAACATGACCTCGTGTGTCCCGCATGATCGCCCAGGACCTGTGTAGTGCGTACGCCGGATCGTTGGCTCATACACGATATTAGAGCAACTCTAGCAGACCCAGCATCCCGTCCCGATCCGCAAAATAAACACCAAAGTGCGGGTCGGGGCGCGAAAAACGTCCCGATCAGACCCCGCATCCCGCCCCGGCCCGCAAATTTCTTTGCGGGGCGCGGCAAAACATCTCCCCCAACCTCTAGATTCACGGGCTAGAGGGACGACCCGAGCTTAGCCCCTATCCTAGCGAGATTTGGCGGGAGGGACATTTCCGCGCGGCCGTTCCCGCTCCCCCCCGCTCTCCGCCACCATTGCCCCGCCACTGCACGCTCCCCAGCCGTTCTTCGCGGCCATGGATGACTCCCTGCTGTCCCCCGTCACCGTCGAGGTCGCTGGCGCTCCTTCTCCTCGGCCGGATCTCGTCGCCGGCCCTATTGGCCCCTCCGTCGCCCAAGGTCAAGTCGCGCCTGCCCGCAAGCGGCAGTGCAACGTGGTCGTGCAGGGCGGCGCTACGGCAGCCCCCGCCGCGAGGGCCCGTGCTCCGGGCGCCAACGATGCTGCGCGATCTCGGCCGGCGGTAGAGAAGGTCGCCAAGGTCGCCGGCGTCAAGAGGAAGAAGATTCCGGCCACAAAGAAGCCGCCTCCTTCATCCGCTCACTCTGGCCCGGAAAGAGGTGCCCCGGCGATGTCGCTCAAAGGTGTTGCTCCCCCTGCAAGCGAGGTGTTTGACGAAATGGCCGGAACGTATGTGTCTTCGGTCATGGCAATTTTCTTTGCTTTTCACCATTTTGCGATAGCTCATGACTTGTTGTGCTTCACTATAGCGGTGGTTCGAACAATGCAGCTGCCGAGTTCATGAACTTCTTGGACACCAACGCTGTTGACATTGATCAAGTCCTGTTTGAAGCATTCGACTACAATGAAACGGAGGCCGGCGTTGACGATCATGGTTTTCAGGACGATTTAGAGGATATCGAAGCGGAAGCATATGAGCACTCGCAAACAAAACTGGGAAAAGCCAGAGATTGAAGAACTACACGATCTTGGAAGATCAAGTTCTCACCAATGCATGGAGTGTGGTGTCTCTTGATGCATGCACGGGTACTTCTCAAACCGCCAAGAGGTATTGGCAAAGGATCAAAGATCAATACTTCCACATGATGGCAAAGTACCCCAATAGGACTCCACGCACATTTCGGTCTCTTCAAGGTCGTTGGGAGAATATCAAGCCTATGTGCAGCTGTTGGGCAGCTTGCTTGGAGAGCAAGTACGCTATGCACCTCCAAGTGGAGCCGTGGAATCCGACTATGTGAGTTTTTTTTGCCTTTGTTCAACTTGTGCATCATCATATTACATCATATGAAATGATTGCATCATTTCACTTTGTTCACATTGTGTAGAAAAAAATTGCCCAACATAGATACAAAGACATGGAAGCTTCGGAAGGCATATTCTTCAAACTAGAGCATTGTTGGGAGTTTCTCCAAAAGTGCGGTAAGTGGAAGTTGATCGAGAAAGAATCCCCACAGAAGAGAGGCTCACTTACAAACATGGATGATGATAAGGATGATGATGGCCCAAGAAATTTGAACAAGCCCGATGGCGACAACAAGACTAAGGAGAAGATGAAGAGAGAGCATGAAGCATCGAGCTTGAGGGAGAAGATTGATGCCATGGTGTAATCAAATGAGTTGATGTTGTTGAAGTCGTTGGAGATCAAGAAAGAGTTGGCCGAGAAGAAGGCAAAGGAGAAGCAAGAAAAGTGGCAACTGCTCAAGGAAGAGGGGTTGCGCAAGGCGTCCATTGAGGATAGAAGAGCACGTGCCGATGAAAACAAAGCCATGTCCAAGTTGCTCGCCGAAGAGAACAAGATCATGTCAATGAACCGCAATGACATGGACGACCTCACCAAAACATGGCATGATATGGCAAGGAGAGAAATCTTGAAGAGGAGAATGGTTGTGTCGGCCGGTGCGTGTTACAGTTCCGGAGATGTTTTCTCTGCTGGCAATGTCGATGATTTCGGTGAGGGAGTTGGAACAAGCGCCGGAGGTGGATTCGGTGGTGGTGATGAACTTCTAGATGGACTCGATGGCGTGGAGTGAAGATCGACCAGGATGATTCCGGACGTGGTCGTCACTTTTGCAAGACCCTCTTTCGCGTTTGTCCTACTAAACTGAGGCTTTTATTTGCACGTAAATTGTGTTATGTTGTTTGTATTTGAACTTATTTGTGGTCACCAATGTGAAATTTGAGAATTGGCCGTTTTCTGTTTGCGGGTCGACGCGGCGGTGCCCATGCAGACACCGCAAAAGCCAACCCGTAAAAAAGTATATTCCGCAAATTTCCTTTTATACGGGTCCGTTTGGGGGTCTGCATCTGCGCCGTGCGAGCCAGCCCGCAAAAGCCGTTTTCCACGAACTGCAAACACATTTTGCGGGCCGGCCGGATGCCGGGTCTGCTAGAGTTGCTTGTCAGTACTTCATATGTTCATATCCATAACCAAAATAATAGGTGAGGATAAGCATGTCTTAATTAACCACCATAAAATGGGATAATAATAGGATCCAGTTTATCCCCTATACTTAGCAAAACTATAAATATATACCAATGAACTAGAATAATAATAAGCTTCGCGTCCACCCATTTACCTGTTTTAATGTTTCAGTATATGTTATTAATTGATTCCACTTATAGAACCAGAGCATGGCTACTATAAAGCACCCAACCTGTATAGATCCATTGCACATCCACAAAGATAGAAAGCTACAGATACAACCGCCGCAAACACAACTCCTAAGTAAAACAAAAACCTCCTATATAACATAGTTTTTCTACAAATCAAGGATGAAGACTGTCCAGGTGGTGCTTATATGCCTTGTCCTTTCGGTGCTCTGTTCAGGTATTTTTCCGGTATGTTTTTCTCTACCGCACTTGTAGGAAATATATTTCGGCTTATCCGTGCTCCTGCTCTCGAAACCCCGCAGGCATCGCTGCTCGCTGTGACCAGTACAACGTCTCCAAGGCATGTCCAAGCATAGCTTCATGCACAGCACTGTGCACCTATAAATATAAGGCGGATACGGTTTATGGTGTATGTGCTGATAACGGATGCTGGTGCATAGTCTGCGTGATACCACCTGCAGCTCAATCTGCGTCTGCTTCCCAGATTGCGCCTGCAGGGAAATAAAGGATATCGCTTGCTTCCCTTTCAGCCTAAATAGAATAAAACATGTCTAATTAATGTATTTTTCTCGTATCGACAACATTGTATCGGTGTATCATGTAGCAAGGACCCGCGAGGCAAAATAACATCATATTATTATTGAGCGCTCTTTGGCGAAATGCATGATAAATCAATTGAACACCGTAGAGGATGTATAAATATCATTTCATTGCGAGTGGCCATGAAAATACGTTTGTGGATTTTTTTTCTCCATGTTGAGAACATTACCAAACCATCGAAACCGGTCCTCCATGCAAGTTGCATGTGGATGGGAGATTGACAGCAAAGATAGTGAATAAACAGCTCCATAAGCAACCTTGTTCTGATCTCATCAAAACTATCAAACCCATCACTTCACACCATAAACCTGGCAAGCCGGTTCAAATCTGGTCGAGAAGAAGCCCTTGGGTACTCGGTGGTCGTCTGAAAGGCAACTTGAATCACAAAGAGAGTGTCCCTGACAGACCTGCAGGGTCTGCAGCGACGATCATTGGCATGGCGGATTGATCATGAGATGAATGCTAAAGCTGCAAGCTAACATTTGGCAAACACTGGGTGAAGACAACTGATGAAAAGTACCCACACGGATAATCCATGCTAACCGAGGCCAGCAGCCGCATGCATGGCCAGCACGAGACCTTGGTGCACTAGTAGAAAAAGGCCCATTTGTCCCAGTTCCAGAAGCCCTTCTGTCCCGGTTCTGGACCCGGGACTAAAGGGTCGGGACTAAAGCCCATGACCTTTAGTCCGGGTTCGCTTATGAACCGGGAAAGATGGGCCTCCATGTGGCCTCTCCGCCGAGCCCAGGTAGGAGGGCCTTTGGTCCTGCTTCGTAACACCAACCGGGACCAAAAAGCGTCCACGCGTCAGCAGTTCAGGAGATGGGGTTTTTGTTTTTTTGGAAGAGGGNCATGAGATGAATGCTAAAGCTGCAAGCTAACATTTGGCAAACGCTGGGTGAAGACAACTGATGAAAAGTACCCACACGGATAATCCATGCTAACCGAGGCCAGCAGCCGCATGCATGGCCAGCACGAGACCTTGGTGCACTAGTAGAAAAAGGCCCATTTGTCCCAGTTCTAGAGGCCCTTCTGTCCCGGTTCTGGACCCGGGACTAAAGGGTCGGGACTAAAGCCCATGACCTTTAGTCCCGGTTCGCTTATGAACCGGGACAGATGGGCCTCGATGTGGCCTCTCCGCCGAGCCCAGGTAGGAGGGCCTTTGGTCCTGGTTCGTAACACCAATCGGGACCAAAAAGCGTCCACGCGTCAGCAGCTCAGGAGCTGGGGTTTTTGTTTTTTTAAGAGGGGGGGGGGGTTGGGGGTTTTGGAGTCGTTAATTGGGCCAGACAGCCCATCTAAGGAAGCCACAGGAGGCGGTCGACGGAGCCCAGTAGCACGAGTGGATCGAGCACCAAGATCCCAACCGAGGCGAGCGAGGAGGCGCACGAGGCTCGAACGCGACGCCCTTCAGCCGAGGTTGCAAGGGACGTCGATCCAGCAGACGAGGGAATCCAGCGGACACGCCGGATGCGGATGAATCAGAGGCCCGGTCGATCCGCCTATGAAATGGGAAGGGGGACGCGGGCGATGATGGTCGGCAACCCATCTGCTGGGAACTGATCGCAATCGTACTTCAGTTTCTAAGAGCGCATTCATGGCGATTGTTGTGCCCATCCTTTCCGCTGTCGAGTGGTACTTCTATATTGTTCCTCCCATAACAATCCTCGGTCACCCTCTCTACTCTGACAGCACAAGCATCTTTCAGCATCATGCTATGGTATTACTTATGCATGATTCCTTCAGATTCTCCATTGAGGTTTACAATCGTTCATTATTTTAGTTGTTCTTTCAGATTCGTCATTGTGCCCTACATGAGTCTCTGTCAAATTTTGCATGTGTTAACTCTGTATGTATGTATGCAATTTGATATTTTATAATACTAACATTTGTCCACTTTGTCCTAAAGTAGTTTTTGCTGCTTGGAGATGAGCAGAGGGAAGATATCCCATTAGCATGATTCAGAGGACTCATGTTATTCTCTTTATTGTCAATGCAACCGATTCCGGTTTATATCTCTTCTTGGAATAAAAAAATGCATATATGAACCTGACTTCTTATGTAGCTATGTTCAATCAACACAGCAGCAAGTTTTTGTTGGGCTGCCGACATCCCCGTTCTGCGACAGGTGATACATAGGGAATTAGGATTTTAGAAAATTTGCCTACAGAAATCTTCGGAAGTAAAACATGTAAATGTGGACAAGTATGAAAGCAATACAAAAGACAACATTTTTATTTTCAAGTTATAAAGTGGAATCCATATATTACACAGGAATGTTGTCTCCTAAAAGTGAATAATAACAAGACATCCGTTCATTCAAATTGGTGAATATTTCTCAAGATGGGTAAGATTGACTTTCTGAGATAGAGTGCAGTATTGTGACGGTCCCATTGACTACATACATGTTTGTCTCTCTATTGTGAACTTGCAAGACATGGAAGAACCAGCCTATTTGTTTAAATTTCGAAATCTTGGTGATGTTGTTTTTTCCCTCTTTGCGCATACTTCTCCTATTGTTTTGGCGACAAACACTTCGTTGCTAATCTGCCTTTCAATGACTATATCCTTTTTGGCTGATAGTCCTCTTAAACCATTTTTTTAACTGGTGCTCAATATAATGGATTGTAATGGTCAGCTGCTTAATATAAGAGCTTGGTAACTTGACTTTACGAATTTATCGTCCCTTTTTTGAAATATTTACTGTCAATTCTGAGGTGGTGGGCGGCCTAGTGGAGCCTTAGGTATGTTGATGGTCCATCTCCCTTGATTTCTTTGTTTACATCCTCTGGACCGCTAGCTCTCACTAGCTACCTGCAGGTACATATTTCGCCTAGCCACGCCACACATGGTGCTCGAGAACTGATGTTGGTGAGCTTATCGTTGCGTACATTCTACTCAAGGGTTAGCTTTTTTAGTTGAATACAGTTTTGCAAACAGATTATTTATGTATGTTTCTTAGAAAACAATGCTCCTTGAATAATACCCAATGATAGTTAAACAAGCTCTATGTCGTTTTTACTAGTCCAGTTTGGTGGTGGTTTATATTGAGGATTTGATCATTGCTCATGCATGCTAAAAGATTTATCTGACATGCAGTTTTGTTCAGGTACATTTCATTCTTATGTACATTGAAAACTATTGTTGGTATATTTGATAGCTAGACTGTGCGCATAAGTGTAGAGGTCATTAGTTATGTTGTTCAAGCTATGTTGGTCTCTGTTTGAATATTAATTCTAGTCGGATATGTTCCATTGTCATCTGACATATAATAGTAAAATATACTATTGAAAATTAGTTGAATATACATTGAACAGTTCAAATAGAGAAATGTCATGTGAGATAAGTTAAGCTGACTACATATTTGTCAATGGCTTTCTCAAATGTAGGTTTCAAATCAGATGTCATTCAAAACTCATCCTTGAATTACCTTTATACTTGATTAACTGGACTACATCATGGAGTTGTCGTCTTTGAAGTTTGATGAAATAAGGCCCATGGTTGATTGCTTTCCACTATGAAATTGCCTATAGTTTGAAATAAGGCCCATGGTTGTTTGCTTTCCGCTCTTAAATTGCCTTTTTGACAGCAACAAAAAACTATACTAATAGGAGTTTTGATTTCCCTTCTTCCTGTACTTTTTCTATATCACAAAGAATTGTTCATGCCTTGTTTGTCCATTTCATGTTGACATTTCAAATTGACCATTACGAGAGAAGCATGATTTGATTTATGATTATTGCTGTTGTAGAGGTGTTAAATATATAAAGTATGAAAGGTGTAATTTCATGAAAGTACTTTGTAATATCAGCTTCCTTTGCCTGATTGATGTTGCTTTACAGTCTTATTTCTCGTCATTTTGTTGGCGAGTTAATGCTTTTTCCATGCTGTGAGGTCATATATGTTGCAGGCACAGAGCAGCAAAGATTTTTCCATAGACAGAAAAAGCAATGCTCCGGCTGTAGCATTAATTACACACACTCGTATTTCCTCGGCTGCTATATAAATATGTACAAAAGGATTGCTATATAAAATACACGTTTATGACCAGTGCGTATTATCTTCCTTCTGACAATGCTTACCCTGCTTACAGTTATCTACATGGGTTTGGTTCCTTTTAATATCAATATTTGTCATCAGATTCTGATATACATTGTTTCAGTCCAAAATATATAGGGTGCACATTTTCTACATTTAATTTCGACTAAGACTTTCTTTTCTTGGTGGTATGATCACTTATCAGTAATTTGATGGTTATCTATATATGTTGAATTTTCATAGCATTTTAACCTCCGATATCAATATATTTTCATAATATAAATTATTCAATTTCATTTCCAATGTATTTTACTCATATATATTTATTATTTCATAATATGAATGGTATGACAAATATATGATTTAGTCTTTTGCAAAAAAAATCTTGACTCGTGTATTTTTCAAAATTCCTTTCATTCTTTTAAAAATAGACGGGCGCGGCAACGCGCGCCATCAATGATCTAGTCATAAGTGATGCCCCGACCAGATTCTTTCAACGTCAATGATTTCACTTTTTGGCAAGATACTTTGGAGGCACGTAAAGCTATAGATCAGCGATGGATCAACGTTGATGTCAGGTAAAGAGGCGACCTGTCCACTTTTTCTAGGGTGGCCACTACGGTGGTGCAGGAGTTGAGTGACGGGCATTGGTATCTTGCTCAAGGGTTTCTTCAGCCCAGATTGTAATTTTCTTTCTCGACTAGCTAAGGGTAGTTTTTGCAATAGCTAGGGTTGTCCTACCTTTTTTGGTTCTGTCAAGTTGGTGTTTAAGTGGATCGTAATTTGATATTTATTTTATAAATGAGACACACATTACATCAAGAAAAAAATCAAGGCTACATATCAACATGACCTCGTGTGTCCCGCATGACCGCCCAGGACCTGTGTAGTGCATACGCCGGATCGTAGGCTCAGACACGATATTAGAGCAACTCTAGCAGACCCCGCATCCCGTCCCGATCCGCAAAATAGCCGCCAAAGTGCGGGTCGGGCGCGAAAAACGTCCCGATCAGACCCCGCATCCCGCCCCGGCCCGCAAATTATTTTGCGGTGCGCGGCAAAACATCTCCCCCAACCTCTAGATTCACGGGCTAGAGGGACGACCCGAGCTCAGCCCCTATCCGCAGTGAGATTTGGCGGGAGAGACATTTCCGTGCGGGCGTTCCCGCTCCCCCCCGCCCTCCGCCACCATCGCCCCGCCACCGCACGCTCCCCAGCCGTCCTTCGCCGCCATGGATGACTCCCTGCTGTCCGCCGTCACCGTCGAGGTCGCTGGCGCTCCTTCTCCTTGGCGGATCTCGTCGCCGGCCCTATTGGCCCCGCCGTCGCCCAAGGTCAAGTCACGCCTGCCCGCAAGCGGTAGGGCAACATTGTCGTGCAGGGCGGCGCTCCGGCAGCCCCCGCCGCGAGGGCCCGTGCTCCAGGCGCCAACGCTGCTGCGCGATCTCGGCCGGTGGCGGAGAAGGTCGCCAAGGTCGCCGGCGTCAAGAGGAATAAGATTCCGGCCACAAAAAAGCCGCCTCCTTCATGCGCTCACTTCAGCCCGGAAAGAGGTGGCCCGGCGATGTCGCTCAACGGTGCTGCTCCCCCGGCAAGCGAGGTGTTTCATGAAATGGCCGGAACGTATGTGTCTTCGGTCATGGCAATTTTCTTTGCTTTTCACCATTTTGCGATAGCTCGTGGCTTGTTGTGCTTCACTATAGCGGTGGTTCGAACAATGCAACTGCCGAGTTCGTGAACTTCTTGGACACCAACGCCGTTGACATTGATCAAGTCCCGTTTGAAGCATTCGACTACAATGAAACGGAGGCCGGCGTTGACGATCATGGTTTTCAGGACGATTTAGAGGATATCGAAGCGGAAGCATATGAGCACTCACAAACAAAACTGGGAAAAGCCAGAGATTGAAGAACTACACGATCTTGGAAGTTCAAGTTCTCATCAATGCATGGAGTGCGGTGTCTCTTGCTGCATGCACGGGTACTTCTCAAACCGCCAAGAGGTATTGGCAAAGGATCAAAGATCAATACTTCCGCATGATGGCAAAGTACCCCAATAGGACTCCACGCACATTTCGGTCTCTTCAAGGTCGTTGGGAGAATATCAAGCCTATGTGCAGCTGTTGGGCAGCTTGCTTGGAGAGCAAGTACGCTATGCACCTCCAAGTGGAGCCGTGGAATCCAACTATGTGAGTTTGTTTTTCCTTTGTTCAACTTGTGCATCATCATATTACATCATAAGAAATGATTGCATCATTTCACTTTGTTCACATTGTGTAGAAAAAAATTGCCCAACATAGATACAAAGACATGGAAGCTTCGGAAGGCAAATTCTTCAAACTAGAGCATTGTTGGGAGTTTCTCCAAAAGTGCGGTAAGTGGAAGTTGATCGAGAAAGAATCCCCACAGAAGAAAGGCTCACTTACAAACATGGATGATGATAAGGATGATGATGGCCCAAGAAATTTGAACAAGCCCGATGGCGACAAGAAGACTAAGGAGAAGATGAAGAGAGAGCATGAAGCATCGAGATTGAGGGAGAAGATTGATGCCATGGTGTAATCAAATGAGTTGATGTTGTTGAAGTCGTTGGAGATCAAGAAAGAGTTGGCCGAGAAGAAGGCAAAGGAGAAGCAAGAAAAGTGGCAACTGCTCAAGGAAGAGGGGTTGCGCAAGGCGGCCATTGAGGATAGAAGAGCACGTGCCGATGAAAACAAAGCCATGTCCAAGTTGCTCGCCGAAGAGAACAAGATCATGTCAATGAACCGCAATGACATGGACGACCTCACCAAAACATGGCATGATATGGCAAGGAGAGAAATCTTGAAGAGGAGAATGGTTGTGTCGGCCGGTGCGTGTTACAGTTCCGGAGATGTTTTCTCTGCTGGCAATGTCGATGATTTCGGTGTGGGAGATGGAACAAGCGCCGGAGGTGGATTCGGTGGTGGTGATCAACTTCTACATGGACTCGATGGCGTGGAGTGAAGATCGACCAAGATGATGCCGGACGTGGTCGTCACTTTTGCAAGACCCTCTTTTGCGTTTGTCCTACTAAACTGAGGCTTTTATTTGCGCGTAAATTGTGTTATGTTGTTTGTATTTGAACTTATTTGTGGGCACCAATGTGAAATTTGAGAATTGGCCGTTTTCTGTTTGCGGGTCGACGCGGCAGTGCCCATGTAGACACGGCAAAAGCCAACCTGTAAAAAAGTATATTCCGCAAATTTCCTTTTATACGGGTCCGTTTGGGGGTCTGCATCTGCGGCCGTGTGAGCCAGCCCGCAAAAGCCGTTTTCCACGAACTGCAAACACATTTTGCGGGCCAGCCGGATGCGGGGTCTGCTAGAGTTGCTTGTCAGTACTTCATATGTTATCCATAACCAAAATAATAGGTGCGGATATGCATGTCTTAATTAACCACCATAAAATGGGATACTAATAGGATCCAGTTTATCCCCTATACTTAGCTAAACTATAAATATATACCAACGAACTAGAATAATAATAAGCTTCGCGTCCACCCATTTACCTGTTTTAATGTTTCAGAATATGTTATTAATTGATTCCACTTATATAACCAGAGCATGGCTACTATAAAGCACCCAACCTGTATAGATCCATTGCACATCCACAAAGATAGAAAGCTACAGATACAACCGCCACAAACACAACTCCTAAGTAAAACAAAAACCTCCTACATAACATAGTTTTTCTACAAATCAAGGATGAAGACTGTCCAGGTGGTGCTCATATGCCTTGTCCTTTCGGTGCTCTGTTCAGGTATTTTTCCGGTATGTTTTTCTCTACCGCACTTGTAGGAAATATATTTCGGCTTATCCGTGCTCCTGCTCTCGAAACCCCGCAGGCATCGCTGCTCGCTGTGACCAGTACAACGTCTCCAAGGCATGTCCAAGCATAGCTTCATGCACAGCACTGTGCACCTATAAATATAAGGCGGATACGGTTTATGGTGTATGTGCTGATAACGGATGCTGGTGCGTAGTCTGCGTGATACCACCTGCAGCTCAATCTGCGTCTGCTTCCCAGATTGCGCCTGCAGGGAAATAACGGATATTGCTTGCTTCCCTTTCTGCCTAAATAGAATAAAACAGTGTTTAATTAATGTATTTTTCTCGTATCGACAACATTGTATCGGTGTATCATGTAGCAAGGACCCGCGAGGCAAAATAACATCCTATTAATATTGAGCGCTGTTTGGCGAAATGCATGATAAATCAATTGGACACCGTAGAGGATGTATAAATATCCTTTCATTGCGAGTGGCCATGAAAATACGCTTGTGGTTTTTTTTTCTCCATGTTGAGAACATTACCAAACCATCGAAACCGGTCCTCCATGCAAGTTGCATGTGGATGGGAGATTGACAGCAAAGATAGTGAATAAACAGCTCCATAAGCAACCTTGTTCTGATCTCGTCAAAACTATCAAACCCATCACTTCACACCATAAACCTGGCAAGCCGGTTCAATCTGGTCGAGAAGAAGCCCTTGGGTACTCGGTGGTCGTCTGAAAGGCAACTTGAATCACAAAGAGAGTGTCCCTGACGGACCTGCAGGGTCTGCAGCGATGATCATTGGCATGGCGGATCGATCATGAGATGAATGCTAAAGCTGCAAGCTAACATTTGGCAAACGCTGGGTGAAGACAACTGATGAAAAGTACCCACACGGATAATCCATGCTAACTGAGGCCAGTAGCCGCATGCATGGCCAGCACGAAACCTTGGTGCACTAGTAGAAAAAGGCCCATTTGTCCCAGTTCTAGAAGCCCTTCTGTCCCGGTTCTGGACCCGGGACTAAAGGGTCGGGACTAAAGCCCATGACATTTAGTCCCGGTTCGCTTATGAACCAGGACAGATGGGCCTCCATGTGGCCTCTTCGCCGAGCCCAGGCAGGAGGGCCTTTGGTCCTGGTTCGTAACACCAACCGGGGCCAAAAAGTGTCCACGCGTCAGCAGCTCAGGAGCTGGGGTTTTTGTTTTTTTAAGAGGGGGGGGGGGTTGGGGGTTTTGGAGTCGTTAATTGGGCCAGACAGCCCATCTAAGGAAGCCACAGGAGGCGGTCGACGGAGCCCAGTCGCACGAGTGGATCGAGCACCAAGATCCCAACCGAGGCGAGCGAGGAGGCGCACGAGGCTCGAACGCGACGCCCTTCAGCCGAGGTTGCAAGGGACGTCGATCCAGCCGACGAGGGAATCCAGCGGACACACCGGATGCGGATGAATCAGAGGCCCGGTCGATTCGCCTATGAAATGGGAAGGGGGACGCGGGCGATGATGGTCGGCAACCCATCTGCTGGGAACTGATCGCAATCGTACTTCAGTTTCTAAGAGCGCATTCATGGTGATTGTTGTGCCCATCCTTTCCGCTGTCGAGTGGTACTTCTATATTGTTCCTCCCATAACAATCCTCGGTCACCCTCTCTACTCTGACAGCACAAGCATCTTTCAGCATCATGCTCTGGTATTACTTATGCATGATCCCTTAAGATTCGCCATTGAGGTTTACAATCGTTCATTATTTTAGTTGTTCTTTCAGATTCGTCATTGTGCCCTACATGAGTCTCTGTCAAATTTTGCATGTGTTAACTCTGTATGTATGTATGCAATTTGATATTTTATAATACTAACATTCGTCCACTTTGTCCTAAAGTAGTTTTTGCTGCTTGGAGATGAGCAGAGAGAAGGTATCCCATTATCATGATTCAGAGGACTCATGTTATTCTCTTTATTGTCAATGCAACCGATTCCGGTTTATATCTCTTCTTGGAATAAAAAAATGCATATATGAACCTGACTTCTTATGTAGCTATGTTCAATCAACACAGCAGCATGTTTTTGTTGGGCTGCTGACATCCCCGTTCTACGACAGGTGATACATAGGGAATTAGGATTTTAGAAAATTTGCCTACAGAAATCTTCGGAAGTAAAACATGTAAATGTGGACAAGTATGAAAGCAATACAAAAGACAACATTTTTATTTTCAAGTTATAAAGTGGAATCCATATATTACACAGGAATGTTGTCTCCTAAAAGTGAATAATAACAAGACATCCGTTCATTCAAATTGGTGAATATTTCTCAAGATGGGTAAGATTGACTTTCTGAGATAGAGTGCAGTATTGTGACGGTCCCATTGACTACATACATGTTTGTCTCTCTGTTGTGAACTTGCAAGACATGGAAGAACCAGCCTATTTGTTTAAATTTCGAAATCTTGGTGATGTTGTTTTTTCCCTCTTTGCGCATACTTCTCCTATTGTTTTGGAGACAAACACTTCATTGCTAATCTGCCTTTCAATGACTATATCCTTTTTGGCTGATAGTCCTCTTAAACCATTAAATCAGTTTTTTTAACTGGTGCTCAATATAATGGATTGTAATGGTCAGCTGCTTAATATAAGAGCTTGGTAACTTGACTTTACGAATTTATCGTCCCTTTTTTGAAATATTTACTGTCAATTCTGAGGTGGTGGGCGGCCTAGTGGAGCCTTAGGTATGTTGATGGTCCATCTCTCTTGATTTCTTTATTTACATCCTCTGGACCGCTAGCTCTCACTAGCTACCTACAGGCACATATTTCGCCTAGCCACGCCACACATGGTGCTCGAGAACTGATGTTGGTGAGCTTATCGTTGCGTACATTCTACTCATGGGTTAGCTTTTTTAGTTGAATACAGTTTTGCAAACAGATTATTTATGTATGTTTCTTAGAAAACAATGCTCCTTGAATAATACCCAATGATACTTAAACAAGCTCTATGTCGTTTTTACTAGTCCAGTTTGGTGGTGGTTTATATTGAGGATTTGATCATTGCTCATGCATGCTAAAAGATTTATCTGACATGCAGTTTTGTTCAGGTACATTTCATTCTTTTGTACATTGAAAACTATCGTTGGTATATTTGATAGCCAGACTGTGCACATAAGTGTAGAGGTCATTAGTTATGTTGTTCAAGCTATGTTGGTATCTGTTTGAATATTAATTCCAGTCGGATATGTTCCATTGTCATCTGACATATAATAGTAAAATATACTATTGAAAATTAGTTGAATATACATTGAATAGTTCAAATAGAGAAATGTCATGTGAGATAAGTTAAGCTGACTACATATTTGTCAATGGCCTTCTCAAATGTAGGTTTCAAATCAGATGTCATTCAAAACTCATCCTTGAATTACCTTTATACTTGATTAATTGGACTACATCATGGAGTTGTCGCCTTTCAAGTTTGATGAAATAAGGCCCATGGTTGTTTGCTTTCCACTCTGAAATTGCCTATAGTTTGAAATAAGGCCCATGGTTGTTTGCTTTCCGCTCTTAAATTGCCTTTTTGACAGCAACAAAAAACTATACTAATAGGAGTTTTGATTTCCCTTCTTCCTGTACTTTTTCTATATCACAAAGAATTGTTCATGCCTTATTTGTCCATTTCATGTTGACATTTCAACTTGACCATTACGAGAGAAGCATGATTTTATTTATGATTATTGCTGTTGTAGAGGTGTTAAATATATAAAGTATGAAAGGTGTAATTTCATGAAAGTACTTTGTAATATCACCTTCCTTTGCCTGATTGATGTTGCTTTACAGTCTTATTTGTCGTCATTTTGTTCGGCGAGTTAATGCTTTTTCCATGCTGTGAGGTCATATATGTTGCAGGCACAGAGCAACAAAGATTTTTCCATAGACACAAAAGCAATGCTCCAGCTATAGCATTAATTACACACACTCGTATTTCCTAGGCTGCTATATGAATATGTACAAAAGGATTGCTATATAAAATACACGTTTATGACCAGTGCGTATTATCTTCCTTCTGACAATGCTTACCCTGCTTACAGTTATCTACATGGGTCTGGTTCCTTTTAATATCAATATTTGTCATCAGATTCTGATATACATTGTTTCAGTACAAAATATATAGGGTGCACATTTTCTACATTTAATTTCGACTAAGACTTTCTTTTCTTGGTGGTATGATCACTTATCAGTAATTTGATGGTTATCTATATATGTTGAATTTTCATAGCATTTTAACCTCCGATATCAATATATTTTCATAATATAAATTATTCAATTTCATTTCCAATGTATTTTACTCATATATATTCATTATTTCATAATATGAATGGTATGACAAATATATGATTAGTCTTTTGCAAAAAAAATCTTGACTCGTGTATTTTTCAAAATTCCTTTCATTCTTTTAAAAATAGACGGGCGCGGCAACGCGCGCCATCAATGATCTAGTCATAAGTGATGTCCCGACCAGATTCTTTCAACGTCAATGATTTTCATTTTGGCAAGATACTTTGGAGGCACGTAAAGCTATATATCAGCGATGGATCAACGTTGAGGTCAGGTAAAGAGGCGACCTGTCCACTTTTTCTAGGGTGGCCACTACGGTGGTGCCGGAGTTGAGTGACGGGCATTGGTATCTTGCTCAAGGGTTCTTCAGTCGAGATTGTAATTTTCTTTCTCGACTAGCTAAGGGTAGTGTCGGTGTCAAAACCAGCGGATCTCGGGTAGGGGGTCCCGAACTGTGCGTCTAGGCGGATGGTAACAGGAGACAAGGGACATGATGTTTTACCCAGGTTCGGGCCCTCTTGATGGAGGTAAAACCCTACGTCCTGCTTGATTAATATTGATGATGTGTGTTACAAGAGTGGATTTACCACGAGATCAGAGAGGCTAAACCCTAGAAGCTAGCCTATGGTATGATTGTTGTTCGTCCTATGGACTACAGCCGTCCGATTTATATAGGCACCGGAGAGGGCTAGGGTTACACAAAGTCGGTTACAAAGGTAGGAGATCTACATATCAGTATGCCAAGCTTGCCTTCCACGCCAAGGAAAGTCCCATCCGGACACGGGACGAAGTCTTCAATCTTGTATCTTCATAGTCTTGGAGTCCGGCCATGACGATAGTCCGGCTATCCGGACACCCCCTAGTCCGGGACTCCCTCAGTAGCCCCTGAACCAGGCTTCAATGACGATGAGTCCGGCGCGTTGATTGTCTTCGGCATTGCGAGGCGGGTTCCTCCTCCGAATACTTCATAGAAGGTTTTGAACACAAGGATAGTGTCCGGCTCTGCAAAACAAGTTCCACATAACACCGTAGAGAGAATAATTTTTGCACAGATCTGCTGACGTATTCCGCGGCGTGACATCACACCACGACAAGGCCTTTACATGAATCGTTTTTTATTGTTCCACCTCAGCGTGTTTAGCGAGGCGGTTTCCTTGGCATGTCTTATCAAAGCGTAGATCGTGCCCCCTTATTCCGGGATTCTCATCAATACGGACGTGGGTAACCCAACCATGCCCGTTGGCCTGCCTTATCTATCGAAGGTGAGTCCTAATCGACCACGGGGTGGGCTCTTCGTACTCAAGCTCTTTATGATGAGACCAAGGCCCTCTTGTTCTTTACACCCTCCATCGAGTTCGCCTCGCGCTTCGAGTTCCAACACCCAAAGCTTCAGATTCAGGCGCTTCGGACTTTCGACGATGTCCGGCTCCGACCAGCACGGCCGATGGATGTCTTCCTCCATCACAGAAGGATATGTCCTAAAGCTGCGAGACGCCAGGTATCTGACCGGCGAGATCT
>LR880968.1:909776701-909800016 GCA_904067115.1 Aegilops sharonensis
CAGCCGAACTATCATTGGCCGGACTATCATCATCGACCGGACTCCAAGACTATGAAGATACAAGATTGAAGACTTCGCCCCGTGTCCGGATGGGACTTTCCTTGGCGTGGAAGGCAAGCTTGGCGATACGGATATGTAGATCTCCTACCATTGTAACCGACTCTATGTAACCCTAGCCCTCTCCGGTGTCTATATAAACCGGATGGCTCTAGTCCGTAGGACGAAAGAAGAACAATAACCCTTACAATCATACCATAGGCTAGCTTCTAGGGTTTAGCCTCCTTGATCTCATGGTAGATCCACTCTTGTAAACATCCACAATATAAATATCAATCGAGCAGGACATAGGGTTTTACCTCCATCAAGAGGGCCCGAACCTGGGTAAAACATCGTGTCCCTTGTCTCCTGTTACCAGCCGCCTAGACGCACAGTTCGGGACCCCCTACCCGAGATCCGCCGGTTTTGACACCGACACCAGTGCTATCATTTATCAACTCTTTGCATCATTCAAAATAAAGCAAAATCCATTTGATTAGAAGGAATGGAATTTGATAGCTATATTCTTAAGTGATGCTATTGTGTTTACTTGCTAGCTCAGATCAGCTAAGCATAATACTACTTGGTTTGGTTGGTTGCTATTTAATTTAATCATGTAAACATGGTCTTCCTCTTCTACATGCACCATCTGTATCTTTTAGTTATTATTAAAAACAAAAAGGGAGAAGCATAAAAAACAAGTGCATGTATTTTCTGTTATTTTGTCTTATGGAGTTCATTGCAGTGCAATTCTCTGTATTGCCACTTGTGATGCTAGAGATCTGCAAATATGAATGCTAATTGTCCTCTCTTTAAGGTTGTGTGTTGCTGAATATGTGATGAACTGATTTCCCACTATGGTATAAGTTTTGCATTCACTCAGGCAGGTGATTTATTATAAAATAGCCTTTATGGATGTTGTCGATTTTCTCGAATGATAATGGTATTTTCAAGCTTAGTCAACTGCATTATAGAAATAGCACTTTTGTCCGTGCTTTTATTGACAAACATTAGGACCAGTGTCGCTTATGTATTTTCCGATCTTTCTCTGCTAGCTATATATTGCACGTATTAAGTTTCAATTATTGTTGATGAACTCCCATATTCTATGTTGGAAGAATATCTTGCACTTTTACAACATTGTATAGTTAAGATCATCTAGAAGAACCTTGAAAGTAGGATAATATTTTGAGGTTACGCTAGAATTCCATGTTGTTCTTTAATCATTTTACTCGTGAATATTATTGTTTGTGTACAATATTGTGTGACGCAAAGAGAATAACATATGGTTGGAAGTTTTTGATAAAGCGACATGTTATAATTAGTCTCCATATGATCTACAATTTTTCAATCATTTTATTTGATAAGTGGATGGGCCATGTGCCATGAAAGTAAATTTCCAACACTAACAACATTGAAAACTGCACCTAATCTGTTGCCTCTCATGCCATCAGTTGTTTGGACCGTTCATTTTTAAGATTGGTCTGCTTCTGGCCGTTGGATGCACGTGGGTCTCTGTTTTGTGTGAAAACATGACCACCACCTGGGCCTGATGTCTTAAGAGCAGCTATTTTGGAGTATTGTCGTTAATTGGGCTAGACAACCCATATAAAGAAGCCACAGGAGGCAGTCGACGGAGCCCAGTCGCGCGAGTGGATCGAGCACCAAGATCCCAACCGAGGCGATCGAGGAGGCGCGCGAGGATCAAACGCGATGTGCTTCAGCCGGGGTTGCAAGGGAAGCCGATCCAGTTTCAGTCGGGACGCGGCAAAACATCTCCCCCAACCTCTAGATTCACGGGCTAGAGGGACGACCCGAGCTCAGCCCCTACCGCAGCGAGATTTGGTGGGAGGGACATTTCCGCGCGGCCGTTCCCGCCCCCCCCCCCCTCGCCCTCCGCTACCATTGCCCCGCCACCACACGCTCCCCAGCCGTACTTCGCCGCCATGGATGACTCCCTGCTGTCCCCTGTCACCATCGAGGTCTCTGGCGCTCCTTCTCCTCAGGCCCGCCATCGCCCAAGGTCAAGTCGCGCCTGGCCGCAAGCGGCAGGGCAACGTGGTCGTGCAGGGCGGTGCTCCGGCAGCCCCCGCCGTGAGGGCCCGCGCTCTGGGCGCCAACACTGCTGCGTGATCTCGGCCGGCGGCGGAGAAGGTCGCCAAGGTCGCCGGCGTCAAGAGGAAGAAGATTCCGGCCACAAAGAAGCCACCTCCTTCATCCGCTCACTCCGGCCCGGAAAGAGGTGCCCCGGCGATGCTGCTCAACGGTGCTGCTCCCCCCGCAAGCGAGGTGTTTGACGAAATGGCCGAAATGTATGTGTCTTCGGTCATGGCAATTTTCTTTGCTTTTCGCCATTTTGCGATAGCTCGTGATTCATTGTGCTTCACTATAGCGGTGGTTCGAACAATGCAACTGCCGAGTTCGTGAACTTGTTGGACACCAACGCCGTTGACATTGATCAAGTCCCGTTTGAAGCATTCGACTACAATGAAACGGAGGCCGGCGTGGACGATCATGGTTTTCAGGACGATTTAGAGGAGATCGAAGCGGAAGCATATGAGCAATCACAAACAAAAACTAGGAAAAGCCAGAGATTGAAGAACTACACGATCTTGGAAGATCAAGTTCTCATCAATGCATGGAGTGCGGTGTCTCTTGATGCATGCATGGGTACTTCTCAAACCGCCAAGAGGTATTGGCAAAGGATCAAAGATTAATACTTCCGCATGATGGCAAAGTACCCCAATAGGACTCCACGCACATTTCGGTCTCTTCAAGGTCGTTGCGAGAATATCAAGCCTATGTGCAGCTGTTGGGCAGCTTGCTTGGAGAGCAAGTATGCTATGCACCTCCAAGTGGAACCGTGGAATCCGACTATGTGAGTTTGTTTTGCCTTTGTTCAACTTGTGCATCATCATATTACATCATATGAAATGATTACATCAGTTCACTTTGTTCACATTGTGTAGAAAAAAATTGCCCAACATAGATACAAAGACATGAAAGCTTCGGAAGGCAAATTCTTCAAACTAGAGCATTGTTGGGAGTTTCTCCAAAAGTGCGATAAGTGGAAGTTGATCGAGAAAGAATCCCCACATAAAAGAGGCTCACTTACAAACATGGATGATGATGGCCCAAGAAATTTGAACAAGCCCAATGGGGACAAGAAGACTAAGGAGAAGAAGAAGAGAGAGCATGAAGCATCGAGCTTGAGGGAGAAGATTGATGCCATGGTGTAATCAAATGAGTCGATGTTGTTGAAGTCGTTGGAGATCAAAAAAGAGTTGGCCGAGAAGAAGGCAAAGGAGAAGCAAGAAAAGTGGCAATTGCTCAAGGAAGAGGGGCTGCACAAAGCGGCCATTGAGGATAGAAGAGCACGTGCCGATGATAACAAAGCCATGTCCAAGTTGCTCGCCAAAGAGAACACGATCATGTCAATGAACCGCAATGACATGGACGACCTCACCAAAACATGGCATGATATGGCAAGGAGAGAAATCTTGAAGAGGAGAATGGTTGTGTCGGCCGGAGCGTGTTACAGTTCCGGAGATGTTTTCTCTGCTGGCAATGTCGATGATTTCGGTGCGGGAGTTGGAACAAGCGCCGGAGGTGGATTCGGTGGTGGTGATGAACTTCACGATGGACTCGATGGCGTGGAGTGAAGATCGACCAAGATGATGCCGGACATGGTCGTCACTTTTGCAAGATCCTCTTTTGCGTTTGTCCTACTAAACTGAGGCTTTTATTTGCGCGTAACTGTGTTATGTTGTTTGAATTTGCACTTATTTGTGGGCACCAATGTCAAATTTGAGAATTGGGCGTTTTCTGTTTGCGGGTCGACGCGGCGATGCCCGTGCAGACACCACAAAAGCCAACCTGTAAATAAGTATATTCCGCGAATATCCTTTTATACGGGTCCGTTTGGGGGTCTGCATCTGCGGCCGTGCGAGCTAGCCCGCAAAAGCCGTTTTCCTCGAACTGCAAACGCGTTTTGCAGGCCGGCCGGATGCGGGGTCTTCTAGAGTTGCTTGTCAGTACTTCATATGTTCATATCCATAACCAAAATAATAGGTGCGGATAAGCATGTCTTAATTAACCACCATAAAACGGGATACTAATAGGATCCAGTTTATCCCCTATACTTAGCAAAACTATAAATATATACCAACGAACTAGAATAATAATAAGCTTCGCGTCCACCCATTTACCTGTTTTAATGTTTCAGTATATGTTATTAATTGATTCCACTTATATAACCAGAGCATGGCTACTATAAAGCACCCAAACTGTATAGATCCATTGCACATCCACAAAGATAGAAAGCTACAGATACAACCGCCGCAAACACAACTCCTAATTAAAACAAAAACCTCCTACATAACATAGTTTTTCTACAAATCAAGGATGAAGACTGTCCAGGTGGTGCTCATATGCCTTGTCCTTTCGGTGCTCTGTTCATGTATTTTTTTCGGTATGTTTTTCTCTACCGCACTTGTAGGAAATATATTTCGGCTTATCCGTGCTCCTGCTCTCGAAACCCCGCAGGCATCGCTGCTCGCTGTGACCAGTACAACGTCTCCAAGGCATGTCCAAGCATAGCTTCATGCACAGCACTTTGCACCTATAAATATAAGGCGGATACGGTTTATGGTGTATGAGCTGATAACGGATGCTGGTGCGTAGTCTGCGTGATACCACCTGCAGCTCAATCTGCATCTGCTTCCCAGATTGCGCCTGCAGGGAAATAAAGGATATCGCTTGCTTACCTTTCTGCCTAAATAGAATAAAACAGCGTCTAATTAATGTATTTTTCTCGTACCGACGACATTGTATCGGTGAATCATATAGCAAGGACCCGCGAGGCAAAATAACATCCTATTAATATTGAGCGCTCTTTGGCGAAATGCATGATAAATCAATTGGACACCGTAGAGGATGTATAAATATCCTTTCATTGCGAGTGGCCATGAAAATACGTTTGTGGATTTTTTTTCTCCATGTTGAGAACATTACCAAACCATCGAAACCGGTCCTCCATGCAAGTTGCATGTGGATGGGAGATTGACAGCAAAGATAGTGAATAAACAGCTCCATAAGCAACCTTGTTCTGATCTCGTCAAAACTATCAAACCCATCACTTCACACCATAAACCTGGCAAGCCGGTTCAAATCTGGTCGAGAAGAAGCCCTTGGGTAATCGGTGGTCGTCTGAAAGGCAACTTGAATCACAAAGAGAGTGTCCCTGACGGACCTGCAAGCTAACATCTGGCATGGCGGATCGATCATGAGATGAATGCTAAAGCTGCAAGCTAACATTTGGCAAACGCTGGGTGAAGACAACTGATGAAAAGTACCCACACGGATAATCCATGCTAACCGAGGCCAGCAGCCGCATGCATGGCCAGCACGAGACCTTGGTGCACTAGTAGAAAAAGGCCCATTTGTCCCAGTTCTAGAGGCCCTTCTGTCCCGGTTCTGGACCCGGGACTAAAGGGTCGGGACTAAAGCCCATGACCTTTAGTCCCGGTTCGCTTATGAACCGGGACAGATGGGCCTCGATGTGGCCTCTCCGCCGAGCCCAGGTAGGAGGGCCTTTGGTCCTGGTTCGTAACACCAATCGGGACCAAAAAGCGTCCACGCGTCAGCAGCTCAGGAGCTGGGGTTTTTGTTTTTTTAAGAGGGGGGGGGGGTTGGGGGTTTTGGAGTCGTTAATTGGGCCAGACAGCCCATCTAAGGAAGCCACAGGAGGCGGTCGACGGAGCCCATTCGCACGAGTGGATCGAGCACCAAGATCCCAACCGAGGCAAGCGAGGAGGCGCACGAGGCTCGAACGCGACTCCCTTCAGCCGAGGTTGCAAGGGACGTCGATCCAGCCGACGAGGGAATCGAGCGGACACGCCGGATGCGGATGAATCAGAGGCCCAGTCGATCCGTATATGAAGTGGGAAGGGGGACGCTGGCGATGATTGTCAGCAACCCATCTGCTGGGAACTGATCGCAATCGTACTTCAGTTTCTAAGAGCGCATTCATGGTGATTGTTGTGCCCATCCTTTCCGCTGTCGAGTGGTACTTCTATATTGTTCCTCCCATAACAATCCTCGTTCACCCTCTCTACTCTGACAGCACAAGCATCTTTCAGCATCATGCTCTGGTATTACTTATGCATGATTCCTTAATATTCGTCATTGAGGTTTATAATCGTTCATTATTTTAGTTGTTCTTTCAGATTCGTCATTGTGCCCTACATGAGTTTCTGTCAAATTTTGCATGTGTTAGCTCTGTATGTATGTATGCAATTTGATATTTTATAATACTAACATTTGTCCACTTTGTCCTAAAGTAGTTTTTGCTGCTTGGAGGTCAGCAGAGCGAAGGTATCCCATTATCATGATTTAGAGGACTCATGTTATTCTCTTTATTGTCAATGCAACCGATTCCGGTTTATATCTCTTCTTGGAATAAAAAAATGCATATATGAACCTGACTTCTTATATAGCTATGTTCAATCAACACAGCAGCATGTTTTTGTTGGGCTGCCGACATCCCCGTTCTGCGACAGGTGATACATAGGGAATTAGGATTTTAGAAAATTTGCCTACAGAAATCTTCGGAAGTAAAACATGTAAATGTGGACAAGTATGAAAGAAATACAGAAGACAACATTTTTATTTTCAAGTTATAAAGTGGAATCCATAGATTACACAGGAATGTTGTCTCCTAAAAGTGAATAATAACAAGACATCCGTTCATTCAAATTGGTGAATATTTCTCAAGATGGGTAAGATTGACTTTCTGATATAGAGTGCAGTATTGTGACGGTCCCATTGACTACATACATGTTTGTCTCTCTGTTGTGAACTTGCAAGACATGGAACAACCAGCCTATTTGCTTAAATTTCGAAATCTTGGTGATGTTGTTTTTTCCCTCTTTGCGCATACTTCTCCTATTGTTTTGGCGACAAACACTTTGTTGCTAATCTGCCTTTCAATGACTATATCCTTTTTGGCTGATAGTCCTCTTAAACCATTAAATCAGTTTTTTAACTGGTGCTCAATATAATGGATTGTAATGGTCAGCTGCTTAATATAAGAGCTTGGTAACTTGACTTTACGAATTAATCGTCCCTTTTTTGAAATATTTATTGTCAATTCTGAGGTGGTGGGCGGCCTAGTGGAGCCTTAGGTATGTTGATGGTCCATCTCCCTTGATTCCTTTATTTACATCCTCTCTACCGCTAGCTCTCACTAGCTACCTGCAAGCACATATTTCGCCTAGCCACGCCACACATGGTGCTCGAGAACTGATGTTGGTGAGCTTATGGTTGCGTACATTCTACTCATGGGTTAGCTTTTTTAGTTGAATACAGTTTTGCAAACAGATTATTTATGTATGTTTCTTAGAAAACATTGCTCCTTGAATAATACCCCATGATACTTAAACAAGCTCTATGTCGTTTTTACTAGTTCAGTTTGGTGGTGTTTTATATTGAGGATTTGATCATTGCTCATGCATGCTAAAAGATTTATCTGACATGCAGTTTTGTTCAGGTACATTTCATTCTTTTGTACGTTGAAAACTATTTTTGGTATATTTGATAGCTAGACTGTGCACATAAGTGTAGAGGTCATTAGTTATGTTGTTCAAGCTATGTTGGTATCTGTTTGAAGATTAATTCCAGTCGGATATGTTCCATTGTCATCTGACATTTAATAGTAAAATATACTATTGAAAATTAGTTGAATATACATTGAACAGTTCAAATAAAGAAATGTCATGTGAGATAAGTTAAGTTGACTACATATTTGTCAATGGCTTTCTCAAATGTAGGTTTCAAATCAGATGCCATTCAAAACTCATCCTTGAATTACCTTTATACTTGATTAACTGGACTACATCATGGAGTTGTCGTCTTTGAAGTTTGATGAAATAAGGCCCATGGTTGTTTGCTTTCCACTCTGAAATTTCCTATAGTTTGAAATAAGGCCCATGGTTGTTTGCTTTCCGCTCTTAAATTGCCTTTTTGACAGCAACAAAAAACTATACTAATAGGAGTTTTGATTTCCCTTCTTCCTGTACTTTTTCTATATCACAAAGAATTGTTCATGCCTTATTTGTCCATTTCATGTTGACATTTCAACTTGACCATTACGAGAGAAGCATGATTTTATTTATGATTATTGCTGTTGTAGAGGTGTTAAATATATAAAGTACGAAAGGTGTAATTTCATGAAAGTACTTTGTAATATCAGCTTCCTTTGCCTGATTGATGTTGCTTTACAGTCTTATTTGTCGTCATTTTGTTCGGCGAGTTAATGCTTTTTCCATGCTGTGAGGTCATATATGTTGCAGGCACAGAGCAGCAAAGATTTTTCCATAGACACAAAAGCAATGCTCCGGCTGTAGCATTAATTACACACACTCATATTTCCTAGGCTGCTATATAAATATGTACAAAAGGATTGCTATATAAAATACATGTTTATGACCAGTGTGTATTATCTTCCTTCTGACAATGCTTACCCTGCTTACAGTTATCTACATGGGTCTGGTTCCTTTTAATATCAATATTTGTCATCAGATTCTGATATACATTGTTTCAGTCCAAAATATATAGGGTGCACATTTTCTACATTTAATTTCGACTAAGACTTACTTTTCTTGGTGGTATGATCACTTATCAGTAATTTGATGGTTATCTATATATGTTGAATTTTCATAGCATTTTAATCTCCGATATCAATATATTTTCATAATATAAATTATTCAATTTCATTTCCAATGTATTTTACTCATATATTTTTATTATTTCAAAATATGAATGGTATGACAAATATATGATTTAGTCTTTTGCAAAAAAAATCTTGACTCCTGTATTTTTCAAAATTCCTTTCATTCTTTTAAAAATAGACGGGCGCGGCAACGCGCGCCATCAATGATCTAGTGATAAGTGATGTCCCGACCAGATTCTTTCAACGTGAATGATTTTACTTTTTGGCAAGATACTTGTGACGCCCCCGATTCAATCGTACACTAATCATACACGCAAACGTGTACGATCAAGATCAGGGACTCACGGGAATATATCACAACACAACTCTAAAAATAAAATAGGTCATACAAGCATCATAATACAAGCCAGGGGCCTCGAGGGCTCGAATACAAGTGCTCGATCATAGACGAGTCAGCGGAAGCAACAATATCTGAGTACAGACATAAGTTAAACAAGTTGCCATAAGATGGCTAGCACAAACTGGGATACAGATCGAAAGAGGCGCAGGCCTCCTGCCTGGGATCCTCCTAACTACTCCTGGTCGTCGTCAGCGGGCTGCACGTAGTAGTAGGCGCCTCTAGTGTAGCGGGCTGCACAAGTTGCCATAAGGAAATTTAAACACATAATTCAGGGGTATATCCTTCCCAAGGACAAGCAGAGCATGATATCCATGACAGGATATTATGAAGAAAAATCCTTAGGTAGGGGAGAGGAATTTCATGACATTACCCATACAACGGTGTTTGGATAATTGAGCAAGAAACATTTAGCATTAGACTTCAAATGTTCTTGTTGAAAATCAGAGTATCACATACATGCTTCGAGATAGCATTGACATGGTCTTCAAGCAAAAGGTCAGACTCTGGATACACGAAGGATTCATCAGGAACAACTTATAGAATACGTCTTACCATTTCCACATGGAAGAATAGATAACCTTGCTAAAAGGAAACTATAACAATAGGGCCTCCGCCCAGGGGGGGGGGGGTGCTAGGCATGACATCATGTTACCGGGTCATCAAATGACCAACATCATAACTCTTGGAAAGTTGTCCCAACCATCATATCTGACCGAGATTCAGATCCGATTGGTGTCATGATACCTCAGACTCAGGATGTCCGAGAAGAAAAGGTGCAACACAAATAGACGAAATGACATTTCAAGATTCTCAGGAAATGAACTATGGGAGCGGGTTCTTGAAGCAATAGTTCTTCCTTAAACCAAGGAGAGGATGAGGGGGTAGCTGATGGAATCAACGAAAATCCTCGAGATTTCCAAGTGGTGGGTTTCCACAATTATGTGAACAAGGAGATAACATTAGTGAGATCTAATGATATAATGATGTATGCTTGAGGAAAACATACACAGTTAAACATTGGTTAAAGGTGCAACCGAAATATGGGACTAGGTAGCACGATCAATGATAGAAGGACGATTCAATAATCGACGGTCTAAGAATGAACTGTCGATCGTTAACTTCAAAGCAATAGGGTTGCTAGAAGTACAGAACTCAAACAGCATCTATTGGTATGCTGGTTAAAAACAACACGGGGACCAAGGAAGAATGATGATGGTGAGAAGTATCACCATACCAAGAATTCTTATGAGGTGGTGAAATTCCCACGACATCCTTGACATAAAAGATGGCAATATTCTAAAGTAGAACATAACACAAGCGGGGTAGGAAGAAACTCAAGGTAATACACAAAACATGAGCAGGTTTGTGTTGGAGGGAGGGCATTAACGTTGCCGATGATAATACAAACCATCGAGGGGCAAGGATGGTATTTCTCATCAAGAATTCGATAGATATCTTCGAAGACCCCAGAATGTTGATGATGATCACGACACATTTGTCGAGAGGTTTCGAGAAGATGTAACTGATCGGCGATGACATCAAGTCAACGGAAATGATGAAGCCAAAAGTCATTGGAACCATGGGTACGACACAAACTCGAAATCAAGCTTGCTGTCCAAGGACAAACGGTATGACGAGGAAGATCGATTGTAAGATTAGCTCACCGTCGAAATTTGTGCTCCGAGAAGAAGGACCCGGTAGCACAGTTAAAATTTAGCATGATAATGATATAGCCGATCAGGCTAGGAATGATGTGATCGGGTACAAACTCGTACTTATAGAAGCTTACCGAAGAGTTGTTGAACCGTAGTGCGGACTCGGTTCAGTTATTGGTGTCTTTGAGTGTTTAGTAATTCAGAGCCCGTGAAAAATTGGAATCAGTGGGAATGTAGCACTTGATGAAGAACTCATAAGAAGTTATGCAGTTCCATGATAATCTCGAGATACCAGGGGGGTAATACTCGATGACAGATCAAAGTAGAGGTTGGACTGGGCTATTGCTCTATAGAAGACAAGTGCTTAAACTTGTCCGAGAAACGGAACTAAGAAGAACAATCATGGCTGGAACCACGGTCGCAAAAGACCAAGCATAGCTAAGAGAAGAAGTTATAACAAGGGAATTATTATTACTACGAGAAGCTTCCATGACAAGTTCCATCTCGGGTCCATGGGCATGAACACAAGTTCAAGGTCGACTCCCACTTCTCCAATGCATAACCTTTCATTTACTTCTCATGTTCGATGAAGTTGCAGTGTTGAAATTTTATCTAGCGAAGCACCAGAAGAGTATGATTCGTGAAAACTTTCGGGTTCACACGGTTTAGAGAAGGCATATGTTCAACCCATAGGGGCTTCTTAGAAACATATACCACAAGTTTCAAGAGTAAATAACACAAGCCCGAAAGCAGAGCATGGTTGGCCAAGCAGAGGATACAACTTGACAAAGGCATTATGTATCAAGGAAAGAACTCACAAAGTGATCAAATGTGAAGGACACTGTCGGATAACAATCCAACAAAGGACTTGGTGGTCCACAAGGGATCTGACGTGAGCATCGGAACTCAACTTAGAGGAGGAAGAATGCAAGGAGATCAGATTATAGAAACAACTGACTAACTCAATTGTCAAATGCAAAGGAATTATGATTTCCAAATCAAGGGATCAGAAGCAAGGCTCTGATTAGGGATGGATAAGTTGAATAGCCTTAGGGTACAATCAACGACAATTGGATTGGTCGAGAACCAATTCCAGTTAAAAGAATGGCAGCTCAGCCGGAAAAGTAATTTATAAAGATCAATGATGATTGCGTGTATTCGCAAACATATTGAGTCAACAAACTCAAAATGATAATGACAAGGAATGTCAATAAGACTACGAGACTTATGGGATTAACCATAATGCAAGCAAGCAAGAATTTCAAGAGCCAAGGCTCCAGAGGATTTTCGGAAGATCGAATAGTATTTTGAAGACTTTTGTGAAACACATGAACAACTGGGGATGAGCGGATACTCGACAAGTGCGAGGATTTATTTGAAGGGGTATTCATGTGACAATGAACAGCAAGGCACTAAGCTCAAAGGATTATCGAAACAACGACGAGTATTTCGGGGTATCTTGTAATAACAAGACCAACTGGGGATGAATGTAAGAATGACAACTGCAAGTAGTTATCATAAGGGTTGACGGTAGGAGGGAAATTGCAAATGCGATGACCACAAGTTCTCGGGTTAATAGCGGACAGTATCTTCAGGGTCTTCACGTGGAGCAGACGATCATCAGTAATAAGGGGCTCTCCGGGTGAAAGTGATAACGAGATCCTAATGTTAGATTTAGCAAAATTCATTTAACCCGAATAGAAGAGAGATCAGAGTCCCGGAGTATAGACAAGGAGTAAAAGATCCTAATACCACCCAATGGCGACGTGGGCCCATGGGCCGCACAGCCATGTTAGTAAAAGTTCTGTAAAGTCTAGACTCAACTTCGGCCAAGGAGTTGGAAGGGGGATTCCTACAGGCAGTCGGCTCTGATACCAACTTGTGACGCCCCCGATTCAATCGTACACTAATCATACACGCAAACGTGTATGATCAAGATCAGGGACTCACGGGAAGATATCACAACACAACTCTAAAAATAAAATAGGTCATACAAGCATCATAATACAAGCCAGGGGCCTCGAGGGCTCGAATACAAGTGCTCGATCATAGACGAGTCAGGGGAAGCAACAATATCTGAGTACAGACATAAGTTAAACAAGTTGCCATAAGATGGCTAGCACAAACTGGGATACAGATCGAAAGAGGCGCAGGCCTCCTACCTGGGATCCTCCTAACTACTCCTAGTCGTCGTCAGCGGGCTGCACGTAGTAGTAGGCGCCTCCATCGTCTGGTTGCAGCAATCGGGTAAAGAAAGGGGGAAAAGGGGGAACAAGGCAATCGTGAGTACTCATCCAAAGTACTCGCAAGCAAGGAGCTACACTACATATGCATGGATATATGTGTAAAGGGCCATATCAGTGGGCTGAACTGCAGAATACCAGGATAAGAGGGGGATAGCTAATCCTGTCGAAGACTACGCTTCTGGTCACCTTTGTCTTGCAATAGGTAGAAGAGGGTAGGTTGAAGTCCTCCAAGTAACATCACATAGCAATAATCCTACCCGGCGATCCCCTCCTCGTATCCCCGAGAGAGAGCGACAACCGGTTGTATCTGGCACTTGGAAGGGTGTGTTTTATTAAGTATCCGGTTCTAGTTGTCATAAGGTCAAGGTACAACTCCAAGTCGTCCTGTTACCGAAGATCACGGCTATTCGAATAGATTAACTTCCCTGCAGGGGTGCACCACATAACCCAACACGGTTGATCCCATTTGGCCGGACACACTTTTCTGGGTCATGCCCGGCCGCGGAAAATCAACACGTCGCAGCCCCACCTAGGCACAACAGAGAGGCCAGCACGCCGGTCTAAACCTAAGCGCACAGGGGTTTGGGCCCATCGCCCAATGCACACCTGCACGTTGCGAGGGCGGCCGAAAGCAGAACTAGCCCCCTTAATACAAGAGCAGGCTTACGTCCCAATCCGGCGCGCGCCGCTCAGTCGCTGGCGTCACGAAGTGCTTCGGCTGATACCACGACGCCAGGATACCCATAACTACTCCCACGTAGATGGTTAGTGCGTATAGACCAAATGGCCAGACTCAGATCAAATACCCAGGTCTCGTTAAACGTGTTAAGTATCCGCGAACGCCGACCAGGGCCAGGCCCACCTCTCTCCTAGGCGGTCTCAACCTGCCCTGTCGCTCCGCCTCAAAGATCCACTCGCGGGTGCTCCACAAGCCGACCCGACTTTAGTCACCACATGTATCATGTATAAGTATATAGTACATACCCGTGATCACCTCCTGAGTGATCACGGCCCGATAGTATAGCACAGCAGACGGACAAGAATGTAGGGCCACAGATGGTAATACTAGCATCCTATACTAAGCATGTAGGATTGCAGGTAAAGGTAACAACAATAGTAACAAGGACAGGCTATGCATCAGGATAGGAATAACGGAAAGCAGGAACATGCTATACTACTCTAATGCAAGCAGTATAGAGGAGAGTAGGCGATATCTGGTGATCAAGGGGGGGGGGGCTTGCCTGGTTGCTCTGGCAAGAGAGAGTGGTCGTCAACTCCGTAGTCGAACTGGGCAGCAGCAGCGTCGGTCTCGTAGTCTACCAGAGAGAAGAGGGGGAAGAAACAATGAACACCATGCAAACAGATGCATATCGATGCATGACATGACAAGTAACTATGCTAGGGGGGTGCCCAATCGCGGTAGTAGGTGATACCGACGAATGGGGAAAACATCCGGGAAGTATTCCTGGTGTTTCGCATTTTCGGACAGATGAACCGGAGGGGGAAAGTTGCGTGTTTGCTATATTAGGGATGTGCGGCGGACGAACGGGCTGCGTATCCGGATTCGTCTCGTTGTTTAGAGCAACTTTCATATATAAAAAAATTTCATCCGAGATACGGTTTATTTTATATTAATTTTTGAAGTTTTATTAATATTCTGCAATTCCTGGAATTCTTTTTAATTTAAAAATATTAAATACGTAACTGCTATGGGTACACGTAAGTGTACCCACCAGTGTGTGGGTGTCTATGATAGGTGGGACCTGTTGACTGCTGAGTCAACAGTCAACAGTCCCAGTTGACTGGTCAAAGCGGGCTAGTGGGGCCTAGTTGTCATACTTACAGTTTTAACACATTCTTAAAAAAAGATATTTAGAGGTGGGGGCTACCTGTCATTGGGTCACATTATTTTTACAGATGGATTTAATTAGTTTTTATTAGTGGTGGGTCTCGGTAGTTAGCAACAGATTAGTGGGGAAGGGGGATTAAGCCCTAAACTAATCAGGGGCTGGCCCGACTCGGTGGTGGCTCTTGCCAGCCGCGGCTGGACTTGACCAGCGCCGCCACCGGCGAGCAGGGCAGGCGGCATGGAGGCCTGGGGCGGGCGCGTCGGACAGAGCTGGGGCGGGCGCGCCGGACAGAGCCGGGGCGGACGACGCGCGGCAGCGGGGCCATAGCAGAGACGGCAGCACGTGGAGCAGAAGTAGAGGCGGCAGCAGAGGTGAAGGTAGCAGGCGGCTAGAGGGCTTGCCAGCGCACGGGGAATCGATGGTCAGCGAGGGGCGCGGCCAGAGGCGAGGCATGGCCTGGCGACAGCAGCAGCAACATCGCGCGGGCGCACACAGGAGCTTCACTCCCGTCCATGGCGGCCTCGGGCAGGGACGGTTCTACGGCGAGGAATACGATAGCGGGAAAGGGAGGGGAAGGACGGCGGGGCTCACATCGGACTCGGGGAGAAGCCGGGTGTGCTCGGGGAGGGCTCAGTGACGACGAATCCGATGGAGGTCGCCGGCGGGTGCAAGGTTGAAGACGACGGCTAATAGCTCGATGCAGGGGCGAGGAGCTCGAGCTAGTCCTTGTAGACGATGCGGTAGACGACGGCGCTTCTCGGGGTCAACCCCTCACGGCACGAGGGCGACGGTGGCCACAGGATCTCGGGGTGCACGATGACTGCAGCGTTCGGGGAGGAGCGAGCGCGTGAGCGAGAGGGGAACGAGCGAGGGGGAGGGAAAATATCTGAGATGCTGACGAGGCTGAGAGACGGGGGGGTTGGCCTTATCCCCTCAGTTGCGTGGGTTGGCTCGGGTGGGCCGAGGCCCACGGGAACAGGGAAAGGGGGGTTTTCTTTTATTTATTTATTTTATTTTTTGGCATTTCCTTTTTCTTCTTTTAACTTTTTCTAGTCTATGTTTTGCACTTAATCCAATTAGCAAATTTGTTTTGTAAAATGTGGAGATGGACACCTAATTAGTATTGCAATAATAGGTGCTGTCACAAAAAGGTTGACACTCCAAATATTAGTTTATATTTTTATAACTTTATAAAAGGCATTTAATTAATTGTTTTTGCTGCTGTTTTATTTATTTTAGAGCATTTCGGCATTTTATAAAAATGTGGTTTCTCCATCATTATTACCTATGAATTACTTGTCACATCTAGAACATTTTAGTTTTGATATTGGCAAATTTTTATTGTTTGACCTGATTATTGATTTGAATTTGCTTCGGTTTCGAATCAACGCGAGTTTATCAACGGTAACCGAGGTGATGTGGCATCGTTAGTAGAGGTTCACTGTACCTTAAGTACCCGGGCGTCACAATACTTTGGAGGTACGTAAAGCTATAGATCAGCGATGGATCAACGTTGAGGTCAGGTAAAGAGGCGACCTGTCCACTTTTTCTAGGGTGGCCGCTACGGTGGTGCCGGAGTTGAGTGACGGGCATTGGTATCTCGCTCAAGGGTTTCTTCAGCCGAGATTGTAATTTTCTTTCTCGACTAGCTAAGGGTAGTTTTTGCAATAGCTAGGGTTGTCCTAACTTCTGTCAAGTTGGTGTTTAAGTGGATCGTAATTTGATATTTATTTTATAAATGAGACACACATTACATCAAGAAAAAAATCAAGGCTACAGATCAACATGACCTCGTGTGTCCCGCATGAACGCCCAGGACCTGTGTAGTGCGTACGCCGGATCATAGGCTCAGACACGATATTAGAGCAACTCTAGCAGACCCTGCATCCCGTCCCGATCCTCAAAATAACCGCCAAAGTGCGGGTCGGGGCGCGAAAAACGTCCCGATCAGACCCCGCATCCCGCCCTGGCCCGCAAATTTTTTTGCGGTGCGCGGCAAAACATCTCCCCCAACCTCTAGATTCACGGGCTAGAGGGACGACCCGAGCTCAGCCCCTATCCGCAGCGAGATTTGGCGGGAGAGACATTTCCGCGCGGCCGTTCCCGCTCCCCCCCGCCCTCCGCCACCATTGCCCCGCCACCGCACGCTCCCCAGCCATCCTTCGCCGCCATGGATGACTCCCTGCTGTCTCCCGTCACCGTCGAGGTCGCTGGCGCTCCTTCTCCTCGGGCGGATCTCGTCGCCGGCCCTATTGGCCCCGTCGTCGCCCAAGGTCAAGTCGCGCCTGCCCGCAAACGGCAGGGCAACGTTGTCGTGCAGGGCGGCGCTCCGGCAGCCCCCGTCGCGAGGGCCCGTCCTCCAGGCGCCAACGCTGCTGCGCGATCTCGGCCGGCGGCGGAGAAGGTCGCCAAGGTCGCCGGCGTCAACAGGAAGAAGATTCCGGCGACAAAGAAGCCGCCTCCTTCATCCGCTCACTTCGGCCCGGAAAGAGGTGCCCCGGCGATGTCGCTCAACGGTGCTGCTTGATACGTCCATTTTGCATCATGCTTTTATATCGATATTTATCGCATTATGGGCTGTTATTTCACGTGATGTTACAATACTTATGGCTATTCTCTATTATTTTCCAAGGTTTACATGAAGAGGGAGAATGCCGGCAGCTGGAATTCTGGGCTGGAAAAGGAGCAAGTATTGGAGACCTATTCAGCGCAACTCCAAAAGTCCTGAAACTCCACGGAATATCTTAAAATAAATAAAGAAAAATCGTCGCCAAAGATGAAGGCCAGGGGGCCCACACCCTGCTCACGAGGGTGGGTGGTGCCCCCCCCCCCACCCCCAGGGCGCGCCCCCCTACCTCATGGGCCCCCTGGTGGCTCTCCGACGCCCATCTTCTCCTATATGAAGTCTTTTGTCAAGAAAAAAACAAGAGGCAACCATTCGGGACGAGACTCCGCCACCACGAGGCGGAACCTTGGCGGAACCAATCTAGGGCTCCGGCAGAGCTGTTCTGCCGGGGACACTTCCCTCCGGGAGGGGGAAATCATCGTCATCATCATCACCAACGCTCCTCTCATCGGGAGATGGCAATCTCCATCAACATCTTCACCAACACCATCTCATCTCCAAGCCCTAGTTCATCTCTTGTATCCAATTCTTGTCTCTAAGTCCGGGATTGGTGCTAGTAGGTTGCTAGTAGTGTTGATTACTCCTTGTAGCTGATGCTAGTTGGTTTATTTGGTGGAAGATCATATGTTCAGATCCTTTATGCATATTATTACCCCTCTGATTATGAACATGAATATGCTTTGTGAGTAGTTACGTTTGTTCCTGAGGACAAGGGAGAAGTCTTGCTATTAGTAGTCATGTGAATTTGGTATTCGTTCGATATTTTGATGAGATGTATGTTGTCTAGCCTCTGGTGGTGTTATGTGAACATCAACTACATAACACTTCACCATTATTTGGGCCTAGAGGAAGGCATTGGGAAGTAATAAGTAGATGATGGGTTGCTAGAGTGACAGAAGCTTAAACCCTAGTTTATGCGTTGCTTCGTAAGGGGCTGATTTGGATCCATATGTTTCATGCTATGGTTAGGTTTACCTTAATACTATTGTTGTAGTTGCGGATGCTTGCAATAGAGGTTAATCATAAGCGGGATGCTTGTTCAAGTAAGAACAACACCCAAGCACCGGTCCACCCACATATCAAATTATCAAAGTACCGAACGCGAATCATATGAACATGATGAAAACTAGCTTGACGATATTCCCATGTGTCCTCAGGAGCGCTTTTCCTATTATAAGAGTTTGTCCAGGCTTGTCCTTAGCTATAAAAAGGATTGAGCCACCTTGCTGCACTTTATTTACTCTTGTTACTTGTTGCTCTTTACAATTTATCTTATCACAAAACTATCTGTTACCACTTATTTCAGTACTTGCAGAGAATACCTTGCTGAAAACCGCTTATCATTTCCTTCTGCTCCTCGTTGGGTTCGACACTCTTACTTACCGAAAGGACTACGATAGATCCCCTATACTTGTGGGTCATCACTGCTCCCCCCCGCAAGCGAGGTGTTTGATGAAATGGCCAGAAGGTATGTGTCTTCTGTCATGGCAATTTTCTTTGCTTTTCGCCATTTTGTGATAGCTCGTGACTTCTTGTGCTTCACTATAGTGGTGGTTCGAACAATGCAACTGCCGATTTCGTGAACTTGTTGGACACCAACGCTGGTAACATTCATCAAGTCCCGTTTGAAGCATTCGACTACAATGAAACGGAGGCCGACGTGGACGATCATGGTTTTCAGGACGATTTAGGGGAGATCGAAGCGGAAGCATATGAGCAATCGCAAACAAAAACTGGGAAGAGCCAGAGATTGAAGAACTACACGATCTTGGAAGATCAAGTTCTCATCAATGCATGGAGTGTGGTGTCTCTTGATGCATGGACGGGTACTTCTCAAATCCCCAAGAGGTATTGGCAAAGGATCGAAGATCAATACTTCCGCATGATGGCAATGTACCCCAATAGGACTCCACGCACATTTCGGTCTCTTCAAGGTCGTTGGGAGAATATCAAGCCTATGTGCAGCCGTTGGGCAGCTTGCTTGGAGAGCAAGTACGCGATGCACCTCCAAGTGGAGCCGTGGAATCCGACTATGTGAGTTTGTTTTGCCTTTGTTCAACTTGTGCATCATCATATTACATCATATGAAATGACTGCATCATTTCAATTTGTTCACATTGTGTAGAAAAAAATTGTTGCTTGTTACAATTTATTTACTCTTGTTACTTGTTGCTCGTTACAATTTATCTTATCACAAAACTATCTGTTACCACTTATTTCAGTACTTGCAGAGAATACCTTGCTGAAAACCGCTTATCATTTCCATCTGCTCCTCGTTGGGTTCGACACTCTTACTTATCGAAAGGACTACGATAGATCCCCTATAGTTGTGGGTCATCAAGACTCTTTTCTGGCGCCGTTGCCGGGGAGTGTAGCGCCTTTGGTAGGTGGAATTTGGTATGGAAAAATTTATATAGTGTGCTGAAATTTACTATCACTTGTTATTATGGAAAGTAATTCTCTGAGGGGCTTGTTCGGGGTATCTTCACCCCGTCCAGTAGAGCAAAGAGTTGATCCTTAACCTACTGAACCATTGAAAATGAAACTCCTTTTGAATTTCCTTCGGGTATGATGGAAAAACTGCTAGCTAATCCTTTTACAGGAGATGGAACAAAGCATCCTGATGAGCACTTAATATATGTGGATGAAGTTTGTGGATTATTTAAGCTTGCAGGTATACCAGATGACGTTGCTAAGAAGAAGGTCTTCCCTTTATCTTTGAAGGGAGACACATTGACATGGTATAGGCTATGTGGTGATACGAGAGCATGGAACTATAAAAGATTGAAATTGGAATTTCATTAAAAGTATTACCCTATGCATCTTGTTCATCATGATCGCAATTATATATATAATTTTTGGCCTCGCAAAGGTGAAAGCATCGCTCAAGCTTGGGGGAGGCTTAAATCAATGTTATATTCGTGCCCCAATCATGAGCTCTCAAGAGTGACAATTCTTCAGAATTTTTATGCTCGGCTTTCTGATAACAATCGCACCATGTTCGATACTTCTTGTGCTGGCTCTTTTATGATGAAGACTATTGAATTTAGATGGGATTTATTGGATAGAATTAAACGCAACTCTGAAGATTGGGTCGTCGACGAAGGTAAGGAGTCAAGTGTTTCACCTAAGTTTGATTGTGTTAAATCTTTTATGCATACTGATATTTTCCGTAAGTTTAGCACTAAATATGGACTTGACTCGGAGATAGTAGCTTCTTTCTATGAATCTTTTGCTACTTATGTTGATCTCCCAAAGGATAAGTGGTTTAAATATCATCCTCCCATAGAAGTAAAAGTAGCTGCACCTATTAAAGTTGAAGAAAAGATTGTCACTTATAATGATCCTATTGTTCCCACTTCTTATGTTGAGAAACCACCCTTCCCTGTTAGAATAAAGGATCATGCTAAAGCTTCAACTGTGGTTCGTAAAAGCAATATTAGAACTTATACACCTCCTGAGCAAGTCAAAGTAGGAACCTAATATTGCTATTGTAAAAGATCTCTTGTCTGATAATATTGATGGGCATGTTATTCAATTCTGTGGTGAATCTGCTAGAATTGCTAAACCTAGCGTTAAAGATAAACATAGACCTGTGGTAGGCGTGCCTGTTATTTTTGTTAAAATAGGAGATCATTGTTATCATGGCTTATGTGATATGGGTGCTAGTGCTAGTGTTATACCTTATGACTTGTATAAAGAAATCAAGCATGAAATTGCACCTGCTGAGTTAGAAGATATTGATGTCACAATTAAACTTGCCAATAGAGATACTATTTCACCAGTGGGAATTGTTAGAGATTTTGAAGTTTTGTGTGGGAAAAGCAAATATCCCGCTGTTTTTCTTGTTCTCAGTTCCCCACAAGATAGCTTTTGTCCCATTATATTTGGTAGACCCTTCTAGAACACTGTTAATGCTAAGATAGATTGCGAAAAGAATGTTGTTACTATTGGCTTGGATGATATGATTCATGAGTTTAATTTCTCTAAATTTAGTAAACAACATTGTGAGGAAGAATTGCCTAGTAAGGATGAAATTATTGGTGTTGCTTCTATTGTCGTACCTCCTAGTGATCCTTTAGAACACTATTTGCTAGACCCTGAAAATGACATTTTCATGAATGAGAGAAGGGAAATAGATGAAGTATTCTTTAAACAGGAACCTATTCTGCAACACAATTTGCCTGTTGAAATCCTAGGGGATCCTCCTCCACCCTAGGGTGATCCCGTGTTTGAGCTTAAACCGTTGCCTGATAATCTTAAATATGCTTATCTTGATGAAAAGAAAATATATCATGTTATTATTAGTGCTAACCTTTCAGAGCATGAAGAAGAAAGATTACTGAAAACTCTGAAGAAGCACCGTGCCGCTATTGGATATACTCTTGATGATCTTAAGGGCATTAGTCCAACTCTATGTCAACATAAATAAATTTGGAAGCGGATGCCAAACAAGTTCGTGATCCTCAAGGACGTTTGAATCCTAAAATGAAAGAAGTGGTAAGAAAAGAAATACTCAAGCTTCTGGAGGCAGGTATAATTTATCCCGTTGCTGATAGTTAGTGGGTAAGTCATGTCCATTGTGTCCCTAAGAAGGGAGGTATTACTGTTGTCCCTAATGATAAAGATGAATTGATCCCGCAAAGAATTATCACAGGTTATAGGATGGTAATTGATTTCCGCAAATTAAATAAAGCCACTAAGAAAGATCATTACTCCTTACCTTTTATTGATCAAATGGTAGAAATATTATGCAAACATACACATTATTGCTTTCTAGATGGTTATTCTGGTTTCTCTCAAATACCTGTGTCGGCGAAAGATCAATCAAAGACTACTTTTACTTGCCCTTTTGGTACTTTTGCTTATAGACGTATGCCTTTTGGTTTATGTAATGCACCTCCTACCTTTCAAAGATGCTTGATGGCTATATTCTTTGATTTTTGTGAAAAACTTTGTGAGGTTTTCATGGACGATTTTTCCGTCTATGATTCCTCTTTTGATGATTGCTTGAGCAATCTTGATCGAGTTTTGCAGAGATGTGAAGAAACTAATCTTGTCTTGAATTGGGAAAAGTGCCACTTTATGGTTAATGAAGGTATTGTCTTGGGGCATAAAGTTTCTGAAAGAGGTATTGAAGTTGATAAAGCCAAGGTTGATGCTATTGAAAAGATGCCATGTCCCAAGGACATCAAAGGTATAAGAAGTTTCCTTGGTCATGCCGGATTTTATAGGAGGTTCATTAAGGACTTCTCAAAAATTTCTCGGCCACTGACTAATTTATTACAAAAAGACATACCATTTGTCTTTGATGATGATTGTGTAGAAGCATTTGAAATACTTAAAAAAGCATTAGTCTCTGCACCTGTTGTTCAGCCACCAGATTGGAATTTACCCTTTGAAATTATGTGTGATGCTAGTGACACTACTAGAAAAACGGCTATAGGTAATATCACTGTTAGTGGCGCACCAGAGATGTGGTGCGCCACTACTATATAGCAGTGGCGCACCACAAACAGGTGCTCCACTAATAGTGACATTACTAGTGGCGCACCAGGTGTGGGGTGCGCCACTACTATTTTTTTGAACAGTAACCAGCCATGCCCAGGCTTACCAGTGGCGCACCAGGACAAGGTGCGCCACTACTATTTTTGATAGTAGTGGCGCACCTTGCCCTGGTGCGCCACTACTATTTTTTTGAACAGTAGCCAGCCATGCCCAGGATTACCAGTGGCGCACCAGGCCGTGGTGCGCCACTACTATTTTTGATA
>LR880968.1:909800116-909813832 GCA_904067115.1 Aegilops sharonensis
GTAGGGACCCCTGCTGCAATACCAGTGGCGCACCATCTTGCACATTAGTGGCGCACCCAATTAAATAACAGTGGCGCACCCAAATGAATATCAGTGGCGCACCCGTATGAATATCAGTGGCGCACCCGTATGAATATCAGTGGCGCACCCATATGATTACCAGTGGCGCACTATGTGGAATACCAATGGCGCACCAGTGGTGCGCCACTGTTATTTGGATTAACAGTGGCGCATCGGAGGTGCGCCATTAGTATTCCTTATTAGTGGCGTGGTATTAGTGGCCCACCCATGGTGCGCCACTAATGGCAATATTGGGTGCGCCACTAATAGCCTTTTTTCTAGTAGTGTGATTATGTTGTAGGTGCTGTTCTAGGGCAAACAGTTGATAAGAAATTAAATGGTATCCATTATGCTAGTAAGACTCTAGACAATGCTCAAAGAAATTATGCTACTACCGAAAAGGAACTTTTAGCAGTAGTATTTGCTTGTGATAAATTCAGACCCTATATTGTTGATTCTAAAGTAACTATTCACACTGATCATGCTGCTATTAAATATCTGATGGAAACGAAAGATGCAAAACCTAGACTTATTAGATGGGTTCTCTTGCTGCAAGAATTTGATTTCCATATTGTTGATAGAAAAGGAGCTGAGAACCCCGTTGCAGATAACTTATTTAGGTTAGAGAATGTTCTTGATGAACCACTACCTATTAATGATAGCTTTCCTGATGAACAATTAAATGTCATAAGCACTTCTCGTAGCACTCCATGGTATGCTGATTATGCTAATTATATTGTTGCTAAACTTACACCACCTAGCTTCACATACGAACAAAAGAAAAAGTTTTTCTATGATTTGCGACATTACTTTGGGGATGACCCACATCTTTATAAAGAAGGAGTAGATGGTGTTATTAGACGTTGTACCTGAGCATGAACAGGAACAGATCCTACGCAAGTGTCACTCCGAAGCTTATGGAGGACACCACGCTGGAGATAGAACTGCACATAAGGTATTGCAATCCGGTTTTTATTGGCCTACTCTCTTCAAGGATGCCCGTAAGTTTGTCTTGTCTTGTGATGAATGTTAAAGGATTGGTAATATTAGTAGACGTCAAGAAATGCCTATGAATTATTCACTTGTTATTGAACCATTTGATGTTTGGGTTTTGATTACATGGGACCTTTTCCTGCCCCCAATGGATATACACATATTTTAGTTGGTGTTGATTACGTTACTAAGTGGGTAGAAGCTATTCCAACTAGTAGTGTTGATCATAACACTTCTATTAAAATGCTTAAGGAAGTTATTTTTCCAAGGTTTGGAGTCCCTAGATATTTAATGACTGATGGTGGTTCACACTTTATTCATGGTGCCTTCCGTAAATTGCTTGCTAAATATGACGTTAATCATAGTATTGCGTCTCCTTATCACCCGCAGTCTAGTGGTCAAGTAGAATTGAGCAATAGAGAGCTCAAATTAATCTTGCAAAAGACTGTTAATAGGTCTAGAAAGAATTGGTCCAAGAAACTTGATGATGCATTATGGGCATATAGAACTGCATATAAGAATCCTATGGGTATGTCTCCGTATAAAATGGTTTATGGAAAAGCATGTCACTTACCTCTCGAACTAGAACATAAGGCATATTGGTCTATTAAAGAGCTCAACTATTACTTCAAACTTGCCGGTGAGAAAAGGTTATTTGATATTAGCTCACGTGATGAATGGAGAACCCAAGCTTATGAAAATGCTAAGTTGTTTAAAGAAAAAGTTAAAAGATGGCATGACAAAAGTAACAAAAGCGTGAGTTTAATGTAGGTGATTATGCATTGTATACAACTCTCGTTTAAGATTTTTTGCAGGAAAACTTCTCTCTAAATGGGAAGGTCCCTACGTTATCGAGGAGGTCTATCGTTCCGGTGCCATAAAAATCAACAACTTCGAAGGCACAAATCCGAAGGTGGTAAACGGTCAAAGGATCAAACATTATATCTCAGGTAATCCCATAAATGTTGAAACCAATATTATTGAAACTGTAACGCCGGAGGAATACATAAGGGACACTTTCTGGAACGTTTCAAACTCCGAAAAGGAGTAGGTATGTGGTACGGTAAGTAAACCGACTCCAAAACAATTTTTAAGGCAATATTTCTCCGTTTTGGAATATTTGGAAAAATAGAAAAATAAGTAGCAGTCCGGGAAGGACACGAGGGCCCCACGTGGGTGGTGGGCGTGCCCCCTACCTCGTGAGCACCCCGTGTGCCCTCCGGACTCCGTTTTCTTGCACGATACGTATTTTGGCCGGTATAAATTCATTATATATTCTCCCGAAGGTTTTGACTCCCGTATCACGCAAATATCCTCTGTTTTTGTTTTGAGCTGTTGCTGCTGCAGATTAGAGCAAGATGTCTTCCCTGAGACGAGCTATCGCCTCACGGGCTGCCATCTGCAGTGCATGCTTCTCCGTGGGCATGGCTCTCCCCAAGAACCGGAAGCGGCGTAACTCAATACGCCCTCCCTTGAATTGCACCGCGGCTTGGTGCATGGTTAGACGGTCATTGACCTTGTGCTGAGAGAGTGAGAAGACTGGGCGCACAGCTGGCCCCATCGCGACTTGGACGATGAAGGAGAGAAGCTTGACGAACCCATCGGGCATGTTGACGAACATCTGCGACTCGCAGTCGTTGCCAGCCATATACAAAAGTAGGCAAAAATCCTGAGTAGACAAATCATAAATTTATGCTGACTGTCAGAAATTGACTACATTTGTAAAAATAATAAACAGCTCTATTCTGCTAATAACCAATTAGCGATCGCACCTAGTGGCTTCCTACTGTCAGCCTGGCTCTAGTACCAAGCTTGTCACGACCGGTTTTTCAATAAAATATTTATTGAACAACCGACCTATGAAGTCCAATATGAGGAAAATCCTCCTTATCGGTAGACAAAACTTTGATACAATAAGCCAGTAGCATTAAAATATTACAGGGGCCGGGCTGAAGATGCCTAACCAATTATTACAAACACGCCAATAATTATACATAATGGCGGATATGACACAATGGTGTGAGGTGGAAATACTACTAACTCGAGATAAGAGTGATTTGTGGAATAACCCAGTGGGGGTGGATAATAAGACTACTACACTGGCGGCTCATCGAGCATCGAGGTGAGGCTCGATGAATTTATTTGGGTAGCGGAAGCGGATATATCACAATGACTAATCCAGGGGTCGCACGAGACTGACTGGGATTCCTCTAGGCATCGGACTCGCTATCGAACTCTTCATCCATGAGATCGCCTTCGTCAGCATCTGGCCAAATCAACAAGCCAGGTGAGTACTTTGAAAGTACTCGCAAGACAGTTCGGACAAAAGATATGAAAAATGTATGCATGAATGCGACATGATTGATTTATAACAATGTGCTATCAAATCAGTAACATAAGTAAGTAAAAAGGGGATCGGCGGCAGTCCGCTCAAAAACCCAAAGGAGATAAACTCAAAACCGATCGGGTGTCTGAAGCGACGCCTAGAAGGGTGAACAAATAAGTAAAACATGCCACAGTCGGGCGTCTAAGCGACACCTCATAAAGGGCTTATATTGAAAGAAAAGACATGCGTGCCACAGTCGGACATCGGAGCGACATCACAGAAAGGGCTTATAACAAAATTAAATAATAACAATGCCGCAGTCGGACGTCTGAGCGACATCGCAGAAAGGGCTTATAATAAAATTAAATAATAACAATGCCGCAGTCGGACGCTTGAGCGACATCACATAAAGGGCTTATAAAAAAATTAATTAATAACAATGCCGCAGTCGGACGTCTGAGCGACATCACAGAAAGGGCTTATAACAAAATTAAATAATAACAATGCCGCAGTCGGACGTCTGAGCGACATCACAGAAAGGGCTTATAATTCATTGCACATAACTGACAAGAAATGGTGCTCACGGAAAATATTCCTCACGTGGCAATAAGCGGGTTAGTCCATTCACAGAAAATAAACATTTAATGCTCATATGGTTCTCAGGAGTTTCTGTCATTGAGACTGACACTTGACAAGATAAGGTGAACACGGTACTCGGACATGAATAAGATGAAATTCAAGAATTTTGACTCTGCGGAGTTTGTACCAAAATTGTCCACAGCCAACGGATTTCCGTAGTCACGAAGGACTAGTTCCCTTTACGGTATTTCGGAGGAAACACAGCTAACCAGTACACACCCATCATACCTCACGTTGCCAGGAATCACCATAGAGAGCGTTCAAGAAAAACTTTGAGACGGGGAGATCACAATCTCGAATAGCATGGGATCCTATTTATTTACGCGCGCTCTAAGGGGTGCCCCCCTCTCGGTCCCAACCGAAAACACCCATGCCCCTTGACCGGATGAAAGGATTTAATCCAGGGCCATGGAACTCTCATCCCAGCCTCTCGGTTTGGTGTGTACCAGGAAGTGGTTTGCAACTTACTAAGCCGTATCCCTTGCAGGAAACAGGTGGTAGTACGAAAGGGGAGATGGACGGGAATCTGACTAAATTATGTTGACACTGGGTCAACGGTCTGGCATAAGCCTGGCATGCTACAACACTGCCATCTTACCCATACTCATGCCAACTCATGGCCATGCAACATGTCTCCAACAACTCATGGATTTTCTGAAACTCACTTGCCTCAACTCTTACGAGATAAACTATCATCGAATTGCTCATGAACGTGCCATGCTAAAAAAATAATGCAAACATGCCCAAAAACTCATCATATCAAAAGTTCAAACATTGCTTTCCTGGTTTGGAGTAGTCGGGGTCTAGCTCGGTGAAGTTCGCGGTCCCGTCACCTCCTTCGGTATCTACGGTACACAAAACACACGCGCTAACGTAAATACCGTGGGGTACAGAAAAGTAATCCAAATATTTTTCCAATAAATATGATAAAAAACTAGACAAAATTTTGAAGAGGACAGAAAAAGAATCACTCAAAAATTCCTTTCTGTTAAAAAGTTATAAGAGTTTTGGTCCAAGGACCCATCTGTAATGAAACAGAAAACCCTCAGGGGCCTAAGCAGAAAAGTGCAGAAAAACGGTTCAGAGTAGAAAGCGTATTTGCTAGAGTACGCTTTCATAAAACGATTCAAAAAAAACAATAGAGAGGCTGATGGGCGGGTCCCAACCGTCAGGTTTAAATATTTGAAAGAGGCGGCAGAGCGCGACGGTGCCCGAGAGCCGCGGTGGTCGCCGGCGGCGATCCACGGCGAGGTAGGGAGATCGGAGGGTACCTCCGTGCTCAGGGCGCCATTCCGCGTTGGTGAGTGGTTGTGGTGGTCGCCGGCGCGAGCACCACGTCGACGGCGGCTCTTGCTCCGGCGGACGGCAGTTCGGTTGGTCGTGGGCCTCGTTGGAGAGTGCTGCGGAGGTCAAATTGAGGTGGGGGTTAGCCTCCTAGTGGTGCCACGAGGCTACGGGCAGGAGTAGGGCGGTGGAGGAGTTCTCATTGACGAGAACGCTGCCGGAGCCCGAGGCGGACGGAGTTGGCCGGAGTCGAGGAAGAAGGGCCCTTCGGGGCTCTTCCAGTGGCTAGGCGGGGTCTGGTGAGGTGGTGGAGTTGTGCGAGGGTGAGAGCAAGCTCGGGGGGAGCTAATTATAGATGGCCCGAGGCGGTTGCCGTGAACGGATAAGTCCGGCAAGTGTTACGGCGGCGCAGGGCATTGGTCGGGGTGGTTTTGGGGTTAAGTGCCGACGTGGAGGTCAACAGACTCCGTTTAGGTGCTGAACGAGCCGGGGTTTGGTTGCTTTGGGCATGCTCGACGGAACGGAGCGGTGCGGACCCGTCGGCGGCAGGGAGCACATTCTGCGCTTGCCGGGCCACGGCGACGGTGCCGCGGTCGTGCGCTGGCATGCATGTGCCATGCGGAGCGCTAGGGAGAGCTGGGCGGCGCGGAACGGCGTTGGGATGGGGTGGTGCCTTCTGTCGCCCGCCACGGGAGGTCCCAACGCCGCAGAAGACGCCGACGAGGTTGGGCCAGGGCACCACCGATGCCAGGAATGAGCCAAGCGCTCATGTGGTGCTCCGGACAGCGAGGAGGGGCCGTGAGCAACGTGCCAAGTGCACTGTCGACGCGTGACTGAACTCTGACGAGAAGAAACCGCACTGAACTCTGAAACATCTGAATATTCTGAAACTGCAAAGAAACAGTGCCGGCCAGGTTTTCGACAGAATGGTTTTGGCATGAGGGAGTTTCTCCTTGAGCTGATTTTTGGTGGAGGGGCCTCTCATTGCATCTAGAGATTGCCTGAATTTTTGTGCAATTTTTGGAGCAAGGGAGATATGAATTTCACCAAATTTGACAAATCTGGTCCAAACTTGCAGAGACTGAAATTTGAAATTTTTTAAAAGAAGAGGAGTGGATCTTGATTGTTCTAGGTTGTGGGTACCAAGGACTATCCAGGGGAGTTGGTTTGAGGTCAAATCTCAAATGCATTTAGGTACTTGCTTTGCAAATCACCTAGGTTCAAAATAATGGACAGAAAAGATTTGGGAGGATAAATAAATGAAATAAAATTCAGAAAAGGATTGAACTTGTTGAGACATAATGTTTGGATTGCCCCAAAGTGGAAGGAGAGATTTTTGGGAAGATTTTACCATGTGGTGCATGGTAAAAATCATGAGTGGTTTCAATATTGGAGAAGATGTAAAACTCCTAGGGTTTTCTTTTTAAAAGAAAAGAAATTAGAATCCAAAATTTTGAAATTTTGAGGAGAGGGCAATCAGAAGAAAGGTTTAAAAACCAAACACCAGAGTTGAAGGAGATGCCAAAATAAAATCCTTGCTAGAGGGAAAAAGTTTTTTTTGAGAGATTTTTGGAAAGGTTTAGAAGACCTCCTTCAAATCCATCAAAAATTTTGAAGAAAACCAGAAGAACATTTTTGGAGTGTCACAACACCTACCCCCTAGGAAAACTCTCGTCCCCGAGATTCCAGCTGATCCTCAAATAAACGTGGGTGCTCTGTCCGAAGAAAATCCTCTCTTTCCCAAGTGGCTTCACTTTCGGTATGGTTGCTCCACTGAACTTTGAAGAACTTGATGGTTTTCTGTCGGGTCCTCCTTTCAGACTCTTCCAAGATTTTTATTGGATGCTCCCGATATGTAAGGTCTGGCTGCACGTCAATGTTTTTATGGGGTACTTGTTTCTCTGGGTTGCTTACGCACTTCCTCAATTGGGAGACGTGGAATACGTCGTGGATGTCGGATAATTCTTCGGGTAAGTCTAACTGGTAGGCTACCGTGCCTCTTCGTGCCACTATGCAGAATGGTCCGATGAATCTTGGGGTTAGCTTCCCTTTAATCTTGAATCGATGCAGGCCTCTCATAGGGGATACTCGTAGGTACACAAATTCACCGGGTTCAAAATTGACTCCACGATGTTTCTGATCGTAATAACTCTTTTGTCGGCTTTGGGCTGTCTTGAGTCGGTCCTTAATCACCTTGACCTTATCTTCAGCCTCTTTGAGCAGGTCTGGGCCGAAGATATGGCTGTCCCCGGTTTCCGACCAATTTAGCGGGGTACGACATCTTCGCCCGTACAGAGCTTCAAATGGTGTCATTTGCACGCTGGCCTGATAATTGTTGTTATATGCGAATTCTGCGTATGGTAAGCTCTCTTTCCCAACTGGTCCCATAGGTGAGGACACATGCTCTCAGCATATCTTCTAGAATCTGGTTTACTCGCTCAGTCTGCCCATCTGTCTGGGGATGGTATGCGGTATTGAATGCCAGCTGAGTTCCCAGAGCTTGTTGTAAGTGATCCCAAAATCGGGAGATGAATTGAGTGCCCCTATCCGAGATTATTTTCTTTGGGACTCCATGTAAGAAGACGATACAGGAAAGGTAGAGCCTAGCAAGCTTCTGAGTGGTGTGGGTTGTCTTCACGGGGATGAAGTGTGCTACTTTAGTCAGTCTATCAGTGATGACCCATATGGCATCATGTCCGTATCGTGACCGAGGTAGCCCAACAATAAAATCCATTCCAATCTCGTCCCATTTCCACTCGGGTATCTTATTTGTATGCAATAGCCCGGCCGGTTTCTAGTGCTCGGCCTTGATGCGTTGACATGAGTCACAACATGCAATAAATGTGGCTATTTCTCTTTTTATACCATGCCACCAAAATGTTTCTTGAAGATCTTTGTACATTTTTGTTCCTCCAGGATGGATTGAATACTGAGCGGTGTGGCCTTCAGCCAGGATTTGCTGTTTAAGGTCATGGATATTTGGTACGCAAAGCCTATTCCTGTACCACAATATTCCTTGCTCATCGATAACGAATTCTGAGGCCTTGCCCAAATTCATCTTCCGTTTTATGCCTTCAATGCTGGGGTGTCCACGTTGAGCCTCTTTAACCTTCTCTATTAGGGTAGGCTGTAACTCTAAGTTCGACATACTAGCTTCGGTGATCACCATCAGATTGAGCTTAGCGAATTCCTGCTGGAATTCAGGTCTCAAGTTTGGCATGCTGTCGTTGTCCGAACTGGGGTTCCGACTCAGAGCATCTGCTACAACATTTGCTTTGCATGGGTGGTAGTGGATTCCAACATCATAATCCTTTACCAATTCCAACCAGCATCGTTGCCGTAAATTGAGTTCTGGTTGCGTGAAAATATACTTGAGTCTTTTGTGGTCCGTGTATATTTCACAACGATTTCCAAGTAAGAAGTGTCTCCATTCCTTGAGTGCATGAATAACTGCTGCTAATTCCAGGTCATGGGTAGGAAAAATTTCCTCATGCTTGCGAAGTTGTCTGGAAACATATGCGACAACCTTGCCTTCTTGCATTAATACGCACCCGAGGCCCTTTCGCGATGCGTCACAAAATACCTCAAAATTTTTGTGTATATCTGGCACAATTAATACTGGTGCTGTCGTCAGTTTCCTTTTCAGTTCTTGGAAACTTTTCTCGCAAGCTTCCGTCCATTCAAACTTCCTGTCTTTTTTGAGTAGTTGCGTCATTGGCTTTGCTATGGTGGAGAATCCTTCCATAAATCTCCGGTAGTATCCTTCCATTCCCAAGAAACTTCGTACATCCGTCACGCTGGCTGGTGGCTTCCAGCCAAGTACGGCCTTGAATTTTTCCGGGTCTACGGCGATACCTTCTTGGGTCAGTACGTGGCCCAGAAAACCTACTTGCTTTAGCCAAAATTCACACCTGCTGAATTTAGCATACAATTGATGTTTCCTGAGTTCTCCTAGTACAATTCGGAGATGTTCAGCGTGCTCTTCTGGTGTTTTGGAGTATACCGGAATATCATCGATAAATACCACAACAAACTTGTCCATAAACTTCATGAATACTTTGTTCATGAGGTGAACAAAATATGCGGGGGTGTTTGTTAGTCCGAATGGCATTACGGTGAACTCATACAATCCGTATCTGGAGGTGAAAGTTGTCTTGGGAATATCTTTGGTTCGCACTTTCAGTTGATGGTATCCCGACCTCAAGTCAATCTTTGAGAACATCTTGGCCTGATCGAGTTGATCGAATAAATCATTTATTCGTGGCATCGGATATTTGTTCTTGATTGTGACCATGTTTAGCGCTCGATAGTCTATGCACAATCTCAGTGTTCCATCCTTCTTTTTGGCAAACAAAATTGGTGAACCCCAAGGTGAGGAACTGGCTCGTATATACCCTTTTTCCAATAATTCCTTTATTTGCTTCTTCAGTTCTACCAATTCGGATGGTGCCATTCTATATGGTTTCTTGTATATGGGAGCGGTTCCGGGTGCTAGCTCAATGCTGAATTCTATCTCTCGGTCTGGTGGCATGCCTGGTAGCTCTTCAGGAAATACATCTGGAAATTCACACACTACTGGAACTTTGCTCAATTCAGAAATATCCACCTTGTTCAATCTCGGTTGCCGGGATATTTTTCTTTCCTTGGCTGAAACCTTTATGGTCTTCCCGTGGTGGTGGGTGAGTATTACAGTCCTGTTGAAGCAGTCAATAAAACCTTTATTGGTGGTTAACCAATCCATCCCTAAGATGACATCCAGTACTTTATTTTCCAACACGATAAGATTTGCGTGAAACTTCAACCCTTCAAACTCGATAACCACACCCTGGCAATAATTCATGGTAACTTGCTTAATCCCAGGGGACTTGACGACCATAGATTTTTCCAAGGGAAGCATCGAAAAATTATTTTGCAAAGCAAAACTTTTCGAAACGAATGAGTGAGAAGCTCCAGAATCAAACAAAACTATGGCAGGTATTGTGTTGACAGGGAACGTACCGAGTACGATATCTAGGGCATTTTGTGCTTCCTCTTTGGTCACGTGGTCCAGATGACCCTTCCCGTGGTTGTTATTTGGGTTGAAATTGTTGCGCTTTGGCGCCGAATTATTGCTTCCGTTGTTCGGCTTTGGGGTCGAGTTCCTTGGCTTGGGGCACTGCTTGGCATAGTGCCCTTCTTCTCCACAAGCGTAACAGGTAACACCTGGGCGGTATGTGAACTCCTTGTCCCTTGCATGGAAATTCTTGATTGGGCGCGAGACGCTTGTCGTGGGTCTGGGTGTCCAGTTTTTCTGAACATCTGTCTTGCTGCGGTGGTTGCGGCGTGATTTGTCTGGTCCCTCTTCCGCTTGCGGAAATCTTCTAAGCTGCGTCTCTCATTTTCCAAGGTAATGGCCTTATCCACTAGCGTCTTAAAATCTGGAAAGGTGTGTACGACCAATTGGCATTTAAGCGCGGGTGTCAGACCGTCTAGGAATTTCTCCATCTTTTTGTTTTCTGACATACGCTCCTCGTTGGCGTAGCGAGACAACAGAGAAAACTGACTGTTGTATTCTGACACCGTCATTGTCCTTTGCCTGAGGTCATCAAATTCTCCCATTTTGATCCTCATAAGACTCTTAGGAATATGCGCCCCACGAAAACCTTCTTTAAATTCCTCCCATGTTATATTATTTTCGTTGGGGTGCATGTGTAGGAAATTTTCCCACATGATGCGGCTGCTCCAGTGAGATAGTGCGGAGCATAAAGCACTTTCTCAAGATCTGAACACTGGGCAATGATTAACTTCCTTTCCATGTCTCGAAGCCAGTCTTCGGCTTCAAGAGGTTTGTCAGTGTGAGAAAAAGTTTGGGGACGTGTCTTCTGTAGCTCAGATAACTTTGATTGCTGCTGATACTGTCCACGGTGATTCCCCATATTGATGACTTGGTTCATTATTTCCTGATGTTGCTGCTGACTTTGTTCATAAAGACGGCACATTTGGGAGAGTGCCGTTTCACTGTCCTGTTGACTTGTCTGCCCCTGTGTGAAATTGTTTCCTGGGGGTGTGCCATAATTTTCCTCTGTCGGAGTTGGCATGGAGCGCATCCAAGGACGAGACATGGTTCACTCTGGGGATATATTTTGAAACACTCATAAGAAAAGAAATTGAGCCGCAAAAATCAATAAATTCCAGAAGACGGGAAAAAGTCGCAAATGCTCCAAGATTTTCCAAGAGAATAAACGTTTGCGCACGGAGAAGGACTGTTCATTACATATCTTACACGCAAGCAGTAATTATACAATACATCACTCAGGATATGCGTACATAATCCTGACATGTTATTTAAGCTAGTGCACTCCTCCAGATCCTACATGATGCGCAAACAAGCTACTTCTCACAGCCTATGTACATATAAACATATCGTACAAGTCGGTACATCGCATGGCGGCTAAGCGTACTTAGTCGGAGATGGTAAGGATTTCCCTTGGCCTGCCAAGGGTGAGGCGTAGTGAGGCTGGGGACTCAACCTCCTCTTCGGTGATAGGCTCCAGGCGTGAGGTGCTGCGCTGAGTTGGTGGAGCAGGTGCCCTGTGCGGGACAACTCGAACATGAGCGGGCATGAGGGGTGGTGCAGAACGGACAGGAGTAGGCGCCATGACATGGTTGAACTCCTCCATGGTAGGCAGGCGACGAGTAGCGGTGAGAGCAGTAGGAGCAAACGATGCTGATGACGGGACGAAAGTCAGTGGCGGTGTGGCGCGCAGGAGCTCCCTCCTGTTGGCAGCACAGCCACGGACTGAGTCCATGCGGGCAGCTACAAAGTCGTCCACCAGGTTGTCGAAGGCTGCTTCCAAAGCCCGGAGATACTCGATGAGCATCTCAAAAGCTTCGTCTCGTTCTCCTCTGGGGCAAGAGAATGCGTAGTGGCAGGTATATGGCACGTGACATGGCAGGTAGCGGTAGCAACGAGTCTTCATTGAAGGAAGGATGTCCCTGAGACGAGCTATCGCCTCACGGGCTGCCATCTGCAGTGCATGCTTCTCCGTGGGCATGGCTCTCCCCAAGAACTAGAAGCGGCGTAACTCAATACGCCCTCCCTTGAATTGCACCGCGGCTTGGTGCATGGTTAGACGGTCATTGACCTTGTGCTGAGACAGTGAGAAGATTGGGCGCACAGCTGGCCCCATCGCGACTTGGACGCTGAAGGAGAGAAGCTTGACGAACCCATCAGGCATGTTGGCGAACATCTGCGACTCGCACTCGTTGCCAGCCATCTACAAAAGTAGGCAAAAATCATGAGTAGTCAAATCATAAATTTATGCTGACTGTCAGAAATTGACTACATTTGTAAAAATAATAAACAGCTCTATTCTGCTAATAACCAATTAGCGATCGCACCTAGTGGCTTCCTACAGTCAGCCTGGCTCTGGTACCAAGCTAGTCACGACCGGTTTTTCAATAAAATATTTATTGAACAACCGACATATGAAGTCCAATATGAGGAAAATCCTCCTTATCGGTAGACAAAACTTTGATACAATAAGCCAGTAGCATTAAAATATTACAGGGGTCGGGCTGAAGATGCCTAACCAATTATTACAAACACGCCAATAATTATACATAATGGCGGATATGACACAATGGTGTGGGGTGGAAATACTACTGACTCGAGATAAGAGTGATGTGTGGAATAACCCAGTGGGCGTGGATAATAAGACTACTACACTGGCGGCTCATTGAGCGTCGAGGAGAGGCTCGATGAATTTATTTGGGCAGCGGAAGCGGATATATCACAATGACTAATCCAGGGGTCGCACGAGACTAACTGGGATTCCTCTAGGCATCGGACTCGCTATCGAACTCTTCATCCATGAGATCGCCTTCGTCAGCATCTGGCCAAATCAACAAGCCAGGTGAGTACTTTGAAAGTACTTGCAAAACAGTTCGGACAAAAGATATAACAAATGTATGAATGAATGCGACATGATTGATTTATAACAATGTCCTATCAAATCAGTAACATAAGTAAGTAAAAAGGGGATCGGCGGTAGTCCGCTCGAAAACCCAAAGAAGATAAACTCAAAACCAATCGGGTGTCTGAAGGGACGCCACGAAGGGTGAACAAATAAGTAAAACATGCCACAGTCGGGCGTCTAAGCGACACCTCATAAAGGGCTTATATTGAAAGAAAAGACATGCGTGCCACAGTCGGACGTCGGAGCGACATCACAGAAAGGGCTTATAACAAAAATAAATAATAACAATGCCGCAGTCGGACGTCTGAGCGACATCGCAGAAAGGGCTTATAACAAAATTAAATAATAACAATGCCGCAGTCGGACGTCTGAGCGACATCACAGAAAGGGCTTATAACAAAATTAATTAATAGCAATGCCGCAGTCGGACGTCTGAGCGACATCACAGAAAGGGCT
>LR880968.1:909881029-909897766 GCA_904067115.1 Aegilops sharonensis
AGCAGCTGATGATTGCACAAGGATACGAAGTATGCGCTAATTGACTCCTCACACTAAAAAAAATCAGAGCCTCTTAAATTTTGATTGCCAGCACTCCTTTTTCTTTTTCTTTTGCCTCTTCATTGCGAGCACACTCTTTTTTCTTTTTTTTTTCTCTTTTGGCTCTAGATTGCCAACACTCTTTTTTCCTATTTTTAATAAAAAAATCTTAAGTCTTGCCGACTAGATGGACTGTGGGCAGTATGCAAACTCTACATAATAGGTTAAAAATGACACACAACCAGAAGAAGTGGCTTATACAAGGTGAGCGAATACACTGATTGAGTACGCAATATCACAATGTACGAATTGCAACAGTCTCAAAGAGGTAAACAATGAAAATATACAAAGGAAATGGCTTGCTGTCAATAGCTTTCGACTATATGGAGGGCTCTCTTTTGGACGGACTGCGGGAAGTAAATCAGTGTATGATGATTGCCATAGAATGAACGCTCACATTTGGATTTTATTGGAGAAATATGTTGAACATGATACACAAATGGATGAAGGTCAATGGATACACCAACCAAGTATGCAAGATTGCACTGAAAAGTGTCAAGAGGGTAGCAATCGAAGGAAAGAAAGAGAATGACTGGCTTTCAAGAGCTTCTGACTAGACGGATACATATTTAACAAAGCTCACCAAATATTTAGATTGCACAAACGGTGGTTCAGTTTTCATCGTGTATGGCTCTGGTGGGACAAAATAATAATCTAGACTAATCAAAGTGACACCCAACTTATTGTTGAAATATGAGATGGGCCTAGAGCCCATATGACAATTTCAGATTTAATCCCTAAGGGCTCATGTAGGTGGCATGACAAGGTGGTGGGAAGTTTAGTCCCACCATGCTAGTGGAAGAAGAGTTGGAGTGGTTTATAAGCGATTCTATCCCTCGTGCTATTGGAGCTTGAGAAGAAAAGAAGCCTTCGCGCACTCCTCCTCCTCCGCTCGCCTCGCCACGGCGCCTCGTCACGACGCGCCGAGGGTTGCGGGATTGAGCCGAGCCGAGCTCACTCCTATGCGCTTCTTTTTGCCGGTCTTGAACGGAGAGTCTTTGACAGGTAGGGCCACGATCTGAGACGTCAGATCATTGGCTACCGACTTGGACGTGGGTTCAGCCCACGTCTCTCCATGTGCGGCCGCACATATATATGTGGGGCGCTGCCAACCCTAGCCGCCACGAAAACAGAACGCATCTCCGCCTCCACGCCCATGTCGTTCCTTTGCTGCTGCCGCCGCCGGCGACTCCATCCCGTTCACCGCGTACACGGTTGATGGGAGAGCAGGCCTCCGAAACCCCGCCTCTCCGGATCCTGTACGGGAGAGGGGCGATTAGGTTTTTGGGTAGCGACTACGCGACTGCTCGCTTCTGTTCATCTACGTCCGCATCACCTTCGTCATCACCATGTCGACCGACGCCGACCGTGCCGCCGCTGAGAAGGCCGAGGCCGACAAGAAGGCCGCCGAGGATGCCGCGGCTGCTGCCACCATCACCGCCGCCGCGTGGCCGATTGGAGGGTATATATCGCTTATCCCTCTCATGTTTCTTTCTGTTGTAGCAGTACTAGCGATATGCGTAGATGTTTCTACTATGTGCGTAGTACATGCTCTGTTAGATCGTAATCAGTCTGTTATCAATGCTGTTCATGTCATGCTCATGATTTATCCATGGATTAATTAAATCAAAAAACTGCCTATTTATTCATCACTTATTGCACTCAACTCTTGGGATTTTGATGAGGTGGCATTCAGGAAAATATGGAACTGTCAGGACTAGAATATGACCAAATAAATTATACGCATGATCCAAGGTAAGCTAGCATTTTAATAAAGCGATAAAATTGAATACCGTTAACTCCGCATTCTGGTCCTCAACTATTTCCTAACCTGCATTGGTACAACATAGTTTCCGTTTTAGTATGAGGACTTCCGATGATCTAATAATTTGCATTTTGTACATGACACCCGGATCTGACTCCAGGAACTAGTATTAAATTTTATTTTTACGCCCAGATCAGATAGTTTGGTTTAAAATCAACAAGATAGGAACAAGCGATTACCTTAGGACAGACTGATAGTGTGAAGCACAAAATTTTGTTTGTTCGCAATGGACCCTTTTTTATTTATTCTTTGTCAAGTATCTAGGTTATACAAGCACCCAAGGCCAATCACCCAGTGACAATGAAGCTCTGAGAATTTCTGGTTCAAGACAAATGGCAAAATTGACTGCAAATAAGCCAAAGGCCAATATTATTGACAGAAAGCATACAAAGAAAAATCATGAGCCAACCTTTGCAGAAAGCTTACCTTGAACAAAGCCTGAGAATAACTTGAGATCTGTTGAAGACTAGTCCATAACTTCCATTGCTTCGCGTGCAGTGAATAATACAGTTTTGAATTTATGAAGTGCTAGATAACCATGAACAAAGCCTGAATATATTATGCTAGGACCAATTAACAAATCAGAAAATGATTTTACTCCGTAACATATATTTCTTTGGCAGGAATTCCAAAGAAGAAAATGACTTCTGATTGAGAACTTGCTGCAGATAGAGAAGAAGAATTGCACTATTTTGTGTAAGAAAAACACAAAACATATTTGTAAAATAACCTTGGGTGCTCATAATGCCGATAATCTGAAGTCTTGAGAAGTTGAGATACCTTGGACTGGGAACAACACACATTTTCTGAAAATGTTTCCTGGACCGCGAAAGGGGATGCCAAAGTTAACAATGGTAATTCCTAAATATATATGTATCAAAACGGGAAAGGAAGAAATATGGAACTTGTAGCTCAAAATGGATCATAAATGGAAGGTTACTTACTAAGCGGTAAGGTGGAAAAAGACTAGCATCCACATCTGCTGGAAAAAGTATACCCAAGACTGCATGGCATTTTCTGCAAAGTTAAAACGGTAAGATTTGAAAAGATAAATGAAAAATGAGATGTGAAATCTTAAAACCATGCAGTGTCATAGCATCTCAAAATTAATGTCAATTCAGGAATCTTGCAGTAACATGGGGAGCAATTGGAATGCGAACCTTCCCGTAACATGGGCAGCAATTGGAATGCGAGCCTGACAACTAGAGCTGTAGAGCACTGAGTCTTGAGAAGTCATGACGGAAGTGTAAATGCGAAGTAGATATATGTAGAAGGCCACGGGTACAAGCATAAAAACCTGTAGAAAAATCATCCAGGAGGTGAAGAAAGAAACTCTGTAATTCCATTTTCCCAAATATTTCTTTGTGGACATACTTACCAGATTTATGTACCACGCAGGAGACCCTGTCGTGTGCAAAACTGTGCACGGATGGAGAGTCTTAGCTACAAGGCAAGAAGAATGTACAACAAACTCCCAAGAAGCCCTGTGCAGTAGATGGAATGACATGCAGTTAGTAAGATTAAAAGGTAACGATGAGGTAAACCAAGCAAAAGAAAGCAGCTTGTACGTACCTTGGATTAGTCTATATATGCTTATATAGTATGATTAAAGGGATGCTCCCTATTAATTAACCTTCTGCATGGATCGCTGTGTTAGCTTCTCATTTTCGCAACCGGACATCCAACTCCTTCAGCGAGGTGGGGAGGCCATTCTTTGGCAGCGACCTCATGGCTGGACAGCTACGGATCTTTAATCTCTTGAGGTTGGTGAGCTTGTTTAGATCTGCTGGGAGGCACCGTAACTTGGTGCATGAATGGATCTTTAACTCTTGCAGCGAGGTGGGGAGGCCATTCTTGGGTAGTGACCTCATGGCTGGACAGTCACGGATCTCCAATGTCTCCAGGTTGGTGAGCTTGTGCAGCCCTGCTGGGAGGCACCGCAGCTTGGTGCAGCACTCAAACTGGAGCTCCTGGAGGGACGTTGAGGAGAGAAAGAGCCTCCTCTTGCTCCTTGCTCAAGCGCTCCACCTCTCCTTTGTCATCATAAAAGTATAATTTGGTGAGAGAGGAAGACAGGAGGTGGCAGATGGGTGCAGCAAGGACTCCATCGATGTCGTCCGTCTTGAGTTGCTGCAGTTTGGATGCCTGTGCCAGTGCGGGAGCGGGACCCTTAATGCCAGCAAAGAATTTTGGGCTGCCACTGACACTTAATGCGGTTAGCTGACCTTGAGTAAGAAGAGGCAACAGGCGGTCGCACCTAAAATCATCCGCCAAACCCCAAATGTGCAAGCTCTCGAGAGAGGTGAGGTTCAAGAGGGGAGCCAGCGTGTCCATGCCCTCCATACGACCTCCAAGTTGAAGGCGCTGCAGGGAGGACGGGAAAGGGCAACAGTAAAAGAGATCCGAGGAGCCCTTGTAGCCAGACATGAACTTGGGGCAACCATATATTTCTATTTCCTTGAGAGAGCCAATGGATTGCACACCTCCTCTTCCTGTCCCGCGGCTCAGGACAAGCTCTGGACAACCGCCGATGGTCAACTCCTGGAGAGAGTAGGAGAGATGGGCCGGTAAGAGCAGCAACCCGTCGTCACCTTCTTCTTCTTCTTCTTCCACAACGACCACCTCCTGCGCTATTTCTTGTTGTTGATTTGCTGTTCCATATGTATCCTGCTGCAGTTTAACAGCTGAAGATGTTGCTGTTTGTTGCTGCACGCCCAACCCTGTTATCTTCTCACATCCAAATATAAACAAGCGTGAGAGCACAGGGAGATGAGTCAGTAGACGTGTCAGTTCCTTCCAGCCGCCACTCCAACCACCGGCTATCGCTAAACTGTTAACTGGAAGCTGCCACGTAATGGTGTCACTTCTTGCTGACATCTGGGGTGTAATGTTTGAATCTTCTATTTGGAGGGTCTTCAACGAGGTTAGCATTTGAAGGTGTTTCTCAGCCAGAGGTGGACAATTTTCAATAATCAAGCGTTGTAGTTGGGTTAAATTATGGAACACCACTACCGGAACAGGGCCATACCCCGACGGCCAAAACAATGCCGACGGCCCCCGTCAGCTTCTTCGGAGATATGCCGACAGCCTGATTCTGGCCGTCGGCGTACGAAGGCCGTCGGGTTACGCAGAGATAAGCCGACGGCACCCGTCGGCATAGAATGGCCGTCGGCCTAGCTACCTATACGCCGCCAGCTGCCGTCGGCTTACAAAGGCCGTCGGCATACCCGTGGGGCCCGGCCACCCCCTGGCTAACGGTGTCAGAGCTATGCCGACGGCCGAGACGGGGGGCCGTCGGCATAGGACCGCAGGCCACGTCATCGATCCAGGCCGCACCATGCAGAGCCTATGCCGACGGCTGCCGTCGGCATATCTGCCACGTCAATGATCCGCGGCACGCTGGTCGGATCTATGCCGACGGCTAGGCCGTCGGCATAGTTAGATTTTTTTCCGTACATATTTTTTAATGCTTTTTTATGTATTATTATATCAACTAACATGTAGCATGTCAAATATAAACATACATATGAATATATATGTAGTTTGTATTTTTTTCATATATTATGAATATATATATATATATAGTTTGTATTTTTTCGAGCACGTTAATAATGTGCGGTCATGTTCTTTTAAATATAGATCCTTATATTTTATTAAAATCAAAAACAGCTATGCTGACAGAAGTTTGTGGCAGTTGCAAACGCCCGACACCTGTCTCCAGAGAGTGACCCCCCTCACATCCGCGGTGTGCCCCCCCTCATGGACGGCGCCGCCGCCGGCACCTGGAGGGGGGAAACGGACGCGTCGGGTCTACACGGAGTGGATGTAGCTATGGTTTTGGCCCGGATGTTGCTCCCGGGTGTCCCTCTGGGCCGACCTAACACAACCGGGTGGAGAGGTCCACTGGTCAAAGCCCGTCCATGGGAAGTCAAAAGGCTAGATCTCGTGGTCAACCGCTCTAGGGTTAGGCGGGACGGGGGCCCTGGGGGGTAGCAATGCCACCGGAGCGTCGTACCGGGCCCTCATACATGCGGGGTGGTGTTGTGGCATGTCCGAAGAGGCGGCACGCGTCTCCGGGTTGTGGCCCCCCTCACGGACGGCAATGAAACGGTAGTAGACGTTCTGCGGTAACGATGCAGCGTGAATATTATTAATTACTTGGAGCGCGATAAAATCATGAGTTTTTTACACAACGTGGGCACATGTGCTATAGGACTGATGGTAATTTTTCATAATTTTTTGTGATGGAGAAGTATCTGAACACTTCCCTCTACGCGGATTGCTCTTCGCACGTCTACGACTGTGGCCGGCGGCCTCCGGGGGCTAGCATACCGTCAAATCTTGCGTAGGCGGCCTCTCACAAGTCTGGAAGTGTTGAGGCGGTTGCAAACGCCCAGCACGCGTCTCCGGGGTGTGCCCCCCCCCTCACGGACGGCACCGCCGCCGGCACCTGGAGGGGGAAACGGACGCGTCGGGTCTACACGGAGTGGATGTAGCTATGGTTTTGGCCCGGATGTTGCTCCCGGGTGTCCCTCTGGGCCGACCTAACACAACCGGGTGGAGAGGTCCACTGGTCAAACCCCGTCCGTGCAAAGTCAAAGGGCTAGATCCCGTGGTCAAACGCTACAGGGTTAGCCGGGACGAGGGCCCTGGGGTGTAGCAATGTCACCGGAGCGTCGTACCGGGCCCTCATACATGCGGGGTCGTGTTGTGGCATGTCCGAAGAGGCGGCACGCGTCTCCGGGTTGTGGCCCCCCTCACGGACGGCAATGAAACGGTAGTAGACGTTCTGCGGTAACGATGCAGCGTGAATATTATTAATTACTTGGAGCGCGATAAAATCATGAGTTTTTTACACAACGTGGGCACATGTGCTATAGGACTGATGGTAATTTTTCATAATTTTTTGTGATGGAGAAGTATCTGAACACTTCCCTCTACGCGGATTGCTCTTCGCACGTCTACGACTGTGGCCGGCGGCCTCCGGGGGCTAGCATACCGTCAAATCTTGCGTAGGCGGCCTCTCACAAGTCTGGAAGTGTTGAGGCGGTTGCAAACGCCCAGCACGCGTCTCCGGGGTGTGCCCCCCCCCTCACGGACGGCACCGCCGCCGGCACCTGGAGGGGGAAACGGACGCGTCGGGTCTACACGGAGTGGATGTAGCTATGGTTTTGGCCCGGATGTTGCTCCCGGGTGTCCCTCTGGGCCGACCTAACACAACCGGGTGGAGAGGTCCACTGGTCAAACCCCGTCCGTGCAAAGTCAAAGGGCTAGATCCCGTGGTCAAACGCTACAGGGTTAGCCGGGACGAGGGCCCTGGGGTGTAGCAATGTCACCGGAGCGTCGTACCGGGCCCTCATACATGCGGGGTCGTGTTGTGGCATGTCCGAAGAGGCGGCACGCGTCTCCGGGTTGTGGCCCCCCTCACGGACGGCAATGAAACGGTAGTAGACGTTCTGCGGTAACGATGCAGCGTGAATATTATTAATTACTTGGAGCGCGATAAAATCATGAGTTTTTTACACAACGTGGGCACATGTGCTATAGGACTGATGGTAATTTTTCATAATTTTTTGTGATGGAGAAGTATCTGAACACTTCCCTCTACGCGGATTGCTCTTCGCACGTCTACGACTGTGGCCGGCGGCCTCCGGGGGCTAGCATACCGTCAAATCTTGCGTAGGCGGCCTCTCACAAGTCTGGAAGTGTTGAGGCGGTTGCAAACGCCCAGCACGCGTCTCCGGGGTGTGCCCCCCCCCTCACGGACGGCACCGCCGCCGGCACCTGGAGGGGGAAACGGACGCGTCGGGTCTACACGGAGTGGATGTAGCTGTGGGTTTGGCCCGGATGTTGCTCCCCGGTGTCCCTCTAGGCCGACCCGACACAACCGGGTGGAGAGGTCCACTGGTCAAAGCCCGTCCGTGCAAAGTCAAAGGGCTAGATCCCGTGGTCAAACGCTACAGGGTTAGCCGGGACGAGGGCCCTGGGGTGTAGCAATGTCACCGGAGCGTCGTACCGGGCCCTCATACATGCGGGGTGGTGTTGTGGCATGTCCGAAGAGGCGGCACACGTCTCCGGTGCGTGGCCCCCCTCACGGACGGCGCCGCCGCCGGCACCTGGAGGGGGGAAACGGACGCGTCGAGTCTACACGGAGTGGATGTAGCTGTGGGCCTGGACCGGATGTTGCTCCAAAGTGTTCCTATGGGCTGACCTAACACAACCGGGTGGACAGGTCCACTGGTCAAAGCCCGTCTATGCAAAGTCAAAGGGCTAGATCCCGTGGTCAAACGCTACAGGGTTAAGCGGGACGGGGGCCCTGGGGGGGTAGCCATGCCACCGGAGCATCGTACCGGGCCCTCATACATGCGGGGTGGTGTTGTGCCATGTCCGAAGAGGCGGCACGCGTCTCCGGGTTGTGTCCCCCCTCACGGACGGCAATGAAACGGTAGTAGACGTTCTGCGGTAACGATGCAGCGTGAATATTATTAAATACTTGGAGCGCGATAAAATCATGAGTTTTTTACACAACGTGGGCACATGTGCTATAGGACTGATGGTAATTTTTAATAATTTTTTGTGATGGAGAAGTATCTGAACACTTCCCTCTACGCGGATTGCTCTTCGCACGTCTACGACTGTGGCCGGCGGCCTCCGGGGGCTAGCATACCGTCAAATCTTGCGTAGGCGGCCACTCACAAGTCTGGAAGTGTTTAGGCGGTTGCAAACGCCCAGCACGCGTCTCCGGGGTGTGCCCCCCCCCCTCACGGACGGCACCGCCGCCGGCACCTGGAGGGGGGAAACGGACGCGTCGGGTCTACACGGAGTGGATGTAGCCGTGGGCCTGGCCCGGATGTTGCTCCAAAGTGTTCCTATGGGCCGACCTAACACAACCGGGTGGAGAGGTCCACTGGTCAAAGCCCGTCCGTGCAAAGTCAAAGGGCTAGATCCCGTGGTCAAACGCTACAGGGTTAGGCGGGACGGGGGCCCTGGGGGGTAGCAATGCCACCGGAGCGTCGTACCGGGCCCTCATACATGCGGGGTGGTGTTGTGGCATGTCCGAAGAGGCGGCACGCGTCTCCGGGTTGTGGCCCCCCTCACGGACGGCAATGAAACGGTAGTAGACGTTCTGCGGTAACGATGCAGCGTGAATATTATTAAATACTTGGAGCGCGATAAAATCATGAGTTTTTTACACAACGTGGGCACATGTGCTATAGGACTGATGGTAATTTTTAATAATTTTTTGTGATGGAGAAGTATCTGAACACTTCCCTCTACGCGGATTGCTCTTCGCACGTCTACGACTGTGGCCGGCGGCCTCCGGGGGCTAGCATACCATCAAATCTTGCGTAGGCGGCCTCTCACAAGTCTGGAAGTGTTGAGGCGGTTGCAAACGCCCAGCACGCGTCTCCGGGGTGTGCCCCCCCCCCCTCAAGGACGGCGCCGCCGCCGGCACCTGGAGGGGGGAAACGGACGCATCGGGTCTACACGGAGTGGATGTAGATGTGGGCCTGGCCCGGATGTTGCTCCAACGTGTTCCTATGGGCCGACCTAACACAACCGGGTGGAGAGGTCCACTGGTCAAAGCCCGTCCGTGCAAAGTCAAAGGGCTAGATCCCGTGGTCAAACGCTACAGGGTTAGGCGGGACGGGGGCCCTGGGGGGGTAGCAATGCCACCGGAGCGTCGTACCGGGCCCTCATACATGCGGGGTGGTGTTGTGGCATGTCCGAAGAGGCGGCACGCGTCTCCGGGTTGTGGCCCCCCTCACGGACGGCAATGAAACGGTAGTAGACGTTCTGCGGTAACGATGCAGCGTGAATATTATTAAATACTTGGAGCGCGATAAAATCATGAGTTTTTTACACAACGTGGGCACATGTGCTATAGGACTGATGGTAATTTTTCATAATTTTGTGTGATGGAGAAGTATCTGAACACTTCCCTCTACGCGGATTGCTCTTCGCACGTCTACGACTGTGGCCGGTGGCCTCCGGGGGCTAGCATACCGTCAAATCTTGCGTAGGCGGCCTCTCACAAGTCTGGAAGTGTTGAGGCGGTTGCAAACGCCCAGCACGCGTCTCCGGGGTGTGCCCCCCCCCCCTTCACGGACGGCGCCGCCGCCGGCACCTGGAGGGGGGAAACGGACGCGTCGGGTCTACACGGAGTGGATGTAGCTGTGGGCCTGGCCTGGATGTTGCTCCACGGTGTCCCTCTGGGCCGACCCGACACAACCGGGTGGAGAGGTCCACTGGTCAAAGCCCGTCCGTGCAAAGTCAAAGGGCTAGATCCCGTGGTCAAACGCTACAGGGTTAGGCGGGACGGGGGCCCTGGGGGGTAGCAATGCCACCGGAGCGTCGCACCGGGCCCTCATGCATGCGGGGTGGTGTTGTGGCATGTCCGAAGAGGCGGCACGCGTCTCCGGGTTGTGGCCCCCCTCACGGACGGCAATGAAACGGTAGTAGACGTTCTGCGGTAACGATGCAGCGTGAATATTATTAAATACTTGGAGCGCGATAAAATCATGAGTTTTTTACACAACGTGGGCACATGTGCTATAGGACTGATGGTAATTTTTCATAATTTTTTGTGATGGAGAAGTATCTGAACACTTCCCTCTACGCGGATTGCTCTTCGCACGTCTACGACTGTGGCCGGCGGCCTCCGGGGGCTAGCATACCGTCAAATCTTGCGTAGGCGGCCTCTCACAAGTCTGGAAGTGTTGAGGCGGTTGCAAACGCCCAGCACGCGTCTCCGGGGTGTGCCCCCCCGCCCCTCACGGACGGCGCCGCCGCCGGCACCTGGAGGGGGGAAACGGACGCGTCGGGTCTACACGGAGTGGATGTAGCTGTGGGCCTGGCCCGGTTGTTGCTCCAAAGTGTTCCTATGGGCCGACCTAACACAACCGGGTGGAGAGGTCCACTGGTCAAAGCCCGTCCGTGCAAAGTCAAAGGGCTAGATCCCGTGGTCAAACGCTACAGGGTTAGGCGGGACGGGGGCCCTGGGGGGGTAGCAATGCCACCGGAGCGTCGTACCGGGCCCTCATACATGCGGCGTGGTGTTGTGGCATGTCCGAAGAGGCGGCACGCGTCTCCGGGTTGTGGCCCCCCTCACGGACGGCAATGAAACGGTAGTAGACGTTCTGCGGTAACGATGCAGCGTGAATATTATTAAATACTTGGAGCGCGATAAAATCATGAGTTTTTTACACAACGTGGGCACATGTGCTATAGGACTGATGGTAATTTTTCATAATTTTTTGTGATGGAGAAGTATCTGAACACTTCCCTCTACGCGGATTGCTCTTCGCACGTCTACGACTGTGGCCGGCGGCCTCTGGGGGCTAGCATACCGTCAAATCTTGCGTAGGCGGCCTCTCACAAGTCTGGAAGTGTTGAGGCGGTTGCAAACGCCCAGCACGCGTCTCCGGGGTGTGCCCCCCCCCCCCCATCACGGACGGCGCCGCCGCCGGCACCTGGAGGGGGGAAACGGACGCATCGGGTCTACACGGAGTGGATGTAGCTGTGGGCCTGGCCCGGATGTTGCTCCAAAGTGTTCCTATGGGCCGACCTAACACAACCGGGTGGAGAGGTCCACTGGTCAAAGCCCGTCCGTGCAAAGTCAAAGGGCTAGATCCCGTGGTCAAACGCTACAGGGTTAGGCGGGACGGGGGCCCTGGGGGGGTAGCAATGCCACCGGAGCGTCGTACCGGGCCCTCATACGTGCGGGGTGGTGTTGTGGCATGTCCGAAGAGGCGGCACGCGTCTCCGGGTTGTGGCCCCCCTCACGGACGGCAATGAAACGGTAGTAGACGTTCTGCGGTAACGATGCAGCGTGAATATTATTAAATACTTGGAGCGCGATAAAATCATGAGTTTTTTACACAACGTGGGCACATGTGCTATAGGACTGATGGTAATTTTTCATAATTTTTTGTGATGGAGAAGTATCTGAACACTTCCCTCTACGCCGATTGCTCTTCGCACGTCTACGACTGTGGCCGGCGGCCTCCCGGGGCTAGCATACCGTCAAATCTTGCGTACGCGGCCTCTCACAAGTCTGGAAGTGTTGAGGCGGTTGCAAATGCCCAGCACGCGTCTCCGGGGTGTGCCCCCCCGCCCCTCACGGACGGCGCCGCCGCCGGCACCTGGAGGGGGGAAACGGACGCGTCGGGTCTACACAGAGTGGATGTAGCTGTGGGCCTGGCCCGGCTGTTGCTCCAAAGTGTTCGTATGGGCCGACCTAACACAACCGGGTGGAGAGGTCCACTGGTCAAAGCCCGTCCGTGCAAAGTCAAAGGGCTAGATCCCGTGGTCAAACGCTACAGGGTTAGGCGGGACGGGGGCCCTGGGGGGTAGCAATGCCACCGGAGCGTCGTACCGGGCCCTCATACATGCGGGGTGGTGTTGTGGCATGTCCGAAGAGGCGGCACGCGTCTCCGGGTTGTGGCCCCCCTCACGGACGGCAATGAAACGGTAGTAGACGTTCTGCGGTAACGATGCAGCGTGAATATTATTAAATACTTGGAGCGCGATAAAATCATGAGTTTTTTACACAACGTGGGCACATGGATGTAGCTGTGGGCCTGGCCCGGGTGTTGCTCCAAAGTGTTCCTATGGGCCGACCTAACACAACCGGGTGGAGAGGTCCACTGGTCAAAGCCCGTCCGTGCAAAGTCAAAGGGCTAGATCCCGTGGTCAAACGCTACAGGGTTAGGCGGGACGGGGGCCCTGGGGGGGTAGCAATGCCACCGGAGCGTCGTACCGGGCCCTCATACATGCGGCGTGGTGTTGTGGCATGTCCGAAGAGGCGGCACGCGTCTCCGGGTTGTGGCCCCCCTCACGGACGGCAATGAAACGGTAGTAGACGTTCTGCGGTAACGATGCAGCGTGAATATTATTAAATACTTGGAGCGCGATAAAATCATGAGTTTTTTACACAACGTGGGCACATGTGCTATAGGACTGATGGTAATTTTTCATAATTTTTTGTGATGGAGAAGTATCTGAACACTTCCCTCTACGCGGATTGCTCTTCGCACGTCTACGACTGTGGCCGGCGGCCTCCGGGGGCTAGCATACCGTCAAATCTTGCGTAGGCGGCCTCTCACAAGTCTGGAAGTGTTGAGGCGGTTGCAAACGCCCAGCACGCGTCTCCGGGGTGTGCCCCCCCCTCTCACGGACGGCGCCGCCGCCGGCACCTGGAGGGGGGAAACGGACGCATCGGGTCTACACGGAGTGGATGTAGCTGTGGGCCTGGCCCGGATGTTGCTCCAAAGTGTTCCTATGGGCCGACCTAACACAACCGGGTGGAGAGGTCCACTGGTCAAAGCCCGTCCGTGCAAAGTCAAAGGGCTAGATCCCGTGGTCAAACGCTACAGGGTTAGGCGGGACGGGGGCCCTGGGTGGGTAGCAATGCCACCGGAGCGTCGTACCGGGCCCTAATACATGCGGGGTGGTGTTGTGGCATGTCCGAAGAGGCGGCACGCGTCTCCGGGTTGTGGCCCCCCTCACGGACGGAAATGAAACGGTAGTAGACGTTCTGCGGTAACGATGCAGCGTGAATATTATTAAATACTTGGAGCGCGATAAAATCATGAGTTTTTTACACAAAGTGGGCACATGTGCTATAGGACTGATGGTAATTTTTCATAATTTTTTGTGATGGAGAAGTATCTGAACACTTCCCTCTACGCGGATTGCTCTTCGCACATCTACGACTGTGGCCGGCGGCCTCCGGGGGCTAGCATACCGTCAAATCTTGCGTAGGCGGCCTCTCACAAGTCTGGAAGTGTTGAGGCGGTTGCAAACGCCCAGCACGCGTCTCCGGGGTGTGCCCCCCCCCCTCACGGACGGCGGCGCCGCCGGCACCTGGAGGGGGGAAACGGACGCATCGGGTCTACACGGAGTGGATGTAGCTGTGGGCCTGGCCCGGATGTTGCTCCAAAGTGTTCCTATGGGCCGACCTAACACAACCGGGTGGAGAGGTCCACTGGTCAAAGCCCGTCCGTGCAAAGTCAAAGGGCTAGATCCCGTGGTCAAACGCTACAGGGTTAGGCGGGACGGGGGCCCTNGAGCGCGATAAAATCATGAGTTTTTTACACAACGTGGGCACATGGATGTAGCTGTGGGCCTGGCCCGGGTGTTGCTCCAAAGTGTTCCTATGGGCCGACCTAACACAACCGGGTGGAGAGGTCCACTGGTCAAAGCCCGTCCGTGCAAAGTCAAAGGGCTAGATCCCGTGGTCAAACGCTACAGGGTTAGGCGGGACGGGGGCCCTGGGGGGGTAGCAATGCCACCGGAGCGTCGTACCGGGCCCTCATACATGCGGGGTGGTGTTGTGGCATGTCCGAAGAGGCGGCACGCGTCTCCGGGTTGTGGTCCCCCTAACGGACGGCAATGAAACGGTAGTAGACGTTCTGCGGTAACGATGCAGCGTGAATATTATTAAATACTTGGAGCGCGATAAAATCATGAGTTTTTTACACAACGTGGGCACATGTGCTATAGGAATGATGGTAATTTTTCATAATTTTTTGTGATGGAGAAGTATCTGAACACTCCCCTCTACGCGGATTGCTCTTCGCACGTCTACGACTGTGGCCGGCGGCCTCCGGGGGCTAGCATACCGTCAAATCTTGCGTAGGCGGCCTCTCACAAGTCTGGAAGTGTTGAGGCGGTTGCAAACGCCCAGCACGCGTCTCCGGGGTGTGCCCCCCCCCCATGGACGGCGCCGCCGCCGGCACCTGGAGGGGGGAAACGGACGCGCCGGGTCTACACGGAGTGGATGTAGCTGTGGGCCTGGCCCGGATGTTGCTCCAAATTGTTCCTATGGGCCGACCTAACACAACCGGGTGGAGAGGTCCACTGGTCAAAGCCCGTCCGTGCAAAGTCAAAGGGCTAGATCCCGTGGTCAAACGCTACAGGGTTAGGCGGGACGGGGGCCCTGGGGGGGTAGCAATGCCACCGGAGCGTCGTACCGGGCCCTCATACATGCGGCGTGGTGTTGTGGCATGTCCGAAGAGGCGGCACGCGTCTCCGGGTTGTGGCCCCCCTCACGGACGGCAATGAAACGGTAGTAGACGTTCTGCGGTAACGATGCAGCGTGAATATTATTAAATACTTGGAGCGCGATAAAATCATGAGTTTTTTACACAACGTGGGCACATGTGCTATAGGACTGATGGTAATTTTTCAAAATTTTTTNCGTACCGGGCCCTCATACATGCGGCGTGGTGTTGTGGCATGTCCGAAGAGGCGGCACGCGTCTCCGGGTTGTGGCCCCCCTCACGGACGGCAATGAAACGGTAGTAGACGTTCTGCGGTAACGATGCAGCGTGAATATTATTAAATACTTGGAGCGCGATAAAATCATGAGTTTTTTACACAACGTGGGCACATGTGCTATAGGACTGATGGTAATTTTTCAAAATTTTTTGTGATGGAGAAGTATCTGAACACTTCCCTCTACGCGGATTGCTCTTCGCACGTCTACGACTGTGGCCGGCGGCCTCCGGGGGCTAGCATACCGTCAAATCTTGCGTAGGCGGCCTCTCACAAGTCTGGAAGTGTTGAGGCGGTTGCAAACGCCCAGCACGCGTCTCCGGGGTGTGCCCCCCCCCTCTCACGGACGGCGCCGCCGCCGGCACCTGGAGGGGGGAAACGGACGCATCGGGTCTACACGGAGTGGATGTAGCTGTGGGCCTGGCCCGGATGTTGCTCCAAAGTGTTCCTATGGGCCGACCTAACACAACCGGGTGGAGAGGTCCACTGGTCAAAGCCCGTCCGTGCAAAGTCAAAGGGCTAGATCCCGTGGTCAAACGCTACAGGGTTAGGCGGGACGGGGGCCCTGGGTGGGTAGCAATGCCACCGGAGCGTCGTACCGGGCCCTCATACATGCGGGGTGGTGTTGTGGCATGTCCGAAGAGGCGGCACGCGTCTCCGGGTTGTGGCCCCCCTCACGGACGGCAATGAAACGGTAGTAGACGTTTTGCGGTAACGATGCAGCGTGAATATTATTAAATACTTGGAGCGCGATAAAATCATGAGTTTTTTACACAAAGTGGGCACATGTGCTATAGGACTGATGGTAATTTTTCATAATTTTTTGTGATGGAGAAGTATCTGAACACTTCCCTCTACGCGGATTGCTCTTCGCACGTCTACGACTGTGGCCGGCGGCCTCCGGGGGCTAGCATACCGTCAAATCTTGCGTAGGCGGCCTCTCACAAGTCTGGAAGTGTTGAGGCGGTTGCAAACGCCCAGCACGCGTCTCCGGGGTGTGCCCCCCCCCCCCTCACGGACGGCGGCGCCGCCGGCACCTGGAGGGGGGAAACGGACGCATCGGGTCTACACGGAGTGGATGTAGCTGTGGGCCTGGCCCGGATGTTGCTCCAAAGTGTTCCTATGGGCCGACCTAACACAACCGGGTGGAGAGGTCCACTGGTCAAAGCCCGTCCGTGCAAAGTCAAAGGGCTAGATCCCGTGGTCAAACGCTACAGGGTTAGGCGGGACGGGGGCCCTGGGGGGGTAGCAATGCCACCGGAGCGTCGTACCGGGCCCTCATACGTGCGGGGTGGTGTTGTGGCATGTCCGAAGAGGCGGCACGCGTCTCCGGGTTGTGGCCCCCCTCACGGACGGCAATGAAACGGTAGTAGACGTTCTGCGGTAACGATGCAGCGTGAATATTATTAAATACTTGGAGCGCGATAAAATCATGAGTTTTTTACACAACGTGGGCACATGTGCTATAGGACTGATGGTAATTTTTCATAATTTTTTGTGATGGAGAAGTATCTGAACACTTCCCTCTACGC
>LR880968.1:909934761-909958008 GCA_904067115.1 Aegilops sharonensis
ACTAAAAAACAGCGTGGGCATGATATCATCATCACTGGTCTGTAATTCCCATTCTTTACTTTTAAGAACTTTTGTCCAATGATCTACAGTTAATTCTTTTCTCAACAAGCTACCCACGGTTTTTGCTGCAAGGGGAGAACCCTTCTCTCTTCCCCGATTTTTGTTAAGTCAATATCATGATCAATTTTATCACACACATATGCTAGAAAAAGGTTCCAATATTCTCCGGACTCCAAACCTTCTAGTTCCAAGAGTTTATCTCCTCTCCTAGCCATTTTAGCTACTTCAAGGAATCGGGTTGTGACTAGAATTGTATCACCATTTCCTTGCTATTTTTTAAAGGGAACCAGGAATCTTTTCCACTCATCTTCATTACCATATTTCCATATATCATCCAAAACAAGTAAAAATCTTCTATTTTTCAGCCTTTTTTCAATTAAGTTCTAAAGTTGGTCCAACTTTTCTACATCATTATCCGCTCTATCGTTTTGTTCACCTTCTGCTTTAGGGATGGAGCGCACAATCTCTTTTGTCAACCTATACACACTAAAGTCGATAGATACACACACCCAACATCTTATCTCGAAATAAACTTGCACTTCTTTGCTGTTGTATATGTGTTGAGCGAGAGTTGTCTTTCCTATGCCCCCAGAACCAACTATAGGAATGACAGCGAGATCTCTATGAATGTGTTCACCCTTTGTAATATGCTCGACGATGGTGTTCTTCTGGGAGTCCCTCCCATACCATGTAGACTCTAAAGCTTGTGAGGTGGTTATGGGTCTACTTGTCGAGATAACACTACTAATGCCATGGTTAGAACCCAGTAACCGTAGATCGGCAATGACAGAGCCCAACAATTCCAAGTCAAGAATGTTGGAGACCTTAGCACATAGGGGCTTGAGTTCATCTGCGATATATTTCATTCTTGTAGAGACATCTACCCTATCAAATTTCAACTTTGGTTCTCTAGGGGCATGCTTACTATCATCATCTTGATGAACAGGTAGAAAAGAAGAGCAGAGGAATTGTTTACCAAAGGCATGGGCGGTGGTACGAGCACGGGAGGCGAGGTGGCGCACACTCTTATAGGACTCATCAGAATCCTCGTGGGACACCTCGTCGGACACATGAGAAGTAGACTGGCACGAGGCACACAAGAGCTGCCTGGCGGCGGCACATGCATCATGGGCGATGGTATCGGCACGGGAAGCGAGCCGACACGCGCACTTGTAGGACTCCCCGTCAGCGCGGTCGGCGGAACCACGAGCAGTAGACAGACACGGGGCGCATGAGAACTTCCTGGTGGCGGAACATGCTGCATGGCGTGCGTCGCGGATGAGATTGCGGCCGCACCCGAGATCATCGACGGTCTCAAAGGTGCCGCCGAGCTCGTCCTGGATGCGGAAGTAGTCAAGCTCGTCTAGCACATCGTCGGCGAGGTACCCAAAGCCACGCAGCATCTGAAGCAATTCCGACAACGCCGGGTTCTGGATCTCCCTTGTCCCGGCAGTATGAAGTATGGTCTGTGCGCTGAGCAGCTCCATCTTGAGGGCCTTGACGTTGAGGTGGAGGTGCTCGGTGGCCGCCCATGCCTCCACGAGGCCATCGGAGAGCGGGCTCAGTGCCTTCCCCACCACCCATTGCGCCCACCTGATGGCGCCGCCCTCCATTACAGCTATGGCTAACTACTTTTTTTGTCTTTTTTGGAAGATGGTTAACTAGCTAGTAGACATAATTGCTAGCTATGCCATGCCTAACTATAAATATACAATTTTTTTTTTGCTTTTTTTGGAAGACAGCTGAGAATGCAAGCAAGTCGGAGATGATGATGAGAAGAGGGGAGGAGAGCTGCTGGGAGGTGTTGGCGTTGGTGTGCTTTGAGAAGGAAGAAGGGGTCTCTATATAGAATTATAGATAGATAGATCCAGATCCGATCTGGACGAGAATGGTGAGAGGAGGACTACGGAGACTCCAAAGGCATCAATCTACGTGTGAACTGTGAAACACGCTGGAATGAGGAGAGTTGGAAAAGCCTTTGGTCCCATGGTGCAGTCGACTCATGGTCCCATGGTGCAGTCGACTCTAAGATGGACTCTCGATCGACTTTTCTCCGTGTGCTTGCTGAGGGAGTCCTGGATTAGGGGGTATCCGGACAGCCGGACTGTGTACAACGTCCGGACTATTGAAACATGAAGATACAAGACTCAAGACTTCGGCCCGTGTCCCGATGGGACTTTCCTTGGCGTGGAAGGCAAGCTTGGCGATCCGGATATTATATTTCCTTCCTTGTAACCGACTCCATATAAACCCTAGCCCTCTCCGGTGCCTATATAATCCGGAGAGGTTGGTTCTTAGAAGGCCGATCACAATTACATTCATACCATCATAGGCTAGCTCTTAGGGTTTAACCTCTACGATCCTGTGGTAGATCTACTCTTGTACTACCCATATCATCAATATTAATCAAGCAAAAAGTAGGTTATTACCTCCATCGAGAGGGCCCGAACCTTGGTAAACACCTGTGTCCATTGCTTTCTGTTACCATCAGCCTTGACGCGCAGATCGGGACCCCCTACCCGAGATCCGCCGGTTTTGACACCGACATTGGTGCTTTCATTGAGAGTTCCTCTGTGTCGTCGCCGTCAGGCTCGATGGCTCCTCCAATCAGCTTCAACGACGCTGTCCAGGATGAGACTTTCCTCCTCGGACAGATCTTCGTGTTCGGCGGCTTCGCACTGCGGGCCAACTCGCTTGGCCATCTGGAGCAGATCGACAGCTACGCCCCTGGCCACCAGGTCAGGTTCGGAAACCTGAACTACACGACGGACATGCGTGGAGACTTGATCTTCAACGGATTTGGGCCCATGCCAGGAGCCCCGGACAATCTCGACGAGCATGGCTTAGACCTGCCATCGAACGAAGCTCGGGTATCGCCCCCGTAGTATCCCCGGACCTAGAGCCGGAGCAGGGTGCGCTGCCTAAGGACGGAGGGATGGACCCCGCTCCCCAGGTCGCGCTCTCATCGGCGGTGGAGCCGAACACGGGTCTTACCTCTGCGATGGCCCGCGACTCCGAACCCCTGGATTCGTATCCGGATGTCGGTTCCAGTCCGCACGCTCCCGAGCCCGTCGGGCCGGGGTGGGCTCCGGTAATGGAGTTCACCGCTGCGGATATCTTCTAGCACTCGCCCTTCGGCGACATGCTGGACTCATTAAAGTCTCTCTCTTTGTCAGGAGGCTCTTCGCCGAACTATGTTCGGCTCGAGTAGGAGGCGGACGATGAAGGATTTCGTTGCCCACCCACAACCCACTTCATTGCCACGGTCGATGACCTAACTGAGGTACTGAACTTCGACTCCGAAGACATCGACGGTATGGACGACGATGCAGGGGAAGAACATGAACCACCGCTCACTGGGTGGTGGACAGCCACCTCATCTTGTGATATATATATGGTGGACACTCCGAAGAAAACAAATGGCGATGAGGCAACGAAGGATAAAACCTCAGGAAAAAAAGCAAAGAACGGGCGCCGCCGACGCCACTTCAAGCCCCACCACACCAACACCAGCCCAGGAGACGAAAACAATCCGAATGGTGCCGAAGAAGAATACAACCCGGAGCAGCCCGCCTTCGAGCAGGCCGAACAGGAGGATGAGCAGGTCAGCCCAGATGAACAGGCGATGGACGACTACCCGGAGGAGGACAGTTACATGCCCCCCTCCGAAGACGAGATTAGCCTCGGCGACGACGAGTTCGGCGTGCTTGAGGATCCCGTATAGCAGGATCGCTTCAAGCGTCGGCTTATAGCCACTGCGAGAAGCCTGAAAAAGAAGCAGCAGCAACTCCAAGCTGATCAAGACCTGCTCACAGACAGATGGACTGAAGTCCCGGCAGCCGAGGAATACAAACTCGAGAACCATACGGCTGACCGGCCACCTCGTGGCCGGGATAAAACGGCATATCAGTCCGCATACCAGCCAACACCCCCACGCCAACATACTACGGCCCGGGGCAACAAAACAGGACAGCCAAGATCGATCTATGGATCGCGGGGGTGTGCCTCGGTACGCGACGAGGACCGTCACGCCGGACACACCTTCAACAAGTCCGGCCGGGCCGAATATAGCCATCCAGAGCAATTCGACCTGCGTAGCCACATAACCCGGCACAGAGGCACCGCGCACCCCCTCTCCTTCACTGATGAAGTAATGGATCATGAATACCTAGAAGGGTTTAAGCCCGTAAACATCGAATCATACGGTGGCACAACAGACCCCGCAGTATGGATCGAAGATTTCCTTCTCCACATTCACATGGCCCGCAGAGACGATCTGCACACCGTCAAGTATCTTCCACTTAAGCTCAAAGGACCGGCACGGCACTGGCTAAACAGCCTGCCAGCAAATTCCATTGGCAGTTGGGAAAACCTGGAGGACACATTCCTCGACAACTTCCAGGGCACATACGTGCGACCACCCGACGCTGATGACTTGAGCCACATCACTCAACAGCCCGGAGAGTCAGCCAGGAAATTCTGGACCCGGTTCCTAACCAAAAAGAACCAAATAGTTGACTGTCCGGACGCTGAAGCCCTACCAGCTTTCAAGCATAACATCCGTGATGAGTGGCTCGCTCGACACCTCGGCCAGGAAAAACCCAAAGTCCATGGCAGCTCTCACAACATTAATGACCCGCTTTTGCGCGGGTGAGGACAGTGGGTTGGCTCGCAGCAGCACTATGCCACAGTCTGGCAATTCGGACGGCCGCGACAATAATGGCAAGCCACGGCGTAACAGACATAAGCGACGAAACAACGGCGACAGCACTGAAGACACGACAGTCAATGCCGGATTCAGCGGGTCCAAGCCCGGTCAGCGGAAGAAGCCTTTCAAAAGAAATAATCAGGGACCGTCTAGTCTGGACCGCATACTGGAGCGCTCGTGCCAAATTCATGGCACCCCGGACAAGCCAGCCAACCATACCAATAGAGATTGCTGGGTATTCCAACAGGCCGGCAAGATAAACACCGAAAACAAGGACAAGGGGCTGCACAGCGACGACGATGAGGAGCCCCAACGTCCGAACACGGGGGGACAGAAGAAATTCCCCCCCCAGGTGAAAACGGTCAACATGATCTACGCCACGCACATCCCCAAGCAGGAAAGAAAGCGGGCACTAAGGGACGTCTATGCGATGGAGCCAGTCGCCCCCAAATTCAACCCATGGTCAGCTTGTCGGATCACCTTCGATCATCGGGATCACCCTACTAGCATCCGTCACGGTGGCTCAGCCGCATTGGTCCTAAACCCAATCATTGACAGATTCCACCTCAGGCGCGTCCTTATGGACGGCGGCAGCAGCCTGAATCTGCTTTACCAGGACATAGTGCGCAAAATGGGCATTGACCCTTCAAGGATCAAGCCCACTAAAACCACCTTTAAAGGTGTAATTCGTGGAGTACAGGCCCGCTGTACGGGCTCTATAACATTGGAAGTGGTCTTCGGATCTCTGGATAACTTCCGAAGTGAAGAGTTAATCTTCGATATCGTCCCCTTCCGCAGTGGATACCATGCACTGCTCGGACGAACCGCATTCGCCAGATTCAATGCGGTACCACACTATAGCTCAAGATGCCAGGACCGCGCGGGGTCATAACGGTGAACGGAAATATGGACCGCTCCCTACGAACAGAAGAACACACTGCAGCCCTTGCGGCGGAAGTACAATGCGGCCTTCTCCAACAAACCAATCCGGCGACAACAACTTCGAGCACAGTCAAGCGAGTCCGGAGCACCCCGCAACAGGATCATCAGGCACGCCAAGAGCGCGACTAGCAGTCCGGCCTCCGCTTAAGCCCCATCAAAGCAGCATTTGTGCCACGTGCACACAGTTACGAACTTAAAATACCATGGGCATAGGCGGAGGCACGTCAACGACTCGGTCAATAGTGCGGGTAACCGCCAAATACTTTCATACTCTTTCCCTATTACATTTCAGGACATCACGTTGGCGCAACATCCTCAAAAGAGCCGAATTGCCGGACTTATAGGGAAGAAGCATCCAGGGAGGCAATAGACGTTGTGCACAGAAGAAAATACCCAGGTGCAATCTATTTACGATCATTATACCTGCTTTATCTACCTGCACATAGCCTGCCCCTGGATAGGACATGTCAAATAGTCCTACTTTATATTTGCTTAACGCATCCATTGAAAATGTACGCTTAAACGTATTTTTGTCAATGAGATATTATATATAGCATCGGCTCATTATTCTCATTCGAGCATTTTTCTCTTATAAATGTTTATTTGATATTGCATCCGTACACCTTGGTGCGGCCGGTTTGCCAGGGGCTTCTCATGGCGCCCCGCTATATGGCAACTAAAGTCCGAACACTTTCAACAGTGCGGCACCCCGAACTTATAGCAATATATGCATCAGCTCCGAATCATGTCTTGGGTCTACAGTTGGGATAGCCCGGCTCCCTTGTTTTGGTGCCTTACGTTCCGTTATATCGGCTAAGGTAGCGCAGGGAGAACTACTGCGATTGTGTCCTAGTTCTTCCGGACGAGCACCTCAGTAGAGAAAGCCGAAACTGACCGGCATGATGTGGCGAGAACTGGTCGTTGTTCGAGAGGTTTTAAAATCCTTAAAGATTTTCCGCTTTAGGCGATAAATCGGCTTTGTCCGATCTAGGCATGTATAGCGCCCCAATTCGGCCTTCCGGATTCTAGGGGCTTCGCCGAAATTTAAAATTGTAGACTTCTATGGCTAACTGAAAGTTATAAAGCCGCATAGTCCGATTGCCTTGTTCGCTGCGCCGGACACCTCCTTAAGGGACCAAACATTTGGGTAAAGAGTGTCCGGGTTTTCCACGAACACCCCAGTGCTTGTCACGCGGGGGCAGAAGCCGACGACTGGGCTACTTTCAGGATTTTATAAACAGCCGCACAGAAGGTAATATTTTAAATAACAAAAGCGCTACATAGCGCAAGTAACTTTGTCTTTAATTACAAACATGACAGAAGTGAATTCATTCAAATATGGCGTCCCTGGTACACTCATTGGCAACGAGACGAGCACCCTTCATCACTCCATCGTAGTACATTTCGGGATGGCGATGCGTTTTACCCTCCGGCGGCCCGTCCTTGACCAGCTTCTCCGCATCCATCTTGCCCTAATGCACCTTGACGCGGGCAAGAGCTCGGCGGGCACCTTCGATGCAAACAGATCGCTTGATCACTTCAAGCCGCGGGCAGGCATCCATCATCCGCTTGATCAGGCCAAAGTAGCTACTGGGCACTAGCTCACCAGGCCACATCCTGACTATGAAGTCCTTCATAGCCAGTTCGGCCGCCCTGTGGAGTTCGACCAACTGCTTCAGTTGGTCGCTCAGAGGCATCGGATGTTCGGTCCCAACATACTGGGACCAGAACAGCTTCTCCGTTGAGCTCCCCTCCTGGGCACGGTAGAACTCCGCAGCGTCTGAGGCGCTGCGTGGCTGATCTGCAAATGCCCCTGGAGAGCTCCGTATTCGAGTAAGTAAAAGAAACGCCTCCTCCACATGTTTTCTTTGCATAAAGAATTTCTTACCCGCTGCTATCCTCTTGGCCTCCTTGATCTCCTGCTGTGCTTTCTCGGCTTCGGCCTTGGCATCTTTCAAATTCACAAGGGCCTTCGCATGCTCGGCCTCCTTCATCTTCAGATTATGCTCCACGGACTCGCACTTATTGTCGAGGTCCTGGAGCTCCTGCTGTACCTCGCCCAATCTAGCACTTTGCTTTTCGCGCTCCTTACTCTCCAAGGCCGCCTTGTCTTCGGCCTCGGACAGCGCCCTCTTCAGGGATGCCAATTCGGCGGTGGCCCCTGTTACACGGTCACGACACTTAGGTGTCAGACTCATCAATTCCGCCTATCCTTAAACACATAAGAACGGGAATTACTTACCCTTGTTCTCCTCGAGCTGCCTCTTCGTGAGGACGAGCTCTCCCTGCGCCTGCTCCAGGTGCCGCTTCAGTTCGGCAACCTCGGTAGTACGGGCAGCAGCAGCAAGCAGCACAGCCTGCTTATTCACAACAATACTTATTATTAGACTCCTGCGGATTATAGTTGACCCTCCGTTTGGCTTCTCTTTCAGAACACCAACCAGAGTATCAGGGGCTACTACCTATCGGGTGGTAATTTCATACATTTTTACTTACCTCAAAGCCCGCCAGGAGGCTTGTGCAGGCTTCGGTTAGTCCGCTTTTGGCAGACACGACCTTTTGAATCACCGCACTCATAAGAGTGCGGTGCTCTTCTTCCATGGAAGCACCTCGAAGCGCTTCCACCAGGCTAGCCGGCGCCGTTGATGTGCCGGCAGTCCTCGGCACGAGCGGCTCGCCCTCCCTAACGGGGGGCTGCCCGCCAAGTCCGGAACCGTTGGGGGTTCCGGAGCAGAGTTTTCCTTATTGCGGCTCTCATCGACGCGATCCGCTGGGATCTTGAACCCCGCATGCCCGACATCTAGAATCCCGCCGTGGGGCGTCTCCAGAGTCACCTCCCCCTGCTCTGAGAGCCTTCGGGACAACACCTCCGTGTCATCCGCGTGTGGAGGGGTAGTGGCCGTCGGGAGCGAATTTATCGCCGAATCGCTCAGGGACCCGGAGGAGGATTCCTCGGGGTGAACCCTGGCGGGACTGCATATATTTTCGGCACTATAAGTATAAAAAATACAAAGTGAAACCATGATAGAATGCAGACACTTACGATCGCACCGGGGGCTTCCCCCGCGGCAGCCACCCTTCATCCCTGTAGGCGGCCGTGGTGGAATAGTCCGGAAGGGATGCTTTCCCCTTCTTGGATGCCTGAGCCTCCCCCTCCGGGGCGGCTTTTCTCTCCCCCCCCCCCCCAGTGCGGGGAGGTGGAATTTCTTCTTGATTCCCCCCGCCTCCGCGGGAGGGATGTGTCTCGTCGTCATCGGACGACAGAGGAATAACGGCCTTGCGCCGAGGGCCTTTCCCGGCCCCCTGGCCCGCTTCGCCGGGCCCCTCATCCTTCCCGGATGGGGCGTCTTCTTCTTCTTCCTCCTCCCCTTCGTGGGAGGAGTCCGCCTCGTCGTCTTCGGACGAGGCTTCGGACGCAACCTTACGCCGAAGACCCTTCCTGGTCCCTGGGGCCTTCTTTTCAGCCTTCTTCTCCGGCACCTCGTACGGTGCCGGGACAAGCATCTCCGTCAGGAGAGCATCCGCTAGATCTTCCGGCAATGGAGCCGGACAGTCAATCTGCTCCGCTGTCTTCACATAATCCTGAGGCAAATATATACAACTACTTAAAACTGCCCCCATAAATGTATTGGGAAAAGACTAAACCCGGTGGAGGTCCCAAAACTCACCGGATTCGGGGGCCGCGCTGCATGAAGTCCGCGGTCCTCGGATGTGGAAGGAGGTACTTCGGAGGCCTTAAACAACACTTTCCATGCGCCTTTGTGCGTCATGCCGTAGAGCTTCCGGAGCGTCTGGTGTTCGGCCGGAACGAACTCCCACAGATTTACCGCCCGCCTTTGGCAGGGCAGGATCCGGCGAACGAGCATGACCTGGATCACATTGACAAGCTTGATGTTCTTGTCCTTCATGCTTTTGATGCATGTTTGGAGTCCGGTCAGCTCCGTGGAATCGCCCCAGGACATGCCCTTATTTTCCCAGGAGGTGAGCCGCATAGGGATTCCGGATCGAAACTCGGGGGCCGCCGCCCAGTTGACGCCGCGCGGCTCGGTGATGTAGAACCACCCCGATTGCCATCCTTTTACGGTCTCCGTGAAGGAGTCGTCCAGCCAGGTGACTGTGGGCATCTTGCCCACCATGGCCCCTCCGCACTCCGCTTGTTGGCCGCGTACAATCTTCGGCTTCACGCAGAAGATTTGCAGCCATAGGCCGAAGTGAGGCCGGATGCGGAGGAAAGCCTCGCAAACGACGATGAACGCCGAGATGTTGAGGACAAAATTCGGGGCTAGATCATGGAAATCTAGCCCATAGTAGAACATGAGCCCGCGGACGAAGGGATGGAGTGGAAATCCCAGTCCACGGACGAGGTGGGCGACGAACACGACTCTCTCGTGGGGTCCTGGGGTCGGGATGACCTGCCCAGCATCCGGTAGCCGGTGCGCTATGTCTGCGGCCAAGTATCCGGTCGCCCGAAGATTTTCTATGTGCTCCTCCTTGACAATGGAAGCCACCCACTTGTCTCCTGCTCCGGACATGTTTAGCTGTGCGGAGGAGACTTGGGCTTGGGCGTTGGAGCTCAAGGGGGCAAGAATGGGTAGAGAAGGAAGACGGCGTGGGTAAAAATGAGGAAATCTTATCCCTTTATAGAGGCGACGAAAGCGGTGCGCCTCCCCACTTGCCCATTGGGAATCGCTTGCTCCCCAAGCGTCACGATTAATGATGTGGTGAGATTACCCGTACCCGTACTGATGAGAATCCCATAATGAGGGGGGCACGATCTCTGCTTTGATAAGACGTGTCAAGGAAACCGCCTCGCAGAATACGCTGTGGCTGGTTGTGAAAAGACGGTTCGAATAATGACGTGTCCGTAGTGACACGTCGCGTTGCCTAAAAAGTTGTCAGCAGATTGCCTTTGTGAAGCATCATTCTCTCTACGGTGGCATTCGAAGATCATCTTGTGGATCTGGACACGGTTTGAGTGTTCGATAATTACCTTGGAGTATTTGGAGAAGGAACCCGCCCTGCAATGCCGAAGACAAGACTGCGCGCTGGATTCATCATCATTGAAGCCTGGTTCAGGGGCTACTGAGGGAGTCCTAGATTAGGGGGTATCCGGACAGCTGGAATGTGTACAACGTCTGGACTATTGAAGCGTGAAGATACAATACTCAAGACTTCGGCCCGTGTCCGGATGGGACTTTCCTTGGCGTGGAAGGCAAGCTTGGCGATCCGGATATTATATTTCCTTCCTTGTAACCGACTCCATGTAAACCCTAGCCCTCTCCGGTGCCTATATAAACCGGAGAGGTTGGTCCTTAGAAGGCCGATCATAATTACATTCATACCATCATAGGCTAGCTCTTAGGGTTTAGCCTCTATGATCTTGTGGTAGATCTGCTCTTGTACTACCCATATCATCAATATTAATCAAGCAGGAAGTAGGGTATTACCTCCATCGAGAGGGCCCGAACCTGGGTAAACACCTGTGTCCCTTGCTTCCTGTTACCATCAGCCTTGATGCACAGATCGGGACCCCCTACCCGAGATCCGCCGGTTTTGACACCGACACTTGCCACCACAAATTTGAAGGAGGCTAGCTCTTTTTTCTTTCGAAAAGGGGGACTCCCCGGCCTCTGCATCAGAACGATGCATACAGCCACATTTATAAATAAATAAAGTAGTTCAACAATGTCTTGCAATGTGCTGCAACAAAGGAGGCTGGCTCACAAAGAGCTAACAAAATAAAACAAGGCCCAAAAGCCACAACCGGCTGGCATAATATAGAGAGATAGGTAAACTAATCGCCTATCCTATTACATGACCGCCATCCAAACCGGTTGAAAATATCCCGCGCTACCATCTCCCACCGGACAGATCCAGTAACCAAACGTGGCCTGGCCTCCATCGGAGTGAGTAATGACCACATATGGATTAGCGTAGAAGCCCGGAATAAAACCTGCAAAAAATGAATAGTTGTTGTTCTGTTAAAAACCAAGTCATTTCTGCAGTTCCAAATTGCCCATAAGAACGCACATGCTCGTACTCGAATTTGTCTAGCTGTTTCGGCCTCTATACCAACCAGCCACGTTCCAAAAAACGACCTGACCGAATTCGGAGGAGTAATGTTAAAGACAATTTGCACCGAGCGCCACAACACCCTCGCCAACGGGCAATCAAAGAAAAGATGCATGATAGTTTGATCCCGATCACAGAAACTACACCTAGTAAAACCTGTCCAGTTGCGCTTAATCAAATTATCTTTCGTTAGAATGACTTGTTTATGTACAAACCACATAAACACTTTGATTTTCAGAGGAACCTTAACTTTCCAGACATGTTTGGAACTAGGAATAACACTAGAGTTAATGACATCAATGTACATCGACTTAACTGTGAATTCACCAGATTTAGTAAGCTTCCAACACAACTGATCGGGCTGATGAGTAAGCTGAACCTCCATTAGTCTACTCACCAGATGAATCCAAGCCTCCCACCGGTCACCAACAAGCACCCTCCTAAATTGAATGTTAAGAGGAGTGGATTGCAAACTCGTTGCAACCAGAGCATCCCGTCGCTGCACAATGCGATATAGCGCCGGATACTGAAGTGCCAGCGGTGCATCACCTAGCCAAGTATCCTCCCAGAATCGAGTGTTATTGCCATCACCGACAATAAACTTTGTTCTATTAAAGAAAGTAGCTTTAACCCTCATTAGCCCCTTCCAGAAAGGCGAATCAGTTGGTCGAGTTGTCACCTGCGACAAGGTCTTAGAGTACAGACATGATATGAACGCTTGGTCGTATATTCACGAAGGATGATATGCATGACTGCAGCCATACATACATGAATCAATAACTGGCTGTGACAACTCGCCAAATAATTCTAGCTTGCTAGATACAGTGGTTCTACAGCTAGTGGATGCATGCACTACTTCCAAGCATCAAGTGTCACATACAGGAATGAGAAGAGTCGTGAAATATAAAAAAGTATGCAAATTTAAGGTTCTAGTAGTGGGGAGTGAATGGGATTTTGCCATTTGGTCCCATGTTCCCGTCGTACTTGTTAGAGATATATTTGGGTTACATATATTTTGATAGTCTAGGATTTATAATTCATCTCCTACCTTATCTCTAAGAAAGGCATCTTGCCCTCCAAGCCTTGTACTCAATATATACTTACCCTCGCGGCTCAATAACAATTCCATCAAACCCCTCTCTCTCCCTTCCAACATGGTATCAGTTTTCGGATTCTAAACCCTAACCGCCGCCGCTTCCGCACCCGCGCGCCACCCCCGAGGCGGTCGGCCTCCATGACCGCCGTCGGGGGCCGCGCCGCCCGTACCTAGGGTTCGTCCGCCGGCCGTGTTGGCCGGCTGCCCTAGAGAGTCATTTTTTCCTGATCCTTTGATCCGGGTTTTTTCTCTCTCGCCGGTCGCTTTCATCCGCGTCTACTTTTTGGTTTTCCGGTCTATGTGATCCGGTTTGCGTCGCCCACCGCCACCGTCGACCCCGTGCGCCTCTACTCCAACACCGGCGCGATTGGCCGGCTTCTTCACCAACCCAGCGGCCTCGCGCGTCGTCCGCGCGTCTGCCCGTCGGTCGCCCCAACTCGGCGGCCGCGCGCGTCGTCCACGCGTCGGCCCGCCGGTCGCCCCGACCCGGCGGCCTCATGTCATGCGGCGGCCCTTCACCGCCGCCATTCGCGCGACGGCCCGCCCATCGATCTACGCCGTCCGTCACCGCCCTGCTCCGACCGGGATCCTGCATCACCCCGACCCGGCGGCCTCGCGCCATGCGGCGGCCAATCATAGCCGCCCTGCCGCCCGCCGTCGCCGGCTTCATCTTGGACTCCGCTGCCACCGCGCCTCCACCGAGCGGCGTCCCCGATCTCGTGCGCGATCGGCTTGATCACCCGCTCGCTGCCGCGATCCGCCTCATCTATGCCACGCGACCGACTTGGCCCGTCGGTTACTTGCGCCTCCGCAGGTCCCGTGAAGATCATCTAAGATTTCAGCGCGCCTCTCCACCGATCGAGCATCGGGCTGCCGCTGCGTCGCCCCGTCGGGCCGCAGCACCTCCGCCCCGTGGTTCTTCTCCCGGCTGTACCGACCCGCGTCACCGTTGCGTCGCCCCTTCGGGCCGTAGTGTCGCGGCCCGCGGTCCCCCGCCGTCCCGGGGGCGTCCGCTCTAGGCCGTCCCGTGGCTGCATCGACCCTCGCGCCGCCGCTGCGTCGCCCCGTCGGGCCGTAGCGAGCGTGGCACACGGTCCATGCCGCCGTCCCGAGGCCGTCCCCGCGGTTGAACTGACTCGCGAACCGCCGTTGCGTCGCCCTTTCGGGCCACAGCGTCGCGGCCCGCGGTCCCCGCCACCGCCCCGAGGTCTTCCCGCTGTCGCCCCGACCCGCCTGCCGCCGCTGCGTCGCCCCTTCGGGATGTAGCGCCTGCGGTCCACTCCGCCGTCACCGCGCGTCGACCTCCCGTGGTATGTGCCGCGCCGTCTCCCTTGGCAAGGGAATGCCACCGTCCGCGCCGGTCTTCGTCATGCTGTCAGGGTTCTTCGCTACTTCGAGCACCGCCGCCGCACTCCTAACCTAGCCGCCGCCGCCGCTCTTCTTTGGCCACCGCCGCCGCTACCTTCATAGCTGCCGCCACTGCCCGTCCACCCTCTTCGTCTTCGTCCAAGCACCAGCCCGTCACCAGCGTTGCCGTCATCTACCCCAACCGCGGTGATATTGGCCCCGCGCCGATTGACGCAGCAACCGTCGTCGAGTCCTTCTCTGCTGGCCTCTTCGACTTCTTCGACATGCCGTACAGCTCGTGCAGGTCCCAGTCTACGCATGACCGGTGCTGGCAACACCGTTGTGTGCCTTCGTCCACGACGTGTCCCCGGGCCTGGCAAGCGTGGTACGGCGCTTCGTCAACTTCGCCTTTGTCCGTCTACGCATGCCCGATGCTGTCAACACCGGCGCGTGCCTTCGTCTACGATGTGTCCCCGGGGTTGGCAACCCCGACGCCACGCGTCGTCAACACCATTCTCTTTTCTGGCGCACCAATTCTTCGACACCATTGCGCCCATGATTAACTCGGCGCCTCCTTGCGCCCGCGGCTCCACGGCGACTCCCTCGACACTAGCTACCCCGACTCGACATCGACCACGGCATTCTTCGCACGGTTACCTCGACACGGCTACACCACCCACGCTCTCGGCTACCACGACAACGGCACAAAGGGTTATCATCCGCTTGAGCAACTCGTCGGCTTCCTCTATGGTCAACGCGTCCGCGACGCGACACCGTCTACGACGCTCCCGCTAGGACTGCGGGGGGATGTCAGGGCGTCGGCTGCTATTCTCTCCAGTCTGACCGTCCGCGTCGCTCCTCTTGTTCGCAACGCTACCGCTACGACTGCGGGGGGATGTTAGAGATATATTTGGGTTACATATGTTTTGGTAGTCTAGGATTTGTAATCCATCTCCTACCTTATCTCTAGGAGAAGAGTCTTGCCCTCCAAGCCTTGTACTCAATATATACTCGCCCTAGAGGCTCAATAACAATTCCATCAAACCTTTCTCTCCCTTCTAACAGTACTCTATCTGGAATCTCAGACCTTTCTCCGTGTGCTTGCCTCCACAAATTTGAAGGAGCTCCACACATGATTTGAATGCTTGGTCATCGATTCACGAAGGATGATATGGACGGCTGCAACCATACATACATGTATCAAGGTGACGACGACAAACTGCCCGTGGCAACTCGCCTAATAATTCTAGCTCGCTAGATACAGTGCTTCAACAACTAGTGCATGCACTACTTCCTAGCATCAAGTGTTCGCATACAGAACAAAAATATGTAGTCGACATGAATTTTCTCCATATGATGTTGACATTCGTTTTGGAATACATATAACTAGAACATAAAGGCGCGCGTTGCTGCGCCTGTTCATCCTAAGATGAAAAGGGTAGAATCATTAAGATTAGCAGAGGAAAACTGAGATAACTCAATCAGTTCATGGAAATTGTGAGAGCAGCGATATCTTCCTTCTTCTATGCCAAAGCAGAACGACTTTGTATCATGCACATGGTGTAAGATAAATCAACAATATGTAGCATACTTGAAAAAGTTCAACTACACGTGGTCTTTTTGCATCACCAACAATAGTATAGAAGTAGTAATTCATGAGTAAATTACTAAGTAACAGAATTAATTAATGGCATATACTGGCCTCCGCGAGATGCAACAAAGCATCATCTTCACTACCAGATCGTCAAATTCCAGCATCCACGCAATGGTTGCTCCATCATGTGTGATTGTATCATCTACACCAGCATCTGTGTAAGTCAGTATTTTGCACTCCAATAAGGTTTTCTTTCCAAAACTATTGGGGTTTCAGAATCTGTCAAACATCATAATCCTGCTCACACCACAAAAAATGGCACTACAAGCAATGACATCTGGTTGCAAAATTCACCGGATTTTGCAAAAGTTTCACATGAAACCGTTGGATTCTGGTATTAAAGTAGTTGTACTATTACCTTGTGGATCCCTCGCATGATTTGTGCAGGGAACATATGAGTGCTTCCACCAGGTTATCTGTACTTTCCCAAAACAAAGCAGCCATCAGTATGACAGCCCATAAGACAACAATTAATCAAGAAAGTTCTGAAGTTTGCTGATTTAATTGAGTAGTACATTCTGAAGAATAAGTAGATGACGGGAAACTTAGATAAGGAGCTTGGACGTGTATTTGTTGATGGAGACAACGACGCCCCAGCCCATGATGTCCTCCTCGTCCTTGGAGTCCCCTGAACCGAGCTCATATAGATGATACAAATGTTTTTCTCGAGTTAGTTTAGTGGAACAGGGTGATTACCAAAAAAAAAGGAAAGACAAATATCAGAACAATGGACCATGGCTTTATTGCCGTTGGAGTCATTGCAGATGTGGAGTACTGCCAATTGCTGGCACCTGAACCTGATGTTCTGACCAAGGAGCTCAGGCTGATCAGATTGACGCCACCGCCGACAACAACTCCTTCACCGCTGCCACCACCGCATCGCTCACTGGCTCGGACGACCCTGTAGACATTCAGTTATTCACTCACAATTCTTTACATTGCCAACGTGTTTTACAAATTGGTAAAAAGGTCAAGTGACATAGTTTAAGAATTGGTAAGAAATAAGGAGAGGTCGAGGAATGTGTAGAGGCGATGCATAATTTGGTGATCATGGTGGTTTCTCGGATCGGATACAGACTCCACGATGCCTCACTGTAGACCGGGAGGATGAGCTAGGAAAGCCAAGTCCTTCAGCGCCGTGAAGGTACGATTTTTGGCTCAGCTGTCGATGCTGCTCTCCACTATCACCAAGCAGTAACAAAACACAGGAGGTGGACAGTTGAATTTTATAAGGATAACCACGCATCAGTTTCAGCCTTAGTTACGAAATTGAGAGGAATCGCGCGCTACAGCTGCAAGGGCATGAAGATGTATGCAGGAGGAGGACAACCGGTGATGGACCCCGCCGCAGCCGCTGTGGCGGAACGGAGGACGGCGGCAGCGCATCGCCGGGAAGTAACGACGGCGCATCACCGACCGGGGAGGCGGGGACCCTAACGCCGGTGGCGCAACGCGGGGAAGGACGGCGCATCGCGGGTAGAGGGATGGTGCTGCCAACACATAGGACGACCTGGCCCATGCGAGCGTGGTTCGACAGAACGTGGGCCTTTTCGGCCCGATTACGGACAGAAACGGGCGCTCGCTCTGCGGAGCAGCGGCCCGAGAAACGGCTTTCGTGGCGCGTGAACCACCCGAGGACGACCGAGCTGATCTACAGCGTACGTTGGAAGGATCCGACGGCTAAGAGGAGCGAAACCTGTGGAGGCTTGTAGGTAGCTATGTTATACTGTTTCTCAATGTTGGTATTTATTTGGAAGATATATGATGCTCATAGAAAGGAACTCCCCACCTCGCAAAAAAAAAAAAAGAATTCCCCAACTGCACCTCGCTACAATTATTAGCCGATCAGTTAGCAATACAGACCCCTAATCATTTCAGAATTATTTTCATGAAGGTAGTACACATTTCAACACTTGTCGGATGTGCAGATAGAGGAAATGTACCTCATGACAATCCAATGCTCGAGGTCCTTCTCCTTCTCGGAATTCCGTTCAATGTGATCTAATGGTCCTGCAACCATTTTTGCTGATGGCAAATCCCAGATTGTGCAGAGTAAACAAAAAACTCATGAGCTTGTGATGGTTGGCATCTACTAGACGTTCTGCTTGGCGAGGAACAGGAAATTGTTCCATGATGTAGTGACTGGCCTCACTGAAAATTGTGTAGGAGTACAAGAGAAAGGTGGGTATCCGAAACAAAAGCCATGGGCAGCAACTTTGTTGACAGAGCCTGCACGGGCTTTGGTTGGCCAAAACTCCAGAAGGGGCAATGTCTCGCCTGCAGAGAGATAGAAGGACACCTTGCCTCAAAGGACTCTCTCAATTGAAAGAACCAAGCGAGACAAGGTGTCCACTTTGTTGATAGCACACATGTTTATTTTTTTTCTTTGATTGATGGCTTACATTAGTTTCTTTTTTTCATATTACATTCTATTATATATTACTATCATAAAACTGTCAAAAAAACTGTATTTCATAGCGTACATTAACGTGTATTTTCCAAAAAAATTACTTTACTCAATTCCTAAAAACATTCATGAAATGTGAAAAATTCTTCGCACAATCTTAAAAATAGGTCATACCGTTCAAAACAATGTTCCTGAGAATTAAAAAATGTACACACGTTTTAAAATTTATGCATGACATTTCAAAATTATTCATCAAATTTTGTACAATGTTTCATGTAATTGGAAAAAAAATGTGTGTATCATTAAAAAACGTATTCATGACATTTGGAAAATGTATGCATATTTAAAAATATGTTTTATTTCACTTTATAAAATATTAATGAAATATAAACAATTGTTCACATAATTTTATAAAAATGTTCATGGCATAGAAACAACGTTCGTTCCATTTAAAAAAAATTAAACACTTGTTTGCAAAAAAAAAAAAGAGTTCATCCCATTCAAAAAAATGTTCAAGCGTGTATTTAGACAGGTTCTCTATGTTTCGAAAAATTATGAATGTGCATTACAAATGTTAAAAACATGTATTTACATAATGTTCAACGTGTATGTGCAAAAGTGTCAACCTCTGTACGCAAAATGCTATATTTGCATTTGAAAAAGTCGACATGTATTTGAAAAATAAAAAAAGTTTTCGCAAAAAAAAGAACAAAAAAAGAGCAGTTTTAACATTCTCCCTCTTACCCCCTCTTTTCATAAAGGTAAAACGGTAACAACACCGACCCAAGCCTTCCCGCCAGCCCATTCACTGCACTTTGTAAGGGAGTTCGTCTTGTTTACTGAAACCAAAAAAGACCCCCTTGCACACGCCCAGTAAACCTCTTGGTGCTCTTTATTCTGCAGATGATAAATACTTCCTCCGTCTCAAATTAGTTGTCTTAGATTTGTGCAGGCACATTTTTGTATTAGATACACCCATATCTAGATGTATAGGACGGCGGTTCGACCCGCGATGTTGTATGGCGCTGAGTGTTGGCCGACTAAAAGGAGGCATGTTCAACGGTTGGGTGTGGCGGAGATGCGCATGCTGAGGTGGATGTGTGGCACTCAAGGAAAGACCGAGTCCGGAATGATGATATACGAGATAGAGTGGGGGTAGCACCGATTGAGGAGAAGCTTGTCCAACACCGTCTGAGATGGTTTGGGCATATTCGCAGGCCTCCAGAAGCGCCAGTGCATAGCGGACGGCTAAAGCGTGCCGATAATGTCAAGAGAAGTCGGGGTAGACCAAACTTGACATGGGAGGAGTCCGTTAAGAGAGATCTGAAGGACTGGAGTATCACCAGAGAACTAGCCATTGATAGGGCTGCGTGGAAGCTTGCTATTCATGTGACAGAACCATGAGTTGGTTTGCGAGATCTTATGGGTTTCACCTCTAGCCTACCCCAACTTGTTTGGGACTAAAGGCTTTGTTGTTGTTGTTTGTTGTTGTTGTTGTTGTTTGTTGTTGTATACACCCGTATCTAGATAAATCAAAGACAAATAATTTGGGAGGAGGTAATAGATCAGAAGTTAAAAGACACTTGAATGAATCCCAATTCAAACTTTCCCGCATGACAACAACAATAAGTAGCTTACAACAACTCAAATTTAGGGCAAACATTTGCCATGTTCTACCAGCAGCGCAGACAAGTATGCTAAAATCGAACCAAAGACACAGAGTCGGTTCAGACAACGGCAAAGTAGGAGTTCCCCTGGAAAAAATATGGCAAAATAGGAGAACCAAGGTTTGGTACACAGTTATCACTGCGATTTAACATACCATCTCGACATAGTTTAATACTATACTAGACCGGTTGAGAAATGTCGACCCACAAAGCTATGCATTTTATTTCGGGCTAAACTTTTGAAAAAGGGTTAGTCTTGTCTAAATACATGCAAAACCTAGACTTTCACAGATTTTGTAACTTCAAACGGTGTGTATTGAAGTTTAAGACACTTGGAAACTTTGTGCAAGTTCACACGTGGGAGTGCATGATATTTAAAATTTTAAGAATACACATGTTCCTCCGTGGGCAGTTCAATATAGGTAAATTACAATGTGCTGGAATTGCAATTAATTGATTTTGTGCACCCCCTGATATGTTTAATTTGCACAAGATACAAAGTCTTTTTTCAAAAATTACAAATGCAGATATTATTCACCGAGAAAACAAATGTTTTTAGTGGCTGGGGTAGGGAAAATGCACTTTTACAAGGTCAGTCTTTCGCGAAAGTAAATCACTCTAAGAGACCCAATTATATATTCAAAATATAGATACCAATTTGATGATGGGTAGTAATAAAAATTTATGTGGGTAGTAATAAACTGGATAAATATCCATGGGTAATAATAACATATGTCTTGGATATAAAATAATATCTTGGTTAGTAATCACTCATGTCATATTTCTTGTTTTCCCAGTTTAATGCTCCAATTACTAACTGAAAACTTGGCATGACTCTTTTTTTTTGCGGGTGAAAAGTTGGCATAACTCAGCTATACATACTAACACTAATACTATTTTCTTGATTGAAGCATGATGCTGCCAATAATAATTGCTTGGTTGAGTGCAAATTACTCACACATGGTGATCAGATCGCAAGAAGAAACGATGGCAGAACACATCAAGCGAATGATTGATTGATATTCTCTTACAATAGTTGACCGCTACAATACATGATTACAAGGTCTATATAATTTGGCTGAGTACTATGGTGGTGGTGATAGAGATGGTTGTGAGATAGAGATGGAAAATGGTGGCGGCTAGGGTTTCTGGATGCTGTGGATGGCAAAGATGGGGGTCTTGGCGATCTTCTGTTGCTTTTCTGGCGTGGGACCCTTTATAAAGTCTATTTGGTTGGATCAGAGGACGCCGTTGGCAGGTCATATGAGCGCGCAGGATCGTATGGAACGTTGTCTTGCGCTATGTTTCTTGTATTGCACCTCCCACTTGATCCTCTTCCCACGTATTGACTTGATTTTGTCCATATTTAGCCCATTTTCAATGAAAAAAACAAAGAAATGATTTTTGGATCCTCTGCATTAATTAGTCATTAGTGGAAATATCGAAGCGGGTAACTTGAATTTTATGAAGGCGATGTATTCAGGTGAAAATGCACATTCAGTGAAAATATGAAAATTATTGTTCTGGGGCGTTAGATCAGCAACGTACGGCAGACAGATCATAGGTGGGATTGTCTCCAGGACCTCCCAAATAATTTTCCTACAATTAAGGAGAGAGGGGTTATATGCAAAACACTCTTAAGTGGATCAGGAGAAATACCACCTGTGATCTGTCCACCGTACGTTGCCGATCTAACGACCCAAAAAAATAGTTTTCAGATTTTCACTGAATGTGCATTTTCACCTGATACATCGCCTTTTATGAAATAACTTGGTTTAAACTAAGATATGTTGAGCTTAAAAATAACACTCATCATGAACAAATATCATATGAAACAGGATTATATGATTATACTGTACAAATCACTCACTAAATTCTAGACATTAATTACACATCCAACTATTGACATAACTTGGATAATGCGGATTAACATGGTGCCTTGAATAGACCAACTATTATGGTTATGTAATACATAGGAATGTCGATTAGTAAAAAATGTACTTTGTAGGGATTTTTTTCACACAGTTTTATGTTAAGATACCTTCCAAATTTAAAATAATGGTTTTTTAAAGAAAATCATGGAATTTATGAAAATAATCAGAAATTTTTAAAAATGCTAACGAGTTTAAGATTACTAGTCGTCAACCCGTGCACCTGCACGGGCTAGCAATTTTAATATTAAGTATAAAAAGAGTTGTGAAAATTCAAAATGTCAAACAATAATATGAATATATTGATGTAGATTATTATTATAACACATGCATGTGTACCTTGGTTGGACATAGGGTCCAACAAAGCCACAGTGCCTTGACTATTTTGTGATTAGATTGTTTGCATCCAATAATATGAATATTGTGATGTTGATTATTATAATAACACATGCATGTGTACCTTGGTTGGACATAGGGTCATAGCATTATAGAGTGTCCGTTTCTAAACACAATAATGGACACATGCTTGCATGTATTTCTATCAACATATGTGATATCATATCTAATAATATATATTGTTGTACAACACTAATGGACATCGGACTCCATACGTGATGCAGTTGAATCTGGTTCACTACTCTATAACACGATTGGGTGAAGTGCGTTCATAAACAGGCATGCAAATAGCATTTTTTTCACATGTTGGGACGCTTCATATCATGATAATTTAGTGGGATTCGTCAGGAGTCCGATGGGCTAAAACTCAAACAGCACATTCAACAAATTTTATGATAGGTTTTACTTGCATGTGGACTTGGAGAACCAATGATGAAATCAACAGTATCGAACAGATAAATCGCTACGCTTCCCGTCCGCTGTACGTTCACCAACAGATATTTTGTACCAATTACCAGCATAGCACAATCTACTTTAAAGCACCATCGATACACCTCATCCTACGGTACATCAACCTTTATTATCGTTAGATTGTAGTTTGCTCGGAACTTTAAGCCATGGATAATTGTTAGAGGATAGATTTGATATTTGGCCTTTGTAAGATCATAAATGTGGGCACACTTTGAAGCTATGTAGGAAGGGAAACACAGCGATCCTGACAAAGATAAAGATCAATAATCTCTTGGGGTCGCTCATTAACCCTTGCAGCACCTAGTTTGACTTGCTCTGCATCAACGAACCATCGATGCACCTCATTCAAAGCATATTTCATCGTGACTGGGTATGAAAACTCAGAAGATTGAAAGAATTTGCTGTCGAATATAAATTTACAAATTGAATTCCATAAAAAAATTGTAGTGCTCTCTAATTCGATCAAACCTCTACCACTTAATATCCATTCTTTGTT
>LR880968.1:909969485-909982375 GCA_904067115.1 Aegilops sharonensis
AACATCCTGAAATACCTGAAAAGGACTAAGGATATGTTTCTCGTATATGGAGGTGACAAAGAGCTAGTCGTAAATGGTTACGTCGATGCAAGCTTTGACACTGATCCGGACGATTCTAAATCGCAAACCGGATACGTGTTTTTATTAAACGGTGGAGCTGTCAGTTGGTGCAGTTCTAAACAAAGCGTCGTGGCGGGATCTACATGTGAAGCGGAGTACATAGCTGCTTCAGAAGCAGCAAATGAAGGAGTCTGGATGAAAGAGTTCATTTCTGATCTAGGTGTCATACCTAGTGCATCGGGACCGATGAAGATCTTTTGTGACAATACTGGTGCAATTGCCTTGGCAAAGGAATCCAGATTTCACAAGAGGACCAAGCATATCAAGAGACGCTTCAATTCCATTCGGGACCAAGTCCAAGTGGGAGACATAGAGATTTGCAAAATACATACGGATCTGAATGTTGCAGACCCGTTGACTAAGCCTCTTCCACGAGCAAAACATGATCAGCACCAAGACTCCATGGGTGTTAGAATCATTACTATGTAATCTAGATTATTGACTCTAGTGCAAGTGGGAGACTGAAGGAAATATGCCCTAGAGGCAATAATAAAGTTATTATTTATTTCCTTATACCATGATAAATGTTTATTATNGGGTCCGCACGCTTAACGTTTCGATGACAGTTCATTATGAGTTTATAAGTATTGATGCACCGAAGGTTGTTCGGAGTCCTGGATGTGATCACGGACATGACGAGGAGTCTCGAAATGGTCGAGACATAAAGATTGATATATTGGAAGCCTACATTTGGACATCGGAAGTGTTCCGAGTGAAATCGGGAATTTACCGGAGTACCGGGAGGTTACCGGAACCCCCCGGGGACTACATGGGCCATAGTGGGCCTTGGTGGAAAGGAGAAAGGGCCAGCCCTAGGTGGCCGCGCGCGCCCCCCCCTTCCCCTAGTCCTATTAGGACTAGGAAAGGTGGGCCGGCCCCCCTCTCTCTCTTTCCCCCTCCGGGGAATCCTAATCCAACTAGGATTGGAGGGGGAATCCTACTCCCGGAGGGAGTAGGACTCCCTGGCGCGCCCCCTCTTGGCCGGCCAGCCCCCTCCCCCTTGGCTCCTTTATATACGGGGGCAAGGGGCACCCTAGGACACACAAGTTGATCTACGGATCGTTCCTTAGCCGTGTGCGGTGCCCCCTTCCACCATATTCCACTTCGGTCATATCGTCGTAGAGCTTAGGCGAAGCCCTGCGCCGGAGAAGTCATATCGTCGCGGAGCTTAGGCGAAGCCCTGCGTCGGTGGAGCATCAACATCGTCACCACGCCGTCGTGCTGACGGAACTCATCCCCGACACTTTGCTGGATCGGAGTCCGGGGATCGTCACCGAGCTGAACGTGTGCAGAACTCGGAGGTGCCGTACGTTCGGTGCTTGGATCGGTCGGATCGTGAAGACGTACGACTACATCAACCGCGTTGTTATAACGCTTCCGCTTTCGGTCTACGAGGGTACGTGGACGGACACTCTCCCCTCTCGTTGCTATGCCATCACCATGGTCTTGCGTGTTCGTAGGAAATTTTTTGAAATTACTACGTTCCCCAACAGCTCCCAGGTGTCCCTATGGGCTGACCTAACACAACCGGGTGGAGAGGTCCATTGGTCAAAGCCCGTCTGTGGGAAGTCAAAGGGTTAGATCTCGTTGTCAACCGCAGGAGGGTTAGGCGGGACGGGGGCCCTGGGGGGGGGGGGGGTAGCAATGCCACCGGAGCGTCGCACCGAGCCATCATACATGCGGCGGGTGAGGTGGCAAGTCTGAAGAGGCGGCACGCGTCTCCGGGGTGTGGCCCCCCTCACGGACGGCGCCACCGCCAGCACTTGGATGGGGGAAACGGACGCGTCGGGTCTACACGGAGGAGATGTTGCTGTGGGTTTGGCCCGGATGTTGCTCCCAGGTGTCCCTATGGGCTGACCTACTACAACCGGGTGGAGAGGTCCACTGGTCAAAGCCCGTCTGTGGGAAGTCAAAGGGCTAGATCTCGTGGTCAACCGCTCGAGGGTTAGGCGGGACGGGGGCCCTGGGGGGGGGGGGGTAGCAATGCCACCGGAGTGTCGCACCGGGCCCTCATACATGCGGGGGGGGGGGGGGGGGGGGGGGGGGGGGGGGGCATGTCTGAAGAGGCGACACACGTCTCCGGAGTGTGGCCCCCTCACGGACGGCGCCGCCGCCAGCACTTGGATGGGGGAAACGGACGCGTCGGGTCTACACGGAGGAGATGTTGCTGTGGGTTTGGCCCGGATGTTGCTCCCAGGTGTCCCTATGGGCTGACCTACTACAACCGGGTGGAGAGGTCCACTGGTCAAAGCCCGTCTGTGGGAAGTCAAAGGGCTAGATCTCGTGGTCAACCGCTCGAGGGTTAGGCGGGACGGGGGCCCTGGGGGGGGGGGGGTAGCAATGCCACCGGAGTGTCGCACCGGGCCCTCATACATGCGGGGGGGGGGGGGGGGGGGGGGGGGGGGGGGGGCATGTCTGAAGAGGCGACACACGTCTCCGGAGTGTGGCCCCCTCACGGACGGCGCCGCCGCCAGCACTTGGATGGGGGAAACGGACGCGTCGGGTCTACACGGAGGAGATGTTGCTGTGGGTTTGGCCCGGATGTTGCTCCCAGGTGTCCCTATGGGCTGACCTACTACAACCGGGTGGAGAGGTCCACTGGTCAAAGCCCGTCTGTGGGAAGTCAAAGGGCTAGATCTCGTGGTCAACCGCTCGAGGGTTAGGCGGGACGGGGGCCCTGGGGGGGGGGGGGTAGCAATGCCACCGGAGTGTCGCACCGGGCCCTCATACATGCGGGGGGGGGGGGGGGGGGGGGGGGGGGGGGGGGCATGTCTGAAGAGGCGACACACGTCTCCGGAGTGTGGCCCCCTCACGGACGGCGCCGCCGCCAGCACTTGGATGGGGGAAACGGACGCGTCGGGTCTACACGGAGGAGATGTTGCTGTGGGTTTGGCCCGGATGTTGCTCCCAGGTGTCCCTATGGGCTGACCTAGCACAACCGAGTGGAGAGGTCCACTGGTCAAAGCCCGTCCGTGGGAAGTCAAAGGGCTAGATCTTGTGGTCGACCGCAGGAGGGTTAGGTGGGACGGGGGCCCTGGGGGGTAGCAATGCCACCGGAGTGTCGCACCGGGCCCTCATACATGCGGGGTGGTGTGGTGGCACGTCTGAAGAGGCGGCACGCGTCTCCGGGGTGTGGCCCCCCTCACGGACGGTGCCGCCGCCGGCACCTGGAGGGGCAAAACGGACGCGCCGGGTCTACACGGAGGGGATGTTGCTGTGGTTTTGGCCCGGATGTTGCTCCCAGGTGTCCCTATGGGCTGACCTAGCACAACCGGGTGGAGAGGTCCACTGGTCAAAGCCCGTCTGTGGGAAGTCAAAGGGCTAGATCTCGTGGTCAACCGCTCCAGGTTAGGTGGGACGGGGGCCCTGGGGGGTAGCAATGCCACCGGCGCGTCGCACCGGGCCCTCATACATGCGGGGGGGGGGGGGGGGGGGGCGGGGGGGGGGGGGGGGGGGGCGGGGGGGGGGGGGGGGGGGGCGGGGGGGGGGGGGGGGGGGGCGGGGGGGGGGGGGGGGGGGGCGGGGGGGGGGGGGGGGGGGGCGGGGGGGGGGGGGGGGGGGGCGGGGGGGGGGGGGGGGGGGGCGGGGGGGGGGGGGGGGGGGGCGGGGGGGGGGGGGGGGGGGGCGGGGGGGGGGGGGGGGGGGGCGGGGGGGGGGGGGGGGGGGGCGGGGGGGGGGGGGGGGGGGGCGGGGGGGGGGGGGGGGGGGGCGGGGGGGGGGGGGGGGGGGGCGGGGGGGGGGGGGGGGGGGGCGGGGGGGGGGGGGGGGGGGGCGGGGGGGGGGGGGGGGGGGGCGGGGGGGGGGGGGGGGGGGGCGGGGGGGGGGGGGGGGGGGGCGGGGGGGGGGGGGGGGGGGGCGGGGGGGGGGGGGGGGGGGGCGGGGGGGGGGGGGGGGGGGGCGGGGGGGGGGGGGGGGGGGGCGGGGGGGGGGGGGGGGGGGGCGGTGGCATGTCTGAAGAGGCGGCACGCGTCTTCGGGTTGTGGCCCCCCTCACGGACGGCGCCGCCACCGCCACCTGGAGTGGTGTAACGGCCGTGTCGGGTGTACACGGAGGGGATGTTGCCGTGGGTTTGGCCCGGATGTTGCTCCCAGGTGTCCCTATGGGCTGACCTAACACAACCGGGTGGAGAGGTCCACTGGTGAAAGCCCGTCCGTGGAAGTCAAAGGGCTAGATCTCGTGGTCAACCGCTCCAGGGTTAGGCGGGACGGGGTCCCTGGGGGGTAGTTGTGGTGCCCCCGGCTCAATCATGCACTAATCATACACGCAAACATGCATGATTAAGCACAGGGACTCACGAGAAGATATCACAACACAACTCTAACATAAATAAACGGAGGTCGACAATATTACAGACCAGGGATCCCGAATCAGAATACATAAGTCAGTCATACAAATATTATCTGAGTACAGACATAGTTAGACAAGTTTTTCCTTAAGAAGGCTAGCACAAACAATGACTCTAGATCGAAAGGCGTTGGCCTCCTGCCTGGGAACCTCCGATCCTACTCCCGGGCCGGCGGCTGAATCTAGTAGTAAGTACCATCTGGACCCTCCTGGTAGTAAGCTCCTCCGGTGGCATCTGGCTCCTGGACTCCATCGTCTGATGTATCAACAAGGTGGGGGTATGGGGAAAAGAGAAAGTAAAGCAACCGTGATTACTCATCCGAAGTACTCAGCAAGCAAGAATCTATACTACATATGCAACATTATCAAAGGAGAAAGGCTGTATATGTGGACTGGGCTGAAGAAATTCCAGAATAGTGAGAAGGCCTAGTCCTATCGAAGACTAGCATCTTCAAACATCTTCACGAAGCCATCATCTTGCAGCAGTAGAAGAGAGTAGAATAGCATTTTATTTAGCAAACATGTTTGAAGCAAGCCTAGAGATCCTTCCTTGACTCCCAGCAAGAAAGCGATCATGAAGCTTCAATTAAGTGTCAAGTATCCAGTTCAAGTAGTTGATCGGGATACACAAACTGAGCGTCCTTTACCGTACGACCGGCTATCGATAGATATTCATCCCTGCAGGGGTGCACTACTGTTACCCAACACGCTCGATGAACTCTGGCCGGACACACTTGCTGGGTAATACCCGGCCTCGAAAGATCAACACGAAGCAGCGCCCTACCTAGGCTCGGCAGAGAGGTCAGCATGCCGGACTAACCTATGCACCAAGAGGTCTTGGGCCATCGCCCTGGGCACCCTGCGTGTTGCGAGACTGGCCGGGGTGCAGGCGCGACACTGAACTCGTCAGTGAAGTTTCCAGCCCAATCCGATAATCAGCACGCACGGTGAATCGTGACGTCGGATGAGCTTTCGGGAGAAACGTACATCACACAGGGCCCCATAACCATTATCCCGCGTGGTGGTAGTGCGTATAGGGCACGTTGACGCACTCAGATCACACACCCAAATCCGATCAGCTCATTTAGTAACTAGCGGAAACATTCAGAGTCTCTGAAGCTCCGCCACAGTATCACACTCGAGTGCCCTTCCGGCACACCCGACATCATAGATCCCCTGCGGGTCCCCACCATGGTCGACCCGCCGGTAACAAAGGTCAAGGTAACCGTGTGGCCATAACATCAAGGGGAAAAACCCCAAGGAATCACCCTCGGAGGATTCCACCTGATGAAATCATCAGGGCGAACGAATGAGGCTTCACCCTCGAGGTTCACACTGAAGGGTTGCATGACAGAGTCGTACCGGAACCGGAGAAGGAGGAAACCACCCTCGATGACCACGACCGAACAGCTACACTACAGAGTTATCATCAGTAGTGCGTTGCGAGGTCTCACCTTCGGCAGTCGATAGTAACTATGTAGAGTCGTACAACTAAGGGGGAGTGAAGTGATGTGTCGGTCTCTGGTCGTCGATCACGATGATCGAGTAGTCGATGATGAAGCAGGGGCAACAAGGGTAATGTGGTGGGGGTCAATGATGAATCAACACCAACCTATACTAGGTAGTTTATCATAGGCAGGTAAGGTAACAATAACAGGTTACAAAAGCAGGCTATGCATCAGAATAAGAGCAAACATTAACAGTAGCAAAATCTAATGCAAGCAGGAGAAATGGAATGGGCGATATCTGGATGCTCAAAGGGGGGGCTTGCCTGGTTGCTCGGGCAGGACAGAGGGATCGTCAACGGGCTACTCGTCAGTAGCGTAGTCGTAATCAGCAGCAGCAACGTTGGTCTCGGCGTCTATCGAGAGAGAAGGAGGGGGAGAGAAATAATAAATTCACGGCAATACTGCAAACAATACATATGACATGCCTAAATGATATGCCGGGGTGTTCTACGGCCTAGCTAAATGAGTTAGTTAATTTAGGAATTTATTCGGATTTATTTAATTAAAGCAGGGCACTATTCATTTACTGAAAACGGTCTAAAAGTTCAATGCTCATATAGCTAGGGGCGTCTGACAGGAACATGGAGGGTGTATTCAAATTCGTATCGAAATTCTAAGCAAGTTTCATGTATAAAGTATTTTCATCGGAGTTACGGTATATTTAATATGATTTTCTAAAGTTTTTATTAATTTCTGGAATTTATTTAACTATTTAAATTCAACATTATCCGAAACAGTAATTGATGACGCGAGAATGACATCAGAGTGATGTCAGCAGGTCAACTGGTCGGTTGACCAGTCAAACCAGACAGGTGGGTCCAGCGGGACCCACATGTCAGTGACAGTGCTAACTAACATAGTTATTTTAACCTAACTAACCTAATTAGCGAGTGGGGCCCAGTAGTCAGTGACTAATCAGTGAGTTAATTAATTAATCATTTAATTAAAAGTTTATTTATATATTTAAATTCGTTTAATTAAGTGGGGCCCGCATGCCAGTGAGACAGGTGGCCACGTCAGCAGTTGACCTGGTCAACAGGCCAACTGGGGCTCAGGGGTAGTGGCACTGAGCGGGGCCCACCCAGGCCAAGTCAGCAGCGGCCGGCGACGCGCCGGAGTTGCTCCGGCGAGCCAAATCGCGGCGGCGCGTGGCGGGCTCGGTTCGGGTTTTGCGCACAGGGGGTCCCAGGGGCTGCGGTTGCTTGCGTTCGACGTGGCTCGACGCCGGGCGTCGAACGGTGGCGGTGCAGGGTGCTGGGGATGCCGGAGCGGAGCACCAGGAGCTCCCCGACGGCGGGGTGGTTCGGGCGTGCGGCAGAGACGGGGCTACGGTGCGAATTTGGGCAAACCTAAGAGCGGGGCGAGGCCTACTCGATGCGGCAAATGCAACGAAGGCACGAATGGGACCAAATGGTCGACGTGGCCACGCAGGCGACGAGGCCAGGCGGCGGAGGGTGCGGCCTAACGCGCCGCGGTGGCTACGGTATGTTAGTGATAACCCACAAGTATAGGGGATCGCAACAGTTTTTCGGGGTAGAGTATTCAACCCAAATTTATTGATTCGACACAAGGGGAGCCAAAGAATATTCTCAAGTATTAGCAACTGAGTTGTCAATTCAGCCACACCTGGATAACTTAATATCTGCAGCAAAGTATTTATTAGCAAAGTAATATGATAGTAGTGGTACGGTAACAAAAGTAATATTTTTAGTGTTTTGTAGTGATTGTAACAGTAGCAACGGAAAAGTAAATAAGCGAAGAACAATATGTGAAAAGCTCGTAGGCATTGGATCGGTGATGGATAATTATGCCGGATGCGGTTCATCATGTAACAGTCATAACATAGGGTGACACAGAACTAGCCCCAATTCATCAATGTAATGTAGGCATGTATTCCGAATATAGTCATAGGTTCTTATGGAAAAGAACTTGCATGACATGTTTTGTCCTACCCTCCTGTGGCAGCAGGGTCCTAGCGGAAACTAAGGGATATTAAGGCCTCCTTTTAATAGAGTACCGGACCAAAGCATTAACACATAGTGAATACATGAACTCCTCGAACAATGGTCATCACCGGGAGTGGTCCCGATTATTGTCACTACGGGGTTGCCGGATCATAACACATAGTAGGTGACCATAGACTTGCAAGATAGGATCAAGAACTCACATATATTCATGAAAACATATTAGGTTCAGATCTGAAATCATGGCACTCGGGCCCTAGTGACAAGCATTAAGCATAGCAAAGTCATAGCAACATCAATCTCAGAACATAGTGGATAGTAGAGGTCAAACCCTAACAAAACTAACTCGAATACATGATAGATCTCATCCAACTCATCACCATCCAGCAAGCCTACGATGGAATTACTGACGCACGGTAGTGACCATCATGAAATTGGTGATGGAGGATGGTTGATGATGACGACGGCGACGAATCCCCCTCTCCGGAGCCCTGAACGGACTCCAGATCAGCCCTCCCGACAGGTTTTAGGGCTTGGCGGCGGCTCTGTATCGTAAAACGCGATGATTTCTTCTCTCTGATTTTTTCCTCCCCGAAAGAAAATATATAGAGTTGGAGTTGAGGTCGGAGGAGCTCCAGGGGGCCCACGAGGTAGTGGCGCGCGCCTTAGGGAGGGCGCCCCCACCCTCGTGGACAGGATGTGGCCCCCCTGGTCTTCATCTTTTGCAATGATTTTTTATTATTTCCAAATAGACGTTCCGTGGAGTTTCAGGTCATTCCGAGAACTTTTGTTTCTGCACATAAATAAGACTATGGAAAGTCTGCTGAAAACAGTGTCAATCCGGGTTAGTTCCATTCAAATCATGCAAGTTAGAGTTCAAAACAAGGGCAAAAGTGTTTGGAAAAGTAGATACGATGGAGACGTATCAACTCCCCCAAGCTTAAACCTTTGCTTGTCCTCAAGCAATTCAGTTGATAAACTGAAAGTGATAAAGAAAAACTTTTACAAACTCTGTTTGCTCTTGTTGTTGTAAATATGTCAAGCCAGCATTCAAGTTTTCAGCAAAGATTATGACTAACCACATTTGCAATAACTCTTAGGTCTCATGTTTACTCATATCAATGGGATAATCAACTAGCGAGCGATAATAATAAATCTCGGATGACAACACTTTCTCAAAACAATCATGATATGATATAATAAGATGGTATCTCGCTAGCCCTTTCTGAGACCGCAAAACATAAATGCAGAGCACCTATAAAGATGAAGGACTGACTAGACATTGTAATTCATGGTAAAAGAGATCCAATCATAGTCATACCCAATATAAATTAATAGTAATGGATGCAAATGGCAGCCGCGCTCTCCAGCTAGTGCTTTTTAATAAGAGGGTGATGACTCAACATAAAAGTAAATAGATAGGCCCTTCATAGAGGGAAGTAGGGATTTGTAGAGGTGCCAGAGCTCGGTTTTGAAATAGAGATAAATAATATTTTGAGCGGCATACTTTCATTGTCAACATAACAACTAAGATATGGCTATATCTTCCATGCTACACACATTATAGGCGGTTCCCAAACAAAATGGTAAAGTTTATACTCCCCCTCCACCAACAAGCATCAATCCATGACTTGCTCGAAACAACGAGTGTCTCCAACTAGCAACAGTCCCATGGGGAGTTTTTTTGGCAATTAATTTGATTTAGTTTGCATAAAGCATGGGACTGGGCATCCCAGAGACTAGCCATTTTCTTGTGAGTGAGGAACGGAGTCCACTCCACTTGAGAATAACCCGCCTAACATGGAAGATAAGGGCAGCCCTAGTTGATACATGAGCTATTCGAGCATACAAAACGGAATGTTTATTTGAAGCTTTAGAGTTTGGCACATACAAATTTACTTGGAACGACAGGTAAATACTGCATATAGGAAGGTATAGTGGACTCATATGGAATAACTTTGGGCTTTAAGGGATTGGATGCACAAGCAGTATTCCCGCTTAGTACAAGTGAAGGCTAGCAAAAGACTGGGAAGCGACCAATTAGAGAGCGACAACAGTCATGAACATGCATTAAAATTAATAAACATTGGATGCAAGCATGAGTAGGATATAATCCACCATGAACATATATATTGTGAAGGCTATGTTGATTTTTTTTTCAACTACATGTGTGAACATGTGCCAAGTCAAGTCACTTAAATCATTCAAAGGAGGATACCACCCCACTATACCACATCACAACCATTTTAATAGCATGTTGGCACGCAAGGTAAAACATTATAACTCATAGTTAATCAAGCATGGCACAAGCAACTATGATCTCTAATTGTCATTGCAAACATGTTTATTCATAATAAGCTGAGTCAGGAACGATGAACTCATCATATTTACAAAAACAAGAGAGGTCGAGTTCATACCAGCTTTTCTCATCTCAGTTAGTCCATCAGTCATAATTGCCTTTCATTTGCACGACCGAACGATGTGAATAATATTAAGAGTGCACGTGCATTGGACTAAGCTGGAATCTGCGAGCATTCAATAAACAGGAGAAGACAAGGCAGTATGGCCTCTTGGTTAAATCAACAATAATGTATATAAGAGCCACTTCAACAATTTAATCATGGTCTTCTCCTATCGACCCCCAAAGAAAAGAAAAGAAATAAAAGCTATTTACACGGGAAAGCTCCCAACAAGCAAAAAGAAGAACTGGAAATCTTTTTGGTTTTCTTTTTAATTATTACTACTACAACAAGAAAAGTAAACTAACTAGAAGCTACACTAATTTTTTGGTTTTTCCTAAGGTTTAACAAACACACAAGAAGAAAGCAGGAAAAAGAAAATAAACTAGCATGGATATTACAATGAAAGAGTATGAGCACCGACATCTGGCAATGAATGTGTGAACATAAATGTAATGTCGGTGGGAAATACGTACTTCCCCAAGCTTAGGCTTTTGGTCTAAGTTGGTTCATTGCCAAGGATGGCCTGGTGGATATCCGTAGGTGTAGCTGGGGTCGTACTGAGATGCAGCGGCTATCGCCTCCTGAGCTATAGCGTGACGGCGAGTTGCCTCCGCCCTCCTCTCGTACTCATCTGCCTCCTCTCTGGTAATAACATATCTTCCTTTTGCCTGATAATCATAGAAGGCAGGAGCAGAGAGAGTAATACGGACAGCACGGCGTCTGTCAAAGATTAAGCCATACTGGAGAGGTGATTCATGCCTCTCAACAAACTGGTGGTGAACCATAGAATTATAGTCTAAATAAGTAGGAGGCAACTCAATGTCATCCTCATGAATGTCCACACCAAGAAAATCAGCTAAGCGGGTTGCATAAACTCCTCCAAAGAAATCTCCATTAAATCTATTATGATGCAACCTACATGCAACAATGGCTCCCAAATTATAAGTTTGGTCTCCTAACACAGCACTACTAAGAATACTGAGATCAGGGACACACATGTGACATGCTTCATCTTTACCATTTATGCACCTACCTGTGAAGAGAGCAAAATAATGTATAGAGGGAAAATGAATGCTCCCTATGGTAGCTTGTGCTATATCTCTAGATTCCCCCATGGTTATACTAGCAAGAAAATTTCTAAATTCAGATTTGCGGGGATCACTAGCACTACTCCATTGTGGAAGTTTGCAAGCAGAAGTAAAATCCTCTAAGTCCATGGTATAAGATTTTTCATAAAGATCAAACAGGACAGTTGGAGAATTACGTGAAGATGAAAATTCAAACCTCCTCACAAATGAACTAGTGTGATGATAATATTGGCGGCATTTGTCTGCCTCGAAGCTCTCAAGATCAGTGTTACGCAAGTATGCGTTAAATTCTTCTTTGATTCCCACTCGATCCATAAAATTTTCTGAGGGCCATTCACAAGGCCGCACTGGAGCGTCCCTTGGTGGCTCCTCATCAGCATCACGCATTGCGAGCCTGGGTCCTTGCTTCCTTGAAGAATCACCTTGAAACATTTTCCTAAGCATATTTTTTTTCATCTGAAAAATTTCTGAAATTTTTTGTAACTTCAAACAAAAGTGAACCAACTTCAATAAAATTGATAGCAACTACTCCTACAAGTGCCTAGAGCCTATATAAAGCATTAGAACTACTTGGAACCATATAAATTTTACATGCAAGCTCAAGAACATGGTCACCTAGGCAGCATAAATTTGCAATGAATAAAGCACTAGAACAAAAACTAATTGGACCAATGGAGGAGTCACATACCAAGGAACAATCTCCCCAAGCAGTTTTGTGAGAGGTGCTTTGAGCAAGGAGATCGAAAATCGCAGCAAAATGAGCTAGAACTCGTGCTTGAGCTGGATATTGGTGTTTGTGGGAGGAAGAAGGAGTGTATGGGTGCAGGAATAAGTTGAGGAGGGGCACCATGGGCCCACGAGGAAGGGGGCGCGCTCTGGGGGTAGGGCGCGCCCTCCACCCTCGTGGCCAGGTGCTTGCCCCTCCTGCTGTGTTCTCAGTACCAGAAATTCTCAAAAATTCTAGAAAAAATCATATTCCATTTTCAGGGCATTTGGAGAATTTTTATTTTTGGGGTATTTTTATATTGCACAGATAAATCAGAAAACAGACAGGGAAATACTATATTTACTTTATTTCAACTAAATAACAGAAAGTAGAAAGAGGGTACAGAAGGTTGTGCCCTCTAGTTTCATCCATATCATGCTCATCAAAAGGAATCCATTAACAAGGTTGATCAAGTCTTGTTAACAAACTCATTCCGAATAACATGGAACCGGAGAAATTTCGAATAACACTATGTTACCTCAACGGGGATATGCACATCCCCAATAATAAGAATATCATATTTCTTCTTGACAGTAGGAAGAGGAAATTCAAAACCTCCAAATATAATCGATGGAATTTTTCCAATAGAGTTGATACTATGAACTTGAGGTTGTTTCCTCGGAAAGTGTACCGTATGC
>LR880968.1:909991554-910003178 GCA_904067115.1 Aegilops sharonensis
ATAACATGATATAACAAAATGGTATCTCGCTAGCCCTTTCTGAGACCGCAAAACATAAATGCAGAGCACCTTTAAAGATCAAGGACTGAGTAAACATTGTAATTCATGGTAAAAGAGGTCCAGTCAAGTCATACCCAATATAAATCAATAGTAATGAATGCAAATGACAGTGTGCTCTCCAGCGGGTGCTTTTAATAAGAAGGGTGATGACTCAACATAAAATTAAATAGATAGGCCCTTCGTAGAGGGAAGCAGGGATTTGTAGAGGTGCCAGCGCTCGATTTTAAAATAGAGATTGAATAATATTTTCAGCGGCATACTTTTGCTGTCAACGCAACATCTATGAGATGGCTGTATCTTCCATACTACATGCATTATAGGCAGTTCCCAAATAGAATGGTAAAGGTTTATACTCCCCCAACCACCAACAAGCATCAATCCATGGCTTGCTCGAAACAACGAGTGCCTCCAACTAACAACAACCCTGGGGGAGTTTTGTTCAATTATTTTGATTTGCTTTGATCTTTTTCGATCATGGGACTGGGCATCCCGGTTACCGGCCCTTTCTCGTGAATGAGGAGCGGAGTCCACTCCTTGTGAGAATAACCCACCTAGCATGGAAGATATAGGCAGCCCTAGTTGTAACATGAGCTGCTCGAGCATACAAAACAGAATTTCATTTGAAGGTTTGGAGTTTGGCACATACAAATTTAATTGGAACGGCAGGTAGATACCGCATATAGGAAGGTATAGTGGACTCATATGGAAGAACTTTGGGGTTTAAGGAGTTTGGATGCACAAGCAGTATTCCCGCTTAGTACAGGTGAAGGCTAGCAAAAGACTAGGAAGCAACCAACTGAGAGAGCGACAACAGTCATAAACATGCATAAAAATTAATTCACACGGAATACAAGCATGAGTAGGCTATAATCCACCATGAACATAAATATCGTGAAGGCTATGTTGATTTGTTTCAACTACATGCGTGAACATGTGCCAAGTCGAGTCACTCAATTCATTTAAAGGAGGATACCATCCCATCATACCACATCATAATCATTCTAATAGCATGTTGGCACGCAAGGTAAACCATTATAACTCATAGCTAATCAAGCAGGGAACAAGCAACTATAATCTCTAAATGTCATTGCAAATATGTTTACTTCAAAATAGCTGACTCACAAATGATGAACTCATCATATTTACAAAAACAAGAGAGGTCGAGTTCATACCAGCTTTTCTCATCCCAATAAGTCCATCATATATCGTCATTATTGCCTTTCACGTGCACGACCGAACGATGTGTATAACAATAAGAGTGCACATGCATTGGACTAAGCTGGAATCTGCAAGCATTCAACTCAAAAGAGAAGACAAGTAATATGGGCTCTAAGTTAAATAAACAATCATGCATATGAGATCCACTAAACATTTTCAATATGGTCTTCTCGACCCCCAAAGGAAAGAAAAGAAACTAAAACTAATTACACGGGAAAGCTCCCAACAAGAAAGAAGAAGAACTAGAAATATTTTTGGGTTTTCATTTTAATTCCTACTACTAGCATGGAAATTAAACTAACTATTTTTTTTTGGTTTTTCTCAAGGTTTATCAAACACATAAGAAGAAAACTAGAAAAAGAAATTTAAACTAGCATGGATAATACAATGAAAGAGTATGAGCACCGACGACTAGTGTGTGAACATGAATGTAAACAAGGTGAGAAATACGTACTCCCCCAAGCTTAGGCTTTTGGCCTAAGTTGGTCTAGAACCAAGGACCGCCTGGCTGATATCCGTAAGTGAAATCGGGGTTGTACTGAGATGCAGAGGCAACCGCCTCCTGAGCTGCAGCGTGTTGGGGAGCTGCCTCCACTCCCCTCTCATATTCAGCTGCTTCCTCCCTGGTGACAACATATCTTCCTTTTGCCTGAAAATAAAAAAGGTAGGGAGCAGGAAGAGTAACAGGGACGACGTTGCGTCTGTCATAGATTAGTCGATAATGGAGGAAATGTTCATTCCTCTCAAGAAAATGATGACTAAACATAGCTTCTTTATCCAAATAAACAAGAGTTATTATCATATCTCCCTCTCGTGGGGCTATATTAAGATAATTAGCTACACGGGTTGCATAAATTCCTCCAAATAAATCTCCCTTTCTACTATTATTCTGCAACCTACGTGCAACTATTGCCCCCAAGTTATAACCTTTATAACCTAACACAGCACTCTTGAGGACACACAGATCAGGGAGACACATGTGACATGCTTCATCCTTACCATTAATACATCTACCAATGAAGAGAGCAAAATAATGTATAGCAGGAAAATGAATGCTCCCTATGGTAGCTTGTGCTATGTCCCTAGATTCTCCCATAGTAATACTAGCAAGAAAATCTCTAAATTCAGATTTATGAGGATCATTAATATTACCCCACTGCGGGAGTTGGCAAGCAGTTGTAAAATTCTCTAAATCCATGGTGTAAGATGTATCATAAATATCAAATATGACACTAGGAGAATTACGCACACAGTTATATTTAAACCTTCACACAAAGGAATCAGTCAATTGATAGTACTGAGGACACTTATCTTGTAAGAAGTCCTCCATCTCAGCATTACGCACAAACGCGTCAAATTCCAACCATAAAATTATCGGAAGGCCACTCACAGGCTTAAACCTTAAAACCTGCTTCAACCATAAAATTATCGGAAGTCCACTCACAAGCTCGTACATTCGCGTCCCTCGGCAGTGCAACATCTTGCTCACGTATAGCAATCCTAGGCCCTTTCTTCACCGAGGAACCACCTTGGTACATTCTTCTAAACATATTTCTTTTTCTGAAATAAATCTGAAATTTTTAGTAACTTCAAGATAAAAGTGCATAAAACTAAACAAGATTGATGGCAACTACTCCTACAAGTGCCTAAGGCCTATATCATGCATTGGAATTGCTTGGGACCTCAAAATTTTAACATGCAAGCTCAAGAATAAGGTCACCTATGCAGCAAAAATTTGCAATGAATAAAGCACTAGAACAAAGACTAATTGGACCAATGGAGGAGTCACATACCAAGCAACAATCTCCCAAAGCAGTTTTGTGAATGGAGCTTTGAGCTAAGAGATCGAAAATCGCAGCAAAACGAGCTAGAACTCGTGCTTGAGCTGGATGGGGATTTTTTTGGGAAGAAGATGAAGTGTATGGGTGCTGGCATAAGTGGAGGGGGGCACCAGGGGCCCACGAGACAGGGGGCGCGCCCTATAGGGGGGCGCCCTCCACTCTCGTGGCCTAGTGCTTGCCCCTCCTGCAGTGATTTCAGTGCCTAAAATCCTCAAATATTCCAGAAAAAATCATACTAAATTTGCAGGGCATTTGGAGCACTTTTATTTTCGGACTATTTTTTAATGCACGAATAATTCAGGAAACAGACGGATAATACTATTTTTGCTTTATTTATTCCGAATAACAGAAAGTAAAAAGAGGGTACAGAAGGTTGTGCCTTCTAGTTTCATCCATCTCGTGATAATCAAAATGAATCCACTAACAAGGTTGATCAAGTCTTGTTAACAAACTCATTCCGAATAACACGGAACTGGAGAAATTTCGAATAACACTAAGTTACCTCAACGGGGATATGAAAAACCCCAAAAATAAGAATATCATACTTTTTCTTGACAGTAGGGAGAGGAAATTCAAAACCTCCAATAATAATAGTTGGAGCTTTTTCAATAGAATTGATGCTATGAACTTGAGATTGTTTCCTCGGAAAGTGTACCGTATGCTCATTACCATTAACCTGAAAAGTGACATTGCCTTTGTTGCAATCAATAACAACCCCTGCAGTGTTCAAAAAAGGTCTACCAAGGATAATAGACATACTATCGTCCTCGGGAATATCAAGAATAACAAAGTCCGTTAGGATAGTGACATTTGCAACCACAACAGGAACATCCTCACAAATACCGACAGGTATAGCAGTTGATTTATCAGCCATTTGCAAAGATATTTCAGTAGGTGTCAACTTATACAATTCAAGTCTACGATATAAAGAGAGAGGCATAACACTAACACCAGTTCCAAGATGAACATTATCATTAACATTATCACTAGGTTCATGTTCATCACCTGATTGAGTTTCAGCATCAGAAATAGAAATATCATTGGATTCTCAGGTGTGTCTACAGTAGGTTCACTAGAAGCATGCAAAGTCCTATCATCTTTCTTCTTCTTCTTTTTAGAAGAACTAGGTGCCTCTAAATTATTTCTCTGAGAATCTTGCTTGATTCTCTTAGGGTGGCCTTCAGGATACAAAGGTTCCTGAGTCATTCTACCAGTTCTAGTAGCCACTCTAACAGCAAAGTCATTTTTATTGTTTAATTCCTCAAGCAAATCATTTTGAGCTTTAAGTACTTTCTCAGCTTGAGTAGCAAACATAGAAGCATATTTGCTAACGAGGTGAAGTTCATCTTTAACTCTAGCCAGATTATCACTTACACGTCCTATCTCGAAAGCATTATTCTTTAACTCTCTACCAACATAAGCATTAAAACTTTCTTGTCTAGCCATAAAGTCATCAAATTTATCTAAGCATGGGCTATGAAATTTAGTAGAGGGGATTTCAACTTTATCATATCTATAGAGAGAATTTACCTTTACTACCTGTGTCGGGTTATCAAGACAATATGTTTCTTCAACAAGTGGTATATTAAGACCATGTATTTCTTCAATAGGAGGTAAATTCTTAACATCTTTAGCTTTAATACCTTTTTCTTTCATTGATTTCTTTGCCTCTTCAATATCTTCAGGGCTGAGAAATAAAACGCCTCTCGTCTTCGGAGTGGGTTTAGGAATAGGGTCAGGAGTTGGCTCAATTGGTTCAGGAATTGCTTCAGGAATTGGCTCGGGAAGAGTCCAATTATTTTCATTAGTCAACATATTATTCAATAATATTTCAGCTTCATCGACTGTTCTTTCCCTGAAAACACAACCAGCACAACTATCCAAGTAGTCCTTGGAAGCATCGGTTAGTCCATTATAAAAGATATCAAGTATTTCATTTTTCTTAAGAGGATGATCAGGAAAAGCAATAAGTAACCAGAGAAGCCTCCCCCAAGCTTGTGGGAGACTCTCTTCTTTGATTTGCACAAAATTATATATTTCCCGCAAGGCAGCTTGTTTCTTATGAGCAGGGAAATATTTAGCAGAGAAGTAATAAATCATATCCTGGGGACTACGCACACAACCAGGAGCAAGAGAATTATACCAAGTCTTAGCATCACCCTTTAATGAGAACGGAAATATCTTAAGGATATAAAAATAGCGAGACTTCTCATCATTAGTAAACAGCGTAGCTATATCATTCAACTTGGTAAGATGTGCCACAACAGTTTCAGATTCAAGGCCATAAAAAGGATCAGATTCAACAAGAGTAATAATCTCAGGATCAACAAAGAATTCATAATCCTTATCAGTAACACAAATAGGTGAAGTAGCAAAAGCAGGGTCAGGTTTCATTCTAGCATTAAGAGACTGCTGCTTCCATTTAGCTAATAATTTCTTAAGATCAGATCTATCATTGCAAGCAAAGATTTCCCTGGCAGTTTCTTCATTCATAACATAACCCTTAGGAACGACAGGCAATACATAATCATTGGGAGAACCTTCATCACTATCATCAATAATAGCATCTTCAATATTTTCGTTCCCCCTAACTCTAGCAAGTTGTTTGTCGGTGTCAAAACCGGCGGATCTCGGGTAGGGGGTCTCGAACTGTGCGTCTAGGCGGATGGTAACAGGAGACAAGGGACACAATGTTTTTACCCAGGTTCGGGCCCTCTCGATGGAGGTAAAACCCTACTCCTGCTTGATTAATATTGACGATATGGGTAGTACAAGAGTAGATCTACCATGAGATCAGAGAGGCTAAACCCTAGAAGCTAGCCTATGGTATGATTACTGTATGTCTATCGACTAGCCTGGCCTCGGTTTATATAATGCACCAAAGGCCTAGGATAACAAGAGTCCTAGCCGAATACGCCGGTGGGGAGGAGTCCTTGTCTTGATCGCCAAGTCTTGTGGAATCTTCCTTGTATGCGGCAGCTGTCCGGACTGGCCCATGAGTATACGGCCATGGGGGTCCTCGGCCCAATGCAACTGATCGGGAGACGACGTGGTGAGTACCCCCTAGTCCAGGAAACCGTCAGTAGCCCCTGAACCGGTCTTCAAGTTAGGGACGCTCCTCAATTCTTCCGAACTGTTCTTCATCTTCAGTCGTCGGTCTTGAAAACTGGTTCAACAAATCTTCTCATCTTCGATCTTGAGGATCGCCGAAGTGCATCCGAAGAGTTTACACGTCGGGCATCCGAGGAGCCCCTTTAAGTTTCCGGCCTTTATGAATGCCTTGTTATTTTTATGCTCTACCTCGGGTTTGAAGTTTTTTTCGGGAGGCAGTGTCCTCTTGCGTCCGAGCTCCAACGCCGGACTGCATTCGAGGTATCTTTCACAGCCGAGCTCCAACGCCGGACTGCTTCCGAGCTCCAACGCTGGAATATATCCGAGCTCCAACCCCGGATTATATCCGAGGTGTTATAGATCACCTTGGTTCAAAAAGTTGAAAGAGTTCAGCTAAGTTTAATACCAGAAATGCCCTCTATGGAGCCAGCCACTGGCGCCCGAGCTTTATGCCGAATTGCTTCCGAGGTGGTGCACCGCCTTGGCCAGGGGCTGATTTTTATGAATTTAATTCCGAATTGTGCAATGTAATCTCTGACGAGATGTATAGCCAGTAGCCCTCAAGTTGTGTATCGGTCTAAAACCCGAGATGCACCTGGAGGGAAACATGAAACCGCTGATCCTAGTTGTCCCTGAGACTCAGGTCGATGCGCGAAATCGGCCTGAGGATCAATTCCTAGCTCGGCAGCATACATACGAATAAAAACGCAGTGTAATATATTAGAGATAATAGTGATCGACGAACGGGGCCCTGAGAGAGGGTCGTGAGAAGTCGCCGCAATATAATAGCTTGACGCCGGATAGGTCCATATGGTACCTATTATTGTCTGAAGACATGCATGCGCATAGTTCGGTCGAACTGAACACTGAGCACTGCAAATGTTCTGCATTGAATAGGCAATGCAGTAGCCCCCGAGCCACTGGTCGGGTGGCAACATCATATCAGGGGATCGATGTACCCCTTTAATATTTGTAGATAATGAGCGCAAAGCCCAGTAGCCCCCGAGCCTTAATGTGGGCATGGGTGGCCGAATTAAGGATCGATATCCAGAGTAAAATCACAGATTATGTGTAATGATTCTATGTATCCAAGTACTTTACATCATTATTTTGACTCCATTGCGACTGTTTATCAGTTGAAAGTGGCCCATCGTCGGCTTCTACCCCTTGGTAGATACTACACAGGGTGTTTCCGCACTAACAAAATAACCCTTAGCCGACGTCTCGGTGCCCGAAGGCGGTTGTGTTAGCGGAAACGAGGCAATCAGATATGCGGGCTTTATAACTTTCGCTTAGTCATAGGAGTTTTAAACTGGGGAAGCTAGCTATGCGCCCCCGGTTAGTGTTCGGCGACATCCGAGGTCAAGCCGTAAACACTTCGGCCAATGTTATGAACGGCCCATCATTTTTACATAGTCATCGGATCACTGACCAGTTTACGCCTATTGTGATAGTCAGTTTTCGGCTTTCTCCACTGAGGTGCTTAACCATGCCAGCTGGAAGCACAATCGCAGTGGTTCTCCCTTTGCACACCTAGCCGAACAAAGCGGAACGTAGGAGGCAAGCACAGGAGCCGGGCAACCCAACTATTGACCGAAGACACAATTCGAAACCGATGCATATATAGCAATATCCGAGAATGTTTTTGCCGAATCCCTAAAGGTGTCTGGCGTTGCACTGCGAGACTAATACTGGAAACGCAGAAATAGTTTAAAAGTGCCATAGGCTCGAAAAGCCAAAAAATTTAATCAAAAGTTTAATGTCCGAACTAGATCAAGTGTTCGGTGCCAATCCGAAAATTGGATTTTTTTTTAAAAAAAAGGTGCTTCTGTCGTGCTTTAACATGACACATCCTATCTCAAGAATCCAAGCGGGTCAGCCTATGGCCTCAACCTCCTTATCCCGAAGGCGGCGTGCTTCTCCGAGGCTAGTTTAGCAAAGTGCACTCGAGCGGATTTAGAGAGAAGCAAGGCTATCCGGCTATTGACCACACACTTGCATCGAGAAAGGAGTGATAGAAAAAGACTTTGCAATGACTAATAAGAAGAAAACTTACTATAAAACAGCTCAAATAAACTTAAGAGCCCCCAAGTGACTTGGGTAAAAGAATGATTGTATGTACCGAAGTACTTATATCATATCTATGTTCACCCGAACTTTTAACGCGTTTTAACCGACCGTCGGCTTCTCCCTCTACGGTCAGAGACCAAAAAGTGTTATGTACTCCACCTGTCGAGAATATCGACGGTGTTTCCGATAACCAGGCAATCAGGTCATAAGGCTGTAACAGACAAAGCCCGCTCAGGGAACTTATGCTATATTACTGATAAAGTGTAAGAAGCATCTTCGAAGAAATTAGTACCCCCACCGATACCTTTCTTCGGTGCTCATTGTTAATGTGAGACTTGTGCAATAGATTTTTTGTACTCATGAGTTCCGTTGTGTGCCGACCATTATTGAAAACAGTAAGAGCGCTAGCTTTCGGCTTCACCCAGTCTGAGGTCCGGCTCGGGTGACCCGATCGTGACAATCGCAGAGGTGCTCCCTTTACTCCCTAGCCGAACAATCGGGAACGTAGGGGTAAACACAGGAGCAAGGCAACCCAGCTTGCAAATCACTTAGGTCAATATGGTGCATATTGTGGCATAATACATGAACAAGGAACGAAGCCGTACAAGTATAATCATATGCAAGAGGAAAAGCTCCAGCAAGGGAGCCCCCAAGTAAACGGGGTATTTGAATTTGTGCGTCACAAACAAAGTTTGGACAAGGAAATTTTTTACAAGCAACTTTTTTCCAAAAGAAAATGTATAATGCTTGGTCGAACCGAACATAAATTAAAAATTTACAACTTTGAGCATGAAGGCAACTTAGCTGGTTAATGTGTTCGGTAATGATGACGCGGTCCGAGCTTGATGTGGGACAAGGTTCCATCCCCCAAGCCGGTCCCGAGGTGGCGGAGCAAAGAGCTCGGCACTCCGAAGTAGTGACATAGTTCGGTCAATGCAGCCCGGCAGAGTGATGCTGAGGTCACCGGCATGGGGTAATGAAGTGTTGACGAAGCCCCCCGTCCAGCCGAGGTGACGCCAAAGGATATAGTCCGGCTGGTTCATTTTCCTGTGCATAAAAAATAGTGCAGACCGGGATAATAGTAATAATAATAATTAAAAAAAATGTTGCATAATAAATAATTTATGCAAAGTGAGTAATAAAAGAAATATGGCCGGGCGCCGAAGTCAATGTCGATGCAGGTCATGACGTGGTCAATGCCGGCTTGATGAAGTGACCGTGCGGCGATGCCGGTGTGCCCGCTCCGTGTAATCCATGGGGCGGCGATGTTGGTGATGATTTATCCTTTCCGATGTCGAACTCTTGTTCGGCTTGACGAGATGATGATCCGAATAAGTTGAGCTCGGCTCAACAAAGTGACGACGTGTTTAGCGCAGGTCGGCAGCCGTGGAGCAATATTGTCGGACTGGTTTGACACCAACATGATGTTGAAGATCATGCTCAGAGGATTTTAAAGTTAGTGGGATGTGTTCGGGAACAAAACACAATACCCCATACAAAACTTCCTTCAAAAAGGATGTCTGAAATCCTGTTCATAAAAAAGACGAACTCGGGTCGGATTCGTTTTCACGCAGAAAACAGATCCGAAAAGTGATGCAATAATCGGAAGGTTCCCGGAGTTCGGACGGTCGGATGGAGCTTAAATTTGAGGGGTGGTAGATATAGGAATTCCACAGCCGATCAACGGTTGGATCTTCCAAAGGAAATCCGAGCTAGAAGCTGGACACCACGCCCTAAACTCGTCCGGATTCTCGTCCAGATTCAATGCGGCTCCGGTATATCGGAGATTGCCAGAGATTCCTCCATCGGCACTCGACGAAATTTTCCAGGGTTGTTGTATACACAAGTTCGCTGTCCAGAAAAACAGCACGGTCGCCCGAGGGCAATGTTGACGTTGAGCCCCCGGGCTCCCTGGATGATTCCTCCATGATCTTGATAGAGATCGGAGTCGATGTTGATGAAGGCCCTCATCCGAACATGACGATCGGAGGTAGGGCGCAGCCCTTGGTCGAACCAAGGTGACCAGTTGAGCTGGTGACGAAGATGCCGAAGTCGCAGTTGATCTGCAGGCGAGCCATCGACCTTTTGCCGAACACACAGCGGAACTCACAATGAAAGCACCAATGTCGGTGTCAAAACCGGTGGATCTCGGGTAGGGGGTCCCGAACTGTGCGTCTAGGCGGATGGTAACAGGAGTCAAGGGACACGATGTTTTTACCCAGGTTCGGGCCCTCTCGATGGAGCTAAAACCCTACTCCTGCTTGATTAATATTGATGATATGGGTAGTACAAGATTAGATCTACCACGAGATCAGAGAGGCTAAACCTTAGAAGCTAGCCTATGGTATGATTGTTGTATGTCTATCGACTAGCCTGGCCTCGGTTTATATAATGCAGCAGAGGCCTAGGATAACAAGAGTCCTAGCCGAATACGCCGGTGGGGAGGAGTCCTTGTCTTGATCGCCAAGTCTTGTGGAATCTTCCTTGTATGCGGCAGCTGTCCGGACTGGCCCATGAGTATACGGCCATGGGGGTCCTCGGCCCAATCCAACTGATCGGGAGACGACGTGGTGAGTACCCCCTAGTCCAGGACACCGTCATTGTTCATCAACAAATTCACCTAATGCCAAAGTAGTATCACGCACAGAAGTAGTTTCATCATGCATAGCAGAGGTGGCATCATCAATAACATGCGACATATCATAATTCATAGCAGTAGCAGGTTTAGGTGTCGCAAGCCTACTAATAACGGAAGGAGAATCTAGTGCAGAGCTAGATGGCAGTTCCTTACCTCCCCTCGTAGTTGAGGGCAAAATCTTGGGGTTAGCGTCTTTCAAGTTCTTCATAGTTATCAACATATATAAATCCCAAGTGACTCAGAGAATAGAGCTATGCTCCCCGGCAACGGCGCCAGAAATTAGTCTTGATAACCCACAAGTGTAGGGGATCGCAACAGCTTTCGAGGGTGAAGTACAACCCAAATTTATTGACTCGACACAAGGGGAGCCAAAGAATATTTTTGAGTATTAGAAGTTGAGTTGTCAATTCAACCACACCTGGATAACTTAGTATCTGCAGCAAATTATTTAGTAGCAAAAGTGGTATGATAATACAGGTAACAGTAGCAAAAGTAAAGATAAATGTTTTTGGTTCTTTTTGTAGTAATTGTAAAAGTAGCAACAGAAAAGTAAATAAGCGAAGAACAATATATGAAAAGCTCGTAGGCAATGGATCAGTGATGGATAATTATGCCGGATGCGATTCCTCATGTAATAGCTATAACATAGGGTGACACAGAACTAGCTCCAATTTATCAATGTAATG
>LR880968.1:910003503-910029625 GCA_904067115.1 Aegilops sharonensis
AGTTGAGTTGTCAATTCAACCACACCTGGATAACTTAGTATCTGCAGCAAATTATTTAGTAGCAAAAGTGGTATGATAATACAGGTAACAGTAGCAAAAGTAAAGATAAATGTTTTTGGTTCTTTTTGTAGTAATTGTAAAAGTAGCAACAGAAAAGTAAATAAGCGAAGAACAATATATGAAAAGCTCGTAGGCAATGGATCAGTGATGGATAATTATGCCGGATGCGATTCCTCATGTAATAGCTATAACATAGGGTGACACAGAACTAGCTCCAATTTATCAATGTAATGTAGGCATGTATTCCGTAAATAGTCATACGTGCTTATGGAAACTAAGGGATATTAAGGCCTCCTGTTAATAGAGAACAGGACCAAAGCATTAACACATAGTGAATACATGAACTCCTCAAACTACGGTCATCACCGAGAAGTATCCCGATTATTGTCACTTCGGGGTTGTCGGATCATAACACATAATAGGTGACTATAGACTTGCAAGATAGGATTAAGAACACACATATATTCATGAAAACATAATAGGTTCAGATCTAAAATCATGGCACTCGGGCCCTAGTGGCAAGCATTAAGCATGGCAAAGTCATAGCAACATCAATCTCAGAACATAGTGGATACTAGGGATCAAACCCTAACAAAACTAACTTGATTACATGGTAAATCTCATCCAACCCATCACCGTCCAACAAGCCTACGATGGAATTACTCACGCACGGCGGTGAGCATCATGAAATTGGTGATGGAGGATGGTTGATGATGACGACGGCGACGAATCCCCCTCTCCGGAGCCCGGAACGGACTCCAGATCAGCCCTCCCGAGAGAGATTAGGGCTTGGCGGTGGCTCCGTGTTGTAAAACATGATGAAACTTTCTCCTGATTTTTTCTCCGCGAAACGGAATTTATGGAGTTGGAGTTGAGGTCGGTGAAGCTCCAGGGGGGCCACGAGAGAGGGGGGCGCGCCCTACAGGGGGGGGCGCCCCCCTCTCTCGTGGACAGTCCCTGGCCCCCCTGGTGTATTTCTTTCGTCCAGAAATTCTTATTAATTCCAAAAAGTGCCTCCGTGGATTTTCAGGACATTCCGAGAACTTTTCTTTTCTACACATAAAACAACATCATGGCAGTTCTGCTGAAAACAGCATCAGTTCGGGTTAGTTTCATTCAAATCATGCAAGTTAGAGTCCAAAATAAGGGCAAATGTGTTTGGAAAAGTAGATACGTTTGAGACGTATCAGTGGGCTGGGCCGCGGCTGTGGCGAGCAGGCCTAAGTGCACAGTAGAGAGTATAGGCCTTTTTCATTTTTCCTTTTTCTGTTTCTTTTCTTTTCTATTTTGGCTAATTGTTTGAGCACCAAATGATTTTTGTAAAATATAAGAGCTGGCCCACAAATCACAGCACAATACACCCTACCGCCAAAAACTAGTTTGGGGTAAATATCATTTCATTTTTACTAAGTATTAATAAAAAGGGTATTAAATAATGTTCTCAGCCACTGTTTTTAGGTTGTTTGAGTCACTTAGCCAATTTCAATAATGTTGTTTACAATTTTGTCATAGCCTCTGATTTATCTATTTTTTATTGAACATTTTAGTTTCTGGTTTGATCAACTTTTATATTTCACTTTAATTTAAATTTGAATTTGAGTTAGGAGTTGAAATGCAATATGATGCTAATGATGATTTGACACTGTTAACCTTGCTGACTTGTCATTATCAAAAGTGATTACTGTGGCTAATGACATTGGGTGTTACAATTCTCCTCATCTATCAAGAATTCTCATCCCGAGAATTAAGAGGAAGGCTGAAAGAAAGCGCGGTAATCTTCGCGAAGACGATCCTTGCGTTCCCAAGTCGCTTCATCTTCAGAATGATTCAACCACTAAACTTTGAGGAATTTGATTGACTTCTGATGTGTCCGGCGTTCAGCTTGCTCATGAATACGGATGGGATATTCTGGATAAGATAGACCTTCCTGTAATTCAAGCACTTCATGATCCAGAGCTCGAATAGGATCCTTGAAGCAGCGGCGGAGTTGGGATACATGAAAGACATCATGCACCTGAGAAAGATTTGGCGGCAATTGCAACTGATATGCCACTTCTCCTCGATGGGCAAGAATACAGAACGGGCCAATGTAGCGAGGAGCTAACTTGCCTTTGATTCTGAACCGGTGAGTGCCTTTCAACAGAGTGACGCAAAGGTAAGCTTACTCGCCAGGATGATAGACCATTTCCTTGTGCTTTTGGTCATAGTTGCTCTTCTGACGAGACTGAGCAGTTTTCAGATGTTCACGGACAATGCGGACTTGTTCTTCAGCTTGCTGAACAATGTCCGGTTCGACGAGTGAGCGTTCCCCAGTTTCAGACCAATTCAGAGGGGTTCGACACTTACGACCATATAGAACTTCAAACGGTGCCATCTTCAGACTAGCTTGATAGCTATTGTTGTAAGAGAATACGGCGTACGGAAGTGATTCCTGCCACTTCTTACCGAAGGAAATGACGCAAGCTCGAGGCATATCTTCGAGCACTTGATTAACTCGTTCGACTTGACCCTGAGTCTGAGGGTGGAAAGCGATACTGAAGGACAGATGAGTTCCCATAGCTTCTTGGAAACTATTCTAGAATCGGGAGGTAAAGAGACTGCCACGATCCGAACTGATCTCCAGTGGAACACCGTGGAGTGACACAATTCGGGAAACATACAAGTCGGCTAACTGACTAGCAGTGATTGTCTCCTTAACAGGCAGAAAGTGAGCAACCTTTGAGAATCGGCCAATGACGACAAAGATAGCATCATGACCCTTCTGAGATCTAGGAAATCCAGTAATGAAATCCATTTGGACTTTTTCCCATTTCCATTCAAGAATATCAAGTGGTTGCAGAGTTCCAGCGGGGCTTTGGTGTTCTGCTTTAATGCGACGACAAACGTCACACTCGGAAACATAACGAGCATTGTCTCGCTTCATATCAGGCCACCAGTATCTTTGACAAATGTCACGGTACATCTTTGTGCTACCAGGATGAATTAACAGAGGAGTATCATGAGCTTCTTTCATAACATATTCCCTCTCATCCTTGAACTTGGTTACGAAGAGACGGTGTTGGAAAAATAGGATCCCATCGTTATCAAGATGGAATTTCGACGGTTTTCCTTTCTTGAGGTATTGCTTAATCCTTTCAACTTCAGAGTCATACCGTTGCATAGTCTTAATGTTGTGCTCTAGATCTGGTTCAACAACCAGGGTTTTGAGATAACCCTGTGGAACAATATTGAGGTTGAATTTGCGAAGCTCTTCATAAAGCATAGGTTGTGCTTCCTGAACCATAAGGTTGCTGCAATAAGCCTTGCAACTCAAAGCATCGGCCATTACATTAGCCTTGCCGGGGGTGTATGAGATATTGATATCATAATCGGCAATTGTCTCGAGCCATCTTTGTTGACGAAGGTTCAGATCTGGTTGAGTATAAAGATACTTCAAACTTTGATGATACGTGTATATCTCGCAACGATTACCGAGAAGGTAATGTCGCCATAGTTTTAGGGCATAAATAACCGCAGAAAGTTTGAGATCATGCACTGGATAATTTTCTTCATGAGGATGCAATTGTCGAGAGGCATAAGCAATCACTTTGGGCTCTTGCATTAGAACACATCCTAATCCTTGACGAGATGCATCACAGTATATCACGAAATCATTGCGAATATCCGGTGGTTCTAGCACTGGTGCAGATGTCAACTTATCTTTTAGTGTCTGAAAGCTTTCTTGACATTTATCTGTCCACTCAAACTTAAATCCTTTGTGGAGCAGGTCAGTCAAAGGTTTTGCCATCTTGGAAAAGTTCTCAACGAATCGACGACAATAACTAGCGAGTCCGAGAAAACTTCTGACTTGCTTAACATTCTTTGGGGGAATCCAGTCAAGAATAGCCTGAACTCGTTCGGGGTTAACAACAATGGTAACAGGGTTTTCTGTCTAAGTGGTACACCGAGGTGTTTTCATAAGCAGGGAATTATCACTGCGTAGATCAGAAGAAATATAGAAGGAACAACTTCAGGAACGGAAAGTAACTTAAGGTACAACCAAAACATGACCAAGTCTTTGTTGATAGTAAGTCATGGATGTTGCCAATGGTAACACCAATCAGCGAGGGGCAAGGATGGCATTGCTGTTATCAAAAGTGTCAAAAGATCGTGTGAGAAGCATATAATAACTTGGGGAGAAAGGTTAAACAGACGAATGGAAAGGAAAATGATTATCAGACTAATCAGATCAATAACAGGGAAATCGCACAGATATCCAGCTCTCCGGGTAGACGAGATTTACGAGATCCTAGGTGTCGGCATTAGTAAAAATTTATTTAACCCGAGTAGAAGAGAGATTAGAGTCCCAGAGTATAGACGAGGAATAAAAGATCCTAATGCCACCCAGTTGGCGACGTGGGCCCGTAAGCCACACAGCCAAGTTAGTAAATTAGTTTTTCGATGTCTAGACTCAACTTCAGCCAAGGAGTTGGAAGGGGGCTTCCTAAAGGCAGTCGGCTCTAATACCAGCTTATGGCGCCCCCGGCTCAATCATGCACTAATCATACACGCAAACATGCACGATTAAGCACAGGGACTCACGGGAAGATATTACAACACAACTCTAACATAAATAAATGGAGGTCCACAATATTACAGACCGGGGATCCGAAGATCCGAATACATAAGTCAATCATACAAATATTATCTGAGTATAGACGTAGTTAGACAAGTTTTTCCTTAAGAAGTCTAGCACAAACAATGACTCTAGATCGAAAGGCGTTGGCCTCCTGCCTAGGAACCTCCGATCCTACTCCTGGGCCGGCAGCACAATCCAATAGTAAGTACCATCTGGACCCTCCTGGTACTAAGCTCCTCCGGTGGCATCTGGTTCCTGGACTTCATCATCTGATGTATCAACAAGGTGGGGGTATTGGGAAAAGAGAAACTAAAGCAACTGTGAGTACTCATTTGAAGTACTCAGCAAACAAGGATCTATACTACATATGCAACATTATCAAAGGAGAAAGGCTTATATGTGGACTGGGCTGCAGAAATGCCAGAATAGTGAGAAGGCCTAGTCCTATGGAAGACTAGCATCTTCAAACATCTTCACAAAGCCATCATCTTGCAGCAGTAGAAGAGAGTAGAATAGCATTTTATTTAGCAAACATGTTTGAAGCAAGCCTAGAGATCCTTCCTTGACTCCCAGCAAGAAAGCGATCATGAAGCTTCAATTAAGTGTCAAGTATCCAGTTCAAGTAGTTGATCGGGATACACAAACTGAGCGTCCTTTACCGTACGACCGGCTATCGATAGATATTCATCCCTGCAGGGGTGCACTACTGTTACCCAACACGCTCGATGAACTCTGGCCGGACACACTTGCTGGGTAATACCCGGCCTCGAAAGATCAACACGAAGCAGCGCCCTACCTAGGCTCGGCAGAGAGGTCAGCATGCCGGACTAACCTATGCACCAAGAGGTCTTGGGCCATCGCCCTGGGCACCCTGCGTGTTGCGAGACTGGCCGGGGTGCAGGCGCGACACTGAACTCGTCAGTGAAGTTTCCAGCCCAATCCGATAATCAGCACGCACGGTGAATCGTGACGTCGGATGAGCTTTCGGGAGAAACGTACATCACACAGGGCCCCATAACCATTATCCCGCGTGGTGGTAGTGCGTATAGGGCACGTTGACGCACTCAGATCACACACCCAAATCCGATCAGCTCATTTAGTAACTAGCGGAAACATTCAGAGTCTCTGAAGCTCCGCCACAGTATCACACTCGAGTGCCCTTCCGGCACACCCGACATCATAGATCCCCTGCGGGTCCCCACCATGGTCGACCCGCCGGTAACAAAGGTCAAGGTAACCGTGTGGCCATAACATCAAGGGGAAAAACCCCAAGGAATCACCCTCGGAGGATTCCACCTGATGAAATCATCAGGGCGAACGAATGAGGCTTCACCCTCGAGGTTCACACTGAAGGGTTGCATGACAGAGTCGTACCGGAANTACATAAGTCAATCATACAAATATTATCTGAGTATAGACGTAGTTAGACAAGTTTTTCCTTAAGAAGTCTAGCACAAACAATGACTCTAGATCGAAAGGCGTTGGCCTCCTGCCTAGGAACCTCCGATCCTACTCCTGGGCCGGCAGCACAATCCAATAGTAAGTACCATCTGGACCCTCCTGGTACTAAGCTCCTCCGGTGGCATCTGGTTCCTGGACTTCATCATCTGATGTATCAACAAGGTGGGGGTATTGGGAAAAGAGAAACTAAAGCAACTGTGAGTACTCATTTGAAGTACTCAGCAAACAAGGATCTATACTACATATGCAACATTATCAAAGGAGAAAGGCTTATATGTGGACTGGGCTGCAGAAATGCCAGAATAGTGAGAAGGCCTAGTCCTATGGAAGACTAGCATCTTCAAACATCTTCACAAAGCCATCATCTTGCAGCAGTAGAAGAGAGTAGAATAGCATTTTATTTAGCAAACATGTTTGAAGCAAGCCTAGAGATCCTTCCTCGACTCCCAGCGAGAAAGCGATCCCGAAGCTTTAATTAAGTAACAAGTATCCAGTTCAAGTAGTAGAACGGGATACACAAACTGAGCATCCTTTACCATAGGACCGGCTATCGATAGGTATTCATCCCTGCAGGGGTGCACTACTGTTACCCAACACGCACGATCAACTTTGGCCGGACAAACTTGCTGGGTAATACCTGACCTCGGAAGATCAACACGAAGCAGCGCCCTACCTAGGCTCGGCAGAGAGGTCAGCACGCCGGACTAACCTATGCACCCAGAGGTCTTGGGCCATCGCCCTGGGCACCCTGCACGTTGCGAGACTGGCCAGGGTGCAGGTGTTAGACTGAACTCGTCAATGAAGTATCCAGCCCAATCCGACAATCAGCCCACACGGTGAATCATGACGTCAGACGAGCTTTCAGGAGAAACGTACATCGCAGAGGGCCCCATAACCATTATCCTTCGTGGTGGTAGTGCGTATAGGGCACGTCGACCCACTCAGATCACACACCCAAATCCGATCAGCTCATTTAGTAACAAGCGGAAACATTCAGAGTCTCTGAAGCTCCGCCACAGTATCACACTCGAGTGCCCTTCCGGCAAATCCGACATCATTGATCCCCTGCGGGTACCCAACAGGGTCGAATGACCGGTAACAAAGATCAAGGTAGCCGTGTGGCCATAACATCAAGGGGGAAAACCCCAAGGAATCACCCTCGGAGGATTCCACCTGATGAAATCATCAGGGCGAACGAATGAGGCTTCACCCTCGAGGTTCACACTGAAGGGTTGCACGACAGAGTCGTACCGGAAGCGGAGAAGGAGGAAACCACCCTCGATGACCATGACCTAACAGCTACACTACAAAGTTATCATCAGTAGTGCGTTGCGAGGTCTCACCTTCGGCACTCGATAGTAAGTATGCAGAGTCGTACAACTAAGGGGGAGTGAAGTGATGTGTCGGTCTTTGGTCGTCGATCACGATGATCGAGTAGTCGATGATGAAGCAGGGGCAACAAGGGTAATGTGGTGGGGGTCACTGATGGTTCAATACCAACCTATACTAGGTAGTTTATCATAGGCAGGTAAGGTACCAATATCATGTTAGAAAAGCAGGCTATGCATCAGAATAGGAGCAAACATTAACAGTAGCAAAATCTAATGCAAGCAGGAGAAATGGAATGGGCGATATCAGGATGCTCAAAGGGGGGGGCCTGCCTGGTTGCTCGGGCAAGAGAGAGGGATCGTCAACGGGCTGCTCGTCAGTAGCGTAGTTGTACTGAGTAGCAGCGACGTCGGTCTCGGCGTCTATCGAGAGAGAAGGAGGGGGCGATAAACAATAAATTCATGGCAATAATGCAAACAATATGTATGACATGCCTAAATGATATGCCGGGGTGTTCTACTGCCTAGCTAAATGAGTTAGTTAATTTAGGAATTTTTCGGATTTATTTAATTAAAGTGGGGCACTATTCATTTACTGAAAATGGTCTAAAAGTTCAATGTTCATATAGCTAGGGGCGTCTGACAGGAAAACGGAGGGCGTATTCGGGTTCGTATCTAAATTCTAAGCAAGTTTCATGTATAAAGTATTTTCATCGGAGTTACAGTTTATTTAATATGATTTTCTAAAGTTTTTACTAATTTCTGGAATTTATTTAACTATTTAAATTCAACATTATCCGAAACAGTAATTGATGACGCAAGCATGACATCAGAGTGATGTCAGCAGGTCAACTGGTCGGTTTACGAGTCAAACCAGACAGGTGGGTCCAGCGGGACCCACATGTCCGTGACAGTGCTAACTAACATAGTTATTTCAACCTAACTAACATAATTTGCTAGTGGGGCCCAGTAGATAGTGAGTAATTAGTGAGTTAATTAACTAATCATTTAATTAACAGTTTATTTATCTATTTAAATTCATCTAATTAATTTGGGCCCGCATGTCAGTGAGACAGGGGGGCCACGTCAGCAGTTGACCTGGTCAACAGGCCAACTGGGGCCCAGGGGCAGTGGCACTGGGCGGGGCCCACCCAGGCCAAGTCAGCAGCGGCCGGCGACGCGCCGGAGTTGCTGCGGCGAGCCAAATCGGTGCGGCCCGCGTCGGGCTCCGTTCGGGTTTTGCGCACAGGGGGTCCCAGGGGCTGCGGTTGCTTGCGTTCAATGCGGCTCGACACCGCGTGTCGAACGTGGTGCGGGCTGCTGGGGAGGCCGGAGCAGAGTGCCAGGATCTTGCCGGCGGAGGGGTGCTTCGGGCGTGCGGCGGAGACGGGGCTACGGTGCGAATTTGGGCAAACCGAAGAGCGGGGCGAGGCCTACACGATGCGGCAAATGCAACGGAGGCACGAACGGGACCAAATGGTCGCCGTGGCCACGCCGGCGACGAGGCCAAGCGGCGGAGGGTGCGGCCTAACGCGGCGCGGTGGCTACAGTACGCTAGCGAGGTAATGGAGAGGGGGAGGAGGAGCAGGAGCTTACAGTGGGGCGTAGTCATTTAGAGCAGGCGCGGGGAAGGCGTGGTGCAGCCGGAACCGACGGCGAACGGAGGTGGGGATCCGAGGAGGAAGAAGATGGTGTTGGGTCGATGCAGGGCTCCCGGGGCTCGGGCCGTAGTCGAGGAGGACGGGCTCGACGCGGCGGAGCTCGGGGACATGTCGGGGAGGCGAACGGGACACGGTGGCCGCGGCTACGCCGGAGCCATGGTGGCGGCGCTCGGCTGCGACGGGGGAGCGAGGGAGAGAACGAGTGGAGTGGCTAGGGTTCGTCAAATTTTTTCATAGCCTCTAATTTATCTATTATTTATTGAACATTTTAGTTTCTGGTTTGATCAACTTTTATATTTCACTTTAATTTAAATTTGAATTTGAGTTAGGAGTTGAAATGCAATATGATGCTAATGATGATTTGACATTGTTAACCTTGTTGACTTGTCATTATCAAAAGTGATTACTGTGGCTAATGACATGGGGTGTTATAGTAGCAATGCCACCGGAGCGTCGCACCGGGCCCTCATACATGCGGGGGGTGTGGTGGCATGTCTTAAGAGGCAGCACGCATCTCCGGGGTGTGCCCCCCCCCCTAACGGAAGGCGTCGCCGCCGGCACCTGGAGGGGGGAAACGGACGCGTTGGGTCTACACGGAGGGCATGTTGCTGTGGGTTTGGCCCGGATGTTGCTCCCAGGTGTCCCTATGGGTCTAATGAATACCGGAGCTAGCTTCGTATGGATTAGCCAAGTATTTAAACTGGTCAAATTGCTCTTCCTTTGATGATGTGGTACTATTTTTCAATTTTCAGATGCTATCTATGTTGCTGCTGCAAAAAAAAGATGCTATCTATGCCGACGGCTATCTGCAAAAAAAGATGCTATCTATGCCGACGGCATAGCCGTCGGCATATGTTGCCACGTGGCATCTTCACCTATGCCAACGGCTATGCCGTCGGCATATATCTCCTTATCCACTCGGGGCGAGTCACGAACACTCATTCTCCTCCCCCCATGCCCTCTCCACACCCACCTCCACCCGCGCCGCTTCCCGCCGCCCGCCACCACCGCCGCTCCACCGGCGCCCCTCCCCTTCCCTCGCCCCTCCCCGCTTCCACCCCGACCCTCTCAGCCCCCTCCTCGCGTCGCCGCCGTCGCCACCTTGACTCCACGCCGTCGCCGCCACAACTCGCCCCACCCGCGCTCGCCGCCGCCGCCCACTCCAGCTCGTCCCCTGCCGTCACCGCCGCCCCACCCCACCACCATCCACCCCCCCGTCACCCCCGTCCGCTCTGCAGCGGCCCCTGCACCGTCCACGTCGCCCCGACCCCGCCCCTCCCTCTCCTGCTCGGGCCTCCGCCGGCCTTCGCCGCACCGGCCCGGGCTCGGAGACCCCCTCGGTAGACGCCCTGCAGCCGCCCCGACCCAGTCCACGTCGTCGACACCGCCCCAACTCCGCCCCCTCCCGCAGCCGCCCCGACCCCAGTAGAGCACGGTCTTTTTTTTATTTTTTTTCATTTGTTAGATGAATGCCACTGTTAGAAGCATGAATGGATATTAGATGCATATGCTAGATAAATGGATAATTTTTTTGTTTTGTGTAGTTTTATTAGGTTTTTAGATACATAGTAGATAGTTTTTATTAAGTTTGTCAATGGATGTTAGTCAAGTTAACAAATGTTTTAGTTTCTAAAATATAGATGAATAAATGTTGGTTAAGTTTGTGATAGAGGGATGGATATTGGTCAAGTTATTATTTGGGCAAGTTAGTGTTAGGTCATGTTGATTCATAAGAAGCAATTCGAGACACTTAGTTTCTAAAATAGATAACGAAGCTTTTTTGCAATTTGAAACAACACGTTGTTTCATGTTGATGCATAATGTTGTGCCATGCTCTACCCCATTCCGAGAGAGGATTTCAGCGCCGCCTCCTCGTTGTTCTCCGGATGCACATTGTCCCGGCATTTTACCGAGACATGTATTTGGAGAACAGTGGGGAGGTGCTACCGACAAGGTTTATTCTCTTCTCAATGCAGGCTTGCAAATCATGGGCAAGTCCAGCGGTGCCAGTTTCCTCAGTAAATTCAAAGGACTTACTCGGAGGGGACGAGCCCACAAGGTTCCCCCCCCCCCCCCCCGACTCCAAGAGGATGACACCTCACAGGGAGGTGGAGGGGGCGGGGGAGGAGACCCTAGAGGAGGAGGGGGTGGGGGAGAGCCCCTAGAGGAGGAGGAGGTGGGGGAGAGGGAGGGGGTTAAAAAACTCCGGGCCGTGTCTGAAATAGGGGGGTCTTCTTCGATGCCCTACTATACTGAGGCACCTTCTGAGTCTGAGGAGGAGGAGTATGTTCCTCAGGAGGAGGAGGGCGAGGAGGAGGAGTGCGAGGAGGAGGGTGAGGAGGAGGGTAGTGGAGGGGAGGGTGAAGTGGAGGTTGACCCCGAGTTGTGGGGTGACTTGCCGTCGGATGCTCCGAAGGGGTGGTTGCGTGGTATTGCAGAACTACCTACACTACCTTCTCTCGAGGCAAACAAGTGGCTCACTGAACCCAAGGGGACAGAGTAAGTGCCTCACAATCATATTTTGAACACATGCCAACATTTTCTTAGTGTACACATACTAATTCTTTGATTCTTTTGCAGGAACTGGATCCTTCACGGACAGGGCCGTAAACCGAACGGCCTTATCACTGTCCTGTTGAAGGAGTTTTGGCCGGGCCTATTCTGCCCGAGGCCAGACAGGGACCCGGAGCTGCGGGTTTTGGCCACGAGCTGCGCCCACTATGAGGCTTCCAGCCACGCGGAGTACGGGACGGCCGCTAAGGCCGTGATCACCAAATTTTGGGTAAGTTCTCTTCAGAATCACTTGTCTTCAGTTTTGTTCATAGTTTATCATCCAATCACTCAACGCATGCTTTGTTTTCTTCTGGTTTTATGCATGATTGCAGCAATTCTATAGAGTTTTTGACGAGCACAAGGCCAGAACCGACGTGGTCTTGCTGGCTGCAACGAAGAAGAAAGCTCGTCAGTTGCAGTACGAGGTGCGCTGAGTTGCTGTCTCGCACTTCTACCACACCTACCTTCATCAAAAGATGAGCAAAAGTGAAGCGCAGAAGCAAGGACTTACCTTGAACAGGGAGCAGTACATGAAGGTAATATTAGAGAGTTTTCATTCCAACATACAAGCAGTCAATATAATCGTTTCGTGCTCACAAGTCATGCTTACATTATGTAGGTTATTCCTCCTTGGTGCTTTGGAAAGGATGATGGATGGGCGAGTTTGGTGGATAGGTGGCTCGACGAGGATGCTGAGTTTGCTGCCAAGAGCAGCAAGGCCCGGGCTTACTGTGGAAAAGACGGGACACACGGCCAAGTAAACAGGAACCACTAGGGCTTCAAGGCCATGAAGGTATATCTATATGCTTGATGCATTTTTGTTGTTCTTTTTACCATCATGTTCTTATGTATGGCTCACTTCTGTTTGACGATACATGAGGACAAGTTGAAAAGGCCGCTCTCAGACATTGAGTCATGGAAGGTGGCCCGCGAGCGGAGTGGTCGCAAGGCCAGCGAGAGTCAGTACTACGGCAAGACCGAGGAGCACCTGGAGTCTTACACTCAGCAGTTTCAGAAGTTGCATCCTAGTCCGGATGCTCCTAACGTCGCCGAGTCTCAGATTGATGACATGGCGGTGGTGGCCATCCAGGGGAAGCCCCATGGCCAGTATCCGTGTTTTGATGGCTTGATCACTCCTTCGGTCTTGTACACATGGCTTCGGGCTACCAACTCGAGCCCGTTAGAGAGTACGGGGCGTTCGCAGCCTCCCTTAGCCCACCATCGTGCTGTAAGTACTTCCCCTTTATCTTCTTTCTCTCTAACTTTCTCAGTTTATTTTCAACATTGCTCACTTAGAAACAACCTAAATTTTGTAGGCATATAAGGCCTTTGTCGAGTATAGGAATCTCGAGGTCCGGGAGTACTTGCAACGAGTGAAGGCAAACGATGATTATAACCGTCAGATGATGATGGTTAGTTTTGCCCACTTAAAACCAAGCTAAATTTTTGCACTTTCATTCCTTCTGACCTTCTAGTTTGCTTGTTTAACTAAAATCCAGGCTATGTTGGCGTCTTGGAGTAACCGCACGGATCTACCACAAATGGGACCCCCACCACCACCTGTAGGAGAACCCCCACACGTGCCCACGTTCGATGAATGGGTGGCACTAGGAAGTGATACTCCAGTTAGTACATTTTCCTAACTACTGACAAACTAGTTCTCATTCATTCAACACTATCATATCATATTTACCGTTAGAATCTTTTCTCAAACATGTAGGGGACCGGTGGCTCGACTCCTTCTTCGTTGACCCCAGTCACTCCGATCTGGCAGAGTGATGCTGGTCTTGGCGGTGGCGGTCTTGGCGGTGGTGGTCTTGGAAGTGGTGGTTTTGGCGGCGGTGGTCTTGCTTGATGTCGAAGATTATACCCGTGCATGTGGCCGTCGTGCCGTACTTTTCATGTTCCTACTTGTTAGTTTCTTTAGGTGACGATGATGATGTTCCATGTCTTGCAATACTTATGTTCATGAAGTTTCACCGATGATGATCTTTAGATGATGAACTTGAGTATGTTTAGATGATGATGATGATCTTGAGTATCTTTAGATGATGAACTTGATGATGATCTATCATATTTCTGTGTATATCTGCATAATCCCATATTTTCTGGTTTCAAATGCTATCAAAATGAATTGAAACAGAGAAAACAGAGCAAATATTAAAAAAACGGCACAGATCTATGCCGACGGCAAAGCCGTCGGCATAGCTATACCAAGGAGTGCCCAGCGGTTGCCACGTGGCAGGGATATGCTGACGGCAAAGCCGTCGGCATATCTCTGTTGCCAGGAGCTCCCAGCGGCATCCACATGACAGGGATATGCCGTCGGCATATCCTGCCACGTGGCAACCCGTGGTTTGTCAGCGTGTTTGACGGCGCCGTCGGTTGCCGTCAGGAGAAAATCATTGCCGATGGTGTATATATGCCGACGGCCGTACGGACACAGTCGGCATATATGCCTATGCCGACGGTCTGACAGATCTACGCTAACGTGATCTACGCCGACGGGGATATGCCGACGAGGGCCGTCGGCATAGACCTAAGCCGACGGCATGGGGGCCTATGCCGACGGCAGGCGGCCATCGGCTTAGAGGGGCATTCCGGTAGTGAGAGTAGAAAACGCAATCGACATATGAAGGTAGATTCTTAAGCATCATAGTAATTTGTCCATTTGATCGACCTCTCTCTCAACATCATTAGTAGGTTGCAGTTCAAAAACATCATTAGTGGCCTAATACTACCTTATATTACAGGAGAAGATGGATCAAGGGTTATTGCTGTAGTGAACTTGATGTGCGACAAATTCCAAGGATCCGTTCCGCAGCCCTTATTATTTGAGGCGCAACAGTAACAACTTGGAGATGAAAAAAGCTAGTAGAAAATTTGGTCATCATTTGTAAAATGCTTGAGCTTTTAGATGTTGGGGATAACTAGCTGGGGGCAAAGACCTCTCTCAGTCAAAGGTATTCCTGAAGTAGATTAAATGGTCCCATATATGTCCGTTAGTGATTGAGCACAACATATGTTTCTTGATTTGAGTTCTTTGAGTGACAGATCTCTCTCATAGTAAGTACATGTCAACAATCTTCAGAGTCTCGTATCATGGCTTTCATTTTACTAAAGCACTTTACTGATCCATCAGCTGTGAGTACTCTGCACTTTACTGATCATGGTTTTTTTTCTCATGTTGAAGCTCCTGCCCTCTCTTGTTTGTTGCACCTTTGATTTTAGAAGGATGCATCATGCCTTTCATTTCATTGAAGCACTGTGCTGATGATCCATCATAATCTCTTCTTTTTTTCTCATTTCCTGCAGGTGCTCTATCCTTGGTAACCGTGAGTTCACAAAGAAAGATGGTGTAGGAACTGGTTGATGCAATCACTCGGCAGGCCCATCTAGCTCATTTGGTAGAGCGCAAGGCTCTTAACCTTCTGCTCGTGGGTTCAAGCCCCACAGTCGGCGCTTTTTACTTAGGTAAATATATTTTTTAATCTGTTGCCTAACCAACTCTGCCCTTTTCTGATGCTCTCCTAACAAACTGCATCGCCATGTGTGCTTCTCAAATTTAATACAAAAAATATGGATCATAAGTCCAACAGAATAATATCATATTGTACCGGAAATGCCTTTTGGAGCTCGGTCTCAAGTGAGGCCTCCAAATTCAAATTTGAAATTTCATCAAAATTCATATTTTTTCATTTAAAAAAATCCTGATTTTTTTAAAGCTATACATGAAGGCATAACACGCATTTGTGTAAATTTTCAGTTCAAAATACATCAAAATGAGGGCTGTGCAAAAAAGACAAATCTACTGTTCGAGCCCCAGGTGGGAGCTGTTTACTTCGGTAAATATATTTTTTAATCTGTTGCCTAACCAACTCTGCCCTTTTCTGATGCTCTGCTAACAAACTGCATCGCCATGTGTGCTTCTCAAAACTAATACAAAAAATGTGGACAATAACTACAACAGAATAATATCATATTGTACCGGAAATGCCGTTTGGAGCTCGGCCTCCAGTGAGGCCTCCAAATTCAAATTTGAAATTTCATCAAAATTTATATTTTTGCAGTTCAAAAAATCCTGATTTTTAACAGATATACATGAAGGCAGAACACACATTTGTGTAAATTTTCAGTTCAAAATACATCAAAATGAGGGCTGTGCAAAAAAGACAAATCTGGGGTTGTTTAACACATGATACCATTCATCCTCCTAGGCCATGAATTTGTCTTTTTTGTACAGGTCGCAACTCAAGGTACTTCTTCATGAATTTTTACACACATGTCGCCGGCCCGCCACCGGCACAGCAGCACCAGGTAGTAGAACCTCCTGGGGTGGTTGAAGAGGCACATGAGGGTGAAGAGTGCGTTGAGGATCTGGTTGTTGACATCGAACCATGTGTCCTTCCCGGTGATCAATCACTAGCATAAGCAACACTCTATGCACCACCGAAAACAACACCCGGATTACAAGAGAGTTTATCTGAAAGCAACACCTTCAAGAAAGAAACAATGCACAAGCATTGTCGTTGCCCGATCGAAGAACTGGAGTTTTCATCCTGGAGAAAGTCCGAGTTCACCGAGAAAACAATGCCTTCAACAAGGTCATTGTCAGGTACAATCAAACAATGCCCCCGCTTGCCGAGGCTGCTATTCCAAGCCACCAAACACTAGGGACACAGTCTTCATCGCATCCAATACACCCTTCCACCAAAGCTTCAAAACTTCCAATCGCAGTCGCCATGACTTTCTCCACCACTATCAATGCCTTAGGAATCTTGACTTAGATCTGTCCCATGACACATATTAAAAACCGAAGCTTCGTGTCGCGCCCTATTGAGGCTATGCTAGTTGATAATATGAGTGTGTGCGACTGGAACATTTCCAATCTAGATATCCAGGGGCGACATACGCCAATCCGTGTAGATCTTCGATGGGAAGACCGGAACTCGTCCGCGGCCAGATCCAAGAGGTCGGCATCCGGTAAAAATAAGACTTGGCGGAAGAAGAGTGCTAGGGCCAAACCACCACTACCGCACCGCTGACTCCACCAGTTGTAGGCCACGGCGGAGCCGGCCGCCCGCGACCCACGACACACTTAGCCCGCTTCGCTCAAGAGGCCAGATCGGCCCTTACGCTATCGGCGACCCCGACCGCCCAGCGGCACACAACCTCGACGCCTGACACGCCGTCGTCACGCTGCCATCACCGATGAGCTTAGGCGCACCGCCATGTTGTTGCGCTGCCGCCAGTGCTGCATCTCGGCCCGTTGAAAGTGCAACTAATCTCCGGGTGGTTTTGGTAATTCATTGCAACATATGTATCATTGAACTAATATCTACTTGATAAATATTTCAGAGAGTTCATTGATAGGAACATGACAAGGACTAAGGAATGTGGACCCCTCAAAATGCTAAGGAATCAAGTTGGCAAAAGCACAAGACTCTATTTTTGGTTTAGTGATCCAAGATCACATTGAGTCCATAGGAAAGCCAATACTATTAAAAGGGGATGAGGATTTGATGATGATCTGGTTGCTCAAGTGCTTAGTGATAAATCTCCAAAATTCCCAGGACCTCTCACTATCCAAAACCCTAAAAGGCCATCTCGGTCCCACCGATAAAATCTGTCCGGACCCACCGAGATGAGCCTCCACTACTAGGAAAATACTTATAGGCAGGACATCAGAAGTAGCGCTGGAAACAAGCAAGCGCTGCTGCTAATTAGCAATAGGGCTGCTTCTGGGCAGCGCTACAAGTAATGCTTTAGCAGTAGCGCTAAATGCTGATAAAGCGCTACTACTAAGTGGGACCCAACGCTCCCACGGATGCTAGCTGTAGCCGCAGCGCTGACCAGAAAAAAGCGCTACTACTAATTATTTAGTAGTAGTGCTTTATTTTAGCGCACCGCTACTGCTAAGTGGGCCCACTTAATAGTAGCGCTTTTTCTCGTAAGCGCTACTACTAAGTTAAATAGCAGCAGCGCTTTCTGTGAAACATCGCTACTGTTAGTTGCGGCTGGTACCACCTTTTCACCCACCCTCTCCCCTCCTCCCCCTTTGCCCTCTCTCCCCCTACTTTCCCCTCTCCCCTCTCTAAGTTCTCCACCATTATTGGCCTTCTTCTCTCTTCCTCCTACCTCTCTTCTCTCCCCATTAATGCCCCTCCACCATAACTCTCCTCCATAAATGTCCTTCTCATCTCTAGCTAGCTCCATAAATGCCCCCTACCTTCATTTATTTGGATCTCCCTCCATTCCATTAGATGTAGATCTAGCTAGCTCATCTCTCTCCCTCTCCATTAGTTACCTAGCTAGCTAGAGTCATCTCTCCTCGCCAACAACTAGTTAGATCCCTATAGGTAGCGAAAAAGGCCTCATCTGATCGATCGGTCTCTCTCGGGAGATAGGTGAGTAAAACTTGTACATTTCAAGAATGAGAATATGTGTGTGAATGGGAATATGTGTGTTTGGGATAATGGAGAGATTTGTGCGAGTGACATGCCCCCGAGTTGCTTATGTTTTGCCGAAATATCGATTTATTTTTGTTTCGGTGAATTTCGAGAAAACTCGATATGTCCTATTTTTAGGCAAGGTCATGCCAATTTTTTATATGACTTTGATGCATGCATGCATTTTGTTTATAACCCTTTCGCTTGTTATACCATGTAGTCGGTCGTGAAGATGAGTGGATGGAAGGTGGAGCGATACATGCAATCCGCGGTGATGGACATGTATGCAAATAATCGGACTAGGATTAGATGTCCATGTACAAGATGCAAAGAAGGAATCCTTTTGGACCCGTTTCATCGTGGCAGTTTGAAGGCGCACCTGCTGATGTATGGTTTCATGCATGGCTATACTCGGTGTATAAGTGAAGATGATGATGAGGAGGACGTCCACATGGCAGGGAATAACGACATGGGGCTAGACGAAGAGATGACCGATCGACATGAAGACGATGGCGCCGGACATGGCGGCGGGGAAGAGTCCGAAAATGACGGCGGCGGCGAAGATTCCGGACACGGCGAAGAAGAGTCCGGACATGGCGGAGAAGAGGCGGCGGTCACGCCACAGTCTTCGATGCTACTAAGTGCAGTCGTGCAGGACACTACTAGAGAAAAGCTTACTAGTGGCGCTGGTTTTTTACATACCAGTAGCGCGGGCACCCACGCTACTGCTAGGGCGCTACAGCTATTATTTAACAGTAGCGCGTTTCTGAACAAGCGCTGCAGCTAAAATACTTATTAGCAGCGCTGCTTCCTCCACCAGCACTACTACTATCATCACGTAGTAGTAGCGCCCTGTTTTCTCCCCATGCTACAACTAGGCAAATAGAAATAAAAAATAAAAAAAGCAGCCAGGTGCAATATTCATGGAAATCAAGACAAGTCCAGTGCAAATAAACTAAGTTCATAGAACCATCTCACAAACGTTAATGATAGTACCACATTTAGTATAACCACACAATCTCACAAACTCATATAGTAGTCCACAATGCATGGATAGATCATAGTTGATAAGTCTACTAGGTAGTCATACTAGCATATATATGGGTCAACAACCACACACATGCATATGAAGTTCTAGATGATGTCGATGACGACCATCATCCTCAAGCCTGGGCGGTGGGTGTTCCTCATAGTAATTAGGATTGCCTGTCCAACATGAAGATTCTTGCTGACGAGGAAGCTCTTCCACCCAACCGAGTTGAAGTGTGTGCGACCGTCCGTGTCCACGCCGTACGCACAAGTGGTGACGGAGCTCCTTGCGGTAAGGCGTATTCCAGCAGAGCCTTCTTCATCAGGCTTGATACCACAACTCTCAGATAGGCTCTTTGGCAATTTCTGAATAAGAAAAACATATCAGTTAATAAGTAGCCTCACACATTCTACACGAAGCATATATATCATCGGACTCTACACTAAGCATATATATCATCGGACTCTACACTAAGTATATATATCATCGGACTCTACACTAAGTATAACAATAAAGCATATAAGATTCACTAAGCATATAAGATTCACTAAGCATATAAGATTCACTAAGCATATAAGATTCACTAAGCATATATATCATCGGACTCTACACTAAGTATAACAATAAAGCATATAAGGTTCACTAAGCATAGATTAACTAAGCATATAAGATTCAATAAGCATATAAGATTCACTAAGCATATATATGATCGGACTCTATACTAAAGTATAACAATAAAGCATATAAGATTCACTAAGCATATATATCATCGGACTCTACACTAAGTATAACAATAAAGCATATCATCAAATTACTCTAAAAACTACAGTAAATGCAACATACCATCATATGCCGATCAACCATGGTACTTGTCAGGCGGGTCACGAATGGCACCCCGACGAAGTCAGCACGTGGCGGAATGATGTCCCATATGTTGCACACCTCCTCCTCGCTCAACTTCATTCTTTGAGCTACGATGGCATCACCGAGTGGGTCGTCATCATCCTCATCATCCTCATCATCCTCATAATCTTCTGCTTTGTTGATATAAATCACGGCCAGCTTGGGTCTTTCAGCTCTGAAGGAGAAGCTGATCAACTCACCACCAGTGATACGCATGTTGTCGATGAAACAGACCCATCCATCTCCTCCCACCCGCGTCATCTTTCATCCTTTCTCGGTCTCCATAGTGTAGGGGCCCCCAGGAGCCTCAAAGGTCACAGAGTCTCCAGTCAGATGGTTGAATTCTGAACTCACATTGCATGGGACGATCTGTGTACAAAAAGAAAAATGATATATACACTATGCATTAATGCCAATAACACTAAAAACAAAATAGTAGTTACTAGTTTCATATAATTTATTACCGCCGCATGAAGAAAACTAGACTCGAAGTAGATGCCAAACAGCGTGCCAGTTGCAAGGCTGCTGGCACACCTTGACTTGCACCGTCGACATGGTGGTGGTGGTGGTGGCGCCATTTCCCTAAAGCAATATGATTAAAGGATTAACGATCCAAAAAGTAAACATAAAGTTTTGATAGCTAGAGTTCAAATGGCAAGCAAAATAAGAACTAAAAAGTAAACATAAAGTTCAGTCCAACAAAGAATCTAGTGGCAGTAGCCAAGAATTGAAACCCTCAACCTTTGCTGTCATATCAGAGCTAAAAAAATGCTCACGATTCTACGGCCGAGCACTATGGTGAACCCTCAACCGTTGTCGTCATATCAGATCGAGCTAAACGACACCAGGGCTCTAGGAGCGTATCTCGAAAGCTCCCATGGCACCATTTCAGAAGGGGAGCCGATCCTACGACCACCATCGACAAACTTGAGCGTGCGGAGGCGTTCACGAAATGGCACACGGCAACCGCCGCCGCCCGTGCTTCCTCTCCGGAAAAGGCACGACATGGACGCCCCCTCTCTAAACCCTAGAACACTAGGCACCGCCGCCGCCACCACTCCTCCAGGGGCAGCAGCCAAGAATTGAAACCCAAGTTACTTCTCTAGCTACTTCTCTCTACTCTCTCCTAAGTTTCGGTGAGCAACAAAATCCTCTACTCTCTCCCCTATGTGATACTAATTAACAGTAGGATCTAGAGATGCATATGTGATACTAATCCTATTAATCCATATGTGATACTAATTAACAGAGAGGGCATTCCCGCAAAAAAAAAGCACAGAGGGCGGAGCGCCGTGTAGGGGCAGCAAGGGGAGTGGCGAGCCGTCGCGACAAATCGATTGGAGCCATGCATCGAAGCGCGGAGCCACCATGCAATCCCTAAATCCCAAAACACGGCGAGCCGCCGCGGCAAATCGATTGGAGCCTAGCTAGTGTGGCGCGCGCAGGGAGGAGGAGATCGAGAGGGGGACTTACGGGGCTGGACCGTCGGAGGAGGCGAGAGGCGACCTGATACGTCTCCAACGTATCTGTAATTTTTGATTGCTCCATGATACTTTATCTACTGTTTTGGACTATATTGGGCTTTATTTTCCACTTTTATATTATTTTTGGGACTAACCTATTAATCGGAGGCCAAGTGCAGAATTGCTGTTTTTTGCCTTTTTCAGTATTTCGAAGAAATAGAATATCAAACGGAGTCCAAACAGAAAAATCTTTTTTGGAACGTGATTTTCTTCCCGAATAAGACACAGGAGACTTGGATCCTACGCCAAGGAACGCCGGAGGCGGTCACGAGGGTAGGGGGCGCGCCCACCCCCTGGGCGCGCCCCCCTACCTCGTGGGCCCCTCGGAGCTCCACCGACATACTCCTTCCTCCTATATATACATACGTATCCCCGATCGATCAGAACAGGAGCCAAAAACCTAATTCCACCGCCGCAACTTTCTGTATCCACGAGATCCCATCTTGGGGCCTATTCCGGAGCTCCGCCAGAGAGGGCCGTCATAACGGAGGGCTTCTACATCATCATAGCCTCTCCGATGAAGTGTGAGTAGTTTACTTCAGACCTTTGGGTCCATAGTTATTAGCTAGATGGCTTCTTCTCTCTTTTTGGATCTCAATACAATGATCTCCCCCTCTCTTGTGGAGATCAATTCGATTAATCTTCTTTTTGCGGTGTGTTTGTTGAGACCGATGAATTGTGGGCTTATGATCCAGTATTATCTATGGAAAATATTTGATTCTTCTCTGAATTCTTTTATGTATGATTGAGTTATCTTTGCAAGTCTCTTCGAATTATCTTTTTGGTTTGGCCAACTAGATTGGTAGTTCTTGCAATGGGAGAAGTGCTTAGCTTTGGGTTCAATCTTGCGGTGTCCTTACTCAGTGATAGAAAAAGTTGCAAGGCACGTATTGTATTGTTGCCATCGAGGATAACAAGATGGTTTTTTTTATCATATTGCATGAATTTATCCCTCTACATCATGTCATCTTGCTTACGTCGTTACTCTGTTTTTACTTAATACTCCAGATGCATGCTGGATAGCGGTCGATGAGTGGAGTAATAGTAGTAGATGCAGAATCGTTTCGATCTACTTGTTTTGGACGTGATGCCTATATACATGATCATTGCCTAGATATACTCACAATTATTCTCAATTCTGTCAATTGCTCAACAGTAATTTGTTCACCCACCGTAGAATACTTATGCTCTTGAGAGAAGCCACTAGTGAAACCTATGGCCCCCGGGTCTATTTTCCATCATATTAATCTTCCAACACTTTGTTATTTTCATTGCCTTTTATTTTACTTTTCATCTTTAAAATAAAAATACCAAACATATTATCTTATCATATCTATCAGATCTTACTTTTGCAAGTGGCTGTGAAGGGATTATCATATCTATCGTGTTGGTTGCGAGGAGTTTGTTTACTTGTGTAGGTACGAGGGACTCGCGCGTGGCCTCCTATTGGATTGATACCTTGGTTCTCAAAAACTGAGGGAAATATTTACACTACTTTACTGCATCATCCTTTCCTCTTCAAGGAAAACCAACGCAGTGCTCAAGAGGTAGCAGGAAGATTTCTGGCGCCGTTGCCGGGGAGTCTACGCAAAAAGTTAACATACCAAGTACCCATCACAAACTCATCTTCTGCATTACATTATTTGCCATTTGCCTCTCGTTTTCCTCTCCCCCACTTCACCCTTGCCGTTTTATTCGCCCTGTTTTTCGTCCTCCTCTTTTACTCGTTCGCTTTTTGCTTGTGTGTTGGATTGTTTGCCTTGTCAATGGCTAGTCCTCCTATCCTCGTTATTACTCAAGAGCATGAAGTTCTTAATTTTAAACAGAGGGAGGGAGAAAATCTAAAAGACGCTTGGTATAGAATTTGCAATGCTCAAAATAAATCTACTAGGAAGCTATCTACTTTCGTTCTTCTTCGCAATTTTTATGCAGGCTCCACTCCTTGGTATAGATATATTCTCGACACCATAACCGGAGGGAACTTCTTGGGTAGCCATACTTTTGATTCTTATATTGCTTTGATCGATCTATTTGGCTCACCACCTCTTATGGTTAATGGAACTATGTTAACTTTGGAACATGTGATGCAAAGGCTTGAAATTATTGAAAATAAAGTTGCTACTATTGAATTGATTGAGAATTTGGATAAAAAGATCGATAACCAAATTACCCAATATGGATCTAAGGTTGGAGTCGTTCTGAAAATTTTTAAGGAGAAGGAACCCGTAGTTAATGAAAGAATAGATCAAATTCTATTAGGTTCGATAAACTTGAGGGAATTATTACCAACTTGGGGACCGCATTTTCTTCCGCTAAAAATACTCCAAATCCTCCTACCAAAACTACCAAGCTTGTTTATGTTCCTAAAAATAAGGGTGAATCTTCTAGCAAGGAAACTGCGGATTTAAAATCAATAAGTGTTCATCCTAATCTTTTTGCTATCATCAAGGAACCGGTTGCTATGAATGATTTTCTTGGTTTTGTGCCTAAAAATTTGATCTTTAATAAAAATACTCCTAAGAGTCATAGGTGCCTTATCGAAGAATTGCCTACCACAGATGGCACTACCTAGATCTATCCGTATCTTTATGCCTAGCTAGGGGCGTTAAACGATAGCGCTTGTTAGGAGGCAACCCAATTTTATTTTAGTTTTTTTTGCTTTTTGTTTCTGTTTAGTAATAAAAAATTTGTTTAGTCTCTGGTTAGATTTGTTTTTATGCTTAAATAGTGTTTGTGCCAAGTTAAACCTATAGGATCTTCTTGGATTAAAAGTTATTTGATCTTGCTGTAATTTCCAGAAACTTTGCGCTCAGTGCCCGAATTGTTAAAAATCACCAGAACGTGATAAAATACTGATTCCTCTTTATGCTGATCAATAAACAAATTATCTAGGTCGCCCTATTTTGGTAGAAGTTTTTGGGTTCCAGAAGTTTGCGTTAGTTACAGATTACTACAGACTGTTCTGTTTTTGACAGATTCTGTTTTTCGTGTGTTGTTTGCTTATTTGATGAATCTATGGCTGGTAAAATAATTTATAAACCATAGAGAAGTTGGAATACAGTAGGTTTAACACCAATATAAATAAATAATGATTTCATTACAGTACCTTGAAGTGGTGTTTTGTTTTCTTTCGTTAACGGAGCTCATGAGATTTTCTGCTGAGTTTTGTGTTGTGAAGTTTTCAAGTTTTTGGGTAAAGATTTGATGGATTATGGAACAAGGAGTGGCAAGAGCCTAAGCTTGGGGATGCCCATGGCACCCCAAGATAATCTAAGGACACCAAAAAGCCAAAGCTTGGGGATGCCCCGGAAGGCATCCCTCTTTTCGTCTACTTCCATCAGTAACTTTACTTGGAGCTATATTTTTATTTACCACATGATAAGTGTTTTGCTTGGAGCGTCTTGTATGATTTGAGTATTTGATTTTTAGTTTACCACAATCATCTTTGTTGTACACACCTTTTGAGAGAGACACACATGATTCGGAATTTATTAGAATACTCTATGTGCTTCACTTATATCTTTTGAGCTATATAGTTTTTGCTTTAGTGCTTCACTTATATCTTTTAGAGCACGGCGGTGGTTTTGTTTTATAGAAACCATTGTTCTCTCATGCTTCACTTATATTATTTTGAGAGTCCTACAAAAAGCATGGTAAATTGCTTAAATTGAGAAATTAATCCAAAAGTAAATGGCATCCCGGATTAGAAAAATATTGTCTTATGAGTGTGTTGAATACTACGAGAAGTTGGATGATTGATAATTGTTTTGAGATATAAAGATGGTGATATTAGAGTCATGCTAGTTGAGTAGTTGTGGATTTGAGGAATACTTGTGTTAAAGGTTTGTGATTCCCGTAGCATGCACGTATGGTGAACCGTTATGTGATGAAGTCGGAGCATGATTTATTTATTGATTGTCTTCCTTATGAGTGGCAGTCGGGGACGAGCGATGGTCTTTTCCTACCAATCTATCCCCCTAGGAGCATGTGCGTAATACTTTGCTTTGATAACTTGTAGATTTTTGCAAGTATATGAGTTCTTTAAGACTAATGTGGAGTCCATGGATTATACGCACTCTCTCCCTTCCACCATGCTAGCCTCTCTATTACCGCGCTCTTTTCGCCGGTATCATACACCCACCATATACCTTCCTCAAAACAGCCACCGTACCTATCTATTATGGCATTTTCATAGCCATTCCGAGATATATTTCCATGCAACTTTCCACCGTTTCGTTTATCATGACACGCTTTGTCATTGTCATATTGCTTTGCATGATCATGTAGTTGACATCGTATTTGTGGCAAAGCCACCGTTCATAATTTTTTCATACATGTCACTCTTGATTCATTGCATATCCCGGTACACTGCCAGAGGCATTCACATAGAGTCATATGTTGTTCTAAGTGTTGAGTTGTAATTCATGAGTTGTAAGAAAATAAAAGTGTGATGATCATCATTATTAGAGCATTGTCCCAAGTGAGGAAAGGATGATGGAGACTATGATTCCCCCACAAGTCGGGATGAGACTCCGG
>LR880968.1:910032778-910046190 GCA_904067115.1 Aegilops sharonensis
TTTTGCGGTGTGTTTGTTGAGACCGATGAATTGTGGGTTTATGATAAAGTTTATCTATGAACAATATTTGAATCTTCTCTGAATTCTTTTATGTATGATTGGTTATCTTTGCAAGTCTCTTCGAATTATCGGTTTAGTTTGGCCTACTAGATTGATCTTTCTTACAATGGGAGAAGTGCTCAGCTTTGGGTTCAATCTTGTGGTGTCCTTTCCTAGTGACAGTAGGGGTAGCAAGGCACGTATAGTACTGTTGCCATCGAGGATAACAAGATGGGGTTTATTTCATATTGCATGAGTTTATCCCTCTACATCATGTCATCTTGCTTAAGGCGTTACTCCGTTCTTATGAACTTAATACTCTAGATGCATGTTGGATAGCGGTCGATGTGTGGAGTAATAGTCGTAGATGCAGGCAGGAGTCAGTCTACTTCTCTCGGACGTGATGCCTATATACATGATCATACCTAGATATTCTCATAACTATGCTCAATTCTGTCAATTGCTCAACAGTAATTTGTTCACCCACCATAAATAGTTATGCTCTCGAGAGAAGCCACTAGTGAAATCTATGGCCCCCGGGTCTATTTTCCATCATATTAATCTTCCAACACTTTGTTATTTTCATTGCCTTTTATTTTACTTTGCATCTTTATTATAAAAATGCCAAAAATATTATCTTATCATATCTATCAGATCTTACTTTTGCAAGTGGCCGTGAAGGGATTGACAACCCCATTATAACGTTGGTTGCGAGGAGTTTGTTTACTTGTGTAGGTATGAGGGACTCGCGCGTGGCCTCCTACTGGATTGATACCTTGGTTCTCAAAAACTGAGGGAAATACTTATGCTACTTTACTGCATCATCCTTTCCTCTTCAAGGAAAACCAACGCAGTGCTCAAGAGGTAGCATTCATCACCTACTCGAGTACACAAGGGATAATCAATGCCTTCGCATGTCACCTACTTCCAACGATGCTGAGATTCTCAGCTTGGCCACAAATATAGGAAGGTCACCGAATCATCGAATCCGTGCTGACTTTTATCACGTACAGTGTGAACTTGCCCAAGTGATAACGAAGTAGGTCCTCGAACCAACAGGGTTGTTCTACCATGGGCCAGCAATGACGCGGGAAGATGTCCAAGCACTGCTAACCGCTCAGCATCTGGACCTGACGCCTTTCAAGAAGCTCGGGCGCTTCCTCCCTGACTATGAGGATTGGTCCGCCGACAAGCAGGACTAATTGTCGATGACAATATATGTGTCACTACTGTCTTTCTATCGCAAAACTTTGAGCTTATGCACGGCAAAGCTATGTGATGTAATAAAACCGTGGTCCTGAACTAGCGTAGGTCGTCTAGTTAATTAGTTTGGGTAGTTGGAACTTCGTTATTTATGTTTACTATATAGATTGCTTGTACTTTGCTAACTCTGTCTCTTCGTGTTTCTCAAGTACATTAAGTTGCATATTATCGATGAATTCATCAACTGATGATGCAGGTGCATAGGTCAGAGATGCCGAAGGAGTGCTATGTTGTATTCGTTGGGAGGGATCAAGGAGTGTACAGCCACTGGGAAGATGCTAAGGCTCAGGTGGACGGGTACTCTTGTGCAAGCCACAGAGGGTTCGACACTAGAGCCGAAGGGGAGAATGCTTACTTGAGGTGGACGCTCAAGCAAGAGAGGGAGCGGAACCGCCAGTGCCTCAAGTACTACATAGTCGCGGTCTTGCTCATGCTGATCGCTCTTCTCTTGTACATCATGGTTTAGAGAGAGATGATGAAACTTGTGTGTGTGCCATGACTTTGCAGTTGCACTTATTTGAGACATGACTTTTGTGTATCGTTATTTTCGAGATGTGATGATATTTGTGTTGAATAATGATGATGGTATGATGAGACTTCTTTATGTGTATGATGTGATGAGAATAGTGTATGTTTATTGTGATCTGATGAAACTACTGTATATGGCCTGTACAAATACATAGAGGGGGTATGAATGTGTGAAAGTAGGAACACTAGCAGCAACGCTGGATTAACATCTAGCAGCAGTGCTGGACTAGCACCTAGCAGCAACGCTTGATTATCAACAATGCTGGTCAAAGTGCAGCGCTACAGATATTTAGTAGTAGCCCTTGTCAGCGCAGCGCTACTGCTAAGTATACTTAGCAGTAGCGCTGCTGTGACCATCGCTACTGCTACAACTTAGTTGTAGCGCGGTAGCAGTAGCACTAGGCCCAACGCTACTGCTATGGGAAATTCCAGTGCTACTAGTAGGCTTTCTCCTAGTAGTGCTCTCAGCCACTTTCAGAAACCCTAAAGTTTCGGTCTCACCGAAAGCCATTTTGGTGCATCCGATTTCCCTTCTGTTCCCTTGTCTTCAGTTCTAGAAGAATTTCGGTCATTCCGACTTTTACTCTATGTCATACTGAGATGGTGTTTCCAAGTCTCTGACCTCCTTCTGTGTAAAATCAGAATATCCGAGTTTGCATAGTCGGTCACACCAAGATTTAAAAACCCTAATATTTAGTTAGATCGATCTCACCAAAATTCTCATCTCGGTCCCACCGAGACTTCTAACATTCATTTATTTGAACAGGTCGGTCTCACCGAGTTTCTAACTTTGGTCTGTCCGAGTTTGTTCTGATGTGTGTAACGGTTGGATTTCGTGTGGAGTCTATTTATACCCCTCCACCGCCTCTTCATTCGTGGAGAGAGCCCTCAGATAGACCCACCACTTCCACCACTCAAATCTGAGAAGAGAACCACCTACCCTTGTGTTGAGATCAAGTTGCTCCACTCCCACCATATGAATCTTGATCTCTAGCCTTCCCAAGTTGCTTTCCACTCAAATCTTTCTTCCACCACAGCCAAATCAGTGAGGAGAGTTGAGTGTTGGGGAGATTATCATTTGAAGCACAAGAGCAAGGAATTCATCATCATCAACAACATATATTACCTTTTGGAGGGTGGTGCCTCCTAGATTTGTTAGGTGTCGCTTGGGAGCCTCCGTTAAGATGTGGAGTGGAACCAAGAAGTTTGTAAGGGCAAGGAGATCGCCTACTTCGTGAAGATCTACCCCGAGTAAGGCTAGCCCTCTGTGGGCATAGGCCATGGTGGAATAGACAAGGTTGCTTCTTCGTGGACCCTTCGTGGGTGAGCCCTCCGTGGACTCTCGCAGCCATTACCCTTCATGGGTTGAAGTCTCCATCAACGTGGATGTACGATAGCGCCACCTATCAGAACCACGGGAAAAATCAGTGTATCTCCAAATTGCATTTTATCTTCTCCACCTCTCTTTACTATATGTGCAACGTTTTACTTTCCGCTGCATATACTCTAGAATTGCATGTGTAGGGTGTTGCTTGACTTGCTAGAATTGCAAAATCTGCCTAAAACTAAAATTGGGAAAAGGCTAGATTTTTATCTTGTCAAGTAGTCTAATCAGCCCCCTCTAGACATACTTTCAATCCTACAAGTGGTATCAGAGCTTTGGTCTCCATAGTTTTGGTCTTCATTGCATTGGATTCCATAAGCTTGGTTTCACAACCTAGGAGAGTACGGCGTCTAGTGAGGGTAATTTTCGTAGAGGTNCTCGGTCCCACCGATAAAATCTTTTCGGACCCACCGAGATGAGCCTCTCGGCCACTTACAGAAACCCTAAAGTTTCGGTCTCACCGAAAGCCATTTTGGTGCTTCCGATTTCCCTTCTGCTCCCTTGTCTTCAGTTCCGGAAGAATTTCGGTCATTCCAAATTTTACTCTCGGTCATACCGAGACGGTGTTGCCAAGCCTCTGACCTCCTTATGTGTAAAATCGGAATATCCGAGTTTGCATAGTCGGTCGCACCGAGATTTGAAAACCCTAGTATTTAGTAAGATCGGTCTCACCGAAATTCTCATCTCGGTCCCACCGAGACTTCTAACATTCATATATTTGGACAGGTCAGTCTCACCAATTTTCTAACTTCGGTCTGTCCGAGTTTGTTCTGATGTGTGTAACGGTTGGATTTCGTGTGGAGGCTATTTATACCCTCCAACCCCTCTTCATTCGTGGAGAGAGCCCTCAGATAGAACCACCACTTCAACCACTCAAATCTGAGAAGAAGAGAACCACCTACCCTTGTGTTGAGATCAATTTGCTCCACTCCCACCATATGAATCTTGATCTCTAGCCTTCCCAAGTTGCTTTCCACTCAAATCTTTCTTCCACCACAGCCAAATCAGTGAGGAGAGTTGAGTGTTGGGGAGATTATCATTTGAAGCACAAGAGCAAGGAATTCATCATCATCAACAACATATATTACCTTTTGGAGGGTGGTGCCTCCTAGATTTGTTAGGTGTCGCTTGGGAGCCTCCGTTAAGATGTGGAGTGGAACCAAGAAGTTTGTAAGGGCAAGGAGATCGCCTACTTCATGAAGATCTACCCCGAGTAAGGCTAGCCCTCTGTGGGCATAGGCCATGGTGGAATAGACAAGGTTGCTTCTTCGTGGACCCTTCGTGGGTGAGCCCTCCGTGGACTCTCGCAGCCATTACCCTTCATGGGTTGAAGTCTCCATCAACGTGGATGTACGATAGCGCCACCTATCAGAACCACGGGAAAAATCAGTGTATCTCCAAATTGCATTTTATCTTCTCCACCTCTCTTTACTATATGTGCAACGTTTTACTTTCCGCTGCATATACTCTAGAATTGCATGTGTAGGGTGTTGCTTGACTTGCTAGAATTGCAAAATCTGCCTAAAACTAAAATTGGGAAAAGGCTAGATTTTTATCTTGTCAAGTAGTCTAATCAGCCCCCTCTAGACATACTTTCAATCCTACAAGTGGTATCAGAGCTTTGGTCTCCATAGTTTTGGTCTTCATTGCATTGGATTCCATAAGCTTGGTTTCACAACCTAGGAGAGTACGGCGTCTAGTGAGGGTAATTTTCGTAGAGGTGCCTATTTTGATGGTACTAATTTTGCTAGTTGGAAGCATAAAATGAAAATGCATATTCTTGGTCATAACCCAGACGCATGGGGCATTATCCATGTTGGTATGCAAGGTGAATTCTTCGAGGAAGGAAAAGTCCTGGATCGTGAAGCTACACTGGAAGAATTGTGGATGTTACGAAACAATGCTCAAGCTTGTGATATTCTATTCAATTCTTTCTGTCCCGAGGAGTTCAATAAAATCAGCCGTCTTGAGAATGCAAAGGAAATTTGGGATACTTTGGTTGAGATGCATGAAGGTACTGAGTCCGTGAAGGAAACAAAGCTAGATGTTCTTCAAGGTCAACTTGACAAATTCAAGATGAAGGATGGTGAAGGAGTTGCCGAAATGTACTCTAGGCTTGCTCTCATCACAAATGAGATTGCCGGCTTAGGAAGCAAAGAAATGACCGACAGATTCATCATCAAGAAGATTCTTAGAGCTATGGATGGAAAGTATGACACCGTGTGCACCTTGATACAAATGATGCCAAACTACAAGACACTCAAGCCTACCGAAGTCATTGGAAGGATAGTTTCTCATGAGATGACACTTAAGGATAAGGAAGAGCTTCACAACAAGTCAAGTGGTGCTTACAAAGCTTCAAGTGATGCTCCCACTACCTCAAGTGACAAATTGGTATCCAATGAAGAGATATGTCTCATGGTCAAGAACTTCCACAAATTCTACAAGAATAGAGGCAAAGATAGAAGGTCAAAATCAAGATCATATGATGAAAAGAGATCTTCTAGTCGTGATCAAAATTGCTACAATTGTGGGAGACCCAGACACTATTCAAATGAGTGTACGGCACCCCACAAGAGAAGAGAAGACTCACCAAGGAGAAGAACTTCAAGGGATGAATCACCTTGGAAATAGAGAAGGAGTAGAGATAATCGTTATGAACGAAAACCCTCTCGAAGAAGTAAGGATTCAGAGAGGAAAGACAAGTCATCAAAGAGCTACACAAGAAGAAGACATCAATCTCATGTAGGTGAATGGGTCTTCGGCTCCAACTCCGAAAATCAATCCGAAGGAAGCTATCACTCCGACTCCGAATATAGTCAAGATGAAGGTGTTGTCCCCTAGCTCTTTTATCCTCCAACTCCAACTCCAACACTTATAACTTATTTGAGTCACCAAATGAAGGAATTGGAAGATGCTTCATGGCTAAAGGCTCCAAGGTATCACACCCCGAATTCATCAACTTTGATAGTGATGAGGATGATTTACTTGGTGAAGATGAGCTATTAAATGATGAAACTAGTGAGCTTAGTCACAATGAAAATGCTAGTAATCATGATAGTTAAGAAGAGTCGAATGACAATGCTATGAAGGAGATTGAGCGTCTAAATAAAGAACTAAACACTCTTAAGTTAGCTCATGAAACAACTCAAGAAGATCATAGAGAGCTCCTAAGATCTAATGAGAAGCTACGCTTCGAGAAGCTCACTCTAGAGCAAGAACATGAGTTTCTAAAAGCTATCAGTGACGATCTTCGAAAGAAGAGCTCTTCATATCTTGCCAAGTGATTACTCTTGTCTAATTTCTTGCCGCCAATCAAAACTAAGAAAACTAATGGCAAGCAAAAGAAAGTTTCTTCCACTAGTTGTAACAATAACAATGTTAAATCAAATGTTGTTCCTTCTAGTAATTCTCTTGATTCCACTAACAATGTTTCAAGCCAAGTTACACTTGAGCAAGAAAATAGTTTACTGAAAGGGATTATAGAGAAAGGTGTCTACAAAAGACTTGCCGGGAGTAAGAATTTCGAAGAAATTGTACGTAAGCAAGGAAGGCATCAGAAGAATCAAGGAATTCGTTTTGAACGAAAGTTCAATGCCGAAGGAGCTGAGTGGGAAGAAGGTCATTATCCTACACCAAAGTTTATTTCCTCAAAAGGATAAGTATGGTCCTACTTCTTCCAATGTGGAACAAGCACAAGATGACCTTCCACCACAAGACCTCAAGCTAAAAGGAAATGACAAGCTTCAATAGGAGATTGATGTATTTGATGAAGCACCCAAGGCTTTGGTCAAGTGGGTTCCCAAGACATCTTCAAGTTCTACTTCGTCTAGCTCAACGGCAACCCCAAGGATTCCCATCAATTTGATGTGGATCGCGAAGAAAAAGAACTAGAGAGTTCTTGAGAGTGACTCCGCCAACATTCTTCACTCATATNGACGATCTTCGAAAGAAGAGCTCTTCATATCTTGCCAAGTGATTACTCTTGTCTAATTTCTTGCCGCCAATCAAAACTAAGAAAACTAATGGCAAGCAAAAGAAAGTTTCTTCCACTAGTTGTAACAATAACAATGTTAAATCAAATGTTGTTCCTTCTAGTAATTCTCTTGATTCCACTAACAATGTTTCAAGCCAAGTTACACTTGAGCAAGAAAATAGTTTACTGAAAGGGATTATAGAGAAAGGTGTCTACAAAAGACTTGCCGGGAGTAAGAATTTCGAAGAAATTGTACGTAAGCAAGGAAGGCATCAGAAGAATCAAGGAATTCGTTTTGAACGAAAGTTCAATGCCGAAGGAGCTGAGTGGGAAGAAGGTCATTATCCTACACCAAAGTTTATTTCCTCAAAAGGATAAGTATGGTCCTACTTCTTCCAATGTGGAACAAGCACAAGATGACCTTCCACCACAAGACCTCAAGCTAAAAGGAAATGACAAGCTTCAATAGGAGATTGATGTATTTGATGAAGCACCCAAGGCTTTGGTCAAGTGGGTTCCCAAGACATCTTCAAGTTCTACTTCGTCTAGCTCAACGGCAACCCCAAGGATTCCCATCAATTTGATGTGGATCGCGAAGAAAAAGAACTAGAGAGTTCTTGAGAGTGACTCCGCCAACATATTTCACTCATATTCATTTGGCAAGGACTTGTGAAATCAACTTCCACATCATGCACTAGTTCGTGGAGTCACAAACCCTCTTTTTGGTAAGTCAAGGGACAAGGTAATAATTGCTTTCATGGACATCATATGTTGTTTTCTTCAATCTATGTCCATGGATATCCTTTGTTTGTTCCTTATGGGACTAACCCATGTAGGTATTGAAAGTTCCCAAATCCAAAAGGCTTGCTCCCAACTCTTGATGATCTACATCAACATTGAGCATCGACATCTTCAACGTCTACATGAAATCTTCGACGACAACCCAAGGTTAGTTTGACCCTTTAGGGGGTTCTCACATCTAGGGGGAGCTTTGCTCTAAAAATTTAGCTAAAGCTACTCTAAATGGTGTGAACACATAAATGCTTTATGTAAAAGTGTTGGAAATATTCCCTAGAGGCAATAATAAAAGTATTATTATTATATTTCCTTGTTCATGATAATTGTCTTTTATTCATGCTATAATTGTATTATCCGGAAATCGTAATACGCGTGTGAATACATAGACCACAATATGTCCCTAGTGAGCCTCTAGTTGACTAGCTCGTTGATCAACAGATAGTCATGGTTTCCTGACTATGGACATTGGATGTCGTTGATAACGGGATCACATCATTAGGAGAATGATGTGATGGACAAGACCCAATCCTAAGCATAGCACAAGATCGTGTAGTTCGTTTTGCTAGAGCTTTTACAATGTCAAGTATCTCTTCCTTAGACCATGAGATCGTGTAACTCCCGGATACCGTAGGAGTGCTTTGGGTGTACCAAACGTCACAACGTACCTAGGTGACTATAAAGGTGCATTACAGGTATCTCCGAAAGTGTCTGTTGGGTTGACATGGATCGAGACTGGGATTTGTCACTCCGTATGACGGAGAGGTATCACTGGGCCCACTCGGTAGTGCATCATCATAATGAGCTCAAAGTGACCAAGTGTTTGGTCACGGGATCATGCATTACGATACGAGTAAAGTGACCTGCCGGTAACAAGATTGAACGAGGTATTGGGATACCGACGATCGAATCTCGGGCAAGTAAAATACCGATTGACAAAGGGAATTGTATACGGGGTTGTTTGAATCCTCGACATCGTGGTTCATCCGATGAGATCATCGAGGCGCATGTGGGAGCCAACATGGGTATCCAGATCCCGCTGTTGGTTATTGCCCGAGAGCCGTCTCGGTCATGTCTGCATGTCTCCCGAACCCGTAGGGTCTACACACTTAAGGTTCGATGACGCTAGGGTTGTATGAATATGAGTATGCAGCAAACCGAATGTTGTTCGGAGTCCCGGATGAGATCCCGGACATCACGAGGAGTTCCGAAATGGTCCGGAGGTAAAGATTTATATATGGGAAGTCTTGTTTTGGTCACCGGAAAAGTTTCGGGCATTATCGGTATTGTACCGGGAGTGCGGAAAGGGGTCCGGGGGGTCCACCAGGGGTCCACCTGCCCCGGGGGGCCACATGGGCTGTAGGGGGTGCGCCTTGGCCTATATGGGCCAAGGGCACCAGCCCCAAAAGGCCCATGCGCCAAGGAGACAAGGAGAGGGAAGAGTCCTAAAGGGGGAAGGCACCTCCGAGGTGCCTTGGGGAGGAGGGACTCCTCCCCCCACTTGGCCGCACCCCTTCCTTGGAGGAAGGGGCAAGGCTGCGCCCTCCCCCTCTCTCTTGCACCTATATAAAGGGAGGGGAGGGAGGGGCAGCCGCACCCATAAGCCTTGGCGCCTCCCTCCTCCCTGCAACACCTCTTCCTCCTCCCGTAGTTGCTTAGCGAAGCCCTGCCGGAGTTCTGCTGCATCCACCACCACGCCGTCGTGCTGCTGGATCATCATCAACCTCTCCTTCCCCCTTGCTGGATCAAGAAGGAGGAGACGTCATCCGCTCCGTACGTGTGTTGAACGCGGAGGTGCTGTCCGTTCAGCACTAGGTCATCGGTGATCTGAATCACGGCGAGTACGACTCCATCATCCCCGTTCCATTGAACGCTTCCGCACGCGATCTACAAGTGGTATGTAGATGCAATCACTCTCCCATGACTCGTTGCTAGATGAACTCATAGATGGATCTTGGTGAAACCGTAGGAAATTTTTTAATTTTCTGCAACGTTCCCCAACAGTGGCATCATGAGCTAGGTCTATCCGTAGTTCTCTATTGCACGAGTAGAACACAATTTGTTGTGGGCGTAGATGTTGTCAACTTTCTTGCCGCTACTAGTCTTATCTTGCTTCAGAGGTATTGTGGGATGAAGCGGCCCGGACCGACCTTACACATACGCTTACGTGAGACTGGTTCCACCGACTGACATGCACTAGTTGCATAAGGTGGCTAGCGGGTGTCTGTCTCTCCCACTTTAGTTGGAGCGGATTTGATGAAAAGGGTCCTTATGAAGGGTAAATAGAAGTTGACAAATCACGTTGTGGCTTTCACGTAGGTAAGAAAACGTTCTTGCTAGAACCCTATTGCAGCCACGTAAAACTTGCAACAACAATTAGAGGACGTCTAACTTGTTTTTGCAGCAAGTGTTTTGTGATATGATATGGCCAAAGTTCTGATGAATGATGAATGATATATATGATGTATGAGATCATGTTCTTGTAATAGGAATCACGACTTGCATGTCGATGAGTATGACAACCGGCAGGAGCCATAGGAGTTGTCTTCATTTTTGTATGACCTGCGAGTCATTGAAGAACGCCATGTAAATTACTTTACTTTATTGCTAAACGCGTTAGCCATAGAAGTAGAAGTAGTCGTTGGCGTGAAAACTTCATGAAGACACGATAATCGAGATCATGATGATGGAGATCATGGTGTCATGCCGGTGACAGGATGATCATGGAGCCCCGAAGATGGAGATCAAAGGAGCTATATGATATTGGCCATATCATGTCACTACTATATATAATTGCATGTGATGTTTATTACGTTTATGCATCTTGTTTACTTAGAACGACGGTAGTAAATAAGATGATCCCTCATAACAATTTCAAGAAAGTGTTCTCCCTAACTGTGCACCGTTGCTAAAGTTCGTCGTTTCGAAGCACCACGTGATGATCGGGTGTGATAGATCCTTACGTTCACATACAACGGGTGTAAGACAGTTTTACACATGCAATACACTTAGGTTAACTTGACGAGCCTAGCATGTACAGACATGGCCTCAGAACACAAGAGACCGAAAGGTCGAACATGAGTCGTATGGAAGATACGATCAACATGGAGATGTTCACCGACGATGACTAGTCCGTCTCACGTGATGATCGGACACGGCCTAGTCGACTCGGATCATGTATCACTTAGATGACTAGAGGGATGTCAAATCTGAGTGGGAGTTCATTAAATAATTTGATTAGATGAACTTTATTATCATGAACAATAGTCTAAAATCTTTGCAAAATGTCTTGTAGATCAAATGGCCAACGCTAATGTCACCATGAACTTCAACGCGTTCCTAGAGAAAACCAAGCTGAAAGATGATGGCAGCAACTATTCGGACTGGGTCCAGAACCTGAGGATTATCCTCATAGCTGCCAAGAAACAATATGTCCTAGAAGCACCGCTAGGTGAAGCACCCATCCCAGAGAACCAAGACGTTATGAACGCTTGGCAGTCTCGTGCTGATGATTACTCCCTCGTTCAGTGCGGCATGCTTTACAGCTTAGAACCGGGGCTCCAAAAGCATTTTGAGCGACACGGAGCATATGAGATGTTCGAGGAGCTGAAACTAGTTTTCCAAGCTCATGCCCGGGTCGAGAGATATGAAGTCTCCGACAAGTTCTACAGTTGTAAGATGGAGGAAAATAGTTCTGTCAGTGAGCATATACTCAAAATGTCTGGGTTGCACAACCGCCTGTCCCAGCTGGACATTAACCTCCCGGACGAGGCGGTCATTGACAGAATCCTTCAGTCGCTCCCACCAAGCTACAAGAGCTTTGTGATGAACTACAATATGCAGGGGATGGTGAAAACTATTCCTGAAGTATTTTCAATGCTGAACTCAGCTGAGGTAGAAATCAAGAAGGAGCATCAAGTGTTGATGGTCAATAAAACCACTAAGTTCAAGAAGGGCAAGGGAAAGAAGAACTTCAAGAAGGACGGCAAGGATGTTGCCGCGCCCGGTAAGCCAGTTGCCGGGAAGGAGTCAAAGAATGGACCCAAGCCTGAGACTGAGTGCTTTTATTGCAAAGGGAAGGGTCACTGGAAGTGGAACTGCCCCAAATACTTAGCAGACAAGAAGGCCGGCAACACTGAAGGTATATTTGATATACATGTAATTGATGTGTACCTTACCAGTACTCGTAGTAACTCCTGGGTATTTGATACCGGTGCCGTTGCTCATATATGTAACTCACAGCAGGAGCTGCGGAATAAACGGAGACTAGCGAAGGACGTGGTGACGATGCGCGTCGGGAATGATTCCAAGGTCGATGTGATTGCCGTCGGCACGCTACCTCTACATTTACCTACGGGATTAGTTTTAAAACTCAATAATTGTTATTTAGTGCCAAGTTTGAGTATGACCACTGTATCAGGATCTCGTTTAATACGAGATGGCTACTCATTTAAATCCGAGAATAATGGTTGTTCTATTTATATGAGAGAAATGTTTTATAGTCATGCTCCGATGGTCAATGGTTTATTCTTAATGAATCTCGAACGTAATGTTACACATGTACATAGTGTGAATACCAAAAGATGTAAAGTTGATAACGATAGTCCCACATACTTGTGGCACTGCCGCCTTGGTTACATTGGTGTCAAGCGCATGAAGAAGCTCCATGCTGATGGACTTTTAGAGTCTCTCGATTATGAATCATTTGACACATGCGAACCATGCCTCATGGGCAAGATGACCAAGACTCCGTTCTCCGGAACAATGGAGCGAGCAACCAACTTATTGGAAATCATACATACTGATGTGTGCGGTCCAATGAGTGTTGAGGCTCGCGGAGGATATCGTTATGTTCTCACTCTCACTGATGACTTGAGTAGATATGGGTATGTCTACTTGATGAAACACAAGTCTGAGACCTTTGAAAAGTTCAAGGAATTTCAGAATGAAGTAGAGAATCAACGTGACCGAAAGATAAAATTCTTGCGATTAGATCGTGGAGGAGAATATTTAAGTCACGAATTTGGTACACACTTAAGGAAATGTGGAATCGTTTCACAACTCACGCCGCCTGGAACACCTCAGCGTAACGGTGTGTCCGAACGTCGTAATCGCACTCTATTGGATATGGTGCGATCTATGATGTCTCTTACTGATTTACCGCTATCATTTTGGGGATACGCTCTAGAGACAGCTACATTCACTTTAAATAGGGCACCGTCTAAATCCGTTGAGATGACACCGTATGAATTATGGTTTGGGAAGAAACCTAAGCTGTCGTTTCTAAAAGTTTGGGGATGCGATGCTTATGTCAAGAAACTTCAACCTGAAAAGCTCGAACCCAAGTCGGAAAAATGCGTCTTCATAGGATACCCTAAGGAAACCATTGGGTATACCTTCTACCTTAGATCCGAAGGCAAGATCTTT
>LR880968.1:910078596-910096376 GCA_904067115.1 Aegilops sharonensis
AGCCCAGCACTACTGCTTGGACACTTGACTGGCCGGCATGTGATTCATTTCGTTCCTATGTCTGTCCCTTCGGGGAAATGTCACGCGGTGATACTTGGAGTCCTGCCTAGCCTGCTACAGCCCGGGATACCGGAGTCCTGTTAGCCCAGTGCTACAGCCCGAGTTCATACGTTGATGACCGACATGCTCGAAGTGATTCATGTATGCCTGTCCCCATAGGTTAGTGCCGCTTTGGGTTCACGACTAGCCATGTCGGCCCGGGTTCTTTGTCACGTGGATGCTAGCGACACCATCATATACGTGAGCCAAAAGGCGCAAACGGTCCCGGGCCATGGTAAGGCGACACCCGTGGGAATACCGTGCGTGAGGCCGCAAAGTGATATGAGGTGTTACCAGCTAGGTCGATGTGAATTGGAATCGGGGTCCTGACAGAATCGAAAAGCAATGGATCAAAAACAATATGATGGAAAAGAGACCCCGGGGGCCGTAGGATTCACTAGTGGCTTCTCTCAAAAATAGGAAATGGCAGATTTTTTACTATTGGGAAATTGATAGAACTTCAAATAATCATGACGATATCCAGGCAATGATCAATACATAGGCATCACGTTCAAGATTAGTAGACCGACTCCTGCCTGCATCTACTACTATTACTCCACATATCGACCGCTATCCAGCATGCATCTAGTGTATTAAGTTCATGGAAAAATGGAGTAATGCAATAAGAACTATGACATGATGTAGATCAGATCTATTCATGTAGGAATAGAAACAATCTTTTTCTCCTTTGTAGCAACGATCTACACGTGTCTTGCTGCCCCTTTTGTCACTGGGAAAGAACACCGTGAGATTGAACCTACTACCGAGCACCTCTTCCCATGGCAAGAACAATCAATCTAGTTGGCCTAACTAAATCAAAGATTCGAAGAAGAAATAATAGGCTATAATAAATCATGCAAATAAGAGATCAAAAAGACTCAAATCACTTTCATGGATATAAAAGGATAGATCTGATCATAAACTCAAAGTTCATCGGATCCCAATAAACACACCGCAAAAAGTGTTACATCATATGGATCTCCAAGAGACCATTGTATTGAAGATCAAAGAGAGAAAGAAGCCATCTAGCTACTGCCTACGGCCCCGAAGGTCTATGATGAACTACTCACGCATCATCGGAGAGGCACCAATGGACATGGTGAAACCCCCCGAGATGGTGTCTAGATTGGATCTGGTGGCTCTGGAACTTGCGGCGGCTGGAATTGATTTTCGTCGACTCTCCTAGGGTTTTTGGAATATCTGGGTATTCAAAGAGCAGAGAGGCGGTGGAACGGAGCATCGAGGAGGGCAGCACCCCCCAGGTCGCGCCCCAGGCCCCTGGCGTGGCCTGGTGGGTGTTTGCCACCTCGGGCTTCCTCTTCGGTAGTTTCTTGGCCCATACGGTTCCTTCTGGTCCAGAAAAAATCCACAAAAATTGGCTCTGCGTTTGTACTTCGTTTGATATGGATTTTCCTAAAAACAAAAATAGGGCAGAAAACAGGAACTGGCTCTGGTCACTATGTCAATAGGTTAGTACCAAAAAATGATATAAACTTGATAGGAATTCATCACAAAACATCCAAGAATGATCAAATATCAGCATGGAATAATAAAAAATTATAGATACGTTGGAGACGTATCAACAACCCCAAGCTTAACTCCTCCTCGTCCTCGAGTAGGGAAGTGATAAAAACAGAATTTTTGATGTGGAATGCTACCTATCATGCTCATCAAAATAATTTCTTCACTAGCATAGGGACTTTTATATGGTTCAAAGCAATGATCTAGTTTTGACATGAAACATAGATAATCAACACATACCAACAAGCAACCATGTCTTTCAAAATATCCACGCTAAAACATGCTATCCCTAGCCCATCATGCTCAATCATTGATCCATTCATGCATCATATCCGAGTATTAGCTAACCCAAAGCACAAGCATGACCATAGTGCCCCCTAGTTGGTGCCTTATAAGAGAGGATGGAGACTCAAAAAATAAAAATTGCATCAAAGTAAAAGATAGGCCCTTCACATAGGGAAGCATTGATTTGCTTTATGTGCCAGAGCTCTTTGTTTTTCAAGAATTGAGAGGTATGCTTTTCTGCTCACAAAAACGGTCAAAAGTGTTTCATCATCTTCCATGCTAAGCACGCCATAGGTGGTTCCCAACAGAAAATAAAATTGCGCTCCCCTTCATTAAGGTATTGTTCCTTTCCAAGAGAGCTTTGTTATTCCTTTGAAGGAAATTATTGAGTATCTCTTTTTTTCTTTTTCTTATTTTGTGTTTTTTTTTGTAATTTTGCAATTCGCAACGGGCATCCCTATTACCAACCATTCTCTCATGCAATGACAAGTGAGAACACTCATCGTGAGAATGACACACTTAGCATGGAAAGATAACGAGCACCCCCTTCCGCCTCATGAACGGTACGGGCACACAAAATGCGTAGTTTATTTGAAGTATTTTTTTGAGATGGCACATGCAAATTTACTTGGAACGGTTTAGCAATACCGCATATAGGTAGGTATGGTGGACTCATATAGCAAAACTGGGTTTAAGGATTTTGGATGCACAAGTAGTATTTCTACTTAGTACGGGTGAAGGCTAGCATGGGGTTGAGAAGGCGGCCAACTAAAAAGCGAAAAGATCATACCCATGCCTCAATCCTACTAACATCGAAAATATGCACATGAGGAGGATGTAATTTCATAGCATAATTATTGACTTTCACGTGCTTGCATAGGGAATCACACACCTTAACACAAATATTCTTACTAAACCAAAATTACTAACTAACATGGCATCGTATTTTTGTTGTCATATCTCAAAACCATTACCACAAACCAATTTTATTTTGTCCCAAGATCTTCATGGAAGTTTTTATCTATACCTTCTTGGATATCTATCATTTTGGCACTACTTCAACATGTAGCTATTGTAAGCTCCAACAAATATAAGTGAAGATCACGAGCATAAAATTTCTATCTTTCAAAAAACTATAAGTGAAGCAAGAGAGATTTTCTTCAAAACAATTCAGTAGCTCTCAAATAAATCTAAGTGAAGCAAGAGGGCAATTCTTCAAACATAGCAAAGCACACCGTGCATAAAAATCTATAAGTGAAGCACATAGCAATTTCCAATGCTCATAAAAGATATAAGCGAAGCACATGAGCTATTCTAATAAACTAAGCCACCTTGGCTTTCTCAAGATAGGTGTGAACAGAAAGGATTGATGACTTTGATCAAACATCAAGGAAAGCAAAAATAGCATACACGACGCTCCAAGCAAGACTCATATCATGTGACGAATAAAAATATAGTTTCAAGTAATATACCGATGGTTGTTGGAACAAAGAGGGGATGCCACTCGGTGGCATCCCCAAGTTTGGATACTTGAGTCTTCTTAAAATTATCTTGGGGGTGCCATAGGCATCCCCAATCTTAGGCTCTTGCTACTCCGTATTCCGTCATCCATAGAATTTTCACCCAAAACATGAAAACTTCAATCACACAAAACTTAACAAATTTTTTGTGAGATCCGTTAGTAAAAGAAATCAATTCACTACTTTTTGGTACTGTTTCAAACTCATTCTTATTTCATCTTGCATATAACCTACTGTGTACCAACTTTTCTATAGCTCATGCCCCCCCGGTAAAGTCCATAGAATCATCAAAACAAGCAAATAACACAAGAAAAATAGAATCTGTCTTAAACAGGACAGTCTGTAGTAAACAGGAAGTTTTGAATACTTCTGTAACTCAAAAAATTCTGCAAAATCAGGAAAATCTCAACGATTCATACAGCAAGATAATGTGATTTTTTGAAGATTTTTACACGTCCCAAAAGAGAGTATTAATTCACTTTCTGGACGCGAAATTTGCTGAAATAAAAACAGCATCACAAATACTTTTCTTCAAAACTTTCCCAAAGGTATTGCTTGGCACAAACACTAATTAAAACACCAAAAAAACAATGTAACCAGAGAGGTAATTGTGCAAAAACTCAAGAACAGAAAACAAAAAGCAAAGAAAATTTTATTCATTGTGTTGCCTCCCAACAAGCGCTATCGTTTTATGCCCTTAGCTAGGCAAAGAATTTCAATGATGCTCACATGAAAGACAAGAATTGAAACATAAAGAGAGCATCATGAAACATTTAGCAAACTCATTTACGTCTAACATACTTCCTATGCATAGGCATTTTATAAGTGAACAAATTATCAAGGCAAGCAAAACCTAGCATATGCAAGGAAGAAGAAAGAAACAATAGCAATCTCAACAAGAAGAGAGGTAAATTTGCAACATGGAAATTTCTACTCCCATATTTTCCTCTCTCATAATAATTACATGTAGGATCATACTCAAATTCAATAATATAGCTATCATATAAAATTTTCTCATCAAGATCCGTATGCATAAAAAGTTGACGCTCTTCCAAAATAGTGGGATTGTCATTAACAAAGTCATGACCTCTCCAAAGCCACTTTGATCAAAAATTTCATGAGATTGAAAACTCTCCAAAATAGTGGGATCAATAATGCCTAGAGTTGACACTCTTCCAAACCCACTTTCAAAATCATAATCATCATGAGGTATAAATAAATTTTCAAGATCACAGGAAACATTATCACCCCAATCATGATCATTGCAATAAGTAGTGGTCATGGCAAAATCATCAAACATAGCATCCCTGAGCTTGTGGGTTTGCATATCATTAGCACAATTGACAATAATAGAATTTATAATAACATCACTGCAATCATAGTTTTCATTCGAGAAGCTATCAAGTGTAGGTGCAATAGCAATAATTTCAATTTCAACATAAGGAACTATAGCAAGTTCGTCTCCATAAGCATCATTAATATTGGCATCATGGCCATAAGAATAGCAAGCATCACAGTCATCAAGAGGGGATATTTCAATCAAATCAACGGAATCATTATCTATAGATTCATCGATATCATTATCCCCTTGCAGAGCGGCAGTCATTTTCTCAATAAAATCATTAACATATGCATTAGAAGCACTAGTCATCGACCCGTCCACCTGCACGGGCTAGGGATTTATATGACTATATGGTGCTAATTGATATATTGTGAAAATTAACCTTCTAAATATAATTAATAAATGAAAGTTATATACTTCTCACCATTAATATCATATAAGTTTCTCTGTTTCCTAAAAGCAAAGGCAAATATTTTCTATAATTAAATATCAAAGATGCTATTTAGAAAAATGGAATATGAATAATATATTTCTACGAAGTGACCATTTTATCAGTTTTAAATCCTTTTTTTCATTTATCCATAATGTTTTACTTCTCAAGTACTTTATTTTTAGTTTTACAATCTAGTTCCATACATTAACAACATGTACAATCATGTTTATATTTGCAAGGAAGAGAGGTTTTGTTAACAAAAGCAAAGTATATGACAGTGGTAATCACTGATAAAGGTAAGAAAATATAAATGAAGTTAGACTCGCAATTAAAATATACATTGCTATCAGGAAATTAACATACATAGAATACCTTTATATTATATCATCTTATCCACCAAATCATGTTCGCTCCATTAGATTTCATTCCCCATATCGTATGCATCTTTTCATTGTTCTATCATGAAATCGTCAAAATAAATAATAAGAAATAATTGTTTTGTGTAGAAACATCTAAATGGATCAGTCAAAATGCTTAATAAAATTGACGGAATACATTATTTATGGTGTCTATCTTGTAAGAGACAATGTTATGCGGCCTTGTTGATGCCATCATGAACAGTAAAACTTTATGATCCATTGGTATGTGCAAGGAGTCCTCCTAACTTTTTTAGAAGCACTGGACAACAATAATTGCATGATACCACTAATTCTGGTTTTTTTTTCTCAAAATCGAAATCGTAAAGTTCTAAAAATGTGCAGAAATCCAATGTTCCTGCAATTCCGGACCTTCATCCAAAGTACCTTTTTGCAGATGGTATCAGCACACACATCGGATTGGGAAGAGAAGATCACATTGCTACTTCAGATCAACGAAACTTCAGTCGTTGCTGCTGCCTTCTGTGAAGAGGCCATGGGAAGACAGGCAGGTTCTCATCTTGCACTGGCTAAATCTACTGGAGGCAGATTAGCAAATTTATTGCATTAAGCATGAGTTCCTGTGAGAACAGGAGTAGATTGCTAAAATCTACTAAGCTAGGTGCTAATTGTTCAGTAGATATGTGTATACATTACCCCTCTAATCAACACCATGAGAATAAATCAAGAAAAATATAGGCACTGTAGCAATCTCTAGTATCTCCCTGTGTTGGTGGGTTTTTTGTAGCTAGCTCGAGAGTCAATCAGTGTACATTTGTGCACCGTGTACATATGCATCCAGCAACGGTAATCATGAAGGTGTTACCCGTTCTCGTGCTAGTTTCCTTTTCCAGGCCAAATGCACCAGCCAGCTTTGGGCAGTGCCGTAGCGCTCGTCGGGCAGTCTCCGGCGAATTGCATGGCGATGATGGCTAGATCGGGGTTGCGTAATGCTTCACCTATCACGTGTATCTCGAAGGGAATCATGGCGGATAGAGACCAAGGACATGACGACTCACGTGCAGGGAACTGGGGAGGGGCGCATGCCATGCTTCTTCAACAACTACACATACATCGTATGTTAATCCAATGGACAAAATTGCTTAACTTCTAGGATTAACTTCTGGGATGTATTTGTCCTATGATCTTGCACGCCATGGCGAACCTTGTACCCCGTAATGTTGTCTATACCTATGTAGTTAACTAATACTTCTATGGGACTATTTCTATTCATGAATACACTTATACATGCAGCAGTTTTGGAGTGCTTTTATTACACGATGTAAATTCCTACTATGTGGGTTCTAAACATCATGCATGTAAAAAATATCTTGACTTACCTGGCCTATTGAACAGGACGGATCAGAAGTTGGTCATGCCCTCGCAACATCGCGGCTTGCCGTGGAATAGAGTACTGCACCTCTGCCTTGAGAAAATTACGGCGTACTTTGCGGAATATAGTGTACCGCTACAGCACCGCCGCATTACGTAAATCGCGGCATGACTTGTCCCAGATTTCCTACATTGCCTATGGTGTCACTACTTAGGGCCTAAGACTACGGACGGGCGCCGGCACAACGCCATGGGTGATTTTGACTTTTTTTTAGGGTTGACTCCCAGCCAATCTGATTCGCTGCTTGCTAGCCTATACAACGGCGTCCGTCGTGACCGCGTAATCAAAAGCTACGGGTTGTCCGCTGGCCTGTACAACGGCGTGGACATCGCTCATGGCTGGGATGAAAAGGAGATGGGGACTGCATATTCTACTGGTGGACGTCGCTGATGGCTGGGACGATAAGGATCGATGGGCGGCGTACATATTGATGCACGTATCTTACTATCCTCCTTGAGCTTGAGAGAAGTTGCCATAGTAATTCTCTTGCTCTTTGCCCTAGATAAGGTTTTTTATTTTTCATTTGGGCTGTGTTGTTTTTTCCTATGGGCCCAATCCCACGGAGCGAACCTTTAAAAGGTGTAGACGTGGGACAATAGCCATGGACTCTTTATTTAATTCATCCGATGGCTGTTAATAACTAACATGTAGATCTGATGGACAGTAAAAGTACTTTTCAAGGATTAATGTGGAGGCTTTATTGGTGCCTCCAATTAGTAAATACAAGTCAACAACCCGTGCATCTGCACGAGCTAGTTTATAATGCATGGTTACTTAGCCATGGTCTCTTGGAAGTCTATCGATTTTGCAAATAGTGTTTAGTCTTATACTTGTCAGTATTGTTTTATGTGTATATTTCCTTCTAAAACAAATGGTAACCAAAGTACTATTTTTTGTGGGCGTCCTAAAATGGAACTCAAATGCCTGTCCTTTATTTTGCATTCTGATTAAGCACATTTTTTATGCTTAAGATATATTATACAAATTTAGTCAAAAGGGTTTGATTTGGTAACAAAACAAAATTGCGCTTTTGTTACATGTACAAAGCTTCGAACGTTTCCCCAATGTATATTGTAACAAAACAAAATAAAACTTGTTTCACTATTGTACCTTATTTTCTCTATTTATCCAAAGAATGAATAGCAGGTTCACAGTAAAGAACAAAACTCAGGATATTGAGATCGAGCACAAATCAAACGTATTTGAAGAATCTAATTTTCACCAATGTCTATTGTACATGTACATGCATATGGCCCCCTATATAGTTATATTATGTATCCAAATACTCATGAAAGCAATCAGAAGTGTACGACTTCCTCCCCTCAAAATTTCATGTATTTATATCATGTGAACCATCCAAAGGCCACTAAAAAAATGTAAACCATCCATACGAATCACCTATAAAAGATTCATTTATTGTGAAGCTTTGTATGATCGAATAGTATGTGACACCTGAGTCTTGCACTTTTCCTATTCATATGTTCTTTAAACTTCCTTCGGTGAGAAGAGGCCTCCAATCATTTGGTACCGATGTAAGTCCTGAAAGCAAGGGAAGACAAAAGCGGAAAGTATATAGCTGTCAAGTTCAAGGTTCTCAATTGGAAGATATAATTAATTAGCTGCCAAGTTAATCAACAAAATATTAAGAGTCGTACCTTTCAGATATGATACAGCACATCAAATATCTCTAATGGTGTGGAAATAAGACTTTCGTACCCATACTATGTGTTTTAAAGTTAGTTAGCATGGCAAGTTACATACGATGTGATGGTAATTACTCTGAAACTGCCCCGTGCAAAAAAGAAACTTGGGCGTACATTAGGAGCTTTTAAGTCCCAACTATCTTGATTTTATCTGATCAAAGCAAAATAATGTGGGTAGTACGCAAAATGTTGTAGTTGTGACATGATATTACGCTCTAGCAGGCCGATGTTACTGCTTCCCATACCGGCTACGCGGAGATGGGTATCGTATCCCAGTGGAGCGCACTTGCTCAGAGCCGTTGTGCATGGCTGCATGAACCTGGTGACGTCCACCATTGCTGCTGAACTGCTTAATCCGCCATACAGAGAGGCACCTTGTTGGAGATTAACCTTCATAAGGAATCATAGCACGGAAAAAAGTTGTTGTCCCTGAAGCTTAAGCTTGCCCGCCTAGATCCAAAATTATAAACAACGCAGAACACTTTTGAATGTCTACAGCAGAATATTAATCTAGCCCAAATTATGTACACATGCACTGCTACTTATCGTCCTGACAAAACTGCTAAGTCATCAATTTAGCATATCTACCTTTTGTATGGTGTATTAGAGATAAGTTGCTTGAGAAAAAATTATGAAGAGCGGGAGATTTAAGTACTGACTACTGAATTTTCCGCTGAGTGGACACATAGGCGGCAGGTGACAAAACTGAAAGGTGTGAAGCAAGTTAATTTTTAACATATAAGATATACCACTAAGCCTTTTCCAGCGCAAAAAAATAGGTGTAGTTGGGAAGGTTTTACTTGCACTAAGAATTAGCATGCACATTCACAGACAAAATAACATAAATCAATTTCTTCTCAAGGTAAAACCGTATGACTTTGGTACCAACGAAATATAGTTCCTTATCCCTAACACAATATGCACATCGCCGGAGGCCTTGTCTGCAAGGGTGGACATGGAATCTCACTAATAATTGCAACACTTAAAAGCAAATTACTTGCAACAGTAATTATTCACTTATCATCCTCTTCTAACCCTGACCACCAAAGTATATATTGTCTAAATAAACAGAAGCACAACATTAAAATTCATGAGAATCATATACTGCTATAACCTCTTCCTGTACCATACTTGTAAGATGTCATCGTCGGAACCAACTTATTAGATAATGATGGGCAGCAATAATCAAACGTTTGACTCAAGTGTCGAATCCGCTTGTCTGACACTCTGAAGAACAGAATAATTCTGTTACAAAATTTTGACCTCTAAAATATATGAATGTGGCTAGTGCTTAATTAGCACACACACCATGACCCACATAACAAATAAGGAGGCAACACTCATGTTATATTGTGCTAATTGATGTACTTTCGCAAGGCATGGCTAATACTTTGAAAACAAAATCCTTCAAAACTAAGCCGTTTCTTCTGTGTACTTGAGAATGTGAAATACTTGGACATCTGAATACTATGAGCACTTACCGTGGGGGCTGTCTCTAGCATTATTAGATTCCAGCCAACGCTACTGGATGGTCCATGATTACCACCTAAGCAGGGTGGTGCTTGTTAGGAATGGGCAACTAGTATTTCCTGAGGGCCAAAGGCCATTACATATACATGTGTGTGAAAGTGTAGAAAAGCCCCTTATACAATGGGGATGTACACAATGAACTATACACATCTAACAACACTGAGTTTGGAGAGGAAAAACCCGTGCTGCGCTCGAGTCTGTGCCTTCGTGAAGAAGTCAGCCAACTGTAACTCAGAGGGCACATAGTGAAGAGCGAGAGTCTGATCCTGCACAGCAGCACGCACAAAGTGGGCATCCACACCGATGTGCTTGGTGAGCTCATGCTTCACCGGGTCACGCGCAATACTGATAGCACCGGTACTGTCGGACAGGAGAGGAGTTGAGGTAGTAGCAGACACACCAAAGTCCTCAAGTAACCACCGTAACCAGATCACCTCAGCCATCAAGATAGCCATGGCTCGCAACTCAGCCTCTGTACTCGAGCGAGAAACTGCAGTCTGCTTCTTTGTCTTCCAGGCAATAAGAGAGCCACCAAGAAAGACACAATAAGCAGACAGCGAGCGTCGATCCGAGGGATCACTAGCCCAGGTAGCATCAGAGTAGGCCTGGAGCTCAAGAGAGCTGGAGCGGGGAAAGAAAAGGCGCTGAGAGATCGTGCCACGAAGATATCGTAGAACACGGAGGAGATGACTATAGTGGACAGAGGTGGGGGCTGAAACAAACTGACTCAAGATGTGGATAGGATAGGACATGTCAGGACGCGTAACAGCAAGATAGACAAGACTGCCAACAAGGTGACGATAGCGAGTGGGATTAGGAAGAGGGTCACTGTCGGTGTCAAAACCGGCGGATCTCGGGTAGGGGGTCCCGAACTATGCGTCTAGGCGGATGGTAACAGGAGACAAGGGACATGATGTTTTTACTCAGGTTCGGGCCCTCTCGATGGAGGTAATACCCTACTCCTGCTTGATTAATATTGATGATATGGGTAGTACAAGAGTAGATCTACCACGAGATCAAGGAGGCTAAACCCTAGAAGCTAGCCTATGGTATGATTGTTGTTCGTCCTACGGACTAAAACCCTCTGGTTTATATAGACACCGGATAGGTTAGGGTTACACAGAGTCGGTTACAATCGTAGGAGATCTACATATCCGTATCGCCAAGCTTGCCTTCCACGCCAAGGAAAGTCCCATCCGGACACGGGACGAAGTCTTCAATCTTGTATCTTCATAGTCTTGGAGTCCGGCCGCGACGATAGTCCGGCTATCCGGACACCCCCTAGTCCGGGACTCCCTCAGTAGCCCCTGATCCAGGCTTCAATGACGACGAGTCCGGCGCGCATATTGTCTTCGGCATTGCAAGGCGGGTTCCTCCTCCGAATACTTCATAGAAGGTTTTGAACACAAGGATAGTGTCCGGCTCTGCAAAACAAGTTCCACATAACACCGTAGAGAGAATAATTTTTCCATAGATCTGCTGACGTATTCCGCGGCGTGACGTCACTCCAGGGCCAGGCCTTTATATGAATCGTTTTTGCTGTTCCACCTCAGCATGTTTAGCGAGGCGGTTTCCTTGGCACGTCTTATCAAAGCATAGATTGTGCCCCCTTATTCCGGGATTCTCATCAATACGGACGTGGGTAACCCATCCGCGCCATTGATTATGGCGCTTGGGAAATAAGCGAGTTTTACCAGGCTGGTGGGGGACGCATAGCTCTCTCTGTCCATATAAGGGGATAAGGATCCACCTTTTCACCTACGCCTTCTTCCTCCTTTGCTTATCCATTTCCGCGCACTCGAGCTCCAGCGCCCAAGTCCGCACATCCCACCTCGACCTTTCTCCAACCATATCAGGAGCGGGAGGTAGGTGGATGGTCTCCTCCATCACGGAGGGGCACATCACAAGACTGCGGGAGGCCGGGTACTTGTCCGGCAACATCGCGCACGGGCTGCCCGATGCGGGGCAGCTTATTCCAACCCCCGGGCCCCATGAGAGGGTAGTGTTTCTACCGCACTTCCTCCGCGGACTAGGTTTTCCACTTCACCCATTTGTCCGGGGGCTCATGTTCTACTACGGCCTGGACTTCCACGACCTGGCCCCGAATTTCATCCTCAACATCTCGGCGTTTATCGTCGTGTGTGAGGCCTTCCTCTGCATCCAGCCCCACTTCGGCTTATGGCTGAAGATCTTCAACGTCCGGCCGAAGGTAGTGGGCTGCCGTCAAGCGGAGTGCGGAGGTGCCATGGTTGGCAAGATGGCCAAGGTCCTATGGCTCGAGGGAGCCTTTGTGGAGACAATAAAGGGGTGGCAATCGGGGTGGTTCTACCTCACCGAGCCACGCGACCCCGAATGGGTGGCGGCCCCCGAATTCAGATCTGGCTTCCCCACACGGCTCTCGTCATGGAAAGAGACGGGCCTGACGTGGGGGAATTCAGAAAAGCTATCCGGACTCCAGACATGCGTCCGAAACCTGGTGGACAAGAATCTCAGGCTTGTCGATGAAATCCAGGTGATGCTCATCCGCCGGATCCTCCCATGCCAACAACGGGCCTTCAATTTATGGGAGTTCGATCCGGCACAGCACCGAGCCTTGAGCCGGCTCTTCGACACTACGTACGAAGATGCCTGGAAGGTGTTGTTCAAGGGTGCTGAAGCCCCAGCATCCGCTACCAAAGATCGCGGATACAGCTCGCGGCGTCCAGCCGGCGAGGTAAGTTATTTTACCCTTTACAGGACTCTTTTTTCATAGATTGACTCTACGCGGGATCTAAAACTCCCTAATCTTTGACAGGACTGGCTGAAGACGTCCGGACAGATTAACTGCCCGGCTCCTTTGCCGGAAGACCCGGAGGACGCCCGATTAACGGGGCTGCTAGCTCCGGCGCCCCATGTGGTGCCGGAGAAGAAGGCCAAGAAGGAGGCCACGGGAACTCGAAGGAGCTCCCGACGCCAGGTGCTTTCAGATTCTAAAGCAGAATCTTCTCCTGAGGACGAGGAGGAAGAAGAAGAAGCTCCTCCCCCAGCGGGGGAGGAGAAGAAAAGGAAGACCGCCCCAACGGGGGAGGCCGGAGGGTCCAAGAAGGGAAGAACCCTTCCTCCGGACTTCTCCACCAACGTCGACGACGACGAGGAGGATTGGCCAACAAGGGCCAAGCCCCTGGCGAGATCGTAAGTGTCCGGATACCCACGGATTTTTCATAATTGAATAGTGTTCTCTAATGCCGAACAATCATGCAGCCCGCCCAAGGGCGAGTTCACCGATTCATCGAGCGGGTCCCTGGGCTCGTCGGAAATGGAGAGTACTTCGCTTCCGGCCGCCTCCTCGCCTCACGCTGCGGACGACGCCGCGGTGGGGCCCCAAGGGGGGCTTGGTCAAGAGGAGGTAGCGCAGGAGGTGCCACAAAGCGACCTCCCGGACTCCAGGTGCGCGGGGGGCCAGACCCCCAGGGGCTCTAAGCCCGACCCTCGTCCGGACTCCATGCCGGAACCATCAGCGGTTCCGAAGTCTGGACAGTGGATCCTTCACAAGAAGGGTAAGACACCGGTGTCCTCCGTCCAACCGGAGGCACCAGATAGCTTACTGGAGGCGCTCAACGGCGCCTCCATCGAGGAGGAGCACCGCACTGTTATGAGTGCGGTGATCCGGACAGTTCAGTCCGCCAAGAGCGGACTGACCGAAGCCTGTACCAGCCTTCTAACAGGCTTTGAGGTAAGTTTAAAACATATAAAAATATTACCGCATAGACAGTAGCCCCTGATGCTTAGTTCGGTGTTCGGAAAGAAAAGCCGGACTAAGGATCTAAAAAGATATACTCAGGAGTCTAACATAAGTATGTCAATATGGGAATGCAGGCTGCGCTGCTGACCTCTGCCGCACTGACTGCGGAGGTCAATGCATTGAAGCAGAACCTCGAGCTGTCCGAGAACGAGCTCGGACAAGCCAAGAAGTAGCTCGAGGACAAGGAAGGTAAGTAATACCTTATTAAAGAAATACCTTATGGAAAAGGTTTTGGTTGCAAAAAATAACAGGAATAACATGGGTACCGCAGGGGCCACGAACGAGGTGGAGACCCTGAATGAAGCGGTGTCCGTGGCCGAAAACAAAGCGGCTACGGAACGCACCGAGCGAGAGAAGGAAGAGGCGCAGCTGGCCAAGGTACGGCAAGAGCTCCAAGCTCTCTTGGAAAAACAAGAGGGTTTGGAGCGTGACTCGAGGACTCGAGAGTCCGAGCTCGCCTCGGCTCTTGAGAGTGCCAAAGCTGCTAAGGCCGAGGCCCAAAAAGCCCTCCAAGAAATTGAAGCACTAAAGAAGATAGCGGCGGGTAAGGCATTCTTTATGCAAAGCAAGAATGTAAAAGTCAATTACCTATTACTTACCCGGATTCGGAGCTCTCTAGGAGCATTCGCAGATTTGCCCCGTAGTGCGTCTGATGCTGCCGCATTCTACCGCGCCCAGGAGGGGAGCTCCACAGAGAAGGTGTTCTGGTCTCAATATGCTGAGGCCGGACATCCGGTGCCCCTAAGCGACTAGCTGAAGCCGCTGGTCGAGCTCCACAAGGTCGCCGAACAGGCCATGAAGGGCCTTATAGCGCGGCTGTGGCTATTGGAGGCCATGCCCGGGAGCTACTTCGGCTTGGTGCAGCGGCTGGTGGATGCCTGTCCGCGGCTTGAAGTCATCAAGCGCTCCTTCTGCATTGAAGGGGTCCGTCGGGCCCTTGCCCGTGCTAAAGTGCACAGGGGCAAGCTGGATGCGGAGAAGCTCGTGACGGACGGGCCACCGAAGGGCCATGAGCATCGCACGCCCGAAATGTACTATGAGGGCCTCCTGAAGGGTGCCCGCCGAATAGCGGATGAGTGCTCCAAGGATGTAATTTTTGAATAGGCTCGCGTTTGTTATCCTGTACGCTGAAAACTTGTTCATATGCGCCTTCTGTGCGGCCATTTATCAAATTTGAGAGATGGCAAGTCGTTGGCTTCAGCCCCCATGCCACGAGTGCTGGGGTGTTCGGGATAAACTTGAGCACTCTTGTTCCCATTCTTGGGTCCATCTAGGGAGGCGCTCAACACAACGAACAAGGCAACCGGACTTATAATGCTTGAACACTCTCACTTAGAAATAGAATTCTATAATTTTAAATTTCGGCGAAGCCCCTAATATTCGGAAGACCGAGTTCGGGGCGCTATCCACGCCTTGGCCGGACAATTCCGGTTCCTCGCTCTAAGCGGCATAAGTCTTTAGGGACCCGAAAAAACCTCTCGAACAGCGACCGGCTCTCGCCTTATCATGACGGTCAGTTTTAGCTTTCTCCACTGAGGTGCTCGACCCAGCATAACTGGGGCACAATCGCAGTGGTTCTCCCGGTGCTACCTTAGCCGATATAGCGGAACGTAAGGTACCAAAACACGGGAGCCGGGCAAACCCAAGTATTGACCCAAGACATGATTCGGAGCCAATTCATATAATGCTATAAGTTCGGGGTGCCGCGCTTGTGAAAGTGTTCGGACTTATCACACCATAATTTTGGGATACTTAAGCCCCTGGTGTATTGGCCGTACCAAAGTGTACGGTTGCAACATGTTGTGAAATGAACATATGTATGTATAAAGGAAGTAGAGCAATAATAAGCAAAAGCTATGTATTGTTTATTCAAAAAGGTACTGCAATGGAAGCAGAACGATACAAATAGTGCGATAAGCAAGGGATGGGACTATCTAACATGTCCCCCTCCAGGGGTAAGCTGCGGGATGGTATGTAAGACAGGTATAATGCTCGTAACAGAGACCACCTGAACACTCGACGTGGCTTTCCGCTTCCCTGGCTGTTGCATCGTGAGTTCGGCGATTCAAGTGCCGGACAGGACTTCTCAAAGACGGAGTCCTGAAAGTAAAAAAAAGGAAGAAAAAAGGAAAAAGAAAAAAAAGAAATGACACAAACGGGAGCCCCTGGTGCGGTCGAGCCGCATTCTTGACGTGTCGTTGTCTTGCCCCTCCCCATATGCCCATGGTATCTCCAGAGCGTAATTATGTACGCGTAATACTAGCTTCGCAATTTCGCGAGGGCTGGGGTTGAGGCCGGATTGCTACTCATGCTTGAATCGTGCCAGGTGGTCTTGTTGTAGGTTACTCCGGGCGCGCTTGACAGTGTCCGGACGCTTAGTGGCCGGACTCAAGAATTGCTGTGAGAGGCTGCTTTGTACCTCCGCCGCGAGGGCCGCCGCGTGCTCCTCCGTTCCGAGAGAGCGTTCGGTGTTTCCATTGACCGTGATTACTCCTCGAGGGCCTGGCATCTTGAGCTTGAGGTATGCGTAGTGTGGCACCGCATTGAACTTTGCAAATGCGGTTCGTCCGAGCAGTGCATGATAGCCGCTGCGGAATGGGACGACGTTGAAGATTAACTCTTCGCTGCGGAAGTTATCCGGGGATCCGTGTTGGGGAACGTAGTAATTTCAAAAAAATTCCTACGAACACGCAAGACCATGGTGATGGCATAGCAACGAGAGGGGAGAGTGTCCGTCCACGTACCCTCGTAGACCGAAAGCGGAAGCGTTATAACAACGCGGTTGATGTAGTCGTACGTCTTCACGATCCGACCGATCCAAGCACCGAACGTACGGCACCTCCGAGTTCTGCACACGTTCAGCTCGATGACGATCCCCGGACTCCGATCCAGCAAAGTGTCGGGGATGAGTTCCGTCAGCACGACGGCGTGGTGACGATGTTGATGCTCCACCGACGCAGGGCTTCGCCTAAGCTCCGCGACGATATGACTTCTCCGGCGCAGGGCTTCGCCTAAGCTCTACGACGATATGACCGAAGTGGANCGCACACGGCTAAGGAACGATCCGTAGATCAACTTGTGTGTCATGGGGTGCCCCCTGCCCCCGTATATAAAGGAGACAAGGGGGAGGTGGCCGGCCCAAGGGGGAGGCGCACCAAGGAGGAGTCCTACTCCCACCGGGAGTAGGACTCCCCCCCCCCCCTCTCCTAGTTGGATTAGGATTGGAGGAGGGGGGAAGAGGGAAGGGGCGCCGCCCCCCCTCTCCTTGTCCTATTCGGATCAGAGGGGGGAGGGGGGCGCGCAGCCCACCTGGCCGGCCCTTCCTCTTCTCCCTTGTGGCCCATGAAGGCCCATATACCCCCCCGGGGGGTTCCGGTAACCCCCCGGTGTTCCGGTAACATCCTGTTTTCACTCGGAACCCTTCCGAAGTCCAAACATAGGCTTCCAATATATCAATCTTTATGTCTCGACCATTTCGAGACTCCTCGTCATGTCCGTGATCACATCCGGGACTCCGAACAAACTTCGGTGCATCAATACTTATAAACTCATAATGAACTATCATCGAAACGTTAAGCGTGCGGACCCTACGGGTTCGAGAACTATGTAGACATGACCTAGAACCATTCTCGGTCAATAACCAATAGCGGAACCTGGATGCCCATATTGGTTCCTACATATTCTACGAAGATCTTTATCGGTCAAACCGCATAACGACATACGTTGTTCCCTTTGTCATCGGTATGTTACTTACCCG
>LR880968.1:910106221-910142401 GCA_904067115.1 Aegilops sharonensis
CCCTTCCTCTTCTCCCTTGTGGCCCATGAAGGCCCATATACCCCCCGGGGGGTTCCGGTAACCCCCCGGTGTTCCGGTAACATCCTGTTTTCACTCGGAACCCTTCCGAAGTCCAAACATAGGCTTCCAATATATCAATCTTTATGTCTCGACCATTTCGAGACTCCTCGTCATGTCCGTGATCACATCCGGGACTCCGAACAAACTTCGGTGCATCAATACGTCCCTTCGATCGAAGGTGATCGGGCAGGAAGAACATGGGTTGAACTTCGGGGCGACTGGCTCCATCGCAAATACGTCCCTTAGTGCACGCTTCCGCTCCCTTTTTGGGTATGTGGGTTGCGTATATCATGTTCACCGTCCGCACTTGTGTAGGAAAACCCTTCTGTCCTTTATTGTCCGGCGGCCGGGGCTCTTCCTCGTCATCGCTATGCAGCCCCTTGTCATTGAGTTCGGCACTTAACTTGCCTGCTTGCTTGAACACCCAACAGTCCCTGTTGGTGTGATTGGCTGGTTTTTCGGGGGTGCCATGTATCTGGCACAAGCGATCGAGTATTCGGTCCAAGTTGGACGGGCCCTGGGTATTTCTTTTGAATGGCTTCTTCCACTGACCGGGTTAAGAGCCTCTGAATCCGGCATTGACGGCCGTATCTTCAGTATTATCGCCGTTAATGCGGCGCTTGTTCTTGTTGCGACGCGACCTGCCATTGCTGTCCTTAGTATCCGGACTATCAGGATGTTTGGCCAAGTTGTTGCTTCGAGCTAGCCAGCTGTCCTATCCCGCAAAAAAGCGAGTCATGAGGGTTGTGAGGGCTGCCATAGATTTCGGATTTTCCTCTCCTAGGTGCCGGGCAAGCCACTCGTCGCGGATGTTATGTTTGAAGGCTGAAAGGGCCTTTGAATCCGGACAGTCAACGATTTGATTTTTCTTTGTTAGGAACCGAGTCCAGAATTGTCTGGCCGATTCTTCTGGCTGCTGAATTATGTGGCTAAGGTCATCGGCGTCTGGTGGTCGCACATATGTGCCCTGGAAGTTATCAAGGAATGCGGCTTCCAGGTCCTCCCAACAACCAATTGATTCTGCTGGCAAGCTATTGAGCCAATGTCGAGCTGGTCCTTTAAGCTTGAGTGGGAGGTATTTGATGGCATGTAGATCATCACCGCGGCCCATGTGGATATGGAGGAGATAATCCTCGATCCAGACCGCAGGATCTGTGGTACCATCGTATGATTCGATGTTTACGGGCTTGAAGCCCTCGGGGATTTGATGATCCATTACTTCATCTGTGAAGCATAGTGGGTGCGTGGCGCCTCTGTATTGGGCTATATCACGACGTAGCTCATATGAGCTTTGTCTACTGTGTTCGGCCCGGCCGGTTTTGTTGTATCCGGCGCGACGGTAATCATCCCGCGTTGCTGGGCGCCCACGCGATCCGTAGATCGATCTTGTATGTTTTGCCTTATCCTCCAATATATCTCGCAAGTCCGGCACGTTTTCCCGTGCCTTGGTACTTTTTGAGCGGCGTCGGGGTGTGGCTTGCGCGGAGGGCCGAGAGGCTTCTCTGTCGCGGCCACGAGGTGGCCGGTCTGCCATGTCGTGCGCTGGCAACTTGGGTGCTTCCTCCTCTAGTCGAGGCAACGGCCTGCGTTTGGGGTAGCTTTTGGAGGGGCATTCGAGTTCATACTCTTCGGCTGCAAGGACTTCATTCCATCTGTCAGCTAGCAGGTCTTGATCAGCTCTAAGCTGTTGCTGCTTTTTCTTGAGGCTGCTTGCCGTGGCTATAAGCCTGCGTTTGAAACGCTCCTGTTCGGCGGGATCCTCAGGCACGACAAATTCGTCGTAGTCGGGGCTTGCCTCATCTTCGGAGGGAGGCGCATAATTATCGTCCTCGACCTCTCTTTCTGCCGCACTGTCGTGCGGACTTGCTTCTCCCTCCTCCTGCGCTGAGTCCTGCTGGAGGGGGTTCTCTTCGGCACTGTCCGGGGTGTTATTATCTCCCGTGCCGGAATCACCGTTTTTATTGTGGCGGGATTTAGAGCGGCGCCGCTGACGTCGGTGCTTCGGCTGTTTCTTGGAGGGGTCATCCTCCGTTGTTCCATCGTCGTTCCCATCTTTTGGGATGTCCACCATCTATATGTCATATGACGAGGTGGCCTTCCAGTGCCCTGTAGGCGCTGGGTCTTGGTCGTCTCCGGCGTCGTCGTCCATACCGTCGATGTCATCGGAGTCGTAGTCTAGCATGTCGGTTAAATCATCGACAGTGGCTACAAAGTGGGTGGTGGGTGGGCGTTGAATTTCTTCGTCGTCCGCATCCCAACCTTCCTGTCCGTAGTCCGGCCAGGGCTCTCCGGATAAAGAGAGACTCTTTAGTGAATTCAGGATGTCGCCAAAGGGCGAGTGCTGAAAGATGTCCGCGGCAGTGAACTCCATGATCGTCGCCCAATCGGATTCGATTGGCAGGGGCGCGGAGGGTTCGGAGTCCGGAGAGGAGTCCGGCATCCTGGAGTCAAGGTCTTCTCAAAGGACAGGGATGGAGTTCGGCTCGATCGCCGCAGAGATTGTAGCCCCCGAGGCGGTGTCCAACCACTCGTCCTCGATCGGGGAATCCGGCTCCGGATTAAGGGTCGGAGCGGATACTGGTGCGGCCTCCAGGGCACTGTTCGGCTGCAGAGCTAGATCATGCCCATCGAGACAGTGCGGCATGCTTGGCTGCGGCTCGAATCCGTCGAAGATCAAGTCCCCGCGGATATCGGCCGTATAGTTCAAACTTCCAAATCTGACCTGATGGCCAGGGGCGTAGCTTTCGATCTGCTCCAGATGGCCAAGCGAATTGGCCCGCAGTGCAAAGCCGCTGAACACGAAGATCTGTCCGGGGAGAAAAGTCTCACCCTGGACCACGTCGTTGTTGATGATCGAAGGAGCCATCGGGCCTATCGGTGACGACACAGAGGAACTCTCAATGAAAGCACCAATGTCGGTGTCAAAACCGGCGGATCTCGGGTAGGGGGTCCCGAACTGTGCGTCTAGGCGGATGGTAACAGGAGACAAGGGACACGATGTTTTTACCCAGGTTCGGGCCCTCTCGATGGAGGTAATACCCTACTCCTGCTTGATTGATATTGATGATATGGGTAGTACAAGAGTAGATCTACCACGAGATCAAGGAGGCTAGACCCTAGAAGCTAGCCTATGGTATGATTGTTGTTCGTCCTATGGACTAAAACCCTCCGGTTTATATAGACACCAGATAGGTTAGGGTTACACAGAGTCGGTTACAACCGTAGGAGATCTACATATCCGTATCGCCAAGCTTGCCTTCCACGCCAAGGAAAGTCCCATCCGGAAACGGGACGAAGTCTTCAATCTTGTATCTTCGTAGTCTTGGAGTCCGGCCGCGACGATAGTCCGGCTATCCGGACACCCCCTAGTCCGGGACTCCCTCAGTCACCATCGGTGGCACGAAGCTGAACGTTGAGCTCCATAGGAGTCACAACCGTACGCTCATCACCGAGAGCATCGCGAGCAAGAAGATCCTGAATATATTTTTCTTGGGAGATGTAGTACCCCTGTGGTTGCTGCATATAAACCTCCTCACGCAACTCGCCATTGAGAAAGGCGTTCTGAACATCAAGTTGAGAGATAGACCACTGACGACCAGAAGCCACAGCAAGAAGAGTGCGGACAGTGGTCATGTGGGCCACAGGAGCGAAAGTCTCATCATAATCGCGCCCCTGCTCCTGCTGAAAGCCACGGGCCACAAGACGAGCTTTGTAGCGCTCAAGAGAACCATCGGAGCGAGTCTTAAGCTTGTAGACCCACTTGCAGGTGATGCGACAGACACCGGAAGGGAGGGGAACCAGATCCCAGGTGCCAGAGCGCTCAAGGGCCGCAAGCCCCTCGGCCATCGCAAGCTGCCATTCAGGCTTAGTCATGGCAGTGCGATAGGAAGTGGGCTCAGCAATAACAGAGAGATCGTACCGATCAGGCGGGGGGCGAGGCCGAGCACGGAGGTTATGAACCGGGGGAGGCGTGAAAGGAGGTGCACCAGAGGTGGAGGGCGCATCAGGGGAAACATCCTCAGAACGAGGGCGACGAGTATAGTGAAGAGGAAATTGTGAGAGAGGGCGACGGACTGGAGATGATGGTGGAGAGTTGGAGGAGTAGGATGGGGAAGATGGTGTCGGTGGTGAAGGAGAAGGAAGAAGAGGTGCAGGCGGAGGAGGAAAGACATGAGGAGGCACATAGCAGGGTGTATTAGGGAGAAGAAGAAAGGAAAGATCATCCACAGAGAAGCTCGAGGTAGAAGGAAGTGGGCAGTAAGAGCGAGACTCGTCAAAGGTCACATCACGCGAGATGCGCAAACGACGGCCAACAGGATCCCAGCAGCGATAGCCCTTATGCTCATCACTGTAGCCAAGAAAAACACACTCAACCGACTGAGCAGTCAGTTTGGTGTGTTCTCGCGGTGCAAGAAGGACATAGCACACACATCCAAACATACGAAGAGCGGAGTAGTCAGGAGAGCGACCAGTGAGACACTCCATAAGAATACCACCCTGCAGAGCAGTCGATGGCTGTATGTTGATGAGATAGGTGGATGCAGAAACAGCCTCAGCCCAAAAGTGGGGTGGGAGAGAAGCGGCAATCATCAGAGCACGAGCCGTCTCAAGTAGATGACGATGCTTACGTTCGGCAACGCCATTCTGTGCATGTGCACCTGGACATGAGAACTGGGCAAGACTTCCCTGTTCCGCAAGAAAACCACGCAACAGCTGGGAGATAAACTCACCAGCGGAGTCAGCACGAAAAGTGCGAATGGGCGTGGAAAACTGGGTGTGAACCATGGCAGCAAAACGTTTGTATATAGAGAGAACCTTGCTACGAGATTTCATGAAGTAGAGCCAAGTGTAGCGAGAGAAATCATCAATAAACAAGATATAGTAGCGGTGACCACCTTTCGAATCAAAAGGGAGTAGGACCCCATACATCAGAATGAACTAAGTCAAAAGGACGCTGAGATACCGACTCACTGGTAGGATAAGGTAACTGGGTCCGTTTGCCAAGTCTGCAGCCATTACAATGTAAAGAAACATCGCCAGATACTGAACCTAAGAGGCCCTGACGGACTAAAGAAGACAAGCGAGAGCCACATATGTGACCAAGGCGATGATGCCACTGCTGGAAGGACGCAGACGAAGAGGCAGCAAGAGCATGGGAGCTGGCTGAAGTGGTGGCAGCGGAAGGAACACAAAGCCAATCAACCTCCCAAAGGCCCTCTGACTCACGGCGCCGAGGGCCAGCACCAACCAAAGCCTTGGTGCGACGATCCTGAATGGAGCAAGAGTCGGTATCAAGAATGACTCGACAACCAGAATCAGTAAGTTGGGCAGCGGAAAAAAAGGTTCATGGTGAGGCGAGGAACATGTGAAACACTGGGAATAGAAAAAGATGGAGTGGAAAGACGACCACGACTAGCAACAGGAAGAGGTGTGCCATCAGCGGTAAGAACATTAACAGGCGAATCAAGTGGTCGGAGAGAAGACAACACGAAAGAATCAGAAGACATATGAAAAGAGGCTCCAGAATCCAGAACCCACGAAGATGTACCTGACTGTGCAGATGCCTGCGGTGGTTGAGCAGTGGCTGCAGTCACAGCAGCAGCGGAACCGGTCGACGAAGAGCCTGAGGAAGCTAAGAGACGCTTGAGCCTCATAATGTCCTGGTTAGTGAGTGACGGGGTCGAGGAGGATCCAGGAGTCCCACTGGAAGAGGAGCGCCTCTGGTCTCGCTTCTTCTCACGGCAATCAGACTCTGGGTGACCTGGCCGTGAGCAGTAGCCACAGAAGGTGTCACGGCGCGACCGGCCCCTCTCGGCAGAAGGACGACCCCCCCCCCCCCCCCCCCGCGCGACGACGCGCCCCCCCCCCCCCCCCCCCGCGCGACGACGCGCCCCCCCCCCCCCCCCCCCGCGCGACGACGCGCCCCCCCCCCCCCCCCCCCGCGCGACGACGCGCCCCCCCCCCCCCCCCCCCGCGCGACGACGCGCCCCCCCCCCCCCCCCCCCGCGCGACGACGCGCCCCCCCCCCCCCCCCCCCGCGCGACGACGCGCCCCCCCCCCCCCCCCCCCGCGCGACGACGCGCCCCCCCCCCCCCCCCCCCGCGCGACGACGCGCCCCCCCCCCCCCCCCCCCGCGCGACGACGCGCCCCCCCCCCCCCCCCCCCGCGCGACGACGCGCCCCCCCCCCCCCCCCCCCGCGCGACGACGCGCCCCCCCCCCCCCCCCCCCGCGCGACGACGCGCCCCCCCCCCCCCCCCCCCGCGCGACGACGCGCCCCCCCCCCCCCCCCCCCGCGCGACGACGCGCCCCCCCCCCCCCCCCCCCGCGCGACGACGCGCCCCCCCCCCCCCCCCCCCGCGCGACGACGCGCCCCCCCCCCCCCCCCCCCGCGCGACGACGCGCCCCCCCCCCCCCCCCCCCGCCCCCCGGAAGGAGTAGGCAGGAGCGGTGGAGCTGTTAGGCGAGCAGGTGGCATAGGAGCTCGGGCGGCCAACACTGATGGAACCACAAGTAACCCGGCAGAGCGAAGGCGAGTCTCTTCAGCACGAAGCTCAGCAAGTACCTCCGAGATAGGAACACGACCACGAGCAAGCAGGTGAGCACGGCGAGGCTCGAACTCAGAGCGAAGACGAGATAAGAACTCGTAAACCCGCTGAAACTCCAAATCGGACCGTGTAGTCTGACAGCAACGGCAAGTTCCACAAACGACGGTCTGAAGAGAGTCAAGCTGACGCCAGATGGCAGAGCACTGTGAATAGAACTCATCAATAGAGGAATCACCTTGCTGGAGTGCATGCTCCTGACGCACCACAGATAGGTAGAGAGCATCACCAGAGGGCTGATAGCGCTGACAGAGATCAGACCACATCGCTGCAACTGTGCCAAGTCCCATGAACTCCGAGGCAAACTGAGGAAGGACACTCGCAGTAAGGACAGCAGCAGCACGACAATCATCATTGCACCGCTGAGTGTAAGCAGACAGATCATCACGATAGGCAGAAAGGGCATCCGAATAAGCTGACATCTGCTGATCATAGGCATCAACTGCAGTATCATCGAGAGCCTTGGCGGCATCGCGATCGGCCTGAGAAGCATCAGCAGCAAGAACCGGCGGTGCCGGCGGGGTAGGAGGCACAGGAGCAAGGCAAGGCGGACAGGGGACCTCGCCAGAGAGAACACCCCACAGAAGGAGACCACGCATATGGATACGCATGAACCCCGCAAACTCGGCATAGTTGGTGCCATCGAAAATCACCGAGCACCGAGGAACGGCGACATTGCCCGAAGAAGACATGAGGAGCTCTCCTTTTTTTCTTCTTTTTTTGGTCAACTGCTACAGGGGACCCCGATCCAGATCGGGATCAGGCTCACGCTGGCCCGATCCAGCCCCGATGGAGGAAGCGGGGGGAAGGGCGAGCGTGGGAGGGGCCGGACCTGGGCAGTACCGGCTGCAGCAGGCAGCCAGGGGCAGCCCGGCGCGGGGAGGTTGGGATCGGGTGCGGGAATGCGCAGGGAGGTGGCGGCTGGGCGCGGGAAGGCGCGGGGAGGAGGCTGCCGGGCGCGGGGAGGCGCGGGGAGGTGGCTGCCGGCCGCGGCCGAGCACGGGTAGGTGCAGGGCTGCGCGAAGCGGCGAGGGCAGACTGCGGCCACACTCGGGGCGGCGCGGGACAGCGAAGACAGGCCGCGGCCGAGGTCGGGGCAGCACAGACCGGGGCGAGACGAGGGCGATGGAGGAGGTGGCCGGCGCCAGCGACGAGGTAGAGGGAGGCCGGCGACGGTGCAGCGAGGCACGGAGCTGCGAGCGTGCGGGAGCGGAAGAGGAACCTAAGCATCTGATACCATGTTAGGAATGGGCAACTAGTATTTCCTGAGGGCCAAAGCCCATTACATATACATGTGTGTGAAAGTGCAGAAAAGCCCCTTATACAATGCGGATGTACACAATGAACTATGCACATCTAACAGTGCTTAGTAGAAACACACAGCTTATCTCATCTATGGGGAACAACATGGCTGGAGTCTGCCGGATCGAAACTCCTCCCATATGAGATTTCCTTTTTACTCCATTATTTCCTTTTCCTGTTTAAGGGATTCGGGGAAGATCAGCGGCTCGAATAGGAGATGATGGGAGGCGGAGGATGAGGAACAGCGGGCGCAAGGAACGGTCGATGATACTCGATTGGATCGGGAGATTGTCCGCAAAGAACTTACGCGGGCTTTGTCCCTAGTGGCATGACAAAAACTGCAGCTTCTCCAGTTTGAGGTTAGATGTGACGCTCCCTCCGGAGCACGCCATGGAAGTTCGGTTCGGGGATGGGAGGTCTCGAGGGACGTTGGTGGATCGTGGGATGAGACGACTCAAGGTAACGTCTAGATTGAGACCTGGCCTAATTGGAGAGAGGCAAAGTAGAATAGGTAGACGCATGCGTTTGCTAGGACTCTTGGAGGAGGGCTTGCACACGGAGATGAGTAGGAAACGTGGGAGAACTGTGTACGTGGCTTATTAGGAGGGTATACTTCTTTTTTTTTTAGAATTATGTACGTGATGTTTTTGGAGAATTTTGTACTACATGGTTTCTGGGACGGATGTTTTTCTTTATGCTAGTCATTACATACGTGTAGGTTGTGTCAGGTTGTCTTTTTTCTGGCGAAAGTCATGTAACGTAGATTGTAAGGTCAAGATAAATCAATTACATAGATCAAACGAGTCAATTACATAGATCAAACGGTTTAATTTTTTTTAATGATGTGGATTAACATGGGAGTTCTTGTGGTGCCTCCAATTAGTAAGTACTCCCTCCGTTCCTAAATACTTGTCTTTCTAGAGATTTCAAATGGTCACCACATACGGATGTATATAGACATATTTTAGAGTGTAGATTCACTCATTTTGTTCCGTATGTAGTCACCATTTGAAACCTCTAGAAAGACAAGTATTTAGGAACGGAGGGAGTAGAAGATAAGATAGTTTTTATAGCAATATTTAAGTATAGCAAAATTTTCAGATTTGTGAAAAGTAATATCATACTTTTCAATCAAAGAAACAACTTCATAAGCACCCTTAAAAGCAACAAATTCTTCCATTTGTTCAATATCATAGTAACTATAAGCACCCTTGGCATAGGAAGATAAAATCTCATTATCATTAAACTCACATAAGTAGGGAAGATGCTTTTTAGGGTTCTTAGAGCAACAAGTAAAATTACAAAGTTCACATAGATTCAAAACATAGCATAGCAAACAATTGATTTGACACCACAAGAGTCTCCCTTTTTGAGACAAACAGTGATGCACATAATGAGCATGCTCATCTAAAGATTTCCCATCAACTAAGCTAGTTGGGGTTTCGGCATGAGCACGAATGGATAGAAGTTGATCCAAGTAGAAGACTTTAAGTGGATCCATATCGACATGAAGACAAACAAGCAATCAAGAGAAAAGCAAACGGAAGAAGGCAAATAAAAAGGCAGACAAAAAATCTTTTTGTATTTTTGCAAAGACGAAAAAGTTGGGCGAATAAAACGGCAAATTGGTGAAGTGGGGGTGAGGAAAACCGGAGGCAAATGGTGAATAATGTAAGTGCGAAGAGATGAGATTGTGATTAGGAACCTGGTGGATGTAGATCTTGGAGTGGTGGTGTTGAATTAAATTTCCGCGGCAACGGCGCCAGAAATTGGCACATTGACGGGAGATGATCTTGAAGTGGTGGTGTTAGCTTGAGCCTCCCTGGCAACGGCGCCAGAAATTCTTCCTGATTGCTTATGGATCTCCCTATCAACGGTGCCTGAAATCCTTCGTGCGTTGGCCTTTCTCCCTGAAGAGGAAGGGATGATGCAGCAAGTGGAGAAGTATTTTCCCTCAGTTTGAGAACCAAGGTATCGAACCAGTAGGAGACTCAAGTAACACCGATTCCTGCACACACAAAACAAATCTCCACACCCCAACGCAGCAAGGGGTTGTCAAGCCCATGATGGTGAAGTGAAAGATGAAAAAAATGGTGGAAATTGTGGTGAAGTGGTTATGAATTCAGATCTGAAAATTAGAGAACGAATCGAAAAGCAATGGATCGAAAACAATATGAAGGAAAAGAGACCCCGGGGGCCGTAGGATTCAAGAGTGGCTTCTCTCAAAAATAGCAAACGGCGGAAAACTTTTACAATTGGGCAATTGATAGAACTTCAAATAATCATTACGATATCCAGGCAATGATCAATACATAGGCATCACGTCCAAGATTAGTAGACCGACTCCTGCCTGCATCTACTACTATTACTCCACACATCGACAGGTATCCAGCATGCATCTAGTGTATTAAGTTCATGGAAAAACGGAGTAATGCAATAAGAACTATGACATGATGTAGATCAGATCTATTCATCTAGGAATAGATACGATCTTTTTCTCCTTAGTAGCAATGAACCTACTACCGAGCACCTCTTCCCATGGCAAGAACAATCAATCTAGTTGGCCTAACTAAATCAAAGATTCGAAGAAGAAATACAAGGCTATAACAAATCATGCAAATAAGAGATCAAAAAGACTCAAATCACTTTCATGGATATAAAAAGAGAGATCTGATCATAAACTCAAAGTTCATCGGATCCCAATAAACACACCACAAAAAGAGTTACATCATATGGATCTCCAAGAGACCATTGTATTGAAGATCAAAGAGAGAAAGAAGCCATCTAGCTACTACCTATGGACCCGAAGGTCTATGATGAACTACTCACACATCATCGGAGAGGCACCAATGGACATGGTGAAACCCCCTGAGATGGTGTCTAGATTGGATCTGGTGGCTCTGGAACTTGCGGCGACTGGAATTGATCTTCATCGACTCTCCTAGGGTTTTTGGAATATCTTGATATTTATAGAGCAGAGATGTGGTGGAACAGAGCATCGAGGAGGGAAGCACCCCCAGGCCGCGCCCCAGGCCCCTGGCGCGGCCTGGTGGGTGCTGCCCACCTCAGGCCTCCCCTTCGGTAGTTCCTTGGCCCATTGGTTCCCTTCAGGTCCAGAAAAAATCCACAAAAAATGGCTCTGCGTTTGGACTTCGTTTGATATGGATATTCCTGAAAACAAAAACAGGTAGAAAACAGGAATTGGCATTGGGCACTATGTCAATAGGTTAGTTCCAAAAAAATGATATACACTTGATAGGAATTCATCACAAAACATCCAAGAACTGGGAAAATCCATATCAAACGAAGTCCAAACGCTGAGCCAATGTTTGTGGATTTTTTCTGGACCATAAGGGAACCAATGGGCCAAGAAACTACTGAAGGGGAGGCCTGAGGTGGGCAGCACCCACCAGGCCGCGCCCTGGGCCCCTGGCGCGGCCTGGGGCGTGCTCCCCTCCTCGTAGCTCCGTTCCACCGCCTTTCAGCTCTATAAATACCCAGATATTCCAAAAACCATAGGAGAGCAGACGAAAATCAATTCCAGCCGCCGCAAGTTCCAGAGCCACCAGATCCAATCTAGACACCATCTGGGGGGGGGGGGAGGGGGGTTTCACCATGTCCATTGGTGCCTCTCCGATGATGCGTGAGTAGTTCATCATAGACCTTCGGGTCCATAGGCAGTAGCTAGATGGCTTCTTTATCTCTTTGATCTTCAATACAATGGTCTCTTGGAGATCCATATGATGTAACTCTTTTTGCTGTGTGTTTATTGGGATCCAATGAACTTTGAGTTTATGATCAGATCTATCTTTTTATATCCATGAAAGTGATTTGAGTCTTTTTGATCTCTTATTTGCATGATTTGTTATAGCCTTGTATTTCTTCTTCGAATCTTTGATTTAGTTAGGCCAACTACATTGATTGTTCTTGCCATGGGAAGAGGTGCTCGGTAGTAGGTTCAATCTCACGGTGATCTTTCCCAGTGACAGAAAGGGCAGCAAGACACGTGTAGATCGTTGCTACTAAGGAGAAAAAGATCGTGTCCATTCCTACATGAATAGATCTGATCTAAATCATGTCATAGTTCTTATTGCATTACTCCATTTTTCCATGAACTTGATACACTAAATGCATGCTGGATAGCGGTCGATGTGTGGAGTAATAGTAGTAGATACAGGCAGGAGTGGGTTTACTAATCTTGGACGTGATGCCTATATATTGATCATTGCCTGGATATCGTCATGATTATTTGAAGTTCTATCAATTGCCCAATAGTAAAAGTTTTCCACCATATGCTTTTTATGAGAGAAGCCACTAGTGAATCCTACGGCCCCCAGGGTCTCTTTTCCATCATATTGCTTTCGATCTTTTGCTTTTTGATTCGTTCTCCAATTTTCAGATCCGAATTCATAACCACTTCACCATAATTTCCACCATTGTTTTCATCTTTCACTTCACCATCAAGTGCTTGACAACCCCTTGCTGCGTTGGGGTGTGGAGATTTGTTTCTTGTGTGCAGGAATCGGTGTTACTTGAGTCTCCTACTGGTTCGATACCTTGGTTCTCAAACTGAGGGAAATACTTTCTGCTTGCTACATCATCCCTTCCTCTTCGGGGAGATAAGCCAACGCACAAAGGATTTCAGGCAACGTTGATAGGGAGATCCTCAAGCCATCACTCAGTAGCAGCGCTACTCAGTACCAGCGCTACTACTATTATTGCGTATTCTATTTCTTTTCCATTTTATGTTGTATTCATACACCATTATACAAGTTTTCATACAATAGCAACTTAGAGATTGTTTTTACATCATAATGAATTATTACACCATAGGGTGAAATAACCGTGGATTAGTTTCTAGTGGATGGATCATAAGTGACCAAGTCATGGATTATCGTGATAATCCATGACTTGGTCACTTAGGATCCATCCACTTGAAACTAATCTGTGGTTCTTTCACCCAATGATATAATAACTTGTCATCATCATCATCATATCATTAACAACTTATCATCATAATACATCATTTTCATATATCAACTCCTCATGATCATCAACTCTAACACATTGTAGCACATAATCATAACAAGTTGGTCACTGGTCATAATATAATCACAACTCCTCCTCCTCATCATCATCAACACATTGTAGCACATAATAACACATTCTACCAAGGACCTACTCCTTTCATAGGACCTACTCTACCCTCTCTTAGGTAAAATTTCATAAAACAAGATAGGCCTTGACTCTCCACTAAAGGGAATGGACTCTCCATAATGGAGAACGGAGATCATCATGTATCCAAGTATTGGCCTACGCACAATGTTGCTTTTAAGTAGCTCTCTATGATGGTCGAAACATTTTTTCCAATCTTTGATTATCATGGCTTCCTCGCTGTTAGAAATCTGGTATGAGTGATGTGGATACTGCGGCTCACCTGGTCATGGTGGCCGTAAGCTCATAACATCAACGCGACCACTCGGCAACATTAGATGAGGCACACAATCCATTGGGATTTTATGTTAAAAAACATAATAATAACTGATGACCCACAAGTGCATGGGGTTCAATTGTAGTCCTTTTGTTAAGTAAGAGTGTCGATCCCAATGAGGAGCAGACGGAAATGACAAGCGGATTTCAGCAAGGTAATTTCTGCAAGCACTGAACTAGTTCGTAGCAAATTGTTTAGTAGCAAAGTGTTTCGTAACGAGCAAGTAATAGTAACGGTAACAAGTATGCAGCAAGGTAGCCCAATCCTTTTGTGGCAAAGGACAGGCCGGAACGGTTTCTAATATATAGCTAGGTGTTCTTAAGGGGACACGGGAATCCATCTAGTCACTTTCGTCATGCATAATTGTTCGGTGTTCACTACTTTGATGATTTGATATGTGGGTGGACCGGTGCTTAGGTACTGTTCTTTCTTGAACTAAATACCTACTTATGATTAACCCCCTTGCAAGCATGCGCAACTACGAGAAAGAACTAAGATAAACATCTAACCATAGCATTAATCTCTAGGTGTCCAAATCAGCCCCTTACGAAGTAACGCATAGACTGGGGTTTAAGCTTCTGTCACTCTAGCAACCCATCATCTACTAACTACTCCACAATGTGTTCCCTTAGGCCCAATGATGGTGAAGTGTCATGTAGTCGACATTCACATGACACCACTAAGAGAATCACAACACACATATCATCAAAATATCGAACATATGACAATTTCACATGAGTACTTGTAAAATGATTTCTCCCGTGACCTCAAGAACGAAAGTAACTACTCACAAATGGCAAACATGTTCATGATCAGAGGGGTAATGAATATAATAATGGATCTGAGAATAATCTTTTCCACCAAGTAAACCATCAAGTATCAACTACAAGGAGTAATCAACACTACTAGCAACCCTCAGGTACCAATCTGAGGTTTTGAGACAAAGATCGGATATAAGAGATGAACTAGGGTTTAGATGAGATGGTGATGTTGAAGAGGTTGATGAAGATTACTCCCCCCAAGATGGGAGAGTGGTTGGTGATGATGATGACGATGATTTCCCCCTCCGGGAGGGAAGTTCCCCCGGCGGAATCGCTCCGCCGGAGGGCAAAAGTGCTCCTGCCCAAGTTCCGCCTTGAGACGGTGGCGCTTCATCCCGAAAGTCCTCCCGTTAATTTTTCTAGGTCAGAGGGAGTAATATATCAGAAGGGGGGCCCCGGGGGCCTGATGGGCTGGGCAACACCCACCAGGCCGCGCCAGGGGGGGTGGCGCAGCCTAGGGGGTGTTGCTCACCCCCCGGCTCCCCTCCGGTAGTTATTTGCTCCAGTATTTTTTATTTATTCCAAAATAATTCTTCGTCGAATTTCAGCTCATTTGGAGTTGTGCAGAATAGGTGTCCTGACGGTGCCTTTTCCGGTCCAGAATTCCAGCTGTCGGTTTTCTCCCTCCTTGTGCATCCCTTGCAAATTATGAGAGAAAAGGCATTAGAAATACTCCAAAAAGCATTATTATGCAAGAAAACAATATAAATAACAGTAAGAAAACATGATGCAAAATGGACGTATCAGCTCCCCCAAGCTTACACCTCGCTTGTCCTCAAGCGAAAACCGAAATCAAACAAACATTCCCACATGCTTTGAGAGAGAGAGGAGTCGATAAAACAAGATACGGACATAGAAGCATCATGCTCATTATTATAACAGCAAGGAATTAAAACAAAAGATTCTTTTCATAACTCTTTCATCATATACTTCTCATGAACAAGTAAAAATTCATCACAACATTGAAGTATGAAGCATTAACTTCATTGAAAACCAACAAACTATGTTTTCAGTCAACTTTGCAACTAAAATTAATCATAATTTCAGGAAGAGTCACATATCGGAGCTCTTAAGCAAGTTCACATACTCAACTATCATTCAACATTCTATGATTGCTAACACTCATAGCTTTACCCATGAATAAATAGCTTCAACCAGACACAAAGAAAGATAGGGGCTTATATTTGCCACCCAACATATTCACCTCAAGGGTGAGGTCAACAAAAATAATTCATGCCCATTAATATTTAGCTGGGTATATGTGTCTAGATCTTTCTTTACCACGCAGTGCTTGCCAAGACAGAAGGAAGTAGGAATACTTTGACTCAACAAGAAAGTAAATGCGTAAAAGTAAAAGATAGGCCCTGCGCAGAGGGAAGCAGAGGTTGTCATGCGCTTATTTGTTTGCATGCCAAATCCTTAGTGCAAAAGAAATGTGCATTGTATTGCCTCATATGATGGCAACCTTATTATGCAGTCTGTCGCCTTTATCTTTACCATCACAAGTTCGTACAATGAACATTCTCTTACACTAAATGATCCAACATATTTAGGAGCAATTTTTATTGCTTTATTTGCACCGATGACAACTTACTTGAAGGATCTTACTCAATCCATAGGTAGGTATGGTGGACTCTCAAAAATAGGATTTTGGTTAAGGGTTTTCGGATGCACAAGTAGTATCTCTACTCAGTGCGGAATTTTTGGCCAGAGAAGGTATTGGGCAAGCACCACATGTTAAAGGATCCATGGCAATATAACTTCTATGTGAATATGGACAAACATAAAGCATTAAGTTGTCTTCCTTGTCCAACGTCATCTATTTTGACACAAAATATGGATGGGGGCTCACAATCATAAAAAGTGCTCGTGATAGTGTATTTGTATGTAATTCTTCTCTTCCCTCACTACTTTTTCATGAATTGCATTATTGACCAATGCTATGTTTGTCACCCTCCAACAAAATTTACCACTTATACTTTTCTCTATGTGGTGTCATTACTCACCATAAGATTAGCACATGATCTTTTTCACAACTATTTTCTCTTTCTTTTCATGCAACACTAAAGTGAAGAGGGCAAAACAAACTCAAACTAATATTTATTATATATCACGAACTCGATTACATAGATAGAGATCACTAGGCAAACACTCGAAAAGAAAGGATAAAACTAAACTTTATTCAACTAAGCAAAAGCAAACTCAAGATCGAACTAGGAATAGTAAAAGCAAAGATAGTGTGGTGAGACGATACCGGGGCAGCTCCCCCAAGCTAGGCAGTTGCCAAGAGGAGTGCCCATACCATAAGCTCAAGTATCCCGCTTCTTTGGTGACGGAGATTTAGCAAGCTTGGACAGCTTGCGTTTGAGAGCAAAAATTTCTGCTCTTAAATCATCATTTTCCTACTCCAGTTTCAATACCTTCTTACATAATGCCTCCTTGCTTTCCTTCAGAAATTGGGAAGGAATAAATTGGATGTTAGGGTTCTTGGCCTTGTTGGGGAGGCTTGAATTCTTGAATTCCACATGCATGCCCCCAGGTTGGGGTAATGGATCATCTTCTTCATCTGAACTCGTCTCCTCCTTCCCCTTAGGCTCGTGATCTTCCTCTTCATCCGTAGTCCATCCATAAGGTTCCACATCTCCATAACTCTTGGGGTTTGCAATATAATCAGCAACATAGCTCCCTCCCTCCGAGTCTTGAGACGACATAGTTTAAGATCTGTCAGAAAAACAGCAAGAAAGAAGAACAGAGGATTGCTCCGTGATATGGAGGTTAACAGGTTCGGGGAGTATATAAAGAATTTTTGCCGTGGGAAACAACCAAACATGTGAAAAACGGAGTCTGGAAGGTGCCCAAGGGAGGCAACACCCACTAGGCCGTGCCTGGGGTGACTGGCGCGGCCAGGGGGCTGTTCCCCTCCTCGGTTGCCTTCCGGGCTGTTTCTTATTTTCCTATTTTTTCTAAAATACCAAAACTGACGAAAATAATTTTTATGGAATTTTTGGAGTCCGTATACTTACCGTACCACGTTCCTCCTTTATTTTAGCTATTCTGGAGTGTTCCGGAATGTCTCCTTTATGTGCTCCTCCGGTGTCATGGTTTGAATCACATTGCTTTCAACATTTATTGGCGTACCTGAGATATAATGTTTAATTCTCTGACCATTGACCACCCTAGGATTAGTGCCATCGGAATTATTTATTTTTATCGCTCCAGAACGATAGACCTCCTCGATAACATAGGGTCCTTCCCATTTAGAGAGAAGCTTACCTACAAAAAATCTGAAACGGGAGTTGTACAATCATACATATTCTCCTACCTTGAACTCTCGCTTTGTATTTTCCTATCATGCCATCTTTTGACTTTCTCTTTGAAGAGCTTGGCATTTTTGTAAGCCTGGGTCCTCCACTCATCTAGCGAGCTAATATTAAATAACTCTTCTCTCCAGCTAGCTTAAAGCCGTAATTGAGCTCTTTTATTGCCCAATATGCTTTGTGTTCTAACTCAAGTGGCAAATGACATGCTTTTCCATAAACCATTTTGTATGGAGACATACCCATGGGATTTTTATAAGCTGTCCTATAGGCCCAAAGTGCATCGTCTAATTTCTTAGACCAATTCTTACGTGACCTATTGACAGTTTTCTGAATAATCAACTTTATTTCCCTATTGCTAAGTTCTACTTGACCACTAGACTGAGGGTGATAGGGTGACGCTATTCTATGGTTAACATCATACTTGGCAAGCATTTGACGGAATGCTCCATGAATAAAGTGTGAACCACCATCGGTCGTGAGATATCTAGGGACTCCAAACCTTGGGAAGATAATTTCCCTAAGCATTTTGATGGAAGTGTTGTGATCAACACTACTAGTTGGAATAGCTTCCACCCACTTAGTGACGTAATCAAGAGCAACCAATATTTGCGTATACCCATTTGAGGAAGGAAAAGGTCCCATGTAATCGAAACCCCATACATCGAAGGGTTCTACAGCCAAAGAATAGTTCATTGGCATTTCCTGACGCTTACCAATATTACCTATACGCTGACATTCATCGCAAGTTGAGACAAGCTTCTGAGTGTCCTTGAAAAGAGTAGGCCAATAAAACCCAGATTGTAGTACCTTATGAGCAGTCCTATCTCCGGCATGATGCCCTCCATAAGCCTCGAAGTGACATTTCCGCAAGATTTCTTCTTGCTCATGCTCAGGTACACAACATCTAATAATTCCATCTACTCCTTCTTTATAGAGATGGGGATCATCCCAGAAGTAATGCCTCATATCATAGAAGAATTTCTTCCTCTGTTCATATGTGAAACTATGAGGCAAATACTTGGCAACTATGAAGTTGGCATAATCAGCGTACCAAGGAGTGCTACGAGAAACATTCACGACCGCTAATTGTTCATCAGGAAAGCTATCATTAATAGATAGGGGGTCATCAAGAATGTTCTCTAACCTAGACAAGTTGTGAGCTACGGGGTTCTCATCTCCTTTTCTATCAAACATATGCAAATCAAACTCCTGAAGTAGGAGAACCCACCTAATAAGTCTAGGCTTAGCATCTTTCTTCTACATAAGGTACTTGATAGCAGTGTGATCAGTGTGAACAATCACTTTGGAATCAACGATATAGGATCTAAATTTGTCACAAGCAAACACGACTGCTAAGAATTCTTTCTCGGTGGTGGCATAGTTCCTCTGGGCACTATCTAAAGTTTTGCTAGCATAATGAATGACATTCTACTTCTTATCAACCCTTTGCCCAAGAACAGCCCCAATAGCATAATCACTAGCATCACACATAATTTCAAAGGGTAGGTTCCAATCAGGTGGTTGAACAATAGGTGCAGAAACTAAAGCTCTCTTAAGTGTTTCAAAGGCATCTACACAATCATCATAACAAACAAAGGGAACATCCTTTTGCAAAAGATTAGTGAGAGGCCTAGAGATTTTAGAGAAGTCCTTAATAAACCTCCAATAGAAACCAGCATGACTGAGAAAACTACGAATACCTTTGATGTCCTTGGGACATGGTATCTTCTCAATTGCATCAACTTTAGCCTTATCCACCTCAATGCCACGTTCAGAAATTTTATGACCGAAGATGATGCCTTCATTAACCATAAAGTGGCACTTCTCCCAATTCAAAACAAGATTAGTTTTCTCACATCTCTGCAAAACTCGATCAAGGTTGCCCAAGCAATCATCAAAAGAAGTTCCATAAATAGAAAAATCATCCATAAAAACTTCAACGATCTTTTCATAGAAATCAGAGAATATAGCAGTCATGCATCGTTGAAAGGTAGTGTGTGCATTACATAAACCAAAAGGCATACGTCTATAAGCATAGGTTCCGAAATTACAAGTGAAAGTGGTTTTCTGCTGGTCAGGTTGTGACACAGGTATTTGAGAGAACCCAGAGTATCCATCTAAAAAGGAAAAGTGTGTGTGCTTTGATAACCTTTCTAGCATTTGATCGATAAAAGGCAAGGCGTAATGATCTTTCCTAGTAGCCTTGTTCAATTTCCTAAAATCAATTACCATCCTATAGCCTGTAACTATCCTCTGAGGGATAAGTTCATTCTTATCATTTGGCACAACATTAATGCCTCCCTTCTTTGGGACACAATGAACGAGGCTCACTTATCTACTCTATCAGCTATTGGATAGATGATACCTGCTTCGAGAAGCTTTAGTATGTCAGTCCTTACTACTTTTTTCATTTTTGGATTTAACCGACGTTGGTGATCAACGACCGGTTTGGCATCGGGCTCCATAATGATCTTATGCTGATAGAGAGTGGGACTAATGCCCTTGAGATCATAAAGAGTATACCCAATAGCAGCACGGTGCTTCCTCAGAACTTTTAATAATCTTTCTTCTTCATGCTTCGTGAGGCTAGCACTAATAATAACGGGGTATATCTTCTTCTCACCTAAATAAGCATACTTCAAAGTGTCCGGCAATTGCTTTAATTCAAACACGGGATCACCTTTAGGTGGAGGAGGACCACCAAGAGTTTCAACAGGCAAGTTGTGTTTAAGCAAAGGGGGCTGGTCAAAGAATACTTTTTCTATGTCATGCCTTTCATGCATGTGCATGTCATTTTCGTGTTCTAGCAGATATTGTTCTAAATAATCAGTGGGAGGTACGGCAATAGAAGCAAGACCAATTATTTCTTCTTTGCCGTGTGATTCCTCCTTGTGTGGCTTCCTATTAAACTTTGAGAAATTAAACTCATGAGACTTACCATCGAGACCTACACTGATGGTTTGCTTTTTGCAATCTATTTGGGCATTGACGGTGTTCAAGAAGGGTCTACCAAAGATAATGGGACAAAAATCATCTTGTGGAGAACCAAGAACTAGAAAATCAGTAGGGTATTTGATTTTCCCACACAAGACTTCAACATCTCTAACAATCCCAAGTGGTTGGATGGTGTCTCTATTTGCTAGTTTAATAGTAACATCTATATCTTCCATCTCAGCGGGTGCTATACCATCCATAATTTCTTGGTACAAGGAAATAGGAATAGCACTCATGCTAGCACCAATATCACATAAGCCAGGATAACAATGATCTCCTATTTTAACTGAGATAACGGGCAAGGCAACAACAGATTTGTGTTTGTCCCTTTTGTCGGGTCTAGCAATTCTAGCGGCATCATGACAGAAGTATATGACATGCCCATCAACATTTTATACCAAGAGATCTTTAACCATAGCAACGCTAGGTTATGCCTTAATTTGTTCAGCAGGCTTTGGTGCTCTAATTTGACTCTTGCGAACGGTAGTTGGTACCTTTGCATGTTCCTTTATCCTAATAGGGAAAGGTGGTTTTTCAGTATAAGCTGTAGGAACAACAGAGTCAATATTGTAGAGGATAGTTTCCTCTTTGGCTATGTCAGGTTCTTTGACTACTTCTCTAATAGGTGGGTGATATTTGAACCACTTCTCCTTCGGGAGATCAACATGAGTGGCAAAGGTTTGCAATAAAGAAGCTACTATATCAAAGTCAAGACCATATTTAGTGCTAGACTTTTCAAAAGTATCGGTAAGCATAAAAGATTTAACACAATCATACTCAAGATTTATACCTGACTCTTTACCTTCATTGAGTTCCCCATCTTCAGAGTTGCGTTTAATTATTTCCAAAAGATCCCATCTGAATTCAATAGTCATCTTCATAAAAGAACCGGTACAAGATGTATCGAGCATGGTTTAATCATTATGAGAAAGCCGAGCATAAAAATTCTGGATAATCGTTTCTCTCGAGAGCTCATGATTGGGGCATGAATATAACATTGACTTAAGCCTCCCCCAAGCTAGAGCGATACTTTCTCCTTGACGAGGCCAAAAATTATATATGAAGTTACGATCACGATGAACTAAATGCATAGGGTAGAATTTCTGGTGAAACTCCAGTTTCAATCGGTTGCAGATCATAGATCCAGTATCATCGCATAGCCTATAACATGTCAATGTTTTTCCCTCCAAAGATAAAGGGAAAACCTTCTTATTTACCTCATCTCCGGGCAGACCTGTAAGCTGAAATAATCCACATACCTCATCCACATGTATCAAGTGCATATCAGGATGAGCTGTTCCATCTCCTGCATAAGGATTAGCTAGCGGTTGTTCTACCATACCCAAAGGAATTTCATAGCCAATATTTTCAGTAGGTGCAGTAGGTTGAGGGGCATGATTTTTTGGTTCCGGGCGAGGTGAAGATACCCCGAACAAACCCCGCAACGGATTAGATTCCATAGTAACAAGCAGCAGAAATTTCAGCACACAAAATAATTTTTCCTTACCAATTTCCACTTACCAAGAGCGCTTAGCTCCCCGGCAACGGCGCCAGAAAAGACACTTGATGACCCGCAAGTGCACGGGGTTTAATTGTAGTCCTTTCGATAAGTAAAAATGTTGATCCCAATGAGGAGCAGAAGGAAATGACAAGAGGATTTCAGCAAGGTAATTTCTGTAGGCACTGAAATAGTTTGTAGAAAATTGTTTAGTAGCAAAGTGTTTCATAACGAGCAAGTAACGGTAACGGTAACAAGTATGCAGAAAGATAGCCCAATCCTTTTGTGGCAAAGGATAGGCTAGAACAGTTTCTAATATAGAGCAAGGTGTTCTTGAGGGGACACGGGAATCCATCTAGTCACTTTCGTCATGCATAATTGTTCGGTGTTCNTCATAGCCAATATTTTCAGTAGGTGCAGTAGGTTGAGGGGCATGATTTTTTGGTTCCGGGCGAGGTGAAGATACCCCGAACAAACCCCGCAACGGATTAGATTCCATAGTAACAAGCAGCAGAAATTTCAGCACACAAAATAATTTTTCCTTACCAATTTCCACTTACCAAGAGCGCTTAGCTCCCCGGCAACGGCGCCAGAAAAGACACTTGATGACCCGCAAGTGCACGGGGTTTAATTGTAGTCCTTTCGATAAGTAAAAATGTTGATCCCAATGAGGAGCAGAAGGAAATGACAAGAGGATTTCAGCAAGGTAATTTCTGTAGGCACTGAAATAGTTTGTAGAAAATTGTTTAGTAGCAAAGTGTTTCATAACGAGCAAGTAACGGTAACGGTAACAAGTATGCAGAAAGATAGCCCAATCCTTTTGTGGCAAAGGATAGGCTAGAACAGTTTCTAATATAGAGCAAGGTGTTCTTGAGGGGACACGGGAATCCATCTAGTCACTTTCGTCATGCATAATTGTTCGGTGTTCACTACTTTGATGATTTGATATGTGGGTGGACCGGCGCTTAGGTACTGTTCTTTCTTGAACTAAATACCTACTTATGATTAACCCCCTCGAAAGCATCCGCAACTATGAGAAAGAATTAAGATAAACATCTAACCATAGCATTAATCTCCAGGTGTCCAAATCAGCCCCTTACGAAGTAACGCATAGACTACGGTTTAAGTTTCTGTCACTAGCAACCCATCATCTACTAACTACTCCACAATGTGTTCCCTTAGGCCCAATGATGGTGAAGTGTCATGTAGTCGACGTTCACATGACACCACTAAGAGAATCACAACACACATATCATCAAAATATCGAACATATGACAATTTCACATGAGTACTTGTAACATGATTGATAACCCACAAGTATAGGGGATCGCTACAGTTTTTTAGGGTAGAGTATTCAACCCAAATTTATTGATTCGACACAAGGGGAGACAAAGAATATTCTCAAGTATTAGCAACTGAGTTGTCAATTCAGCCACACCTGGATAACTTAATATCTGCAGCAAAGTATTTATTAGCAAAGTAGTATGATAGTAATGGTAACGGTAGCAAAAGTAATATTTTTGGGTTTTGTAGTGATTGTAACAGTAGCAACGGAAAAGTAAATAAGCGGAGAACAATATGTGAAAAGCTCGTAGGCATTGGATCGGTGATGGATAATTATGTCGGATGCGGTTCATCATGTAACAGTCATAACATAGGGTGACACAAAACTAGCTCCAATTCATCAATGTAATGTAGGCATGTATTCCGAATATAGTCATACGTGCTTATGGAAAAGAACTTGCATGACATCTTTTGTCCTACCCTCCCGTGGCAGCGGGGTCCTAGCGGAAACTAAGGGATATTAAGGCCTCCTTTTAATATAGTACAGGAACAAAGCATTAACACATAGTGAATACAAGAACTCCTCAAACTACGGTCATCACCGGGAGTGGTCCCGATTATTGTCACTTCGGGGTTGCCGGATCATAGCACATAGTAGGTGACTATAAACTTGCAAGATAGGATCATGAACTCACATATATTCATGAAAGCATAATAGGTTCAGATCTGAAATCATGGCACTCGGGCCCTAGGGACAAGCATTAAGCATAGCAAAGTCATGGCAACATCAATCTCAGAACATAATGGATACTAGGGATCAAACCCTAACAAAACTATCTCGATTACATGATAGATCTCATCCAACCCATCACCTTCCAGCAAGCCTATGATGGAATTACTCATGCATGGCGGTGAGCATCATAAAATTGGTGATGGAGGATGGTTTATGATGACGATTATCGGTGTCAAAACCGGCGGATCTCGGGTAGGGGGTCCCGAACTGTGCGTCTAGGCGGATGGTAACAGGAGACAAGGGACACAATGTTTTTACCCAGGTTCGGGCCCTCTCGATGGAGGTAATATCCTACTCTTGGTTTATTAATATTGATGATATGGGTAGTACAAGAGTAGATCTACCACGAGATCAAGGAGGCTAAACCCTAGAAGCTAGCCTATGGTATGATTGTTGTTCTGTCCTACGGACTAAAACCGTCCGGTTTATATAGACATCGGATAGGTTAGGGTTACATAGAGTCGGTTACAATGGTAGGAGATCTACATATCCGTATCGCCAAGCTTGCCTTCCACGCCAAGGGAAGTCCCATCCGGACACGGGACGAAGTCTTCAATCTTGTATCTTCATAGTCTTGGAGTCCGGCCGTAACGATAGTCCAGCTATCCGGACACCCCCTGGTCCAGGACTCCCTCAGTAGCCCCTGAACCAGGCTTCAATGACGACGAGTCCGGCGCGCATATTGTCTTCGGCATTGCAAGGCGGGTTCCTCCTCCGAATACTTCATAGAAGGTTTTGAACACAAGGATAGTGTCCGGCTCTGCAAAACAAGTTCCACATAACACCGTAGAGAGAATAATTTTTGCACAGATCTGCTGACGTATTCCGCAGAGTGACATCACACCACTGCCAGGCCTTTATACGAATCGTTTTTACTGTTCCACCTCAGCATGTTTAGCGAAGCGGTTTCCTTGGCACGTCGTATCAAAGCATAGATCGTGCCCCCTTATTCCGGGATTCTCATCAATACGGACGTGGGTAACCCATCCGCGCCATTGATTACGGCGCTTGGGAAATAAGCGAGTTTTACCAGGCTTTTGGGGGACGCATAGCTTCGTCCGTCCATATAAGGGGATAAGGATCCACCTTTTCACCTACGCCTTCTTCCTCCTTTGCTTATCCATTTCCTGCGCACCCGAGCTCCAGCGCCCAAGTCTGCACATCCCACCTCAACCTTTCTCCAACCATGTCAGGAGCGGGAGGCAGGTGGATGGCCTCCTCCGTCAAGGAGGGGCACATCACAAAACTACGGGAGGCCGGATACTCGTCCGGCAACATCGCGTACAGGCTGCCCGATGCGGGGCAGCTCATTCCAATCCCCGGGCCCCATGAGAGGGTAGTGTTCCTACCCCACTTCCTCCACGGACCAGGTTTTCCACTTCACCCATTCGTCCGGGGGCTCATGTTCTACTACGGCCTGGACTTCCACGACCTGGCCCCGAATTTCATCCTCAACATCTCGGCGTTTATCGTCGTGTGCGAGGCCTTCCTCTGCATCTGGCCCCACTTCGGCTTACGGCTGAAGATCTTCAACGTCCGGCTGAAGGTAGTGGGCGGTCGTCAAGCGGAGTGCGGAGGCGCCATGGTTGGCAAGATGGCCAAGGTCCTATGGCTCGAGGGCGCCTTCGTGGAGACAATAAAGGGGTGGCAATCGGGGTGGTTCTACATCACCGAGCCACGCGACCCCGAATGGGTGGCGGCCCCCGAATTCCGATCTGGCTTCCCCACACGGCTCTCGTCATGGAAAGAGACGGGCCTGACGTGGGGGGATTCGGAAGAGCTATCCGGACTCCAGACATGCATCCGAATCCTGGTGGACAAGAATCTTAGGCTTGTCGACGTAATCCAGGTGATGCTCATCCGCCGGATTCTCCCATGACAAAACGGGCCTTCAATCTGTGGGAGTTCGATCCGGCACAGCACCGAGCCTTGAGCCGGCTCTTCGACACTATGTACGAAGATGCCTGGAAGGTGCTGTTCAAGGGCGCTGAAGCCCCAGCATCCGCTACCAAAGAACGCGGGTATAGCTCGCGGCGTCCAGCCGGCGAGGTAAGTTATTTTACCCTTTACGGGACTCTTTTTTCATAGATTGACTCTACGCGGGATCTAAAACTCCCTAATTTTTGACAAGACTGGCTGAAGACGTCCGGACAGATTAACTGTCCGGCTCCTTTGCCGGAAGACTCGGAGGACGCCCGATTGACGGGGCTGCTGGCTCCGGCGCCCCATGTGGTTCCGGAGAAGAAGGCCAAGAAGGAGGCCACGTGAACTCAAAGGAGCTCCCGACACCAGGTGCTGTCAGATTCTGATGCAGAATCTTCTCCTGAGGACGAGGAGGAAGAAGAAGAAGCTCCTCCCCCAGTGGGGCAGGAGAAGAAAAGGAAGGCCGCCCAACGGGGGAGGCCGGAGGGTCCAAGAAGGGAAGAACCTTTCCTCCGAACTTCTCCACCAACGTCGACAATGACGAGGAGGACTGGCCAACAAGGGCCAAGCCCCTGGCGAGCTCGTAAGTGTCCGGATACCCATGGTTTGTTCATAATTGCATAGTGTTCTCTAATGCCGAACAATCATGCAGCCCGCCCAAGGGCAAGCTCGCCAATTCATCGAGTGGGTCCTTGGGTTCGTCGGAAATGGAGAGTACCTCGCTTCCGGCCGCCTCCTCGCCTCACGCTGCGGACGATGCCGCGGTGGGGCCCCAAGGGGGGCTTGGTCAAGAGGAAGTAGCGCAGGAGGCGCCACAAGGCGACCTCCCGGACTCCAGGCGCGCGGGGGGCAAGACCCCCAGGGGCTCTAAGCCCGACTCTCATCCGGACTCCATGCCGGAACCATCAGTCGTTCCAAAGTCCGGGCAGCGAATCCTTCGCTAGAAGGGTAAGACGCCGGTGTCCTCCATCCAACCGGAGGCACCGGATAGCTTACTGGAGGTGCTCAACGGCGCCTCCATCGAGGAGGAGCACCGTACTGTTATGAGTGCAGTGATCTGGACAGTTCAGTCCGCCAAGAGCGGACTGACCGAAGCCTGTACCAGCCTTCTAACAGGCTTTGAGGTAAGTTTAAAATATATAAAAATATTACCGCATAGACAGTAGCCCCTGATGCTTAGTTCGGCGTTCAGAAAGAAAAGCCGGACTAAGGATCTAAAAAGATATACGCAGGAGTCTAACATAAGTATGTCAATATGGGAATGCAGGCTGCGCTGCTGACCTCTGCCGCACTGACTGCGGAGGTCAATACATTGAAGCAGAACCTTGAGCGGTCCGAGAACGAGCTCGGACAAGCCAAGAAGCAGCTCGAGGACAAGGAAGGTAAGAAATACCTTATTAAAGAAATACCTTATGGAAAAGGTTTTGGTTGCAAAAAATAACAGTAATAACATGGGTACCGCAAGGGCCACGAACGAGGTGGCGACCCTGAAAGAAGCGGTGTCCGTAGCCGAAAACAAAGCGGCTACGGAACGCACCGAGCGAGAGAAAGGGGAGGCGCAGCTGGCGGAGGTGCGGCAAGAGCTCCAGATTCTTGTGAAAAAACATGAGGGTTTGGAGCATGACTCCAAGACCCGAGAGTCCGAGCTTGCCTCGGCTCTTGAGAGTGCCAAAGCTGCTAAGGCCGAGGCCCAAAAAGCCCTCCAAGAAATCGAAGCACTAAAGAAGATAGCGGCGGGTAAGGCATTCTTTATGCAAATAAAGAATGTAAAAGTCAATTACCTATTACTCACCCGGATTCGGAGCTCTCCAGGAGCATTCGCAGATTTGCCCCGTAGTGCGTCTGATGCTGCCGCATTCTACCGCGCCTAGGAGGGAGCTCCACGGAGAAGGTGTTCTGGTCTCAATATGCTGAGGCCGGACCTCCGGTGCCCCTAAGCGACCAGCTGAAGCAGCTGGTCGAGCTCCACAAGGTTGCCGAACAGGCTATTAAGGGCCTTATAGTGCGGCTGTGGCCATTGGAGGCCATGCCTGGGAGCTACTTCGGCTTGGTGTAGCGCCTGGTGGATGCCTGTCCGCGGCTTGAAGTTATCAAGCGCTCCGTCTGCATTGAAGGGGTCTGCCGGGCCCTTGCCCGTGCTAAAGTGCACTGGGCCGGGCAAGCTGGATGCGGAGAAGCTCGTGGCGGACGGGCCACCGAAGGGCCATGAGCATGGCACGCCCGAAATGTACTATGAGGGCCTCCTGAAGGGTGCCCTCCGAATAGCGGATGAGTGCTCCAAGGATGTAATTTTTGAATAGGCTCGCATTTGTTATCCTGTACGCAGAAAACTTGTTCATATGCGCTAAGCAACGCTTATTAATTTAAAATATTACCTTCTGTGCGGCCTTTTATCAAATTTGAGAGATGGCAAGTCGTTGGCTTCAGCCCCCATGCCACGAGTGGTGGGGTGTTTGGGATAAACTTGAGCAGTCTTGTTCCCATTCTTGGGTCCATCTAGGGAGGTGCTCAACACAGCGAACAAGGCAACCGGACTTATAATGCTTGAACACTCTCACTTAGCCATAGAATTCTATAATTTTAAATTTCGGCGAAGCCCCTAATATTCGGAAGACCGAGTTCGGGGCGCTATCCACGCCTTGGCCGGACAATTCCGGTTCCTCGCTCTAAGCGGCATAAGTCTTTAGGGACCCGAAAAAACCTCTCGAACAGCGACCGGCTCTCGCCTTATCATGACAGTCAGTTTTAGCTTTCTCCACTGAGGTGCTCGACCCAGAATAACTGGGGCACAATCGCAGTGGTTCTCCCGGTGCTACCTTAGCCGATATAGTGGAACGTAAGGTACCAAAACACGGGAGCCGGGCAAACCCAACTATTGACCCAAGACATGATTCGGAGCCAATTCATATAATGCTATAAGTTCGGGGTGCCGCACTTGTGGAAGTGTTCGGACTTTATCACACCATAATTTTGGGATACTTAAGCCCCTGGTGTATTGGCCGTACAAAAGTGTACGGTTGCAACATGTCGTGAAATTAACATATGTATATATATAAAGGAAGTAAAGCAATAATAAGCAAGAGCTATGTATTGTTTATTCAAAAAGGTACTACAATGGAAGCAGAATGATACAAATAGTGCGATAAGCAAGGGATGGGACTATCTAACATGTCCCCCTCCAGGGGTAAGCTGCGGGATGGTATGTAAAACAGGTATAATGCTCGTAATAGAGACCACCTGAACACTTGACGTGGCTTTCCGCTTCCCTGGCTGTTGCATCGTGAGTTCGGCGATTCAAGTGCCGGACAGGACTTCTCGAAGATGGAGTCCTGAAAGTAAAAAGAAAAGAAGACAAAAAAGGAAAAAGGAAAAAAAAGAAATGACACAGGCGGGAGCCCCTGGTGCGGTCGAGCCGCATTCTTGGCGTGCTGTTGTCTTGCCCCTCCCCATATGCCCATGGTATCTCCAGAGCGTAATTATGTACGCGTAATACTGGTTTCGCAATTTCGCGAGGGCTGGGGTTGGGGCCGGATAGCTACTCGTGCTTGAATCGTGCCAGGTGGTCTTGTTGCAGGTTACTCCGGGCGCGCTTGGCGGTGTCCGGAGCTTAGTGGACGGACACGAGAATTGCCGTGAGAGGCTGCTTTGCACCTTCGCCGCGAGGGCCGCCGTATGCTCCTCCGTTCGGAGAGAGCGTTCGGTGTTTCCATTGACCGTGATTACTCCTCGAGGGCCTGGCATCTTGAGCTTGAAATATGCGTAGTGCGGCACCGCATTGAACTTGGCAAATGCGGTTCGTCCGAGCAGTGCATGATAGCCGCTGCGGAATGGGACGATGTCGAAGATTAACTCTTCGCTTCGGAAGTTATCCGGGGATCCGAAGACCACTTCGAGTGTAACTGAGCCCGTACAACTGGCCTCTACACCCGGTATGACGCCTTTAAAGGTCGTCCTTGTAGGTTTAATCCTTGAGGGGTCAATGCCCATTTTCCGCACTGTATCCTGATAAAGCAGGTTCAGGCTGCTGCCGCCGTCCATCAGGACTCTGGTGAGGTGAAATCCGTCGATAATTGGGTCAAGAACCAATGCGGCAAAGCCGCCGTGACCGATGCTAGTGGGTTGGTCCCTTCGATCGAAGGTGATCGGGCAGGAAGAACATGGGTTGAACTTCGGGGCGACTGGCTCCATCGCAAATACGTCCCTTAGTGCACGCTTCCGCTCCCTTTTTGGGTATGTGGGTTGCGTATATCATGTTCACCGTCCGCACTTGTGTAGGAAAACCCTTCTGTCCTTTATTGTTCGGCGGCCGGGGCTCTTCCTCGTCATCGCTATGCAGCCCCTTGTCATTGAGTTCGGCACTTCACTTGCCTGCTTTCTTGAACACCCAACAGTCCCTGTTGGTGTGATTGGCTGGTTTTTCGGGGATGCAATGTATCTGGCACAAGCGATCGAGTATTCGGTCCAAATTGGACGGGCCCTGGGTATTTCTTTTGAATGGCTTCTTCCGCTGACCGGGTTTAGAGCCTCTGACTCCGGCATTGACGGCCGTATCTTCAGTATTATCGCCGTTAATGCGGCGCTTGTTCTTGTTGCGACGCGACCTGCCATTGCTGTCCTTTGTATCCGGACTATCAGGATGTTTGGCCAAGTTGTTGCTTCGAGCTAGCCAGCTGTCCTCTCCCGCACAAAAGCGAGTCATGACGGTTGTAAAGGCTGCCATAGATTTCGGCTTTTCCTGTCCTACGTGCCGGGCAAGCCACTCGTCACAGATGTTATGTTTGAAAGCTGCAAGGGCCTCTGCATCCGGACAGTCAACGATTTGATTTTTCTTTGTTAGGAACCGAGTCCAGAACTGTCTGGCCGATTCTTCTGGCTGCTGAATTATGTGGCTAAGGTCATCGGCGTCTGGTGGTCGCACATATGTGCCCTGGAAGTTATCAAGGAATGCGGCTTCCAGGTCCTCCCAACAACCAATTGATTCTGCTGGCAAGCTGTTGAGCCAATGCCGAGCTGGTCCTTTAAGCTTCAGGGGGAGGTATTTGATGGCATGTAGATCATCACCGCGGGCCATGTGGATATGGAGGAGATAATCCTCGATCCAGACCGTAGGATCTGTGGAACCATCGTATGATTCGATGTTTACGGGCTTGAAGCCCTCGGGGATTTGATGATCCATTACTTCATCTGTGAAGCATTGTGGGTGTGCAGCGCCTCTGTATTGGGCTATATCACGACGTAGCTCGTATGAGCTTTGTCTACTGTGTTCGGCCCGGCCGGTTTTGCTGTATCCGGCGCGACGGTAATCATCCCGTGTTGCTGGGCGCCCACGCGATCCGTAGATCGATCTTGTATGTTTTGCCTTATCCTCCAATATATCTCGCAAGTCCGGCACGTTTTCCCTTGCCTTGGTACTTTTTGAGCGGCGTCGGGGTGTGGCTTGAGCGGAGGGCCGAGAGGCTTCTCTGTCGCACTACTAGGAAAAGGCCTACTAATGGCGCACAAGTTTTGCCTACTAATGGCGCATCACTGGTGCGCCATTACTAGCACGCCATTAGTAATTTTTACTAATGGCGCACCACTGATGCGCCATTAGTATCTGGTATACTAATGGCGCACCACTGGTGCGCCATTAGTATAGGCCACTGGTGCGCCATTAGTATAGGCAACGGTGCGCCATTAGTATTTTTGAATTTTGAAGGCGGGAAAATAGTAGTGGCGCACCGTCTAACCCCCACCGTGCGCCATTGCTATTTTTGAATTTTGAATTTGGATCTGGATCATGATTTTTTTGCCCATTTTTTGCTAGTTTTTTTGCTCGTTTTTTGGCATGATATTATTTCAAATTTTGTTCCTGTTTTTGGATCTTGTACGTTCTTTTGCCGTGTTCTTTTGCCGGAGAGGAGTTCGCCGGAGAGGAGGAGGAGGAGGTCACCGGAGAGGCGCTCTCCTACATCGCCGGAGAGGAGGAGGAGGTCGCCGGAGAGGAGTTCACCGAAGCATCGGAGAGGAGGAAGGAGAAATCATGAGGGAATGGGAGGAGAGGAGGGAGGAGGAGCTCACCGGAGAGGAGGGAGGAGAAACCGTGAGGGGAGGGGAGGGGAGGAGAGGAGGGAGGAGAGGAGGGAGGAGGAGCTCACCGGAGAGGAGGGAGGAGAAACCGTGAGGGGAGGGGAGGGGAGGAGAGGAGGGAGGAGAGGAGGGAGGAGGAGCTCACCGGAGAGGAGGGAGGAGAAACCGTGAGGGGAGGGGAGGGGAGGAGAGGAGGGAGGAGAGGAGGGAGGAGGAGCTCACCGGAGAGGAGGGAGGAGAAACCGTGAGGGGAGGGGAGGGGAGGAGAGGAGGGAGGAGAGGAGGGAGGAGGAGCTCACCGGAGAGGAGGGAGGAGAAACCGTGAGGGGAGGGGAGGGGAGGAGAGGAGGGAGGAGAGGAGGGAGGAGGAGCTCACCGGAGAGGAGGGAGGAGAAACCGTGAGGGGAGGGGAGGGGAGGAGAGGAGGGAGGAGAGGAGGGAGGAGGAGCTCACCGGAGAGGAGGGAGGAGAAACCGTGAGGGGAGGGGAGGGGAGGAGAGGAGGGAGGAGAGGAGGGAGGAGGAGGTTCCCGGAGAGGAGGAGGTCGCCGGAGAGGAGGAGGAGGTCGCCGGAGAGGGAGAAGGAGGTCGCCGGAGAGGAGGAGGAGGTCGCCGGAGAGGAGAAGGAGGTCGCGGGAGAGGAGGAGAAGGAGTGGAGGAGAGGAGAGGAGGAGATGGAGTGGAGGAGAGGTGGAGTGGAGGAGGTGCACCCAGCCATATATACGACATACTAATGGCGCACCATGGGCCGGTGCGCCATTAATAACTTTTTTTTTATTTTTTTTACTTATTTTGAATTTGGAAGGCGGGAAGATACTAATGGCGCACCATGGGCCGGTGCGCCATTAGTATTTTGTTTTATTTTTTTGACTTATTTTGAATTTTGAAGGCGGGAAGATACTAATGGCGCACCATGGGCAGGTGCGCCATTAGTAACTATTTTTTTTATTTTTTTGACTTATTTTAAATTTTGAAGGCGGGAAGATACTAATGGCGCACCATGGGCAGGTGCGCCATTAGTGAGTTTGAATTTTTTTTGAATTTTTTTGCCTCTCCAGATCTTAAAAGCCCCGTATCTTTTTTTCTGTTAGGTTTTTGAGGATTTTGAAAAATGTTTAACGGGGTTCCGCCCCGTTAAATTCGGATGTAACTTTTCGAGTAGATGATTTTTCATATAAAAAACTTTTTCATCCGAGTTAGTATGCAAAAGTTATGCCCATTTTTACAAATTCTCAAGAGATTTTGCAAATGAAGTCGAAATTCATATTTGCAAATTTTCCCAACAACTAGACCACATATCACATGGGAAACTTATTTTCTTTTATTTTTTTGACATTTTCATCATTTTATTTTATTTTTTTTAACTGAAAAGGCGATCCACAGGGGGGGGGTGCATTGGGTGGAAGTGGTGGCCAAGTTACTAATGGCGCACCACTCCCACGGTGCGCCATTACTAGTTTTGAAAAAAAAATAAAAAAATTGATATTTTTTTTTTGAAAAAAACTTAGTAATGGCGCACCAGTGGAAAGTGCGCCATTACTAGTTAAAACTAGTAATGGCGCACCGAGACATGGTGCGCCATTAGTCACAAATTTTTTTTTATTTATTTTTTACTTTTTTTTTCAAAACTACTAATGGCGCACGACGGATGTGGTGCGCCATTACTATGTCAATTAGTAATGGCGCACTATGCATCGGTGCGCCATTAGTAACAAATTTTTTTTTTATGTTTTTTTTCGAAACTACTAATGGCGCACCACACACCAGGTGCGCCATTAGTAATATATTACTAATGGCGCACCGAGACATGGCGCGCCATTAGAATATAGTAATGGCGCACCACATCACAGGCGCGCCATTAGTAGCCATTCCATCTATAGCCCTTTTTGTAGTAGTGTCGCGGCCACGGGGTGGCCGGTCTGCCATGTCGTGCGCTGGCGACTTGGGTGCTTCCTCCTCTAGTCGAGGCAACGTCCTACGTTTGGGGTAGCTTTTGGAGGGGCGTTCGAGTTCATACTCTTCGGCTGCAAGGACTTCAGTCCATCTGTCAGCTAGCAGGTCTTGATCAGCTCTAAGCTGTTGCTGCTTTTTCTTGAGGCGGCTTGCCGTGGCTATAAGCCTGCGTTTGAAACGCTCCTGTTCGGCGGGATCCTCAGGCACGACAAATTCGTCGTCGTCGAGGCTTGCCTCATCTTCGGAGGGAGGCGCGTAATTATCGTCCTCGACCTCTCTTTCTGCAGCACTGTCGTGCGGACTTGCTTCTCCCTCCTCCTGTGCTGAGTCCTGCTGGAGGGGGTTCTCTTCGGCACTGTCCGGGGTGTTATTATCTCCCGTGCCGGATGTTCCCTCACCGTTCCCATCTTTCGGGATGTCCACCATGTATATGTCATATGACGAGGTGGCCTTTCAGTGCCCTATAGGCGCTGGGTCATGGTCGTCTCCGGCGTCGTCGTCCATACCGTCGATGTCTTCAGAGTCGTAGTCTAGCATGTCGGTTAAATCATCGACAGTGGCTACAAAGTGGGTGGTGGGTGGGCGTTGAATTTCTTCGTCGTCCGCATCCCAACCTTCCTGACCGTAGTCTGGCCAGGGCTCTCCGGATAAAGAGAGAGACTTTAGTGAATTCAAGATGTCGCCAAAGGGCGAGTGCCGAAAGATGTCCGCGGCAGTGAACTCCATGACCGGCGCCCAATCGGATTCGATCGGCAGGGGCGTGGAGGGTTCGGAGTCCGTAGAGGAGTCCGGCACCCTGGAGTCAAGGTCTTCGCAAAGGACAGGGATGGAGTTCGGCTCGATCGCCGTAGAGATTGTAGCCCCCGAGGCGGTGTCCAACCACTCGTCCTCGATCGGGGAATCCAGCTCCGGATTAACGGTCGGAGCTGATACTAGTGCGGCCTCCAGGGCACGGTTCGGCTGCAGAGCTAGATCATGCCCATCGAGACAGTGCGGCACGCTTGGCTGCGGCTCGAATCCGTCGAAGATCAAGTCTCCGCGGATATCGGCCGTATAGTTCAAACTTCCAAATCTGACCTGATGGCCAGGGGCGTAGCTTTCGATCTGCTCCAGATGGCCAAGCGAATTGGCCCGCAGTGCAAAGCCACCGAACACGAAGATCTGTCCGGGGAGAAAAGTCTCACCCTGGACTTCATCGTTGTTGATGATCGAAGGAGCCATCGGGCCTATCGGTGACGACACAGAGGAACTCTCAATGAAAGCACCAATGTCGGTGTCAAAACCGGCGGATCTCGGGTAGGGTGTCCCGAACTGTGCGTCTAGGCGGATGGTAACAGGAGACAAGGGACACAATGTTTTTACCCAGGTTCGGGCCCTCTCGATGGAGGTAATACCCTACTCCTGCTTGATTAATATTGATGATATGGGTAGTACAAGAGTAGATCTACCATGAGATCAAGGAGGCTAAACCCTAGAAGCTAGCCTATGGTATGATTGTTGTTCTGTCCTACGGACTAAAACCCTCCGGTTTATATAGACACTGGATAGGTTAGGGTTACACAGAGTCGGTTACAATGGTAGGAGATCTACATATCCGTATCGCCAAGCTTGCCTTCCACGCCAAGGAAAGTCCCATCCGGACACGGGACGAAGTCTTCAATCAGGTATCTTCATAGTCTTGGAGTCTGGCCGTACACTACTAGGAAAAGGCCTACTAATGGCGCACCAGTTTTGCCTACTAATGGCGCATCACTGGTGCGCCATTACTAGCACGCCATTAGTAATTTTTACTAATGGCGCACCACTGATGCGCCATTAGTATCTGGTATACTAATGGCGCACCACTGGTGCGCCATTAGTATAGGCCACAGTGCGCCATTAGTATAGGCCACTGGTGCGCCATTAGTATAGGCCACGGTGCGCCATTAGTATTTTTGAATTTTGAAGGCGGGAAAATAGTAGTGGCGCACCGTCTAACCCCCACCGTGCGCCATTGCTATTTTTGAATTTTGAATTTGGATCTGGATCGTGATTTTTTTGCCCATTTTTTGCTAGTTTTTTGGCATGATA
>LR880968.1:910239242-910251158 GCA_904067115.1 Aegilops sharonensis
ATCATATGGATCTCAAAGAGACCATTGTATTGATAATCAAGAGAGAGAGAGAGAGAGAGAGAGAGAGAGAGAGTGAGTGAGAGTGAGTGAGAGTGAGTGAGACAGTGTGAGGTCGAGGGTGTGGATAAGGTGCATTACTAGTAGCGCTGGTTCTCCAAGCAGCGCTACTGCTAAGATCCTTAGCAGTAGCGTTTCCTAGAGAGAAAGCGCTAATGCTAAGATCTTTACTAGTAGCGCTTTCTAGAGAACAAGCGCTACTGCTAGGGCTAAGCATGTAAAACAGAATTGGTCATCAATAATCTTTTTGTGTAGAATCTGAATTCACAATATGAATCTCCTCCGGTTTAGGAACCGGAGAAGATTCATATTGTCGCCGTAGATCCTACACATAGAGTTCAATTAAGACCAAGTGGTTGTGATGGTTTGAGAAGCACCATATTTAAGTTGGTAAAAACCCTGTTCACGGAGCGAGGTGGGACTAAACTTGGGTGTAGCCCGCAGATCCTAGGAGCGGACTGAATTTAGCAGTAGCGCTGGTTGACAGAAAGCGCTACTGCTAACTTTAGTAGCAGTAGCACTGGTCTGTAGAAAGCGCTACTACTATACCTAGCCTACACGGCAACAGTATGTTAATTGTAGTAGTAGCGCGTTTTATAACTCCAGCGCTACTGCTATGTACATAGTAGTAGCGCCCTTTATAAGCTAGCACTACTGATAAATAGCAGTACCGCTGGCTTAAAAAGAGCACTACTACTGATGTCCTGCCTATAAGCATTTTCCTAGTAGTGAAGGCTTCCAAAGCCAAGACGTCTGCTCCTGCTAAGCCAAAGACTACCAGGAAGTTCATTGCAGCTGAAAAGAACAAGGCAGATGTGCCTCCAGTAGACTCAGAGGAAGACAATCATGTGTTGCTCAAACTTAGACCTAGGCTGCCAGCTCACAACGATGCTCATCCTCAGGCTGAGGATATGAAGATGAGGAAGGACAGAGGTCTCAGGCTATGGAGACAGAATGACCCATAAGCCGTGAGGAGAAGGACTGTGGTGGACAACAGGTTTCACACAAAGGAACAGCAGGACTTCTATCAGACTGTTCTGATCGACAAGAAGCCAATTGTGGCTGATATGAGGTATGTGGACCGGAAGTACATCAATTCAGATGAGCACAAGGACTTCTTTCCACATGTGCATGAGAACTTCACTGCCTATGGAGTGGCAGATTTTTTTGGTCAGAAGCTCACAAAGTGGAATGACGAGATGATAACGCAATTCTATGCCACAACACATTTTTATCCAGATGGCAAGATTGTATGGATGACTGAAGGACAAAGGCTTGTCTCATCTGTTGAGGAGTGGGCAACTCTTCTGAAAGCTCCAGTGGCCCAAAGAGGATGATGTGGATGTCTATGGAGTGTCAAAGAACAATCATGAATCCATGGCTAACATGTACAAGGTAATTCCTGAAGATGATCTAGATACATGGAAGGTTGGATCTATCTATTACCTCCAGGCAGGTTTGCCAACCACTAACACTATCCTGAGGCACACCTTGATGCCTAAGTCTGGAGATCATAGGATGATCATAGGATATTCCATCAACATGCTTCACCTGATTGATGAGAAGCAACCCTTCAAGGTGATGGATCTGATAGTTGAGACTATCAAGAGGACTAATGCTGACCAGAAGTGGTCGTGTGGATTTGCCCCACATATTCAGATGCTAATCAATGCCAAGTTTGGCACGGGCAAGTTATTATTGGACAGGAAGCACCTTCCCTTGCGTCCAGAGCATGAGGATAATGAGGTGGTGATGGATGAAGATGCTCCCACTTGAGTTCAGGGACATGAGAAGATAGCTGCTGCTAAGGCTGCTATGGCTGCAAAGAAGGCTGTAGAGAGCTCAGCACACAAGAGCAAAGCAGATGAGATTCTTGAAGCTACTCAGAGGATCGAGCAACGCTTGGCCAGCATTGAGCAATCTCAGGAGAGTCTTGAGAGGATTTTTTATCAGAAGATCCATGCCTTGGATGTAAAGCTGACTGAGGTGCATAACACTGTCACCAAGCTTGAGGCTGACATAGAGATAGCCAAGCAGGAGAAGGAAGATCTGTTGAGGAGCAGTGATGATGATGACCTAGCGCGTGACACTTCAAGATAGTCTGCTACGGTGCCCAAGTAACCTAGATCAGCTGCTCTTCCAGTCCAGGACACCAGGACCACTATTTCAGCTCCAACCGTCACTTCACCTCCAGCAACTACTTCAGCTCCGCCGCCAGTGTCTAGTCCACCAGCCCAGACTTCAGCAGATATGTTCGCGGATGCAGTCATATCAACTCCATCCTCATTCCAGACAGGAGCTGCTAGCAGAGCCCAAGATGACGCTTAGCTCTATGCATTTTCAAACTTTTTGGTAACTTGTTGCCAAAGGGGGAGAATTTGTATAGATCATAGGGCTTCGAGAGAGAGAGAGAGTGTGTGCTTTTGCTTTTGCGCTTTTGCTCTTCCGTTTTTCTGCGGTTTTTCGATATACTTTTGGTCATTTGAGATACCTTGAGATAATCTTATGTGTGCTACGTGTGTTTGATGCTACCGTTATGCTACCTCAATGAGTGCTTGGTCGTACTATGCTTAATCCGTGCTCATTGCTTATCATATGCTATTCTTATCTTGTATGATCACTTACTCATGTCTTGGTGTTGCTGCATGTATTTTAATCTTATCTTTTTATGCGCTCCACCAATATGTATGTGACATGGAAGAGTGACCCATGATCCTAATCAATTGTGCATTTGCATTCAAATGCAATTTTTAAATAATGCACAAATTTAGGGGGAGCTCTTGCTTATCACATACTTCTCAAAGCGACGATATTATTCATTGATTATATCTTTTGTCAAAGCTTTCATCTATATGTTGTCATCAATTACCCAAAAGGGGGAGATTGAAAGTGCAACTAATCCCCGGGTGGTTTTGGTAATTCATCACAACATATGTATCATTGAACTAATATCTACTTGAGAAATATTTCAGAGATTTCATTGATAGGAACATGACAAGGACTAAGGAATGTGGACCCCTCAAAATGCTTAGGAATCAAGTTGGCAAAAGCACAAGACTCTATTTTTGGTTTAGTGATCCAAGATCACATTGAGTCCATTGGAAAGCCAATACTATTAAAAGGGGATGAGGTTTTGATGATGATCTGGTTGCTCAAGTGCTTAGTGATAAATCTCCAAAATTCTTAGCACCTCTCACTATCCAAAACCCTAAAAAGCCATCTCGGTCCCACCGATAAAATCTTTTCGGACCCACCGAGATGAGCCTCTCGGCCACTTACAGAAACCCTAAAGTTTCGGTCTCACCGAAAGCCATTTTGGTGCTTCCGATTTCCCTTCTGCTCCCTTGTCTTCAGTTCCGGAAGAATTTCGGTCATTCCAAATTTTACTCTCGGTCATACCGAGACGGTGTTGCCAAGCCTCTGACCTCCTTATGTGTAAAATCGGAATATCCGAGTTTGCATAGTCGGTCGCACCGAGATTTGAAAACCCTAGTATTTAGTAAGATCGGTCTCACCGAAATTCTCATCTCGGTCCCACCGAGACTTCTAACATTCATATATTTGGACAGGTCAGTCTCACCAATTTTCTAACTTCGGTCTGTCCGAGTTTGTTCTGATGTGTGTAACGGTTGGATTTCGTGTGGAGGCTATTTATACCCTCCAACCCCTCTTCATTCGTGGAGAGAGCCCTCAGATAGAACCACCACTTCAACCACTCAAATCTGAGAAGCAGAGAACCACCTACCCTTGTGTTGAGATCAATTTGCTCCACTCCCACCATATGAATCTTGATCTCTAGCCTTCCCAAGTTGCTTTCCACTCAAATCTTTCTTCCACCATAGCCAAATCAGTGAGGAGAGTTGAGTGTTGGGGAGATTATCATTTGAAGCACAAGAGCAAGGAGTTCATCATGAACAACACATCTATTACCTTTTGGAGGGTGGTGCCTCCTAGACTGGTTAGGTGTCGCTTGGGAGCCTCCGTCAAGATGTGGAGTTGAACCAAGAAGTTTGTAAGGGCAAGGAGATCGCCTACTTCATGAAGATCTACCCCGAGTAAGGCTAGCCCTCCGTGGGCGTAGGCCATGGTGTAATAGACAAGGTTGCTTCATCGTGGACCGTTCGTGGGTGAGCCCTTCGTGGACTCTCGCAGCCATTACCCTTCGTGGGCTGAAGTCTCCATCAACGTGGATGTACGATAGCGCCACCTATGGGAACCACGGGAAAAATCAGCGTGTCTCCAAATTGTGTTTGCTCTTCCCCACCTCTCTTTACTACATGTGCAATATTTTACTTTCCGCTTCATATACTCTAGAATTGCATGTGTAGGGTGTTGCTTGACTTGCTAGAATTGCAAAATCTGCCTAAAACTGAAATTGGGAAAAGGCTAGGTTATTATCTTGTCAAGTAATCTAATCACCCCCCCCCCCTCTAGACATACTTTTGATCGTACACCCATCTGCCTTGGCCCACGCAGGTGGCCCCGGCGAGGAGATAAAATCAACCCGTAGCCACCAGCGCTGACTGGGCTTTGCCCAGCCGCACCCGTTGGCGGCAGCGATGGAGGAGAGAGAGGAGGTGGGGGATCCTCGGGGTGGCAGCTGGTTTACCTCCTGTGACGCCCGCGCGATTTGTTTTTCACGGACACGACATTTCATCCATCCTCCCTCTCTCACTAGTAGAAAACAGGGCTTTGGTCCAAACTCGATCTACACATTAGTCCCGGTTGCATTGCGAACCGGGACTAATGTGAGCATTAGTCCTAGTTCGAGTGGCTAGGGCGCCGGTCGGGCATCAGTCCCGCTTCAAATGGGACCTTTAGTCCCGGTTGGAGACACCAACCGGGACTAGAGGGACCGGTACCCTTTTGTCCCGGATCGTGTCTCCAACCGGGACTACAGATTAGACCTTTAGTCCCGGTTGGTGACACCAACCGGGACTAAAGGGGTTGAGGCTTTAGTATATCAAAATGTTCAGCACGAGAAGCCGGTCTCGATTTCAACAGCCGTAGGCCGTATTGCATTAGAATCCTCAAATTTCAAAAGGAAAAAAAAGTTATACTCAATTTAAGTTTTTTCGAAATTTTTCTCAAGTAGTGGTCAAACTTCTGATAATAATAAGATTGTCATATTTGGATTCCTCACATTTTTCTGATAATAATGGATATATTATTTGATGAATTGTGATTTACAAATTTAAAGATATTAATTATGCCATATTAAATGAATAAATGGCAGAAACTGAATAAAATAATATTTTACTTATTTTATTTTCATTTGAATTCAACATTATTATTACTTATTTTTTTATTTTAATAATTGTTTGGAATTCAAAAAATTAAATCATGTGAATCGGTGCTCTAAGGGTTAATAGGATTGATAGCTTACTACTGTCAGGAAAACAACAAGTGCAGACTTGGAAACTAGGGACGATAGAACTAGGAAGTTAAGCGTGCTCAGATTAGGTTAGTGAGAGGTTGGGTGATCGGCCGGGAAGTTAGACGATTTAAAATGAGTACTCTACGCTAGAGCGGTGAGGAGGGGTGATTAGAGGTTGAATTGTCAAATAATTCAAAAATTTGAAAATTAGAATAAAACATTAAAACAAATCAAAAAATAAAAAAATCAATAAATTAGATTAAGTCCCAGTTGGTGTTACCAACCGGGACTAAAAGGTTCCGTTTCAGACAACGGCCACGTGGATGCCTTTAGTCCCGGTTCATAATTGAACCGGGACTAAAAGTGAGGACCTTTAGTCCCAGATGCTTAGTTCCGGTTCCAGAACCGGGACTGAAGCCCTATTTTCTACTAGTGTCTCCGCCTCTCTAGGAGAGGTGGGCATATGGAGAAGTTGGATTTAGACGAGTAAGAGGAGAATGCAGCACGGCAAGAGCGACATGTTGAGTCAAAGGCAAGGAGGTCAGGGAAGGAGCAGAAAAGAGTAACAGTAGAGTGCAACAGCTCATCTGAGAGGTCCTCCCAGCCTTTGGAGCTGGGACGAGATGGGGTGTTGGATGTATGCACGTACGAGCTAGCAAGCATTCAATCTTAATTAATAAACAGTGCCTATGCACGTTTCGGCGTATGCACGTAGGCTAGCTTGTTCGATCGGATCGAAACGACGTAAACCAGCGACGGAAACTGGACAGAAGATTTTGCGGTGCGGACAACTTGCACCTTTTCAGGACTGCTGACTGTCGTGGATGTCGTGGCGTCGCCGGGTATCGCGTATACGCGGGTGTAGTCGAGGAAGCCAAGTAGAACGGATCATCGCTGGCGACGCTCGGGAGTCAGGGCCGTTGGCTTTGGAGGCTTGATCAAAGTTGATGGTGATGGCACGATTGGTGTCGAGGGCTTGGCCGCGTGGGCGCGTGGCGCCGCTACACCAGTATGCCTGGGCCATGCCTGCCGAGCGATTGCATCGGCCGGCTGCTCCAGTGCCCGCCTATGCATGCGCCTGCTCGTTGACTGACAGTGGCTTGCTCCTCTGATCACGGTCGCACCGCGTGGTGCGTGTGCTTCGCCGCCACATGAGCGTCTCCTTAACCATGAGTACGTGTCCACCACAAGCACCGCGAGCTGCCGTCATTGATGCCACTGAATCGGCAGCCGGATCCAACGAGAGTTGATGGAGTTCTCGATAGCGCTGCGAATATTGCACTGAGTTTCACCGGATTTTGTGGGTCGAGGGATTTATTTGGTGGCTAAAGAAATTTTTGATCTAATAGGAATTTCAAAATTTGGATCTAAACTAATCTAAAGAACCGACGAATCTTTTGATAGATCGGGTGCCGTGCCCCCGGGAAGAGGAGATTAATTTCGCCAGAGGCGGCGCGCTGCGGAAGTGATAGAGAAACCTAGGATCGGCGTCGTGAGACTAACCGCGCTGGTACCATGTGAAAAATATGAGATGACTGAATATTCGATGTTGCATTGATCTGACCCTCGTGAGGGATTATATAGAGTACATGAGAGAGGGATAGGCTTGGAGTACAAGGCAAGGTTGTGTAAACCTATTTTATCTCCAATACATATTTATTTATAACCCTCAAATATTATATCTCTAACAAGTACAAACGCAAACGATGATACACTCACGCCTAAGAATGCTCATACACTAATGGAAGTATTTTTTTCATGCATCAATTACTTTAATTTGAAGGGGGGACCTTTAGATTCGTTGTCATCTATGGTAAACCCAGACTGAACTCTGTAAGAAAACTTGGGATGCGCTTAGATATTTGAAAGCTCAAGATAATCTTTTATTAGGAGAGAGGTTTTTTGTAGCACGGGCTACATGGTACCCCTTATCATAGCCATCCAATCTAGAGCCGGTTCATGTGGATGTGTGCAATGATTCCAAAATTAGCAGCTGCACCAGCCCGACTCTGCTTAATAAGGTTACTGTTTATGACATGATGTGCCTTTGTTTCTGACTTCTCACACAAGCCCTGATGGATGTTTTTGTCCACCAGCGATAGGGTGAGGCCCGTGATAACCACTGTTGCATGCACCAGTTTCTTTACTGCAGCACGGTAATGAGTGGAGACCCGCTTCACCATGAAAAGTGGGGTCACCATGCAAAAAGATTCTCAACGTTGCATGCAAAAGTTGGTTACCTTTCTTCTCTCTCTTAATTTACAATCACAGCTTCTCTCTCCCATCACGGTCTCTCCCCTCCCAAGAATGTCGTCGCTCTATCTCATGGGAAACAATCTTTTTCTTTCTCACAGCCTCTATCTCGTGCAATTTCTCCTCTCTTTCACACGGAGGCTGTGAGAAATGTTCTCTTGTCTGCAAGTGGGAGAGACTTTGACAGAGAGCATGCATGCAGAATCTGAGTAAAGAGAAGACATGCATGGACAGAAAGAAATGTCTGCCACGTTTGTCCTCCTCTCTCTCTCTATGACTTCACATGCGGCTACAATAGTTGTCTTGTCATGTACTAGTTGCCAAGTTAGCCAGAGAGCTAATGACGCTGGCAAGGTCAGAGTATGGCCACGTGATACTGCAGATGCACAGATCTCAACAAAACACGGACAGGCAGGATAGTAAGACCCGTGGAGCTCGGCCTCCACAGAAACTTTCCGTTTTATTAGTCGATCTGTGCGGATACTTTCAATGAGGCCTTGTGTCAGTCAGAGCAGTTGGAGGGAAATGAAAGGAACATCAATCAAATGGAAGGGTTTAAGGACTGCCTGGACGTGTGCGCACTGCCGGAGATGGGCTTCTCGGGGTATCAATTTGCTTGGGACAGCAAGCGTGATCCACAGGAAAATATACAAGTTCAGCTAGATCGATCGTGCAACATGCACTAGTTATTTTATGCATTCGTTCTCTGGATCATGTGTTGAGCATGTTTTAACGGAAGAATCGGACCATATTGCACTTGTCATAACGGATCCGAGACGAGGCCATTGAGGCGTCGGACAAACTGGCAATTCAGCGCAAATCCAGGTAGGAAGAAATGTGGACGAGGCACTCGGAATATGATGCGATGGTGCGTGATGCATGGGAGCTGGTGGGTCACGGGGCGGCGGGCCAGCATGACCTGCATGGCAAGCTCGCGCGGGTCTCTGGGCGCATGCAAACATGCAGCGGCTGAAAGAACAGGAGCGTACTCCTATGCCCCTGGGCAGATGCAGTAATTAAAGGAGTGGCCAAGAAGCTTCATGAGCTTTATCTTATATAGAAGCAATAATGCCGATGCAAGGGTCTAGAGTGGAGGTTTGTGTCATTTTTTATAATGTTAGAGCATCTCCAACATAGACGCTAAATAAGCTTTAAAACACGACTTATTAGCGTGCGCGACAGTATGCGTCGCTCCAGTAGACGCGCAAAAAACACGCGTGCTAAAAACCACCCCGCGCGCAGAGAAGAACTGCGTCGCGCGCTGGTTATTTTGGGCGCGCGCGGTAAAGAAAACGCGCTTGAACTGACCAACCGCCGCCTTCCGTCGCCCGTGTCTGCTTTCGCCCCGCCGTGTGCCGCCTTCGGCGTCCTGCTGCTTCCCCCGCCGTTCCACATCGCGCGCGACTTACCCTTCTTTCCTGGTGGCCGCCGCTGCTTCCTCCGCCGGTGGCCATTCTCGAGTGCCCCGTTCCGCCGACGAACAGCGCCCGGCGGTGGTTTGCAGCTCGGCACCCACAAGGTGTTCGACAAAACGCTTCCATGGTACATGTTGCTTCTAACTTCATTTTTTAGATGAATGTGGAGCATGTTGTTTTGTAGTTTTAAATTTTAGTTTGTTTTCAAATTTGTAGATGAGTTTGTCCCACGATTCTTCTGATGAAGAAGTTAATCTTGAAGAGGAGGAGGACCTCGCAATGGTCCTAGCTATGCACATCAACAAAAAACCAAAGCACGGTGGTTCGGTTTTGGGTCGTCAGAAATTGTGGAGGGACAGGATCGATGCCGACAACAGATTGACTAGACACTATTTTGCAGAGAATCCCACATAACCGAGTCCTACTTCTGCGACATTTAAGGATGAACATCGAGTTGTTCAAACACATTGCAGAGAGACTGGCGAGGCATGATCAGTTTTTTCAGCAAAGGAGGAATGCCGCCGAAGAGCTCGGGCATAGCACCTTTAAAATGGTGGCCGCCGCTTTGCGTATGTTGGCATACGGTATTCCGGCAGATCTAGTTGATGATCACTTGCCATGGGTGAGAGTGAAGCGATCATATGTGTCAAGCGCTTCGCTGTTGGAATCAAGCAAGTGTTTGGTCCGGAATATTTCAGAGCTCCCAATGATGAAGACGCCGCAAGGCTTTTGAAGATGGATAAAGCTCGGGGGTTCTCAGGTATGCTTGGCTCAATAGATTGTATGCATTGGAGTTGGAAGAACTGTCCTAAGGGGTGACATTGACAATTCCACGGCTAGAAAAAAGGTTCCACTGTAATCCTTGAAGTGGTGACCGATCAGGAGACTTGGATTTGGCATGCTTTTTCGGAATGCCAGGATCTTTGAATGACATCATGTTGTTCAACGGTCTCCACTCATGAATATGATTGCAAATGGTGAACTACCACCGGTGCAGTTTGTAGCAAATAACCATACATACAACTATGGCTACTATCTTGCAGATGGCATCTATCCAAGGTGGCAAACATTTGTGATCCCGTTGTCGGCACCGCAAGGTAAGAAAAATCTTGATTTCCACAATGATCAAGCGGCGGCTAGGAAAGATGTAGAGAGAGCTTTTGGAATTTTGCAAGCCAATTTGCTATTGTGAGAGGACCGACTAGATTTTGGGATCAAGAGATCCTTTGGTACATCATGAACGCTTGTGTGATCATGCATAAATGATCATCGAGAACGAGCGTGTGCAAGATTTAGACTACTCACACTATGAGTTGATGGCACACCACGTGCGAGTGCGGAGGAGGGTTGAGAGGGCTGCCCAGTTTGTTGCTTCCTATCATGCCATTCGACGTGCCGAAACACATAATGAACTTCAGAAGGATCTAGTCGAGGAGTGGTGGGCATGGAATGGTCGACAAAACCCATGATGTTGTATGTTTGTTGTACTGTTATTTGTTGTACGTATTGAATTATTTGTTCTATTGGTCATGAACTGTTTGTTGTATTGAAGTTTAATTAGCTGTTTGAGTTGTAATACTATTTTTATTGATTTATTTTTGTGTGTGTTTGATCTTCTTTGTTTTACAATGAATGCAAAATGTTGTTTGTGCTTGGCGCGCGCGCTTTATTTTACCGCGCCTACTGAAGCGGCATGCTGCCGTTGTAAAAAAATTGTGCACCTGATGAAGCCGCTGCCACGCGCGGCGCGCAAAATCTATATTTCGCTGCTACAAATTAGTTTTAGAACGTCGGGCGGTTGTGCGCCTGTTGGAGATGCAGTTTTGGTTAAATTGTTTTTAGGGTGAGGCTTATAGTCCATTGTTTTTCTATGTTAAACGTACATCATTGAAACCTTAATGTAAAAATTCGGTACTTTTAGAGTTAGTCCCTCCGTTCCTAAATATAAGTCTTTTTAGAGATTTCAATATAGACCATATACGGATGTATATAGACATATTTTAGATTGTAGGTTCACACGTTTTGCTCCGTATGTAGTCCATATTGGAATCTCTAAAAAGACCTATATTTAAGAACGGAGGGAGTAATTTGCTATTTTTAAGTCATTAAATGTATTGGTAGACATTTATACCAAATAAATGAACTTGATGCCTTGAATATAGATAATGGGCCCAAAAATTCCAAATTTGAACATGTCAAATGTTTTTTTTCAAATGTAATGGTGTAGAAAAGATTGAACTCTAACTAAGGAAGGATCAGTCGCTTCACATGCAAATCTGGTCTGTTTCGTGTGCCTATAACTACATTTAATGGCTTAAATATAGCAAACGGATCAAAAAATGGCAATTTTTGACTTGATACATGTAATGATGTGAATTGAGTATGGAAAACATTTCAAGGACAAGTGCCAAATTAGCGCTCGATGCGCATGCAAATTTGACCGCCAACCAGAAAGCATAATCTGGATTGATCCTATTTGCAAATTCTAGTTATATTTGCTAGTTAGATCATAGATTCAATGGATCGGATACTTACCCAACGGCTAATGATATTGTATTGACACAATCCTCGTCGCGATCAATGGGACAACGGGCGTTGCCGGCCGCTCCCTGTTGTAGCATCGTCTCAACTACCCTCGAGCTGCTCCAGTTCATACTTCATTTGGGGAGGGAAAGTAGAGGCCACAATGCATTGTATTGGTCAGTGATGGACCGTCAAGTGGAGGCTGGTAGATGAGGAGGAGGTGCAGCCTGTGTAGTTGGCTGGTCGGGGTCTCGCAATGCAAAATGTGTGTGTGTGTGAGAGAGAGAGAGA
>LR880968.1:910285169-910296510 GCA_904067115.1 Aegilops sharonensis
TCAAACCAGCCTTGCAATCTCCATGTTTCTTTTGAAAATTGAACCACATTACCATTTCTTCTTCTGAAAATTTTATACTCAAGATTACAAATTTGGCAGGTAACAGTTCAACTCTAACTATATGTGTACCATACCTACTGACTAATAGCAGAGTCTAATTCTTCCCAAGCAGTGGCTGTCAATGTAGACTTGACATGCGTGGTTTTACTTCGCGAAGCCATTTTCTGAATTTTTGGAAGTTGGTTGCACACCATGAACTTCAGTTTTGTTATATTTTGGCAGCTAATCCCTTCAGCTATATGAATCCCTCAAGAAAAGTCCACGTAGCCATAGACTCACAACTCATAATCATTCATATGTGTTCTACATATTAGTTAGCGTTTCCTCTTTTTGTATTTGGCAGACTGCCAGTATGTATGTACATTTTGTATGTGTTGACCATGGACAGTTAGATACAAGGGTGTGTTTGGATGTGAGGCAAGGGGCAGCTCTAGCTTAGCTATGCAAGGTTATCCATTTGGTAATTGTAAGACAATAGGTTTTGGGGGAACCGGCACAACCCTCTAGGGGTGGCCTGTCACATATATATAATGAGGTGATATACAATGTTACAGTATACACATGTAAATACAGAAGCTATACAGTCTAACACCCTCCCTCAATCTTAGCCACTTCCTAAAGAATCTAGAAGGGTAAGATTGCGCCTACAAGCCTCAAACTGTGGTAAAGGCAATGGCTTGGTGAAGATGTCTGCAAGTAGATCCTTGGAAGAAATAAACTTGATCTGTAGTTGCTTCTGAGAGACACGTTCACGCACAAAGTGATAGTCAACTTCAATGTGTTTCGTTCGGGCATGGAATACCGGATTTGCAGAAAGGTATGTAGCACCGATGTTATCACACCAAAGGACAGGAGGCTGTGATTGGGATATACCCAACTCCCGGAGCAAAGACTATACCCAGATAATCTCCGAAGTGGCGTTGGCCACAGCTTTATACTTAGCCTCAGTACTGCTACGCGAGACAGTGGCTTGTTGTAATAGCCTGGCTTATTAGGGATGATAGACTACTCATATCAATAAGGAATTCCTTCTTTTCCGGGATCCCATTTGGACAGAACTCCAAAGTTAAGCGTGCTCAGCTTGGAGTAGTTTCAGGATGGGTGACCGACCGGGAAGTTGCTCCCGGGTGCGCACGAGTGAGGACAAAGTGCGCAGAAAAGACTAGTATTGATCTGTGGGGCTAGTCTAGATCCCGCCAGGAGTAACGACCATCGGCAGGTGTGTCCGGGGCGTTACAAGTTGGTATCAGAGCCGACCCTCGCGGTTACACGGATGGTTGCGGACAGGTGCGTGGTCATGTTGTTCATGACGTTTGTGACCCGTCGTGGCACCCGACATGGCACATGTACCGGACTGGAAGCACAGACGTTTGTGCCAAGAGGGAACGTTCCTGTGGCCCGACGAGGACGTCGGTTCCTCTGAGTGGGGGTGTATGTAATAGCCTGGCTTATTAGGGATGATAGACTACTCATATCAATAAGGAATTCCTTCTTTTCCGGGATCCCATTTGGACAGAACTCCAAAGTTAAGCGTGCTCAGCTTGGAGTAGTTTCAGGATGGGTGACCGACCGGGAAGTTGCTCCCGGGTGCGCACGAGTGAGGACAAAGTGCGCAGAAAAGACTAGTATTGATCTGTGGGGCCAGTCTAGATCCCGCCAGGAGTAACGACCACCGGCGGGTGTGTCCGGGGCGTTACACTTGTTTCCGAGCACTCCAGGCAATCAGGTTAGAGCCAAAGAACACAGCATAACCCCCCGTGGATCGCCTATCATCTGGATTGCCAGCCCAATCTGCATCAGAATATGCTGAAAGACAGCCAGAGGAGGACGGTCGAATATGCAATCCATGAGCCACCGTGAATCGAATGCAGCGCAAAATACGCTTAACAACAGACCAATTAGTATCACGGGGTGATTGCAGATACTGGCAGACTCGGTTAACAGCTAAGGAAATGTCCGGTCGTGTGATCGTCAAGTACTGAAGACCACCAGCAATACTCCTGTACTCTGTCGCATCATAAGAAGATAGAAGCACACCATCAACAGCAGTGAGCTTGTCAGTGGTAGACATGGGTGTAGTCTTCGGTTTGCACTTAAGCATCCCAGCTCGCTGCAACAAATCCAGAGAGTACTTCTTCTGCGTCGTAACAAGACCATCAGCCCGAGAAGTAACCTCCACACCAAGAAAGTAGTGAAGCTTCCCAAGATCCTTGACCGCAAAATTAGCACCAAGCGAGCGAACAAGCGCAGTAGCAGCCGACTGAGAGGAGCTAACCAAAATGATATCATCTACATAGACCAACAAGTACATAGTAACCTCAGGCCTCTGTAGAAGAAACACTGAGGAGTCAGCAGTTGATGACGCAAAACCATGAGCATGAAGAGCCATTGCAAGATGAGCATGCCAAGCACGAGGAGCCTGCTTCAGACCATAAAGTGCCTTGGACAGACGACATAGATGATCAGGGCGATCCGGATCAGAAAAACCCGGAGGCTGGCGCATATAGACCTCCTCCTCCAACACACCATGAAGGAAGGCATTTTGAACATCAAGCTGACGAAGAAACCAACCTCGAGTAATGGCAAGAGAGAGAAGAAGCCTGATGGTAGTAGGCTTGACCACTGGACTGAAGGTGTCTTCATAGTCAAGACTAAAACGCTGTCGAAAACCACGGGCAACCAGACGAGCTTTGTAGCGCTCAATGGACCCATCAGAATGCCTCTTCACTTTGAAAACCCATTTAGAATCAATGACATTAACCCATGATGGTGGAGGAACAAGAGTCCATGTCTGATTGCGAATGAGAGCTTGATACTCCTGCTCCATGGCCTCTCTCCAATGAGGAATGCGCATAGCAGCTTGATACGTGCGTGGCTCGGAGGATGGATCTGCAAGAGCAGCAGACATGCAGGCAGCTAACCAGGCAACTGTTCCATCATGACGTTGCTTAGGCTGAAAGATGCCACTCCGGCTGCGCGTATGTGGACGTAGAGCAGCAGCAGGAGCCATCGAAGTCGAGGGCGATGGAGACGACGCGGTCGGCGAAGAGCCAGACGTCGCCTCAGGAGAGCCAGTACCGGACGGCTCCGGGCTGCAGGAGGCCAAAACCGGTCTGGGAGAAGCCGGCCCCGATGACAGTGGCCCAGAGGCCATAGGCGAACCGAGGATGGGCGAGGCCGGCTCCGGTGACAGCGGCCCAGACGCCCTGGGCGAGACGAGGGCGGGCGAGGCCGGCCCCAGTGACGACGGCCCAGACGCCCTGGGCGAGACGGGGGCAGGTGAGGCCGGCCCAGTCGCTGTTGGCGTGACCGGGGTCGCGGGGCGCGACTGTGGCGATGCCGGCCCAGAAGCCAGAGGCGACGAAGCGGGCGACCGGACCGGGGCAGCGATCGGTCGTGCATGGGCACGGGGACCGAGGCCATGCAGGGGCACCATGTGATCGTCATGCACAGCTGAAGGCGCCGACGATAAAAGCGATGGCGACGAAGGAGGCGATGGCGCCTCTAAAATCTCCAAACGAGCCCCACGACCAGTGCCTGCACCATGGTTAGGCAACAACAGAGGAGAATATGCAACATCATCAAATTGGTCAGAAGCAACAGAGCATGAATGCGTGGGTGGTGGTTCGGCAGTGGACACAGGGAGTTTGGCAAAGGGAAATACATGCTCATCAAACACAACATCCCGAGAAATGTAAACACGATTAGTGGGCACATGAAGACATTTGTATCCTTTATGAAGAGAGCTATAACCAAGAAAAACACACTTCTTGGAACGAAACTCGAGCTTGCGCTTGTTATATGGACGGAGATGGGGCCAGCAAGCACACCCAAACACCTTGAGAAAGGTGTAGTCCGGTTGTTCATTAAGGAGAACTTCAATGGGAGTCTTCATGTTCAAAACACGAGTGGGAGTACGATTGATGAGAAAACATGCAGTGGTGAAAGCATCACTCCAAAACCGAAACGGAACTGATGCATGGGCCAAAAGAGTAAGACCAGCTTCAACAATGTGACGATGCTTACATTCTACTGAACCATTCTGCTGATGTGTATGTGGACATGCTAAACGGTGAGCGATCCCAAGCGACTGAAAAAAGGAGTTGAGGTTGCGATACTCGCCGCCCCAGTCCGACTGAACATGAACAATTTTGTGCTTGAGAAGGCGTTCAACATGTTTTTGGAACTGAACAAAAATGTCAAACACATCACATTTACGTTTGATAAGATAAAGCCAGGTAAAGCTACTGTAAGCATCAACGAAACTGATATAATAATTATGACCACTGACAGAAGTCTGAGCAGGACCCCATACATCTGAAAACACAAGTTCTAAAGGATGTTTCACCTCACGACTGGACTCCAAAAAAGGAAGTTGATGACTCTTCCGCTGCTGACAAGCATCACACACTGCTACATCTTTATTGCTAGACACACTAGGCTCATGACGACGCAAAACATGCCGGACAATAGGTGTGGCCGGGTGACCAAGACGAGCATGCCACTGTGACGGAGATACCCGAACTCCATTGAAGACGCGAGCGACGCCAGGATGCTCCAGACGATAGAGGCCCTGGCAGAGCCGCCCACTAAGAAGAATGTCCCTCGTGCCCCGATCCTTAATAAAAAGATCAAAACGGTGAAATTCACAAAGCACATTATTATCACGTGTGAGTTTAGGAACTGAAAGAAGATTACGTGTCACAGATGGAACTCGAAGAACATTGCAAAGCTGAAGACTCCTATTGGCATGTCTAGTGAGAAGCGATGCTTGACCAATATGAGAGATGTGCATACCTGCTCCATTGGCGGTGTGGATCTTGTCAGAGCCATGATAGGGTTCACGAGTGTGAAGCTTCCCCATCTCGCTTGTCAGGTGCTCTGTCGCCCCAGAGTCCATGTACCAATGGGGATCGATGGAGTAGGACTGAGTGTGTCCCTGTTGCTTCTGCGGCGCCGGACGATCAGCCATGGCGACCTGACGGGCAAAGTTACGTGTATCCTTGCCATCATTGCCAAGACCAAGAAAACTCCGCTGGAAGCGCTTGTGACACTTGGAGGCCCAGTGCCCATCGCGGCCACAAATATGACACACACGCAGACCGCCAGCCCCCGGTAATGTCGCAGTAGGAGGGGGGGCCGAGGCGGGCGGTGGTTGCAGCCCCGAAGGGGCCCGGGATGATGAAGAAGAGCGGCCACCCTTGGTGGCGGCGTTGGCCGAGAGGGATCCGTTGCCCCTGGAGCAGCGCGTCTCGACCCGTTGCTCAATGAGAAGGAGGCGGGAAAAGACCTCGTGTGCCAGCATGGGTGTCGAGTTGCCCCGCTCGTTGATGATCTCGACTAAGGCATCATACTCCTCATGTTGAACTCGGAGTCAGTGAGGGGCTGTCCAATGGAGGCCAACGTGTCGGCGAGGCCCTTGACCTTGTTGTAGAACTCAGTGGCAGTGGACTCAAGCTTCTGACACTCCCCAAGTTGACGACGGAGCGCAGAGACACGAGCCTGCGACTGTGCTGCAAACGAGCGCTCAAGAATGGTCCACGCCTCATGGGACGTCTTGGCGAAGACAACAAGACCGGCAACGGCCGGAGAGAGCGACCCCTGGATGGAGGAGAGGTTCGCCTGGTCCTGCCCTGTCCAAACACGGTGAGCCGGATTATAGACCGGACCGTGCACGCTGTCCACCAGCGCAGGAGGGCAAGGGAGAGAGCCATCGACATAGCCAAGCAGGTAATGACTCCCAAGGAGCGGAAGGACCTGCGCGCGCCAGAAGATGTAGTTGTCCGACGACAACTTGATGGTGATGAGATGGCCGAAGTTGAACGGTGGCGGCGGCTGCAATCCCATCGAGGAGACTGGCTGAGGTGCGACCACCATGGAGACAGTCGGAGGGGCAACCGGCGCGGGTGCAGGGGGCGCGGCGACCGCGGTTGGCGCCGCGAGACCCGCCATCACGGGGGACTCCGCCACCAGCGGCATAGGCGAGACGGCAGCCGCAGTGGAAGGGGTGGACGTGGTGGCGGCAGTGTGCACCGCAAGCGCCTGGCCGAGCGACGAGGGGGCCGGTGGGATGGCGAACAGGGACCCCACGCTCCGCGTCCCGACCGGCGACTGCAGGGAGGCGGCGTCCAACGGCCGCGAGAGGAGCGCCGCGAGGGAGGCCGGCAGAAAACCGGCGGCGGTGGAACCGGACGCAGAAGCACACGACATGGTGGCGATGCAGCGGTAGGGCGGCGGCGGCTGTGGTGGCGGCGGCGGCGGCGGCGGTGGTGGCAGTTTAGGGTTTTGGACGGAAACATACGTAACCTAGCGTGATACCATGTAAGACAATAGGTTTTGGGGGAACCGGCACAACCCTCTAGGGGTGGCCTATCACATATATATAATGACGTGATATACACCGTTAGAGTATACACATGTAAATACAGAAGCTATACAGTCTAACAGTAATCAAAGTAAAACTAGCTTCTAGAAGCAATCTAGCTCTCAACTGCTAAGAAACCTTGCTGATGGAAGCTAGCCGAATTGGCTCTCCCACACTAGCAAAATTAGCCATTATCCAAATAACTAGCCTTGCTTCTAGCGGCTCTTGCTGGAGCGGGCTAGATAATTCTAGCCCAGCTAAGCTAGGTGAGATAGCTATCCAAACACACACGCAGTTTTATTTTTGCATTTGTGTATTTTTTTATGCATTTGTGTATTTCTGAATGCTTGAGTGCACAAATATGTATATTTTTTTTGCAACTACCACAAGGAATGTTTTGTAGCTATCCAAACACACCCGCAGTTTTATTTTTGCATTTGTGGATTTTTTTGATGCATTTGTGTATTTCTGGATGCTTGAATGCACAAATATGTATTTCATGGCACAATTACCAGTTTTGTGTGTCAATTTTCCGCATTCCACTATGTAAAGGTGCATTATATCTCCCTACATGATGCAAGATGCTTATGCTTATATAGGCGGTGGCATCTTATGGGAAGGGAGCGGAGAAAGGGGAATGAGGTGTTGTCGAGTGGGCAGGGTCTTTCCGCAGTCGCCTTAAGTTCCACATCTACACACCAGTCGCCATGGCTTGGTAGGGCCAAATCAAAGGTCCAAGGCTATAGATGAGCTCTTTTTTATCGATGTATTTTTTTCAGTTTAGAGTTTCATTCAGTTTTGGTCGCCTAGGAGCTGTTTAAGCTGGGTTGAACAGAAAACCACAAGTTTATAGAATCTAATTTTAGTTTTTTTAGGTAATCCAAATGTGCGAAGAGGGCATTTTCTACCATGTACGGCTGACACATGTTTTTACAATGTGGAGTTTTATTTAATTTACTCCTTTTGGATCACCTATGCTGAATATTACTCCCTCCGTAAAGAAATATAACAAACGCTCTTATATTTCTTTACAGAGGGAGTACAAGATTAAACTAGGAAGAGTTTAAGCCAGGCAAAACTGAAATTGTAATTCGCCATAATCTCTGTTCAGTTAAATGACGAAGAGGACCCTCTTCGACCATGTAAATCAAACTCCATATTTACGCATGTCATACCTTCTTTGTAATTTTTTTTACTTTTTTTACCAGTATGTTTACTTACTTATAGCATGGTACTGATCAGTGTTTATACTGTTATGCACTAATCATGGTTGTTGTTACATAACCACCTGTTTGGTTCTTGACATACTTGTTCATTTGTGTTCCGCTAAAAAGGCAGAAGTATGATTGTTAGACATAACTAAAATGAATAGTGTTTGGTTCATCCCATCTATTTTAGGTTACTTTGGATACCACATACACAGCAGCAGTAATAGGTAGGGAGTGTGATTCCATCAAAATCAGGTAACAGTCGGATTGTACTTCATATTTGCTTCCACAACCTGATCTGTATTAAGTTCATCCTAGCTATTTCACATTAGTTTCAGTACCGCATACACAACATCAGTGATAGGTAGGCAGTGTGATTTCGTCCAAATCAGACAAAAGACTGATGGTACTTCATATATGCTTCCATAACCTGATTTGATAACAGTCACAGCAGCAGTAATAGGTAGGGGGTGTGATTCCATCAAAATCAGATAACAGTCGGAATGTACTTCATATTTGCTTCCACAACCTGATCTGTATTAAGTTCATCCTAGCTATTTCACATTAGTTTCAGTACCGCATACACAACATCAGTGATAGGTAGGCAGTGTGATTTCGTCCAAATCAGACAAAAGACTGATGGTACTTCATATATGCTTCCATAACCTGATTTGATAAATAACTATAGTATCAAGGGTGAGAGAATGAAGTGAAGCTTCTCTGCTCAGACTCTGCGTGCTTCCTAATAAACACCTGAGTAACCAATTGGTGCATAGCCATATCTGTTGATCCCATGTTTTCCTGGGGCCTAACAAATAGTACAAGCATGTATAGTCTACAGTTTAAGCAAGCTCAAACCCCTGCTACTCTCAATTTTTTTATTACCTTTTGGCAGCTTCAGAATTACCTAGCCAACACATATCATTCAGTTACTATCAGTGTTGTGTATCTCACCAAAAATTGATAGACATACATACACATATAGAATCATACACTGCACTTACAGTACCTCGCAAAAAAAATACACTGCACTTATAGTGTCTTCCTCTTTGTTATCAGTCATCCGCGATGAAATAAGTCAGGATCCCAAGAAAAGTGCTTCTAGACACTATGATGGAGCAGCTTGGCCTTCCGAACGCAGTATACTCAACACAGAAGGCAAGGACTGTTGGTCGTGAACACAGAAGGCAAGGACTGTTGGTCTTGACGCAGAAATTCAGTTCTATCCACCTAAGCACCAACTAAACAACAGACTTCCAAGGAAATTCAGTTCTATTTTCCACACAAACATGGTTTTAAACAGGTCTCTGCGCCATTTGGCGCAGCTGGTCATCTAGTAGGTTCAAAACTAGCTAGCCTGTGCAAGCGCACGGATTGACGACTAGTATGCTTAACTAGCTCTAAAATGACATAATATGCTTAAGAAATGACATAGTTTAGCTCCTAAATGACTTCATATGCTTAGCTAGCTCCAAAATGACATAATAACCTTACTTAGCTCCAAAATGACCTATTTAACCTAGGATTGCTCTAAAATGACCTATACTTAGCATTTTTTCCTCCAAAATGACTCAGTATGCTTAGCTAGCTCAAAAATTACATAATAAGCTTAATTAGCTCCAAAATGACCTATTTAACCTAGGATAGCTCTAAAATGACCTATACTTAGCATTTTTCCTCCAAAATGACTTAATATGCTTAGCTAGCTTAAAAATGACCTATTTAACCTAGGATAGCTCTAAAATGACCTATACTTAGCATATTTTCCTCCAAAATGACTTAATATGCTTAGCTAACTCTAAAATGACATAATATGCTTAAGAAATGACATATTTTAGCTCCTAAATGACTTCACATGCTTAGCTAGCTCCAAAATGACATAATAACCTTACTTAGCTCTAGAATGACCTTAGCATGTTTTACACCAAAATGACTTAGTATGCTTAGCTAGCTCAAAAATGACATAATAACCATACTTAGCTCCAAAATGACCTATTTTACAGATATAAGTTGCATCATAATAATCTTCACATTTTAGTTGCATCATAATAATCTTCTTCTTCTAGTCTTCTTCTTCTAACTTTCTTCTTTCCATTTTACAGATTTGCTTAAGATCACATAAGCTTGGGTTGATGGAGTGCTTGTATTTAGTTTTTGTTTTGACCTTGTGAAACTTGCTACCTATGGATGAAACTGTGTAATATTGATGAAACTATGTATATGTACGAATGAAACTTGCTACTATTGGTAACATGTGTTGGATATATATGTGTTCATGACTATTGGTAATATGTGTTGAATATGCTATATTGGTCATATAAATATATTTGTGTTTGATTTTCTGTGAAAATGAATTGATACAAGAAAAAAACAAAATTAAATGGGGCAATATAGTCACTTTGCCATCTGCTGGCAGATGGCAAAGAGCTTTGCCATCAGCTGGCAGATGGCAAAGAGCTTTGCCATCAGCTGACAAATGGCAAAGAGGCCACGTGTCATCTACATGTAAAATTTGGGCAAGCCTATTTGGGCTCTTTGCCATCTTCCAGCAGATGGCAAAGCTCTTTGCCATCTGCTGGCAGACGGCAAAGCATGCAGCCTTTGACATCTGCTGGCAGACGGCAAAGCATGCAGCCTTTGCCATCTGCTGGCAGACGGCAAAGAGCCTGCAGCCTTTGCCATCTGCTGGCAGATGGCAAATTATGCCGTTAGCCTTCTAACGGGGCTAACCCCGTTAAGAGGCTTTGCCATCTGCCAGCTGATGGTAAAGGCACAGGCTCTTTGCCATCAGCCAACAGACGGCAAAGAAGCCTTTGCCGGCAGGGTTTCAGACAAACTGTTTGCCATCTGCTAACAGATGGCAAAGCCTTTGCCATCCGCGGACCATGCCTTTGCCATCTGCCACGGCAGATGGCAAAGTGCCAGATTCCAGTAGTGTCTCCTTTTTCTTGGGCACACCTTCCAGACCCTTCCTTAACCCCTGCCCCAGTGTTCCCGGGCTAAGTACTGTACAACCCTCGCGCCCGGCTAGTTGAGCCTGTGTTGAGGTGGCATCTTCAGGCGTGTCCTGTGAGGATTTCATGAAGAGAGACTTTTTGCAATCCCTGCTACGACCTTCCTGCCGGGGCATATCATCCATATCCTCATTAGCAAGCTGATAGCCTGATTCGTCATATGGTTGACTCATCATATCTATGTCACAGTCATATGCGTTTGTATTGAGGAAACCCATAGGGTCGACCTCCGTCTCATCATCCATTCTCTGTTCTACAGGACAAATTACATCAGCCAGTACTACAGGAGCTCGTAATTGCGTAGGCGGGGTGGTGGTCTCCACACATGCTTGTTGATGTGTGGTTATTGGTGTGCTCTCAGCCGGCTCCAGACGAATAAGATTCTTCGGCCATAGCAGCAGCCAACCCTTGGAGCTTCCAATCCGTGGTGGGGTCTCATCGTCCGCTCCCACATGTTGTACTGGAGGAGGCAAATCCTCATGCCCCGATTTCACACTGGACAAGCTAACCCTGAAGTGCCCAGCAGGGATCGGCTGGTTGTGGAACGTGGGTTGCAAGGGGTCCATTATCATCCCCTTTCCCACGTTCACCTTCTGGCCTTTGATCAAGTAGAGTATGGTGCACGGGGTTTCTTTCGCTTGCAAACACATATGTCTTTGGCGTAAAACATCCGAAAGGCAAAAAAATGGAATATT
>LR880968.1:910354634-910382912 GCA_904067115.1 Aegilops sharonensis
TTTATCCTGAACACCCCAGCACTCGTGGCATGGGGGCTGAAGCCGACGACTTGCCATCTCTCAGATTTAATAAACGGCCGCACAGAAGGTAATATTTTAAATTAACAAGCGTTGCTTAGCGCATATGAACAAAGTTTTCAGCGCACAGGATAACACATTGCGAATTTACTCAATAATTACATCCCTGGGGCACTCATCCGCAATCTTGCGGGCACCCTTCAAGACAGTCTTATAGTACATTTCAGGCGTACGATATTCCTTGCCCGCTGGTCGCGCGTCAGTGATTAGCTTCTCCGCATCCAGCTTGCCCCAATGCACCTTTGCGCGGGCAAGGGCCCGACGAGCACCTTCAATACAGGCGGAGCGCTTGATAACCTCCACCCAGGGGCACGCATCCACCAACCGTCACACGAGGCCGAAGTAGCTCCCAGGCATGGCCTCTCCAAGCCACAGCCGGACTATGAGGCCCTTCATGGCCCGCTCGGCCACCTTGTGGAGCTCGATCAGCTGCTTCAGCTGGTCGCTAGGGGGCACCGGATGGCCGGCCTCAGCATACTGAGACCAGAAGACCTTCTCCGTTGAGCTCCCCTCCTCGGCTCGGTAGAATGCGGCGGCATCAGACACGCTGCGAGGCAGATCTGCAAACGCCCCTGGAGAGCTCCGAATTCGGGTAAGTAACACGTAATTTACATTCACATGCTTGCTTTGCATGAAAAATGCCTTACCCGCCGCTATCTTCCTCATCAACTCAATCTCCTGAAGGGACTTATGAGCATCGGCCTTGGCAGTTTTGGCACTTTCGAGAGCCGAGGCAAGCTCGGACTCTCGAGTCTTTGAGTCACGCTCCAAACTCTCATGCTTTTCCATGAGAGCCTGGAGCTCTTGCTGAACCACCGCCACCCGCGCCTCTTGCTTCTGTCGCTTTGCCCGTTCCGTGGCCGCATTGCGTTCGGCCGTGGACACGGCCTCCTTCAGGGTCGCCACCTCGTTCGTGGCCCCTGCAGTGCCCATGTTATCCTTGTTATTTTTTGTTGCAACCTAAATCCTTTTCTGTAAGGTACAAGTTCAAAGTGGTGTTACTCACCTTCTTTGTCCTGGAGCTGCTTCCTGGCGCGGCCGAGCTCTTGCTCGGACCGTTTGAGCTCCTGCTTCAAAGCACCGACCTCCGCAGTCAGTGCGGTAGAGGTCAGCAGCGCAGCCTGCAACCCATATTGACATAATTTTTAGGCAACCCTGCGTATATCTTCTTTTTCAGATCCTCAGTCCGGCTTTTCTTTCCGAACACCGAACTGAGCATCAGGGGCTACTATCTATGCGGTATTACATTGCATATTTTTAACTTCTTACCTCAAAGCCTGATAGAAGGCTACTGCAGGCTTCGGTCAGCCCGCCCTTGGTGAGCTGCACCTTCTGAATCACCGCACTCATAATAGTGCAGTGTTCTTCCTCGATGGAAGCGCTCTGCAGCGCCTCCAACAAATTGCCCGGCGCCTCCGGTTGGACGGAAGCCGCCGGCATCACGGTCTTGCCCTTCATTCGAAGGGGCCACCGGCCGGACTCCGGAACCACTGCGGGTTCTGATATGGAGTCCGGCGCAAAGTCCGGGAGGACGCCTTGTGGCGCCTCCGGAGCCTCCCCCTGATGGGTCCCTTCTTGGGATCCCACCTCGGCGTCCTCGGTGTCGCGAGGGGTGGAGGCGGTCGGGATGGAGTCTACATCCGACGGAGCCAATGACCCGCTCGATGAAGCGGGGAGATCATCACTGGCCGGACTACATGCAGCATGCGGCATTAGAATGACACTATGTGACGCAGAAAAAAAATTATAAATCATTCAGGAATCCGGATACTTACGATCTCGCCAGAGGCCTGGCCCTTGAAGGCCATTCTTCCTCGCCAACGTTGATGTTGGCGGAGCTGTCCGGGGGAATAGTCCTTCCCCTCTTGGACCCTTCGGCCTCTCCTGTTGGGGAAGCCTTCCTCTTCCTCTCTCCCTCCTCTAGGAGAGTGTCCTCTTTCTCCTCCTCGTTTTCGGGGGAGGAGTCCGCCCCGGAGTCGTCGGACACCTGAAAACGGGAACTCTTTCGAGCACCCGTGGCCTCCTTCTTGGCCTTTCTTCTCCGGCACCACGTGCGGTGCCGGAGCCAGCAGCCTCGCTAGACGGGCGTCTACTGGATTTTCTGGCATAGGAGCCGGGCAGATAATCTGCTCCGCCTTCCTCATCCAGTCCTGTCAAAGGAAAAGGGGAAATTAAAACCCGCATAGAGTCAAACTATGAAAAGCAAGTGTCCCGTAAAGGGGTAGAATCACTTACCTCGTTGGCTTGGCGCTGCGAGCGAAATCCGCGATCTTCAGTCGCGGATGCGGGGGCTTCGGCGCCCTTGAACAACACCCTCCAGGCACCTTCGTACGTCGTGTCGAAGAGCCCGCTCAGCGCCTCGTGCTATTCCGGATCGAACTCCCACAGATTGAATGCCCGCTCTTGGCATGGGAGAATCTGGCGGACGAGCATGACTTGGACTACGTTAACCAGCCTGAGCTTCTTCACCAGCTTCTGGATACAGGCTTGGAGTCCCGTCAGCTCCTCCGAACTACCCCACAGCAAGCCCTTCTCTTTCCAGGAGGTGAGCTGCGTGGGGATTCCAGATCTGAACTCGGGGGCCGCCGCCCATGTAGAGTCACGCGGCTCGGTGATATAGAACCACCCCGATTGCCACCCCTTGACGGATTCCACGAAGGCCCCTTCGAACCAAAGGACGTTGGGCATCTTTCCCAACATGGCGCCTCCGCACTCCGCTCGAGTGCCCTTCACTACCTTCGGCTTGACATTGAAGGTCTTGAGCCACAAGCCGAAGTGGGGCTGGATGCAGAGGAAGGCCTCGCACACGACGATAAACGCCGAGATGTTGAGGATGAAGTTCGGCGCCAGATCATGGAATTCCAGGCCGTAGTAGAACATGAGCCCCCGGACAAAGGGGTGAAGTGGAAAGCCCAGTCCGCGGAGGAAGTGGGGAAGAAAGACGACCCTCTCATGGGGCCTGGGGGTGGGGATGAGCTGCCCCTCGTCGGGCAGCCGGTGCGCGATGTCGCCGGAGAGGTATCCGGCGCTGCGTAGTTTGGCGATGTGCTTCTCCTTAACGGTGGAGGCCAACCATTTACCTCCCGCTCCAGACATGGTCGGAGAAGGTTGAGACGAGATGCGCGAACTTGGGCGCTGGAGCTCGAGTGCGCGGAGATAGATAAGCAAAGGAGGAAGAAGGCGTAGGTGAGAAGGTGAATCCTTATCCCTTATATGGGCGGGCAAAGTCTACGCGTCCCCCACCGGCCTGGTAAAACTCGCTTATCTCCCAAGCGTCACCATCAATGGCGCGGTTGGGTTACCCATGTCCGTATCGATGAGAACTAGCAGGGTGACCCGCGCATTTGCGCGGCTAGCTATTCTCATTTTGTTTGGGTTATGTTTGTTTCTCATACCTTTTCTCAACACAGGACAGACGCAGACGCTCATACATATGTACATAAACTCATCCTTATCAATGCACGCACACACATCCTACCCCTATGAGCACCTCCGAGAGTCTGAGCTGGCACATTTGACTTGAACTCTGGTGGGCAGGGGATACCACTGTTCTCCTATTCATCCAACCACAGGTTGGTTCGCTATTTTTGTGTTAATGTTATGTCATGTCTCGAGATGCCCACCTTTATGTTCATACAACTCTATTTACATCAACCGACTGTCCATCCATTGATATGAAATTTTGGTGTTTATTAATCAAATATTTTGAAGGCATTACTTCACTCGCTCTCATTGTGGTCATTTTTAATCATGTCCATGTCGTTCTACTACAATTAGTTACACTTTCATGGTTTGATGCTCTCTACAATTATTGTTTGCAGCCCCAAAATAATTATTATTTCATTGCATACCATGCTTATTCATGAATATATATACCACGCTCGCACTGATCTTTTGTTTTCCTACCATGTACTGTTCATCCAATGTGCGCGGTTCTTATAAGATTTTATTTTTCCTAATTAAACACTTGTATATTTTTCTCAGTTATCATGAAATCTGCTAGTTACCAGCAATTCATTTATACCTATGTTCATCATTATTCTACTCTTGCCTACATGTATCGCTATTTCATATACACATATAGTGGATCTAGAATTTTCAAAATAAAAAAGTCAATCTTGTATATTTCAGAAAATTCCTATATAAGCAGGTCAAATTTCTAATTTCATCGTTAATATGCTTATTTAGGAATTTAAAAAAGAAATGAATATGGTGATCCATAATACTCCCTCCGTCTCAAAATAAGTGCCTCGACTTGAGTACAACTTAAATAAGCTTCTTGACTTCAGTATAACTTTATACTAAAGTTAGTACGAAATTGAGACATTTATTTTGAGACGGAGGGAGTAGTATATTCAAAGTTTGATAAAGCTAACCGGGCCTCCCGCCTGGTGAGGGAGTACAAAATAAGTGTCTCGACTTGAGTACAACTTAAATAAGCTTCTTGACTTCAGTATAACTTTATATTAAACTTAATACAAAATTGAGACATTTATTTTGAGACGGAGGGAGTAGTATACTCAAAGTTTGATAAAGCTAACAGGGCCTCCCGCCTGGTGAGGGAGTAGTAAATAGTGTGTCCATTCTCATTTTTGCCTTTTTAGATAATAGACAAATATATTTATTTGTAAAATTCTACATAATGAACAACTATATGTGCATACAAAATAATGCTTCAGATTTTTTAGCAACAAAGTAGGTATTTTTAAGTGGGCTACAGCAGTCGACAATTATGTTTGCGGCCAAAATACATTAGTCAATTTTGACATACATGCACGTGTTGTCGCTAGCATCTATGGAGTACTTTTCTTAACCTGCAGGCAGATACTGTTTTGTTTTTTATTTAGGGGAGTTGGATTCTCTTCGATTGATTGAGTTGGTAAAGGAATAATGCAGCGTGCCTGAGCAAGAATGCAGCGTGCGTGATTGAGATCAAGCGTGGGAATTCTAAGCGTGTGTAATAGGAATCTTTATGGAGCGTGCGTGCCTAGAACTCTTGGACGCTTGTGGGTTTCTTTTTCTTTGATTGAGATCCAGCTAGGTGTCTACGATCCTGTACAACACATAAACTGTGTCAGACATGGTTGTTCATACTATATGGTAATCCATAGGAAGTTCCCCTAAAATAAAAATCAATATGAAGCCTACTTTTTTTTATGGAAGCGTAGATGAGATCTATGTTAAATCACATATTGAATCTAAACCGTTGAAATCTCATAACTTAACATTGATACATCTTAACCGTTCGTTTTCTATCGTCTTAATAATATAATAGATCCCGGATTAAGGGGAAACACGATCTATGCTTCGACAAGACGTGCCAAGGAAATCGCTTCGCTAAACGCGCTGAGGTGGTAGAGTAAAAACAATTTAAATAATGGCTTGGTAGTGGCGTGATGTCATGCCGCAGAAAACGTCAGCAGATTGAACTTGTGTATATATTATTCTCTCTACGGTGGAATGTGGAATTTATTTTGCAGAGCCGGACACTATCCTAGTGTTCACAATCTTCTATCATTCGGAGGAGGAACCCGCCTTGCAATGTCAAGCAATATACGTGCCGGACTTATCGTCATTGAAGCCTGGTTCAGGGGCTACTGAGGGAGTCCTGGATTAGGAGGTGTCCGGATAGCCGGACTACCATCATCAGCCGAACTATCATGGGCCGAACTATCATCATCGACCGGACTCCAAGACTATGAAGATACAAGATTGAAGACTTCGCCCCATGTCCGGATGGGACTTTCCTTGGCGTGGAAGGCAAGCTTGGCGATACGGATATGTAGATCTCCTACCATTGTAACCGACTCTATGTAACCCTAGCCCTCTCCGGTGTCTATATAAACCGGATGGCTCTAGTCCGTAGGACAGAAGAACAACAACCCTTACAATCATACCATAGGCTAGCTTCTAGGGTTTAGCCTCCTTGATCTCGTGGTAGATCCACTCTTGTAAACATCCACAATATCAATATCAATCGAGCAGGACGTCGGGTTTTACCTCCATCAAGAGGGCCCGAACCTGGGTAAAACATCGTGTCCCTTGTATCCTGTTACCATCCGCCTAGACGCACAGTTCGGGACTCCCTACCCGAGATCCGCCGGTTTTGACACCGACAACGACGAACCTCTTGTCACCTCCATAATCGAGAAACATATCCTTATTCCACTAAGGATAATTTTGACCAATGTTCAGTGATCTACTCTTAGATCACTATTGTACTCCCTTGCCAAACCAGGGCAGAGTATACAATAGGTCCGGTCCATAGCATGGCATACTTTTATAGGACCTATGACTGAAGCATAGGGAATGACTTTCATTCTCTTTCTATTTTCTGCCGTAGTCGGGATTTGGGTCTTACTCAATTTCACACCTTTGCAACACAGGCAAGAACTCTTTCTTTGACTGTTCCATTTTGAACTACTTCAAAATCATGTCAAGGTATGTACTCATTGAAAATCTTATCAAGTGTCTTGTTCTATATCAATAGATCTTGATGCTCAATATGTAAGTAGCTTTACTGAGGTCTTTCTTTTAAAGAACTCCTTTCAAACACTTCTTTATGCTTTCCGGAAAAATTCTACATCATTTATGATCAACAATATGTCACTCACATATACTTATCAGAAAGGTTGTAGTGCTCCCACTCACTTTATTGTAAATACAGGCTTCACTACAAGTCCGTATAAAACTATATGCTTTGATCAACTTATCAAAGCGTATATTCCAACTCCGAGATGCTTGCACCAGTCCATAGTGGATCGCTGGAGCTTGCACATTTTGTTAGCACCTTTAGGATTGACAAAACCTTCTGGTTGCATCATATATAACTCTTCTTTAAGAAAACAATTAAGGAATGCAGTTTTGATATCCACTTGCCGGATTTCATAAAATGTGGCAATTGCTAACATGATTCGGACAGACTTAAGCATCGCTACAGTTGGGAAAATCTCATTGTAGTCAACACCTTGAACTTGTAGAACTTGAAGAGGTAATTGTACGTTCTCCCGAATTGGAAAGTAGTTTATCACAGAAATCAGTTCCAGTGATTCCTACACCAATTAGTGACAAAGCTAATGATTGTGATCATGAAACTTCAGATCAAGTTACTACCGAACCTCATAGGTCATCCAGAGCACGGTCCGCACCAGAGTGGTATGGTAATCCTATTCTAGGAGTCATGTTAGTAGACCATGGTGAACCTACGAACTATGAGGAAGCGATGATGAGCCCAGATTCTGCGAAATGGCTTGAGGCCATGAAATCTGAGAAGGGATCCATGTATGAGAACAAAGTGTGGACTTTGGTGGACTTGCGCGATGATCGGCAAGCCATAGAAAATAAATGGATCTTCAAGAAGAAGACTGACGCTTACGATAATGTTACTGTCTACAAAGATCGACTTGTTGTGAAAGGTTTTCGACTATGATGAGACCTTCTCACCCGTAGTGATGCGTAAGTCTGTCTGAATCATGTTAGCAATTACCGCATTTTATGATTATGAAATTTGGCAAATGGATGTCAAAACTGCATTCCTTAATGGATATCTTAAAGAAGACTTGTATATGATGCAACCACATGGTTTTGTCGCTCCAAAGGGTGCTAACAAAGTGTGCAAGCTCAAGTGATCCATTTATGGACTGGTGCAAGCCTCTCGGAGTTGGAATATATGCTTTGATAATGTGATCAAAGCATATGGTTTTATACAAACTTTTGGAGAAGCCTGTATTTACAAGAAAGTGAGTGAGAGCTCTGTAGCATTTCTAATATTATATGTGGATGACATATTGTTGATTGGAAATAATACATAATTTCTGGATAGCATAAAAGGATACTTGAGTAAGAATTTTTCAATGAAAGACCTCGGTGAAGCTGCTTACATATTGGGCTTCAAGATCTATAGAGATAGATCAAGACGCTTAATTGGACTTTCACAAAGCACAACGGATATATGGACATACGACAACGCATCGATGCGTTGCTAAAGGGGGGTTTTTGTTGTAGTGCATATGTGTGTGGATTACACAGATTTGAACAAGGCTTGCCCAGCTAATCCCTTCGCCCTCCCTCGTATTGATCAAATCATCGATGCTACGGCGGTTTGTGAGCGTTTGAGTTTTTTGGATGCTTATTATGGTTATCATCAGATCAAGATGGCAGTCAAGGACCAGGAGAAGACAACTTTCATCACTCCCTTTGGAGCCTTCTGCTATGTATCTATGCCCTTTGGGCTCAAGAGTGCCCAGGCAACTTATCAACGTTGCGTGCAGAATTGTCTTCATACTCAGATTGGGCGCAATGTTCATGCCTATGTGGACGATATTGTGGTCAAGTCCAGGAAAGCAGAGACACTCATATCTGATTTGCGAGAAACCTTTGACAATCTGAGAGTTTATAAAATGATGCTCAATCCGGCTAAGTGTGTTTTTGGTCTTCCGGCAGGCAAGCTCTTAGGCTTTCTGGAGTCTAACAGAGGTATTGAGGCTAATCCGGAAAAGATCAAAGAGATTGCATCCTTGGCTAAACCGGCGTCCATCAATGATGTCCAGCGACTGGCGGGTCGTATTGCGGCTTTGAGCCGGTTTATCAGCCGTCTGGGAGAGAGGGCAATTCCTCTGTATCAGATGTTGAAGAAAACAGACAATTTTGTCTGGAGCGATGCAGCTAATACGGTGTTTGAGGACTTGAAGCGATAGTTGGCTGAACCGCCAGTTCTTGTTGCTCCTGTTGATAAGGAGCCACTACTGTTGTATGTGGCTGCTAATGCCCGGGCTGTTAGTGTGGCCATTGTGGTGGAGCGCAACGAGGCTGGGAAGGAGTACCCAGTTCAAAGGCCGGTTTACTATATCAGCGAAGTGCTCATCGAGTCAAAGAAAAGATATCCGCATTGGCAGAAGCTGGTGTATGGGGTGTTTATGGCAAGTCGGAAGCTTAAACAGTACTTCCAAGGTCATCCCATCACAATGGTCAGTTCTGCTCCTTTGGGGGATATAATCCAGAACAGGGAAGCAACTGGCCGGGTTGCTAAGTGGGCTATTGAGCTTGGACCACACGATTTGAAGTATATGCCTCGCACAGCTATCAAGTCCCAGGCTCTTGTGGATTTCATCAACGACTGGACCGAGTTGCAGGCACCAGAAGATAAACCGGACATCACATACTGGACTATCCACTTTGATGGGTCCAGGCAATTGGAAGGCTCAGGAGCTGGAGTTATCATTACTTCCCCTCGATGTGATAAAATTTGTTATGTTGTTCGCTTAATGTTCCCTTGTACTAACAATGCAGCTGAGTATGAAGCCTTACTCCATGGTCTTCGAGTGGCCAATGAGATGAACTTAAGCCGTGTACGATGCTTTGGAGACTCAGACCTGGTAGCCCAGCAAGTTTCAGGTACTTGGGATTCCAAGGATCCACTCATGGTGGCTTACCGACGAGAGGTGGATATTGTTGCTGGTCACTTTAAGAGATATCAAGTGGAGCACATTGATCGGCGCAAAAATGAGGCGGCTGACGCTTTAAGCCGGCTGGGATCTCAGCGTAAACCGGTCCCACCTAACACCTTCCTAGATGTCTTGCATAACCCGTCGGTTCAGTTGCCTACAGAGGAGGACCTCGCCATTCCTGATCCGGAGGCACAGTTGGTGGCCGCTTTACATCTTACTCCGGATTGGACGGTTCCGTACTTGGCATATATGAACCGGGGCGAGTTACCTGATGATGAAGTTCTGGCCAGACAGATAGTCGGGCAATCCAAGTCGAGGACAATTGTCAATGGCGAGTTGCATCATCGCAGTGTTTCAGGGGCGTTTCAGCATTGCGTCTCTCCTGAAGAAGGATGTGAGATTTTACGCGAGATCCACGAAGGAGATTGTGGTCATCACGTCGGTTCAAAATCCTTGGTGGCTAAAGCTTTTCGTCATGGTTTTTACTGGTTGACGGCTCATGCTGATGCAGAGGACCTGGTAAAACGGTGTGATGGTTGTCAGAAGTTTTCACGCCGAGCTCATGTTCCGGCTCAAGAGCTACGGATGATACCAATAACTTGGACGTTTGCTACTTGGGGGCTTGATATGGTGGGTCCTTTCAAGCGATCAAAAGATAAGAAGACCCACCTGTTGGTGGTCGTTGACAAGTTCACTAAATGGGTTGAAGCGGAGCCAGTAAGCAAGTGTGACGCAGCCACGGCGGTTCAGTTCATCAAAAAGGTGATCTTCCGTTTTGGTTTTCCACATAGCATTATCATGGATAATGACACGAACCTCTCTAAGGGCGAGATGGAGGAATTTTTGTCAACGAGAGCACATCCGGCTTGATGTAGCGTCTGTGGCTCATCCCCAGTCTAATGGTCAAGCCGAGCGAGCTAATCAGGAAATTTTAAAGGGTATAAAGCCTCGGCTTATGGTCCCCTTGAAGTGGTCGACGCCGGGTTGCTGGGTGGAAGAACTACCGTCTGTATTATGGAGCATAAACACCACCCCAAACCGGTCTACAGGTTATACGCCTTTCTTCATGGTTTACGGAGCAGAGGCGGTACTCCCAGTGATATTCGTCATGACTCGCCTCGGGTTGCCAATAATGTTGAAGTAGACAACGAGCAAGCACGTCAAGAAGCATTGGACCTGTTAGATGAGAAGTGGGATATGGCTTTGGCTCGTTCGGCGATTTACCAGCAAGACCTGCGGCGTTATCACAGCCGCCGGGTTAAAACAAGAACCTTTCAAGAAGGCGATTTAGTGCTCCGGCTCATCCAGGATCAAACCGACATGCACAAGTTATCCCCACCTTGGGAAGGGCCCTTTGTGGTCAGCAAGAATCTTCACAACGGATCATACTACCTCATTGACGTTCGAGAAGACTCACGCAGTTCTGAGGAGGAGACCCGGCGGCCGTGGAACATAGCTCTCCTTCGGCCTTACTACACTTGAGCCATAGGCTCTCACTATGTACATATTATGACAATGTATATATTATCTTCAATATAATAAACCGGCATCCTTGCTACAAGCAGGGCCTCTGCCGTTCTTCCAATATTTCTTGGTTACAAGGGGGCTTCTGCTTTCAAAGCGATGATCCGATTTATCCATTAAACCGACTATCATGCCATCATACAGCTTGGGAGATTCACACCCAAGGGGCCAAAGAGAGTTCTGTTGCTAAAAGCACGACTCAAACATAGGCACCCATTGAGCACTGCTCACAAAATTACATGGGGGCTCTTTGTGTAAAGTAACAAAGAGTTTGAAAGGACCCTTGTAATCGGGTATCGACCCACGGCTTGGAAGCCTGGTGTATTCACCTAAAACCCCGGGTTAACCTGCCTTCATCAAGTAAGCCACTCCTATCCAGGTAATCCTGGCATGACCCGTCGAACGTTTGACAAGTTACTCTCATTGAGAGCCTGAACTTGCCAAAGTTAAAATGACGATTGGTTAGTTGGAGGCCCATCTTAAAAGGCTTTGTCAAATGGTTTAACTCAGCGGCCTGGCAGCCAACAAAAAGCCTCGAATTTGGGCCTGGCAGCTCTCGAAAAGCCTCGACTACAAGTTTTTATTTGTTTGTCTTTGCAATTTTTATCCTTATTTGATCACCTTTTAAGGTAAGCCGACATCTCTTGATCCGGCCCGGCTATATGCCTCCATCTCGACCCGGTGTTTCTTAACCCGGTGCGGCTTACAGCTATTATCTGTTAAAGCATATAATGAATGGTGAACCGGCATCTTTCAAACCAGTCTGGCTTTGACTACCTGTCGCCAGTATAATCATCCGATGTTCATCACAACCCGGTTCTACTTCATACCAGCACTGCATGGTGGAAGTTGGGTATTCACCCTTACTACAATCAAAGTTGGTAAACAACAGCATAATTTCATATCAAAGGTATGATATATTTTTGACTATTTTTTGCAACCATGGTTGTCTACCAGGTTGTCTGTTGGGCATTTTGACCCGTCCGGCGGTAAACCGCCCGGGTAGATCTTTTTTATGCAGACACAGGGATTGCATAATATTATGAAGATATATAAGCCAGCACTAAAATTATCACGGTGGATCAAACAGTTATATCCCAGCGCATGATGGCACCAGATCAAAGTATTTCAACTAGCCTATTTCAAGGCGCTTTAAGGCCCAAAATAAGCAATTGTTTTTTACACAGAACACAATCTGTGCCTATCAACTCAGTTACCGATTTAAGACTCATTGCCGGGTTGACGAGAAGTTGATGGATCTTCTGGTGTCGGTTCAGCCTCCTCCTCCCCATCCAGTGGCTGGAAGTCAACGGTGGTCCAGTCAATCTGGGTTAAAGCTTGAAAGACAGCTTCTTCACTTATAAGTTCGGACGTATCAACGTCAGGAGCGTAAGTGTGCTTACGGATTGGCGGGATAAGATTTTGCACTTCCTTCACAACAGTGTCAATCCGTTGGTTGTTGGCATCATAGAAGGACCAATGAACAGTCAAATTAGCCTCTTCCGCCAATTGACTTGCCAGAGGATGCATCTCCTTTGTCAGGACTTTGAGGGCTTCATTATCAAATTTTGCCCTGTTTTCTTGTTCACCAGGAAAGCCCTTGGCAATATCAACTGGATCCAGATCAGCTACCCATGCTTTGGCTCGGGTAAGTGCCAACAAAGCGCCAGCCCTGGCAGCGGATCGCTTTTCATCTCTTCTATCTGCGCCAGTGTCATGGATAACCTTGCTAGAGTATCCTTGATCAATGTTGGGGTCGGTTTGTTGTATGAGGCTGCACAGATAACCCGTTGGGCACCGGTATACAGCTGCTCTATCAAAGTATATGCTGCCTTCAGCTTCATCCGCATGTCAGAGCCCAGATGAGCAACACGGCTACCTATAACGGTTTAAGATTTTGATGTTAAACCGGCAATTTCAAAAATGATTACTTAAGCAGTCTTGGCAAGAGTATTTACCAAAAATTGCAGAGGTCATGGCGTTTACTTGGCGCTTCAACCCAGTTAGCTCTTCTGCCACCGGTTTAAGAGATGCCTTCGTGTCTTCAGCCCACTTCAGCAATGCAGTCTTTTCAGTTTCCCAGTTGGCACGCTCAGTCTTGAAGCTGTCCTTTAGTTGTTCCATAGCTGTTAAAGCGCCTTTCAGCTCTTCTTTAGCTTTGGAAGTTTCTGCTTGTTGAGACTTGATATTTTCTTGAAGATCAGCAATTTGAGAACCTTGGTGATTTATATCAGCCTGTCACAGCCAGAGAAGGAGCATGTTAATATTTTTATCAAAAAGTCCCAAGCATATAACGAGTTATACACTTGGCACTTGGGGGCTAATGTGGATTGCTTCTTTACTACTGATTGTTTTTAGTCCCAAGGATCAATACAAGTTATAAATCTTGGCACTTGGGGGCTAATGTGTGTTTGATCAGAAAGTACACAGGCAAGGGAATTAATAAACTGCAGTATGGAACATAGAAGTCCCGGTTTGTCTTCGAGAGACAAACCGGCCCTTGGGGGCTACAATGCAGTGAATATACAGAATAAGGACGAAAGTGTTTAGAAAGATTACCTCATAGTGCTCCTTCATCATATTCACCAAACCAGCTTCATAATCTCGGCTTGTGTACAGGCGGCTCAGGAATCCGGAATGAAGTTCTTGGGCAGAAAGATTAGCATAGCTTGAAAAATCTGTCTTCCCTTTCCCCTTGCCCATTGCAGCAAATTCCTCCTTGGCAGTATGCTACGATAAGGCAACCGGATTGCCTGGGGCAGTATGACTAGTACCGATGATAATAACATCATCATCGCTGCCTTTTGACGGGCTCGGTGGATTGACAATATCCCTTGCTGGGCTCAGCGGGTTAACAGTTGGGCTTGGAGGCGTAGCAGCTGGACTCGGCGGGTCAGTAGCTGGGCTTGGAGGCGTAGCATGCAGACTTGATGGATCAACATGCGTAGCCGGGTCATCTCCCGGCGGATTAGCATCAGTAGCTGGATCCTGTGGGGCAGAGTCATCCATGACAACATTAGTGTCTCTACTGGCACCTTCTGGAGTCTTTTTCGGTTCAACTTCATCAGTGGTGCCACTGGTTTTAGCTTTCTTGCTCAGACGGGCGTTGGCGCTACAATATCAAAGAAAGGATTAGTATGGTAAACTGACGCATGAAAAAAAAAAGCTGAAAGGCAATACTTACCCAGCAACGGTCTTGAGGGGAGGCAGTTGCGTGGTTGATGAGTTGCCAGATGAATTAGAAGTTACCTGATAATTTGAATCGGACGGATTAAGTGGGTATCGGAAGCAACCCGCCAAGGGATAAGGCTTATTAAGAGACGAAGAGACCTCTGGACGACGTTTCCGGGGTGGAGTGTCCGGTAAACCAGAGGAAGTGACCTGTTGGCCGCTATGCCGGGTTGTGCGACGGCCTTCATCTTGTTGTGTCTTCAAAGCAAATTTTGGACCCAAATTAGCAAGAGGGTGAGAGCATTTTACTTTCCGAACTACACGGTGAAAATTTTGAACCGGCACATGATCTGAATCGGAGGAAAGGGAGATTACCTCAACATGATCAGCGCTACTAGCTTCCGCTTCATCCTGGTAATGGTCGTTGTCAATAAGGTGTACGAAAAATAAGCCAAGGGAGTCAAGTGCTACCTCTTGGTCTGAGTCTTCAATATCTTCGAGCAGATCAGCAGACTCGCCGGTTTTCTTCTTGGCTGGTCGCTTTGTGACTTTGCTCTTGGCACGAGGAGCCCTGGCCGGTTTATCTTGAGTTTTCCTTTTTCCAGAAAGAACTATTGGCCTGCAGAATTAAACAAAGGATTATTATATCAGTGTTAAAGCAGAGATGGATCAAAAAAGTACAAGGTTAAAGTTTCTACCGCTGGCGGTTTGTTGGAGGCATAAAAAGGGCGCAGCCCCTTTTGGCTGCATGCGGCGATCGGTTCGTCAAGCATCTTCTTCACACTTTCAGTGACTTCATCATCAGTCATCTCTATTTCGTTAAACTGTTGAGGATCCTTGGCGTCGCCGTTATATTCGTACATCAATCCGGAGCGGCGGCTTAAAGGTAGGATACACCACGAAACCCAACAGCGGACGAGATCAACACCAGTCAAACCATTAGCAAGGAGAGCCCGAAGCCTGGTGAGTTGAGGTGCATAATCTTGTCGTTCTTTGGCAGTTAATCGTGGAGGTAACGGATGGCCATTGCTAAGCCGGTGAGCGCGGTAGCCCGGCAAAGTATTTTCTCCAGCAGGGGTAGTGTTCTGACAATAAAACCATGTTTGGTTCCAGTCTTTAGGATGGTTGTGAATCTTGGCATGAGGAAAATCAACTTCTTTCCTTTTTTGAATCGACACACCACCAAGTTCAGTATTGGGGCCGTCAGAGAACTCAGTTCGGTGGTTTATGTGGAAGAAATCCCGAAAGAGATCAACAGTTGGTTCTTCTTGAAGGTAAACTTCACAGAACACTTGGAAGTTGCATATGTTGGACACAGAATTGGGTCCAATATCCTGAGGTTGGAGTTGGAAGCTGGCAAGTACATCCTAGAAAAACTATGATCCGGGAGGGCTGAATCCCTGGGTTAGATGTTGCATGAACATGATCACTTCTCCATCTTGAGGTTCAGGAGGGCACTCGGGACCAGGGACTCGCCAATGGAGGACATTTTTCGAGGCTAAAGCACCAGTCAGAACATATCCATTGATTTGCGTTTCTGTGATCCGGGAAGGAACCCAGTTGCAAGCGGTGAATTGCTTGGCCATTTTGGACAAACTGTAAAAGAAAAGTAAAGGCCGGTTTACGATTGCAGGTTGATGTGCACTAATCGGAGTTAAACTGGGGAATTTGATCAAGGCATATAGGTGAGTTAAACCGGAAATTAGTACTAAAATCAAGATGGCAGTTTAAGTGAGGGCTAATGGCATATGGCGGATTATCAACTGCTAAAAGTTAAACCGCCCTTAAATAGAAGAGACAGAGATCAAATTTACTAAGTGTTTGCAGAAACAGGTTTCACAATATGGCAGTATAATTTTGGATCTACCATGGATCAGTAAAGAAAAAAAATTCTGAGCCATAGAATGGCGCTAAGAAGAACGGAGAAGGTCCAGATAGAGTTTTTTCCAAGGAACAGCAAGATGCTGTGTTGCGGTAGACTAAGGTTATGTATCTAGCCGCAAAAGAAAAACAATCGGGCCTAGCTAAAATGCAGTAGAGATGCCAAGGGAAAAGGTGACCGGTATTGACGAACGCCAATGAACAGGGAAGAACATGAAACACTAATGGAGATCTAGCGTTAAGGGAAGGAATCTTACCAGGGCCACGCCGCAGCGGAGGAGTATCGCAGAGAGCTCTTGAACGAACAGGGTGATGCAGCGGCCTGGTCGATGCAGATTCAAGGATTGATGGCGGCGGCGGCGGGGCTCGAACTCTTTGGTTCGTGAGGAGGAAGACAAGAGGAAAGGTGGGAAAATGGAAAGACCCCCGGCCCTATTTATAAAGGCAAGAGGATAAAACAACGGGCGTGAAAATCGAGGGGCCTGAGGCGGCAAAAGAGGATGCAGTTGTTGCCTTGATCTTCGGGAGTAATTAGTGAAGGGAATCTTTTTATGCAGAGATGACATCATGACGATTTATTGCAGTGACATAAGGTGATGTCATGGCGGTACACCGAAGTTTACAGGGAGAAGACAACATGGCGGTTTACGGAGAATCATTACAAGATGTTCATGGAATTTTCCTAAGGGTTGAAGATTGGAATGAACAGGTTCAAATCAATTTGGGGCCTAATGTTGAGGATATAACCACTGAGTATAAACCGCCCAGGAGGGGCCGGTTCAGGCTCAGCAATACTGAAGCCCATGAAGACAAGAAGATGGCGCTTTACGAATAAAGGTTAAAGGCCCAGAGCCCGGAAGCGGATTAGGGCCCATAATGATAAACCGCCATAATTGTTTACTTGTATTGTAGGCTAGGGAAAGGGAGAGACCGAGCCGAACACTTGTATGAATCGGGCCTCGGGACTCTGTAAACGGGCCGGGCGTCAACCTGTGTATATAAAGGGATGACCCGGCGGCGGTCTAGGGACGACAGACAACAACTCGAGACCCAGGCAAGCGTATTTGCTCCTTGGTCATCGAAATCCCAATAATCCCATCACAACTAGACGTAGGCTTTTACCTTCATCGAAGGGTCCTGAGGGAGTCCCGGACTAGGGGGTGTCCGGATAGCCGGACTATCATCACGGCCGGACTCCAAGACTATGAAGATACAAGATTGAAGACTTCGTCCCGTGTCCGGATGGGACTTTCCTTGGCGTGGAAGGCAAACTTGGCGATATGGATATGTAGATCTCCTACCATTGTAACCGACTCTGTGTAACCCTAACCTATCCGGTGTCTATATAAACCGGATGGTTTTAGTCCGTAGGACGAACAACAATCATACCATAGGCTAGCTTCTAGGGTTTAGCCTCCTTGATCTCGTGGTAGATCTACTCTTGTATTACCCATATCATCAATATTAATCAAGCAGGAGTAGGGTATTACCTCCATCGAGAGGGCCCGAACCTGGGTAAAAACATCGTGTCCCTTGTATCATGTTACCATCCGCCTAGACGCACAGTTCGGGACCCCCTACCCGAGATCCGCCGGTTTTGACACCGACATTGGTGCTTTCATTTGAGAGTTCCTCTGTGTCGTCACCGATAGGCCCGATGGCTCCTTCGATCATCAACAACGACGCGGTCCAGGGTGAGACTTTTCTCCCCGGACAGATCTTCGTGTTCGGCGGCTTTGCACTGCGGGCCAATTCGCTTGGCCATCTAGAGCAGATCGGAAGCTACGCCCCTGGCCATCAGGTCAGATTTGGAAGTTTGAACTATACGGCCGATATCCGCGGAGACTTGGTCTTCAACGGATTCGAGCCGCAGCCAAGCGTGCCGCACTGTCTCGATGGGCATGATCTAGCTCTGCAGCCGAACAGTGCCCTGGAGGCCGCACCAGCATCCGCTCCGACCCTTAATCCGGAGCCGGATTCCCCGATCGAGGACGAGTGGTTGGACACCGCCTCGGGGGCTACAATCTCTACGGCGATTGAGCCGAACTCTATCCCTGTCCTTTGCGAAGACCTTGACTCCAGGGTGCCGGACTCCTCCCCGGACTCCGAACCCTCCGCGCCCCTACGAATCGAATCCGATTGGGCGCCCGTTATGGAGTTCACTGCCGTGGACATCTTTCAGCACTCGCCCTTTGGCGGCATTCTGAATGTGCTAAAGTCTCTCTCTTTATCCGGAGAGCCCTGGCCGGGCTGCGGACAGGAAGGTTGGGATACGGACGACGAAATTCAACGCCCACCCACCACCCACTTTGTAGCCACTGTCGATGATCTAACCGACATGCTCGACTTCGACTCCGAAGACGTCGACTGTATGGACAACGTTGCCGGAGACGACCAAGACCCAGTGCCTACAGGGCACTGGAAGGCCACCTCGTCATATGACATATACATGGTGGACATCCCAAAAGATGGGAACGGCGATGGAACAACGGAGGATGACCCCTCCAAGAAACAGCCGAAGCACCGACGTCAGCGGCGCCGCTCTAAATCCCGCCACAATAAAAACGGTGATTCCGGCACGGGACATAATAACACCCCGGACAGTGCCGAAGAGAACCCCCTCCAGCAGGACTCAGCGCAGGAGGAGGGAGAAGCAAGTCCGCACGACAGTGCGGCAGAAAGAGAGGTCGAGGACGATAATTATGCGCCTCCCTCCGAAGATGAGGCAAGCCTCGACGACGACGAATTTGTCGTGCCCGAGGATCCCGCCGAACAGGAGCGTTTCAAACGCAGGCTTATAGCCACGGCAAGCAGCCTCAAGAAAAAGCAGCAACAACTTAGAGCTGATCAAGACCTGCTAGCTGACAGATGGACTGAAGTCCTTGCAGCCGAATGTTGGGGAACGTAGCAGAAATTCAAAATTTTCCTACGTGTCACCAAGATCTATCTATGGAGAAACTAGCAACGAGGGGAAGGAGAGTGCATCTACATACCCTTGTAGATCGCTAAGCGGAAGCGTTCAAGAGAACGGGGTTGAAGGAGTCGTACTTGTTGTGATCCAAATCACCGGAGATCCTAGTGCCGAACGGACGGCACCTCCGCGTTCAACACACGTATAGCCCGGTGACGTCTCCCATGCCTTGATCCAGCAAGGAGAGTGGGAGAGGTTGGGGAAGACTCCATCCAGCAGCAGCACGACGGTGTGGTGGTGATGGAGGAGCGTGGCAATCCTGCAGGGCTTCGCCAAGCACCGCGGGAGAGGAGGAGGACTTGGGAGAGGGGGAGGGCTGCGCCAGGGGCAAGGGTGCAGCTCCCATGCGCCTCCCCACTATATATAGGGGTGGAGGGGGATTATTTCTTGCCCTCCAAGTCCATTGGGGCGTTGGCGAAGGTGGGAGGAAAGAAATCCCATCCTTTCCTTTCCCCACCGATTGTTATCCCCCCTTTTTAGGGATCTTGATCTTATCCCTTTGGGATATGATCTTATTCCTTCTAAGGGGGGATCTTGGTGCGCCATGACCAGGGGTGTGGGGTCTTTCCCCCACTACCCACGTTCATGTGGGTCCCCCATGCAGGTGGGCCCCACTCCGGAACATTCTAGAACCTTCCCGGTACAATACCGAAAAATCCCGAACATTTTCCGGTGGCCAAAATAGGACTTCCCATATATAAATCTTTACCTCCGGACCATTCCGGAACTCCTCGTGACGTCCAGGATCTCATCCGGGACTCAGAACAACATTCGGTAACCACGTATATCTATTCCCTATAACCCTAGCGTCATCAAACCTTAAGTGTGTAGACCCTACGGGTTCGGGAACCATGCAGACATGACCGAGACGTTCTCCGGTCAATAACCAACAGCGGGATCTGGATACCCATGTTGGCTCCCACATGTTCCACGATGATCTCATCGGATGAACCACGATGTCAAGGACTCAATCAATCCCGTATACAATTCCCTTTGTCTAGCGGTATTGTACTTGCCCGAGATTCGATCGTCGGTATGCCGATACCTTATTCAATCTCGTTAACGGCAAGTCTCTTTACTCATTACGTAACACATCATCCCGTAATCAACCCCTTGGTCACATTGTGCACATTATGATGATGTCCTACCGAGTGGGCCCATAGATACCTCTCCGTTACACGGAGTGACAAATCCCAGTCTCGATTCGTGCCAACCCAACAGACACTTTCGGAGATACCTGTAGTGCACCTTTATAGCCACCCAGTTACGTTGTGACATTTGGTACACCCAAAGCATTCCTACGGCATCCGGGAGTTGCACAATCTCATGGTCTAAGGAAATGATACTTGACATTAGAAAAGCTTTAGCATACGAACTACGATCTTTGTGCTAGGCTTAGGATTGGGTTTTGTCCATCACATCATTCTCCAAATGATGTGATCCCGTTATCAACGACATCCAATGTCCATGGTCAGGAAACCGTAACCATCTGTTGATCAACGAGCTAGTCAACTAGAGGCTTACTAGGGACATGGTGTTGTTTATGTACCCACACATGTATCTGAGTTTCCTATCAATACAATTATAGCATGGGTAATAAACGATTATCATGAACAAGGAAATATAATAATAGCTAATTTATTATTGCCTCTAGGGCATATTTCCAACACTGAAGAGTATGAACTCGAACGCCCCTCCAAAAGCTACCCCAAACGCAGGTCGTTGCCTCGATCAGAGGAGGAAGCACCCAAGTCACCAGCGCACGACATGGCAGACAGGCCACCCCGTGGCCGCGACAGAGAAGCCTCTAGGCCCTCCACTCAAGCCATACCCCAACGCTGCTCAAAAAGTACTAAGGCACGGGAAAACGCGCCGGACTTGCGAGATATATTGGAGGATAAGGCAAAACATACAAGATCGATCTACGGATCGCGTGGGCGCCCAACGACGCGGGATAATTACCGTCGCGCCGGATACAGCAAACCCGGCCGGCCCGAACACAGTAGACAAAGCTCATATGAGCTACGTCATGATATAGCCCAATACAGAGGCGTCGCACACCCACTATGCTTCACAGATGAAGTAATGGATCATCAAATCCCCGAGGGCTTCAAACCCGTAAACATCGAATCATACGATGGTACTACAGATCCTGTGGTCTGGATCGAGGACTATCTCCTCCATATCCACATGCCATCAAATACCTCCCACTCAAGCTTAAAGGACCAGCTCGGCATTGGCTCAACAGCTTGCCAGCAGAATCAATTGATTGTTGGGAGGACCTGGAAGCCGCATTCCTTGATAACTTCCAGGGCACATATGTGCGACCACCAGACGCAGATGACCTTAGCCACATAATTCACCAGCCAGAAGAATTGGCCAGACAATTCTGGACACGGTTCCTAACAAAGAAAAATCAAATCGTTGACTGTCCGGATGCAGAGGCCCTTGCAGCCTTCAAACATAACATCCGCGACGAGTGGCTTGCCCGGCACCTAGGACAGGAAAAGCCAAAATCCATGGCAGCCCTCACAACACTCATGACCCGCTTTTGTGCGGGAGAGGACAGCTGGCTAGCTCGAAGCAACAACTTGGCCAAACATCCTGATAGTTCGGATACCAAGGACAGCAATGGCAGGTCACATCGCAACAAGAACAAGTGCCGCATTAACGGCGATAATACTGAAGATACGGCCGAAAATGCCGGATTCAGAGGCTCTAAACCCGGTCAGCGGAAGAAGCCATTCAAAAGAAATACCGAGGGCCCGTCCAACTTGGACCGAATACTCGACGCTCGTGCCAGATACATGGCACCCCCAAAAAACCAGCCAATCACACCAACAGGGATTATTGGGTGTTCAAGCAAGCAGGCAAGTTAAGTGCCGAACTCAATGACAAGGGGCTGCATAGCGATGACGAGGAAGAGCCCCGGCCGCCAAACAATAGAGGACAGAAGGGTTTTCCTACACAAGTGCGAATGGTGAACATGATATACGCAACCCACATACCCAAAAGGGAGCGGAAGCGTGCACTAAGGGACGTATATGCGATGGAGCTAGTCGCCCCGAAGTTCAACCCATGGTCTTCCTGCCCGATCACCTTCGATCGAAGGGACCACCCCACTAGCATCCGTCACGGCGGCTTTGCCGCATTGGTTCTTGACCCAATTATCGATGGATTTCACCTCACCAGAGTCCTGATGGACGGCGGTAGCAGCCTGAACCTGCTTTATCAGGATACAGTGTGCAAAATGGGCATAGACCCCTCAAGGATTAAACCTACGAAGACGACCTTTAAAGGCGTCATACCGGGTGTAGAGGCCAGTTGTACGGGCTCAGTTACACTCGAAGTGGTCTTCGGATCCCCGGATAACTTCCGAAGCGAAGAGTTAATCTTTGACATCGTCCCATTCCGCAGCGGCTATCATGCACTGCTCAGACGAACCGCATTTGCAAAGTTCAATGCGGTGCCGCACTACAGATACCTCAAGCTCAATATGCCAGGCCCTCGAGGAGTAATCACGGTCAATGGAAACACCGAACGCTCTCTCCGAACGGAGGAGCACACGGCGGCCCTCGCGGCGGAGGTACAAAGCAGCCTCTCACAGCAATTCTCGAGTCCGGCCACTAAGCGTCCGGACACGGTCAAGCGCGCCCGGAGTAACCTACAACAAGACGGCCTGGCACGATTCAAGCACGCATAGCAATCCGGCCCCAACCCCCGCCCTCGCGAAATCGCGAAGCTAGTATTACGCGTACATAATTACGCTCTGGAGATACCATGGGCATATGGGGAGGGGCAAGACCATGGCACGCCAAGAATGCGGCTCGACCGCACCAGGGGCTCCCGATTGTGTCATTCTTTTTCTTTTTTCCTTTTTTCTTCCTTTTTTCTTAATTTCAGGACTCCGTCTTTGAGAAGTCCTGTCCGGCACTTGAATCGCCGAACTCACGATGCAACAGCCAGGGAAGCGGAAAGCCACGTCGAATGTTCAGGTGGTCTCTATTACGAGCATTATACCTGTTTTACATACCATCCCACAGCTTACCCCTGGAGGGGGACATGTTAGATAGTCCCATCCCTTGCTTATAGCACTATTTGTATCGTTTTGCTTTCATTGCAGTACCTTTTCTGAATAAACAATACATAGCTTTTGCTTATTATTGCACTACTTGCTTTATCTATACATATGTTCATTTCATGACATGTTGCAACCGTACACTTTGGTACGGCCAATACACCAGGGGCTTAAGTATCCCAAAATTATGGTGTGATAAGTCCGAACACTTTCACAAGTGCGGCACCCCGAACTTATAGCATTATATGAAACGGCTCTGAATCATGTCTTGGGTCAATAGTTGGGTTTGCCCGGCTCCCGTGTTTTGGTACCTTACGTTTCGTTATATCGGCTAAGGTAGCACCGGGAGAACCACTTCGATTGTGCCCCAGTTGAGCTGGGTTGAGCACCTCAGTGGAGAAAGCTAAAACTGACTGTCATGATAGGGCGAGAGCCGGTCATTGTTCGAGAGGTTTTTTCGGGTCCCTAAAGACTTATGCCGCTTAGAGCGAGGAACCGGAGTTGTCCGGCCAAGGCGTGGATAGCGCCCCGAACTCGGTCTTCCGAATACTAGGGGCTTCGCCGAAATTTAAAATTACAGAATTCTATGGCTAAGTGAGAGTGTTCAAGCATTATAAGTCCGGTTGCCTTGTTCGTTGTGTTGAGCGCCTCCCTAGATGGACCCAAGAATTTGAACAAGAGCGCTCAAGTTTATCCCGAACACCCCAGCACTCGTGGCATGGGGGCTAAAGCCAACGACTTGCCATCTCTCAAATTTGATAAACGGCCGCACAGAAGGTAATATTTTAAATTAACAAGCCTTGCTTAGCGCATATGAACAAGTTTTCAGCGTACAGGATAACAAATGCGAACCTATTCAAAAATTACATCTTTGGAGCACTCATCCGCTATTCGGCGGGCACCCTTCAGGAGGCCCTCATAGTACATTTCGGGAGTGCGATGCTCATGGCCCTTCGGTGGCCCGTCCATCACAAGCTTCTCCGCATCCAGCTTGCCCCAGTGCACTTTGGCCCGGGCAAGGGCCCGACGGACACCTTCAATGCAAACGGAGCGCTTGATGACTTCAATCCGTGGACAGGCATCCACCAGCCGCTGCACCAAGCCAAAGTAGCTCCCGGGCATGGCCTCCAATGGCCACAGCCGCGCTATAAGGCCGTTCATGGCCTGTTCGGCGACCTTGTGGAGCTCGACCAGCTGCTTCAGCTGGTCGCTCAGGGGCACCGGCTATCCGGCCTCAGCATACTGAGACCAAAACACCTTTTCCGTCGAGCTCCCCTCCTTGGCGCGGTAGAATGCGACAGCATCAGACACACTACGGGGAAAATCTGCGAATGCTCCTGGAGAGCTCCGAATCCGGGTAAGTAATAGGTAAGTCACTTTCACATGCTTGCTTTGCATAAATAATGCCTTACCCGCCACTATCTTCTTCAACGACTCAATTTCTTGGAGGGCTTTTTGGGCCTCGGCCTTAGCAGCTTTGGCACTCTCAAGAGCCGAGGCGAGCTCGGACTCTCGAGTCTTCGAGTCACGCTCCAAACCCTCGTGTTTTTCCACGAGAGCTTGGAGCTCTTGCCATACCTTGGCCAGTTGCGCCTCCCCCTTCTCTCGCTCAGTGCGTTCCGCAACCGCTTTGTTTACGGCCACGGACACCGCTTCCTTCAGGGTCGCCACCTCGTTCGTGGCCCCTGTAGTACCCAAGTTATTCCTGTTATTTTTTGCAACCAAAACCTTTTCTATAAGGTATTTCTTTAATAAGGTATTACTTACCTTCCTTGTCCTCGAGCTGCTTCTTGGCTTGTCCGAGCTCGTTCTCGGACCGCTCGAGGTTCTGCTTCAATGCATTGACCTCCGCAGTCAGTGCGGCAGAGGTCAGCAGCGCAGCCTGCACTCCCATATTGACATACTTATGTTAGACTCCTGCGTATATCTTTTTAGATCCTTAGTCTGGCTTTTCTTTATGAACGCCGAACTAAGCATCAGGGGCTACTTCTATGCGGTAATATTTTTACATATTCTAAACTTACCTCAAAGCCTGTTAGGAGGCTGGTACAGGCTTCGGTCAGCCCGCTCTTGGCGGACTGAACTGTCCGGATCACCGCACTCATAACAGTGCGGTGCTCCTCCTCGATGGAAGCGCTGTTAAGCGCCTCCAGTAAGCTATCCGGTGCCTCCGGTTGGACGGAGGACACCGGCGTCTTACCCTTCTTGCGAAGGATCCGCTGGCCAGACTTCGGAACCGCTGATGGTTCCGGCATGGAGTCCGGACGAGGGTCGGGCTTAGAGCCCCTGGGGGTCTTGCCCCCCGCGCGCCTGGAGTCCGGGGGGTTGCCTTGTGGCACCTCCTGCGCTACCTCCTCTTGACCAAGCCCCCATTGGGGCCCCACCGCGGCATCGTCCGCAGCGTGAGGCGAGGAGGCGGTCGGAAGCGAAGTACTCTCCATTTCCGACGAGCCCAGGGACCCGCTTGATGAATCGGCGAACTCGCCCTTGGGCGGGCTGCACGGTTGTTCGACATTAGAGAACACTCTGCAATAATAAAAAAGCCATGGGTATCCGGACACTTACGATCTCTCCAGGGGCTTGGCCCTTGTAGGCCAATCCTCCTCGTCGTCATCGACGTTGGTGGAGAAGTCCGGAGGAAGGGTTCTTCCCTTCTTGGACCCTCCGGCCTCCCCAGTTGGGGCGGCCTTCCTTTTCTTCTCCTCATCCGCTGGGTGAGGAGGTTCTTCTTCTTCCTCCTCGTCCTCAGGAGAAGATTCTGCATCAGAATCTGACAGCACCTGGCGTCGGGAGCTCCTTCGAGTTCCCATGGCCTCCTTCTTGGCCTTCTTCTCCGGCACCACATGGGGCGCCGGAGCCAGCAGCCCCGTCAATCGGGCGTCCTCCGGGTCTTCCGGCAAAGGAGCCGGACAGTTAATCTGTCCGGACGTCTTCAGCCAGTCCTGTCAAAGATTAGGGAGTTTTAGATCCCACATAGAGTCAATCTATGAAAAAAGAGTCCCGTAAAGGGTAAAATAACTTACCTCGCCGGCTGGACGCCGCGAGCTGTATCCGCGATCCTTGTTAGCGGATGTTGGGGCTTCAACGCCCTTGAACAGCACCTTCCAGGCATCTTCGTACATAGTGTCGAAGAGCCGGCTCAAGGTTCGGTGCTGTGCCGGATCGAACTCCCACAAGTTAAAGGCCCGTTGTTGGCATGGGAGAATCCGGCGGATGAGCATCACCTGGATTACGTCGACAAGCCTGAGATTCTTGTCCACCAGGTTTCGTACACATGTTTGGAGTCCGGATAGCTCTTCCGAATTCCCCCACGTCAGGCCCATCTCCTTCCATGACGAGAGCCGTGTGGGGAAGCCAGATCTAAATTCGGGGGCCGCCACCCATTCGGGGTCGCGTGGCTCGGTGATGTAGAACCACCCCGATTGCCACCCCTTTATTGTCTCCACAAAGGCGCCCTCGAGCCATAGGACCTTGGCCATCTTGCCAACCATGGCGCCTCCGCACTCCCTTGACGGCCGCCCACTACCTTCGGCCGGACGTTGAAGATCTTCAGCCATAAGCCGAAGTGGGGCTGGATGCAGAGGAAAGCCTCGCACACGACGATAAACACCGAGATGTTGAGGATGAAATTCGGGGCCAGGTCGTGGAAGTCCAGGCCGTAGCAGAACATGAGCCCCCAGACAGATGGGTGAAGTGGAAAACCTAGTCCGCGGAGGAAGTGGGGGAGAAACACTACCCTCTCATGGGGCCCGGGGGTTGGAATAAGCTGCCTAGCACCGGGCAGCCTGTGCGCGATGTCGCCGAACAAGTATCCGGCCTCCCGCAGTCTTGTGATGTGCCCCTTCGTGACGGAGGAGGCCATCCACCTGCCTCCCGCTCCTGACATGGTTGGAGAAGGTTGAGGAGGGATGTGCGGACTTGGGCGCTGGAGCTCGAGTGCGCGGAAATGGATAAGCAAAGGAGGAAGAAGGCGTAGGTGAAAAGGTGGATCCTTATCCCCTTATATGGACGGACGAAGCTATGCGTCCCCCACCAGCCTGGTAAAACTCGCTTATTTCCCAAGCGCCGTAATCAATGGCGCAGATGGGTTACCCACGTCCGTATTGATGAGAATCCCGGAATAAGGGGGCACGATCTATGCTTTAATTAGACGTGCCAAGGAAACCACCTCGCTAAACGCGCTGAGGTGGAACAGTAAAAAACGATTCATATAAAGGCCTGGCCGTGGTGTAATGTCACGCCGCGGGGTACGTCAGCAGATCTGTTCAAAAATTATTCTCTCTACGGTGGTATGTGGAACTTGTTTTGCAGAGCCGGACACTATCCTGGTGTTCAAAACCTTCTATGAAGTATTCGAAGGAGGAAACCGCCTTGCAATGCCGAAGACAATATGCGCGCCGGACTCGTCGTCATTGAAGCCTGGTTCAGGGGCTACTGAGGGAGTCCCGGACTAGGGGGTGTCCGGATAGCCGGACTATCATCACGGCCGGACTCCAAGACTATGAAGATACAAGATTGAAGACTTCGTCCCGTGTCCGGATGGGACTTTCCTTGGCGTGGAAGGCAAGCTTGGCGATACGGATATGTAGATCTCCTACCATTGTAACCGACTCTGTGTAACCCTAACCTATCCGGTGTCTATATAAACCGGAGGGTTTTAGTCCGTAGGACGAACAACAATCATACCATAGGCTAGCTTCTAGGGTTTAGCCTCCTTGATCTCGTGGTAGATCTACTCTTGTATTGCCCATATCATCAATATTAATCAAGCAGGAGTAGGGTATTACCTCCATCGAGAGGGCCCGAACCTGGGTAAAAACATCGTGTCCCTTGTCTCCTGTTACCATCCGCCTAGACGCACAGTTCGGGACCCCCTACCCGAGATCCGCCGGTTTTGACACCGACAGGGCCGAACTAGTATAACTCTCGTGTCCCTTGTCCGGTTTAACCCCTTCAGGCTAACCTCGTTGCAATGGCTCCACGACTAAGTACATCTGACGTGATATTTCCACGACACGGTTGGTGGGACCAACCGGAACCAAAGCACCCCTTTAGTCCCGATTGGTGCCACCAACCGGGATTAAAGGGGGTCTTTGGTTCCGGTTGGTGCCACGAACCGGTACCAATGC
>LR880968.1:910412465-910424285 GCA_904067115.1 Aegilops sharonensis
TAATTTTCACATTGTGCATGTCATGTACTATTAATCTTGTCAATAGTCAAAGGCGGTCTTAAAAATCTCATTACGCCCTATATAGATGGAAGGAGGGAGTATGAATCCATGTTATGTCCGATTAAATTTTTTCGCTTGCTATATAATGCATGTAACCTACTCATACCAACATTTTAGTGCATTCCAAATGTCTATACTACCGCTGCAATTTGAACTAAATTTGAATTCGTTTCTCTATTTCAATAAGAATCTACAATCATGATTGTTGCCAACTTCAACCATCATTCGTGTATTACCTTAATAACACACCACATGATTACTATAGAGATAGATATGAACTATGTGTACTACATGAACTCGAATTCTATTTTTTGAATACACTTGATGTTGATTCCAAACAATAGTACATTTGATGTACTAACTATATATTCATAATCTAAACCAAGTTCCATACGTACATCGTGTTTATCACACAAAGTATAGTGCCCCGCCCCCTACATTATGACAAGTATTTAGACCTGAGTTGCAAAAGCCACACGTTAGCCCAAATTATAATCAATGTTCTACATTATGATATCTTCTTCAAGTATCCATATCCACTTTTTATAATGAATTATGATCTTTGTTCGTCTTTTACACCTTCATGATCCTCTTCTATTTGTAGCTAGCTAGCGCTAACTTTCTATCGTGCATGCACACGCCCGCTCCCCTCTCACACACCCTTAGTGTCCCCTCCATCGCGCACGTTCATTATTTCTCTTTAGGTCATCCACCAGGGGTGTGTGTAGGCCCCCGGCTCCTTCTTTCCGGCACACACCGGTCGATATACCTCTCTAGCCGAGTGTGCCTACAACAAACACATATATACTTCCCCTCTTCTCTTCTCACCATCCATGCCCCCATATGTCCAATATGATTCCATGCAGGTGCACACTCCTGCCCCTCTTTTCATTTATCACATACTCGCACACTCCTCCCCCCTCGACATGGTAGGCCTCTCGCACCACCTCCTAGCCACACCCTCTCCCCCTGTCTGCCTCTCCAGACCTTATTTGCTTCTAACACATGCAGGCATGTATATGAACTGATCTCCCTACATATAGTCAGGTCGACTCTAATTCGTTTTCACCAAGCACCGATACACTTACCTCGCTAGTTATGTCTCTCCTTTTCTCGGGCACACGACGGTTGATCTTCATATGTAGTTACGTATGCTTACCACAACCATATCTTCTCCCCTCATCATCCTTGAATACCCCCGGACCCGTCTCTCCCACGCACGTGCATAGACAGACAGACATCTCCCCCGCCATCTCTTATTGATATTGCACGGATACCCTCCGTTTGTCTAGCAGGCCTCTCCGACCATTTGTGAGACGCCACTCCACCACCAACCCTCCGGTGCTCTACCTTTGTCTTTTTCCCAACCTTATTTTCTCTGCTACACATATCCATGGATGTCGATCGATCTCCCTCAATACATAGCTAGGTCTCTCTCCTTCCCCACACATATACTAGTCGACCGGTCTCTACCCCCCCCCCCCACACACACCGATAGTCGAACGTTGTAGGTAGGTATCCATGCCACGGATAAGAACTGCACCTCTGCCCTCTCAAATTCCAGTAGGCCAGCCGCCCTGTATCTTTGACATGGGCAAACACAAATTCGATGGCACTCTTTATCGATCGCGCAGCCACACACTTCATCCCTGTTTTCAATTCCATCGATATCTCACGTCCATGACTCCATTTCACACACATTGCATATGTTACGTTTTTCTGATTGAGATATCATCAACACATTGCCTCTGTTTCGCACAAACCATCTCTCTCACACCCACCCATGTACATACCTGCACCTAAAGAAGAAGTGCACACAGGATGCACGTACTCACGTCTCGTTCCCGGCCACACCCGTGCGGCTACATGGTGGAGTTCATTTCTGTACGAAAAGGCAGCCCACGTGATAATTTGACGCGTGTAGCGGTTGTTTACTCGAAGGAGGGTCAGGTACCACGCCTAGAATATAAAACGATTGCCGTGGGGAAAATGGAAAAATGGGTTTGTCTCTCGTCACACCATCTAACACAAGGCCGCAGTGGCCTCTCTCTCAGTGTTGGTCAGTGATCCGGCCGCATCCCGTCCGCCGGCGGAAAGGGAGGATGTGCATCGTCTCTCCGTTCGACGGCGTTGAGGCAGCACGTCCCGATCTGCGGTACCCGCCGTTCTCTCTGACCAAGCTCCGACGCGGTAGGGCCTTCGCCACTTGCTCGCTGCCGCAGTATGGGCAGATCCCGGCCGCCGGCGCCCTCCTAGTAATATCCCGACGACCCTCAGGTACAGCTTCCTCCGGCCTTGCTCCACTGCCCAACTTCCCACGTTGCCGCATGTGGATCTTCTTTAGTTGTTTGCTTAAATCGTATCTCGGCCGGCGTACTTTCCATCTTGCAATCTCGTCCTCAAACCATTTTTGATAAACTGCCATGTGCTATCTTTCCCTTATTACATGGAACATGCTTCTTTTTTGTTGGCGTATGTGTCTTCAACTCGTGTTATTGGGCAGTAATTGTTTCCTTTCGACCTCCTTTTGCAAAAAGGGCTATCCATTTTCACCTCGTTGCTATTGCGACCTTTTGGTGAACTGCACAAATCACTTTTCTGAAGAGTGTTTTGTGCAGTTCCGCCAAATGTCACACGGGCAACATTTTTACATTTCTGTGGGACTACGGAAAGGGAGATTGGTTTTGCTATCCTCCTCATCCAACTCCGTGCCTAATCTTCTCCAACAAGAAGTTAGTCCTAAAGAGAGGTCGTAGAGGTGATCGGCTTCTATTTATGTGTGTTATGTTTCATCATCTAGTTCCACTATTATTGTAATCACACTGACTGGATATCTTTGCAAACAGGGATGGTCCGCTCGATTTTAGTGGAGCTGCACAAAATGATCGGATTGTGGTGTCCTTCATACACCTCTTTTTTGGCTACAGAGCTGGGTGAAACTAGCTGCCAAGCAATGAACACTGTGCCAAGGAAATGGAGCCATGCCTACGAACAACATCGATCAATTATATTTTTTTCTTTATTTGTACACCTTCTCACAACTTTGTCTTCAGTTGTGATGTGAATATTAGCGCTGATCTGCGAACCATTGAGATGCATTAGCCATGGTAGTTTCATTTGTATTTGATGGAATGTTGTAACGAGATAATCTCGAGGCAAGACACATGAATCCTAAGTTGAAACATTTTTTTCCTGCGGGAACCAAAGTTGAAACCTTCATAGCATCACAGTACAATTTCATCAAAATTATGCGTACATATAAACAAATCCTGAAGGATTGATAGCAATGCCAGAAACAATTCAACTTCGTTTCGCCGACATGTTGGACATCCTTCATCCGGCTCCACCTGCCATGCAGCAATATTGAGTGCACAACACAACTTCAGGGAAAGATTCATCCCGGTCGTTGCGCCGCAGTAGTAATGACTAGTGAGCAGTCAAATCACAGAGCCCCACCTTCGCCACAGTAAGTTGCTCGGACGAAGCAACCATCATTTCTCTGTTCCTTGAATCCGCTGGCACTCCCATATTCCCACAGTAATAAGTTGCTCGGGCGAATCAACCATCACTATATCCGCTCACGTGTGATGACCACAGGAGCTATCCATTCAGATTGCATGTTAAAAAAAAATAAAGGTCGATAACTAATGCGACAAACTTTCAAAAAAACTAATGCGGCACCTCGGGCCAACGCGGCCAGATCGCATTTTGCACGAGAAATTACACACCATGTTTCGTTGACATGTGGTCCCGTTCCAACATATCTGTGAGACAACGGCGAGTAGTAGGTGTATTTCCGAACGGACGTGTAGGCCGGGGCGCCTCTTCGTGAACCCTGGCAAACTGGCAACCGTCCACCGACTCTTCGCCTTTCCCTCTCGATTTGGAACTGCTGTCGCACGCTCGTCCTCTCCCTCCTCCATTTTCCTTCAGCCCTTAACCCTTTCTTGTGCCATTGTTCGATCGTCTTCTCCATGGAGGGAACAGGCCGGAAACAACCCCGTTATTCTTGCCCCGATCTGAAAGATGACATGGTGGAGGAACTCATTGATCGGTGCGACGTCATCACCTCGGCTAGCATGGCAGGTTCGTTCAAGCCCATTCTCGACTCAACTAATAACATCATTACAAGGGACCCAAGAGTCAAGGAGCGGTTTGATCTCCCCTATCTTCTTCCCCGTGACCCTGATGACTACTGGCGCGGGGACGACGGAGGCCTCGCCCTATGCAAGTTGATACCGCTTGATAATGATACGTATGATGTTAAGATGCCATCGCTTGAGGGCAAGGATTGGGCAGGCGCAAATGGAGATTGGGTTGTTTACATTGGGTCCAACTGCAAGTGGGAACTTGTGAATGTGTACACTCGTGACCGGGTTCCGCTTCCAAAAATCTCAGCAGACTGCCCAGAGGTTGAGCACATCGGTATTGTACACACGTTCAAATACGATCATGGTGACTGCCTTCTACGGAAGATAGCAATTTGTCGAGTTCCCAACCGCTCTTGGAATTACAACAACTATGAAGTTGTTGCTATCTTCGACAAGCTTGTTGCCGTCCTTCGTGGTTCGACTGGATGGATATTGCTCAAAAATCAGTTTCTATACACGGATGTGTACTGTGATGCAATTCAATACGAGGGCCTTGTGTTTGCTGCCACCACTCGTGGCACTGTTTTTGCATGGAATCCTTATACTTTCGGTACGTTTGTCGTCCACCATAATTATAATTGTTTCATCCACATGCATGCGGGTTAGCAAGTTTCCCTTTACTAATTAACCTTCTTCTTGTGTTTCCAAGGTCCTGTGAACATTCCACCACCTATACTTGAAAAATTTTATAACCAAGGGGGAGATGACGATGGTGATGATCACGAGCATGAGGACGAGAAGAACGTATATATTCAGTGGCGCCTGGCAACTAGTTCCGATGGATCACCTCTTCTTGTGTGTACAGCGCACTGAGTTTGTTACTACTGAGGGAGCACGTGTTGTCTCCCATGGTCGCACTCTCCGGACCTATTCCAACACCCGTTGCATGGTATTCGGGATGGATACTAGTGTGCTAGCGCCAACTCATTCTCCCTGGTATAGAATTGATAGTCTTGGAGAAAACTCGCTCTTCCTTGGACAAAACTATCCGATGATGGTGAAAGGCGATCCAACTGCTATTGACACAATGTTACCAGTACCTTTTATGAGAAGCAACTGTGTCTATACCTCGGACATTTGGGTGGTTCCCTACCCTGGTACTCATATAGTACGCCGCTTCAGCCTGGATGATCAGTCCTGCGTTGGTCTCGAGATCGACAATAGATGGCCCGTCCCAGAGAATCACTTGTGGTTCAAAGCAAGCGTTTCCAACGCCGAGGATTGGTTGAGTTGAAGTTCATTTCATTTCTTGTTATTTGTTGTGTGGTGAAAACTTTAGTATTTATAATGTATCCTCGTTGTCTATGTGGGTTGATGACCTATTGTATGTAATAAAATGATATGCCTGTGATAAACTTACTAAGTTTATGAATGGCTTTCGAGTTGCTTCTGTGAGTGAGTGATGCGACGAGGCAAAAAATATTTTCCGAATACATAATTGTACGTGCATTGCAACAGGTTATCGGATGAGGCCTATCAACAATAGTAGTACACTATTTGTACTAGATTCACATGCTTCGCGCGTCGTGCGGGTGTTTTTACTGTAGCCATATTGTACGTAATTAGCACCTCGAATCCTCGATACTAGTACTATATAGTAAGTAGTAGGAGTAGTAGGGTGGCATGAGCCAGAACAAGCATTCACATCCAGGAGTACGACACACGCCACCAGCACGACTTCCATCTGACACCATATTTCTTGGAGTCCGTGCTAGAGCAATCTCTCCAACCTCATCGTTTCTCTAACTCAGCCATCGCGCGGCGGGCGAGGTGGGGGTTTGCCGATAGTCGGTTTCCTCAACTGCGGTCCCACTTGTAAGGCCAACTCCAACGCTCTATCAATATATGGATGGACTATTCTTCCCAATACAAAAACTTGCATCCATTCTACTCCCTCCGTTGCACAATACATGCCTTCTATTTGTCAAAATATATATGTATCTAGACATGTTTTAGTATATGGGTACATCCATTTTTGGACAAATGGAAGTCAAGTATTTTGGAATGGAGGGAGTACACAATAAAATTTTTAAGTTAGCACAACTAGTCCAATCTGAGAGCACAACCGAAGATTTGGTCGGGTTCTTCCTCCTTTTGCCGACACGTGGGACATCCAGCATCCAGGTCGTGTCATGAAAGAAAATAGAGTGGTAGTTGAAGCCACGAGATGTGCATCTTGGGTTAAACTGTAAATAGAATCTTACTACTCTTGAGTAACTCCAAAAGCGGCCACCGAAGATCTTTTATTGGATTTGTTTTTCATCACCAGCACGTCGAGGTGACAGATGTGCAGGTTCAATGGGTCCTCTTGCGTTTTCACTGACATGTGGGACTGCATGTGAGCAAACAGACGATGGGCTCCGCGCGTCCGCTGGCTGGCTGAGAAGAGAGATAGAGGAGGGATGAGCACGGACTGCAGGAAATTTGTTCTACGTAACCAGCACCTTGATATTCGCCTGTGGTTGTTTCTAGAATAAAAAAAAGGAGGTACCCCTACTTATGTTACTCCCACTACGCCTAGCCTAAGGTTAGTAGGTGACCTTGCGCTTGGCTCTTCGCCTCTTCCGGAAGTCGATGGTTCTACAGTAGTGCTACTGGAAATCTGACACCAAATGAACTGCTGCACATCCACCGCTTGTAAGCAAAAGTTTCTCCTCGTGCTGCGAGCCACCGCGCACGCGTTGGCGAGGGAGAAGGCGTAATCAAGCTTCTCGTCGTTCTGCGAGTTGATGGGACACATCAAAGTTATTTACTAGTAGTACGTACTCTCTCCAAAAAAGGGTTGACCATGTCATTGCTACCATCCCGTGCTCCGTCTTTGAGTACGTGCACTATTCACGTGCCATCGAGGAGAAAAAATATTGCGTAGGTGCCATCGGAGTGCACGACTCACTTACGAAAAAGGGTTTCCCCCGCTTTTCCCCCCGCACGACTCACTTACGCACTGCTTATCCGATTATCTCCATTTTCTTGCATGACACGTGCACCTTGATGCTAGATGTCTCGCGTGTTTGGAAAAGGATGAACACAGCTCACGTAAAATAAAAGAGTTGAAGAGCATAGATTCCCGACGACCGAGGAGGAGCAAGGAACCTCGCGGTGGAGCATCTGCAAGGAACCTTGTGCGTTTTCCCCTGTTTTTTGCCGTCTGCCCACCTATAAACAAATAAAAGAACATGAACTTTCCGCTAACCACTAGAAACGGTACATCAGGATGCTAAGTTGAAGATGTTTTATACTCCCTCCGTTCCCAAATATAAGTCTTTTTAGAGATTTCAATAAGGGACTACATACGAAACAAAATGAGTGAATCTACACTCTAAAATATGTTTACATACATCTGTATGTTGTAGTCTATTTGAAATGGCTAGAAAGACTTATATTTAGGAACGGAGGGAGTAATTTATATTGAATTATTGATAACAACGCAACAAGCAACGCATGTACACAAGCCAGCGCACTAACTCCATCCGATCCAACTCATGCACATATGCGCACAGCATGGAGCACACAACGCACGTACACAAGACGTGCATGCACACACGCTCGGCCGCGGAATGCACGTGAATAACACAGGCATGCGCACACACTCGGCTGCATGGAGGCGTGCGCCATCCGCGGTGATGTCCGGTTCGTCGTGCTACGGCGAAGCTCACACGCAATGGCGCATACGCATCTCTTGCAGCACCTCTTTGCCGTCGTTGCTCAACTACTAGTCGGAGACGAAGACGACAACAACCTCGGCCTTTGAGCTAGCACCGATGGAAAAAGACGCACGCTGCACGCCCACGAGCACATACGGAGTGCCCACGACGTGGTGGTGCTGCGTCCCCAGTCGCCTCTACTCCTTCTGCGCACGTTGTCTATCAAGGCGGCTGCATGCTAATGATGATGTGGGTGAGATCTTCCAGGACTCGGATGATGACGAGGAAAATTATGAGACACAAGGTGACGTACACCGTCAAGGTCCACGGTCAAGGGGGTGCTAGTAAGTGCTTAGATGTGCTTAGAGCAAGTACAATAGAGCTGAGTCAGCGGGCTATAAGGAATAAACTAGGTATATTTCTGCTTAGTTGGAGGAAAGAGAAGAGGAGAGAGAAGGTAAGCGGGCTCTTCGTGAAGAGCCAGCTCTAGCACGTGCTCCTAGGCACTTTGTGAGAATGAAAGGTGGGCCACATAATAAAAAAGTAGTACACTCTTTTGATCTACTATTGTACATGTTGACTATAAGATGGGCTGTAGATGACATGGCACTGGCTTATAGCCAGCAGCTGGCTATACTATTAATGCTCTTTAGATGAGGTGCTAAGTGCATTAAATGGCTTAGTAACTCAAGTCTTCAATGCATAAATTTGTAGTTTATTGGTGCCACATCATATTTTATGCCTACGTGGCAGGCTTAGCAGCTATACATGGTGGAGCACTGGGAGAGGCCAAGGCTGGTCATAGTGGGGAGTAACTTGTACTATAACATATTGCTATGTTACTCTAAACATCTCTATAAACCGGAAAGGAGGGAGTAGTAACATAGACTAGTGTTATATGCAGAGTATGGGAGCACATGATATTTCCCTGTCCGGACCGATCCCAAGTTGGCTTCTCACCTTCTTGGCCCAACAAAAACCCCTCCCCCCCTCCCGCGCGCGCTTCCCGCCCGGCGCCATTGAAGCGGCGCACCGACCGAGGGCACCGGCTGCTGCACGCCCGGCATTTCAGACTACACAGTGGATAGTAACTTTAGAGCAATGTGACGCCCTCGATTCAATCGTACACTAATCATACACGCAAATGTGTACGATCAAGATCAAGGACTCACGGGAAGATATCACAACACAACTCTAGACACAAATTAAAATAATACAAGCTTTATATTACAAGCCAGGGGCCTCGAGGGCTTGAATACATAAGCTCGAATACACCAAAAATGTTGGCTTCAACATGACAATTATCTAGGGATTATTTGCCATAGGATGAACTTTTTTTTAGATTTCATGTCTGACAAATATGAATTTTTGACTTTAGATTGGATTTGAATTTGAAGTGTGATTTGGATCATGTGAAGATTAGCAACAGTAACATGATGAAATGGCACCATTAACAAGGGATTACTGTAGCATGACACTGGGGGTGTTACAAATCTCCTCCACTACAAGAAATCTCGTCCTGAGATTTAAGTGGGGAAAGTAAAGAGCAACTTCGGGAGAACTGACCCTTATAGGGTTAATTATCTGGTGAACAATTCAGGGAATGAGGAAGAAATATCTCTCGAGTTGAAACTTAATAAAACATCGAGAGCAAAGTATGAAGGTACAATAGGAAGTTTCGAGCGAATGGACAAACGATTGATACCTGAACAGAGTGTGAGAATGGGGTTCGGAGCGTCGGGAATAGATCATCTCTCGGACGGTGGCTCGTGACAACATACAAAGCCAAGAGCAAATGATTCTTCAGAATCAAGGTTGTACAGGAGAGTCAGGCTTCGATCCTGTGGAACCGTGGGTTATGGGCCCACCATGTGGGTTAAAAGTAGGAAGGCGCTAACATTTTGAATGGTCAAGATAGCAAGGCAGGTCAGATGACAGACTGTCAATTATGTCGGCAACAACGTTGGTACCAAGGGCGAGGGACAAAGAGAACCATTTTCCTGCTCGTCGAACGAGGCGGACCAATCGGTAAGGTTCTCGTCCATCGGTGGTTACTGGAATGTCATCAACAATAGTAACAGGGTCTCACTGACAAGGCTGTACATCGGGGGTATTTTATAAGCAGAGAATTATTTCTGCTTATATCATATAGATCACAAGAAGGTTAAACAACCTAATGGAAAGGAAAAAGAAATTATCAGATTAATCAGACCAATGGAAAGGAAAATGTGTTTACACACAAGATTTGGGAGTATATCCTTCCCAAGGGGAAGCGATAGCAAGATGTACATGATATGACAGCAAGTTCAAAAGCATTTAGATAAAGGGGGCGAGGGAAAAATCATGATATTACCCAGACAACAGTGTTTGGGTAATAGATCAAGAAACATTTGACAATGTGCTTCCAATGTTCTTGTTGATATTCAGAATACCACAGTCATGCTTTGATGCAGCAACAATATGGTGCCAAGTAAAGATTGGGTTCGAAGATCTCAAGAGATACCGAGAAACAATTCCAAGATTATCTCAGAACTTAAGGAATAACCAAGCACAATCAGGTGTGTGTTGGCAGAAAGTTAAGATGTCATCGATGATATCACAAATCATCGAGGGGCAGGGATGGTATTTCTAACCATGAATTCAATTGACATCTCTGAAGAAGCCAAAGTGTTGATGGTGATCACGCCAAATTTTGTTGAGAGACTCTATGAAGATGCCATCGACCAGCGACGACATCAAGCAAAAGGAAGGATGAAGTGAAAGGCTATGAGAACCACGGATTCAACACAAGCTCGAAATCAAACTTGTTGTTCGAGATGAAATGATAGGATGCGGAAGATCGACGCAAGCTTAGCTCGTCGTCAGGAGTTGTGCTCCGGGAAGAAGGATCAGGTAGCACGGTTAAAATTAGCACGATAATGATATAGCCGATCAGGCTAGGAATGACTATTAAACTCACAAGCAACGGAAATAGCTTAGAGCTATTGAATCGGAGTGCGGAATCGATTCACTTATCGGTGTTCTCGAGTGACTAATAACTCGGAACCCGGGGCAATATGAAATCACTGAGGAGCAATACCAGATGAAGACTCATAGGAAGCAACACAATTCTTTGTTATTCTCGAGATACCGAAGGGTAATACTCGAAGGAAGGTCAAGATAGAGGTTGCAAAGATGCATTGATCGGTAGAGGACAAGTGTTTTAACTTGTCCGAGAAATGGAATCAAAGGGGAACAATCATGGTCAGAACCACGGTTGCAAAGGACCAAACATAGATACCAGATGAACTTATAACAAGGGGATTATTATTTTTTTACGAGCAGCTTCCATGATAAGTTCTACATCGGGTCCATGGGCATGAACACAAAGTTCAAGGTCGACTCCCACTTCTTCAATGCATAACCTTTCATTCACTCCTCGTTTTTCGAAGAAAATGTTGTGCCGAGGATTTATCTGGCGAAGTACCAGAAGAGTAAGACTCGTGAGAACTCTCGGGTTCACACGGATTATGGAAGGCATAAGTTCAACCCATCGGGGCATTTTTAAGAATATATACAACCATCAACCAAGCAAAATATACGAGTTCAAAAGCAGAGTATCAGAGTCAAAGCAGATGATACAATTTACCAAAGGCAATATGTATCAGGGGAAGAGCGCACAAAATTTTGAATATGAAGGAGACTGCCGGATAATAATCCAACAAAGGATTCAGCGGTCCTTAATGGGTCTGATGTGAGTATCAGTACTCAATGAGAAGAAGGAAGGAATGCAAAGGCATTGGATTATAGAAACATCTGAATAATTCGATGCTTGAGTACAAAGGAGTTATGATTTCAAGTCGAAGGATCAGAAGCAGAGGCTCTGATCAAAAGATGAGTAAGTTGAATAGACTTAAATATGCACCCGATCAAGTCTTGATTGGGCAAGAACCAGCTCATAACCGGAGCGATGTCGAAGCCGGAAA
>LR880968.1:910476924-910496834 GCA_904067115.1 Aegilops sharonensis
TTGCAACTCCTACAAGCATATGTTCCTCCCTCATAATGATTTTCAGTAGCATCATGAATGAATTTAACAATATAACCAGCACTTAAAGCATTCTTTTCATGATCTACTAGCATAGAAAATTTACTACTCCCCAAATAAGCAAAATTCTTCTCATTCAGAATATTGGGAGTATCATAAGAGACTTGAACACTAAAAATTGTTTCCACATTAAAATAGTAATGTTCAGAAAAAGGGTAATCATAATCATGACAGGATTTGTAAATATAATCATCACTAATTTTTATAGCATAAGTTTCATCACAATAATCATCATATGTAGCAACTTCGTTCTCATCATAATCGATTGAAACCTCTCCCAGGATAGTGGAATCACTAAATAAAGTTGACACTCTTCCAAATCCACTTTCATATTCATCACAATAAAATTCAGCATCCTCCAAAATAGTGGGATCACTACTTCCTAAAGTTGACACTCTTCCGAACCCACTTTCATCAATATAATCATCATAGGTAAGAGGCATGCTATCATCATAACAACTTTGCATATCAAAATTTGGGGTGCTAAAAATATCATCTTCATTAAACATAGCATCCCCAAGCTTGGGACAAACATTAATTTCAGCAAATATATTCTCAAATGTTTCATCCTTATCAAACATAGCTTCCCCAAGCTTGGGCTCTTTCATATCATAAGCATAATCACTTTCATCATTAAAAATATGGATAGCACCAATAGTAAAGCAATTATCATCATCACAATGAGTAGTAGGAGCAACATCATTTGGGAGGGATACCTTTCTACCTTTGTTGCTCCTTCTTTTCTTTTTCTTCTTCATATTATGTGTGGGTTCAACCTTCCTCTTTGAACTCCTTATTGATGAGATTGGTTGAATAGAAAGCTCCTCCTCGTTACCTGTTTCATCATGAGAAATAATAGGAGGATATTGGGAAGTCTCTTCCCTTTCATTAGTATTCTCATCATCTTCTATTTGCTTTCTTTTCTTTATGTAATTGGCAATGTAAGGATTTTCAATGCAATTCTCCACACAAAACATATAAATATCCTCTAGATCAAAATCAAGAAATCTATCAAGATTAAATTTTGGAATACCCTCAGTTATACGTTTCATTTCTTCATACCCCAAAAGAAGACTAAGCTCTTTATGATGCCCAAGGGTAATCAAGCTATCACAATTTTTGGACACGATTCGATCATAAAACAATTTGCATTGGAGATTTAAAAGACCATGTTCATTGCAAAGTTCACAAGGAGCGCGGAAAATATTGAATCTTCTAGCACACTCATCAAGACTTTCTTGCAAACCTTTAGTTTTTCAATACTTATGGCTCTTGCAATATCTATTTTCTCTATTTGGTGTGTCCATGCAAATCAATCTACTCCACAAAAATCAACATGCTTATAGGAGGCATTTTCATCATAACTAGTGCAATCATCATTAGTACTATGGATATTCAAAGAGTTCATACTAACAACATTGCAATCATGCTCATCATTCAAAGATTTAGTACCAAGCATTTTAATGCACTCTTCATCTAGCACTTGAGCACAATTTTCCTATCCATCATACTCACAAAAGATATTAAAAAGTCGAAGCGTATGAGACAAACTTAACTCCATTTTTTGTAATTTTCTTTTATAAACTAAACTAGTGATAAAACAAGAAACAAAAAGATTCGATTGCAAGATCTAAAGATATACCTTCAAGGACTCACCTCCCCGGCAACGGCGCCAGAAAAGAGCTTGATGTCTACTATGCAACCTTCTTCTTGTAGACGTTGTTGGGCCTGCAAGTGCACAGGTTTGTAGGACAGTAGCAAATTTCCCTAAAGTGGATGACCTAAGGTTTATCAATCCGTGGGAGGCATAGGATGAAGATGGTCTGTCTCAAGCAACCCTGCAACCAAATAACAAAGAGTCTCTTGTGTCCCCAACACCCAATACAATGGTAAATTGTATAGGTGCACTAGTTCGGCGAAGAGATGGTGATACAAGTGCAATATGGATAGTAGATATAGGTATTTGTAATCTGAAAATATAAAAACAGCAAGGTAACTAATGATAAAAGTGAGCGTAAACGGTATTGCAATGATAGGAAACAAGGCCTAGGGTTCATACTTTCACTAGTGCAAGTTCTCTCAACAATAATAACATAGATAGATCATATAACAATCCCTCAACATGCAACAAAGAGTCACTCCAAAGCCACTAATAGCGGAGAACAAATGTAGAGATTATGGTAGGGTACGAAACCACCTCAAAGTTATTCCTTCGGATCAATCTATAAAAGTGTCCGTACTAGAATAACACCTTAAGACACAAATCAACCAAAACCCTAATGTCACCTAGATACTCCATTGTCACCTCAAGTATCCGTGGGCATGATTGTACGATATGCATCACACAATCTTAGATTCATCTAACCAACACAAAGTACTTCAAAGAGTGCCCCAAAGTTTCTACCGGAGAGTCAAGAAAACGTGTGCCAACCCCTATGCATAGGTTCATGGGCGGAACCCGCAAGTTGGTCACAAAAACATACATCAAGTGGCACGTGATATCCCATTGTCACCACAGATAAACACGGCAAGACATACATCAAGTGTTCTCATAAAAGACTCAATCCGATAAGATAACTTCAAGAGGGGAAACTCAATTCATCACAAGAGAGTAGAGGGGGAGAAACATCATAAGATCCAACTATAATAGCAAAGCTCGAGATACATCAAGATCGTGCCATAGAGGGAACACGAGAGAGAACACGAGAGAGAGAGAGAGATCAAACACATAGCTACTGGTACATACCCTCAGCCCTGAGGGTGAACTACTCCCTCCTCGTCATGGAGAGCGCCGGGATGATGAAGATGGCCGCCGGTGATGGATTCCCCCTGCGGCAGGGTGCCGGAACAGGCTCCCGAGAGGTTTTTGGTGGCTACAGAGGCTTGCGGCGGTGGAACTCTCGAACTATCTTGATATTCGATAGTTTTAGGGTATAAGGGAATATATAGGCGAAAGAAGTCGGTCGGGGGGTGCTCGAGGGGCCCACGAGACAGGGGGCGCGCCCTTGTATCTCGTGGCCTCCTCGAGGATCTTCTGACGTGAACTCCAAGTCTCCAAGATCATATTCTTCCAAAAAATCACGATGCCGAAGGTTTCATTCCGTTTGGACTCCGTTTGATATTCCTTTCCTTCGAAATACTGAAACAGGCAATAAAACAACAACATGGGCTGGGCCTCCGGTTAATAGGTTAGTCCCAAAAGTAATATAAAAGTGTATAATAAAGCCCATAATCATTCAAAACAGGTAATATAATAGCGTGGAACAATCAGAAATTATAGATACGTTGGTGACGTATCAGCTGCCGCCAGGCCATCCCGCTAACCACCCACACATCATGTTATTTTCCGGCGACGTCAGCCTCACCCCGTAGCCGACCAGTCAACACTCGTTCTCCCCTCAGCGTGGGCATCCACTAAGGTGGCTTCGCCGGTTCCGGGTGGTTCTCTTCCTGGGCCTCGCCCTCGTCCACCTCGTTTGTGCTCTCGGCGAGGCGAGGTCAACATGGTCAACAAACAACAGCCATCGGAAGAGGCTGACAGTAGGGGCCCACATAGGAAAATGCCTCCTTATTATGCGCAAAATAATGATTCCTCCACCTGATAGCTGGGACCCACCGGAAGGGTCTCTGTATTTCGCGAAAAAAATGTTCCCCCCGCTGTCAGCTCGGACCCACCGGAAATGTCTCCTTATTACGCACAAAAAAATGAATACTCCCCCTGCTAGCTGGGACTCACCTTGGTGGGAGGCTGACTTGTGGGCCTACTAAGTTTACGGGGACGGAGGGCCTTGTCAACTTAGTCAATATGAACGATTCTAGCTCCAGTGACCGTACGATGTCCATCCAACGGCCGTAGTGCTTCTTCAACCTCTGGTCTTCGTGCTCCAGCCGCCCAAAGCAGCGCCGGTCGTGCCGCATGCTCCTGCCTCCCGTGGCCGACTGTGCTACCACGGAGGCCTCACCGACCCCATACTACTCCCACCACTGGCCAGGCCATCCCTCCACTCACCCACACCCCCTGTTATTCTGCGGCGACGGCAGGCTCACACCGCAGCCGAACCAGTGAATGCTCGTACTCCTCTTCGCGTGGGCATCCACTGCCGCGTCTTCCCCGGATCCGCGTCGTCCCCTTCCTAGGCCTCGCCGTCGTCCACCGCCGTGGTGCTCTCGGCGTGGCGTGGTCAATGTGGTCAACGACCGACTTCCATCGGAAGAGTACTGTACGTGGAGAGGCTGATAGCTGGGTCCACGGCAGCCGCAAGGAAGTGCCTCCTTATTACACAGAAAATAATTATTCCTCCACCTGACAGCGGGGACCACCGGACGGGCCACCGGTATTTTGCGAAAAAAATATTTCCCCCTGACTGCTGGGACCCACCGGACGGGCCGCCGTATTTCACAAAAAAAACGTTCCCCCCGCTGTCAGCTCGGACCCACCGGAAGTGCCTCCTTATTACGCACAAAAAAAATGAATACTCCCCCGGCTAGCTGGGACCCACCTTGGTGGGAGGCTGACTTGTGGGCCTACTAAGTTGACGGGGACGAAGGGCTTTGTCAACTTAGTCAATATGAACGATTCTAGCTCCAGTGACCATACAGTGTCCATCCAACGGCCGTAGTGCTTCTTCAACCTCTAGTCTTCTTGCTCCAGCCGCCCAAAGCAGCGCCGGTCATGCCGCATGCTCCTGCCTCCCCTAGCCGGCTGTGCTGCCGCGGAGGCCTCACTGCCCCCTACTATTCCCACCGCTGGCCAGGCCCTGCGGCGACGGCAGCCTCACACAGCAGCCGAACCAGTGAACCCTCGTATTCCTCTCCGCGCGGCCTTCCACTGCCGCGTCTTCCCCGGCTCCGCGTCGTCCCCTTCCTAGGCCTCGCCGTCGTCCACCACCGTGGTGCTCTCCGCACAGCGTGGTCAACGTGGTCAAGGAACGACTTCCATCGGAAGAGTACTGTACATGGAGATGCTGACAGCTGGGTCCCCGGCCACAGCCCAGTTTTTTTGTGATTTGCCAAGTAAGTCGCTTTGTCAGGCCTGTTGGGATGCAAATCTTTCAAGACGCGTAGAGCTTTCATTCGGCTGGCCGAGAAAATGGCCCATCAGTAATGAGAAATGGGTTGTACATTTTTAAAACACATCAAACCGGCAATTAGTTTCAAATATCTTTTTTTTCATTTCGAGATTTTAAATTACATTAATTTTTATGCATGGAGAATTTGTTGGATTTTATATTGATATACATTTATTTTTAAAATCAGTTTGAATGTGAGTCGGAATTTTGGGATAAAAAACAGTTCGGACCGCACCGAAATATGCAAAATTTCGTATAATCTTTTAACCGTGGCCACAATATGGGCTGTAATGCTAACAAAAAGAATATGGGCTCCAAAAAAACCTTAAGAATTAGCAAATGGGCTGTAAATTATTAGAAATAATGGGAGATGGGTTGTATGCTGTTTTCCACAGATTTGAGGCTTTCCTAAAAAAAGGTTGACGCACAAGCAGTGACTCTTGGATGTCCATCCAACGGCCGTCGTGCTTCTTCAATCTCTGCTCTTCCTGCTCCAGCCGCTCAAACAAGCGCCGACGGGACTGCCTGCTCCCTCCTCCCCGTGGTCGGCTGTGCTGCCACGCAGGCCTCACCGCCCCACCGTACTCCCATCACTGGCCTAGCCATCCCTCTACTCAGCCACACCTGCTGTTATTCTCCGGCGACGTTAGGCGAACCAGTAAACACTCGTACAGTCGTACTCCCCTCCGCGTGGGAAACAACTGCCAAGTCTTCCCTGCCTCCGTGTCGTTCCCTTCCTAGGCCTCGCCATCGTCCACCGCCCTGGTGCTCTCGGCGTCGTGTGGTCAACGACCGACATGCATCTGAAGGGGACTGTACGTGGAGAGGATGACAGCTGGGTCCACGGCCGCACGCAGGGAAATGCTTCCTTATTACGCGCAAAATAATGATTCCTCCACCTGACATCTGGGACCCACCGAAAGGGCCTCTGTATTTCTCGAAAAAAACGTTACCGCCGCTGACATCTCGGACCCACCAGCTATATCTTCGCACGCAAGGAAGTGCCTCCTTATTACGCACAAAAAAATGAATACTCCCCCTGTCGGTGTCAAAATCGGCGGATCTCGGGTAGGGGGTCCCGAACTATGTGTCTAGGCGGATGGTAACAGGAGACAAGGGACACGATGTTTTTACCCAGGTTCGGGCCCTCTCGATGGAGGTAAAACCCTACTCCTGCTTGATTAATATTGATGATATGAGTAGTACAAGAGTGGATCTACCACGAGATCAGAGAGGCTAAACCCTAGAAGCTAGCCTATGGTATGATTGTTGTTCGTCCTACGAACTAAAACCCTCCGGTTTATATAGACACCGGATAGGGTTAGGGTTACACAGAGTCGGTTACAATGGTAGGAGATCTACATATCCGTATCGCCAAGCTTGCCTTCCACGCCAAGGAAAGTCCCATCCGGACACGGGACGAAGTCTGCAATCTTGTATCTTCATAGTCCAGGAGTCCGGCCAACGGTGATAGTTCAGCTATCTGGACACCCCCTAATCCAGGACTCCCTCAGTAGCCCCTGAACCAGGCTTCAATGACGACGAATCCAGCCCGCATATTGTCTCCAGCATTGCAAGGCGGGTTCCTCCTCCGAATACTTCATAGAAGATTTTGAACACAAGGATAGTGTCCGGCTCTGCAAAAAAAGTTCCACATACCACCATAGAGAGAATAACCTTTGCATAGATCTGCTGACGTATTCCGCGGCGTGACATCACACCACGGCCAGGCCTTTATACGAATCATTTTTACTGTCCCACCTCAGCGTGTTTAGCGAGGCGGTTTCTTCGTCACGTCTTATCAGAGCGGAGATCGTGCCCCCTTATTCTAGGATCCTCATCAATACGGGCGTGGGTAACCCAGTCGTGTCCGTTGGCATGCCTCCTCCATCGAAGGCGAGTCCCGAACGGTCACGAGGAGGGCTCTTGGTATTCAACCTCTTTATAACGAGACCAAGGCCCGCTCCTTTCTTTCAATCTCAATCGAATCCGCCCCTCGCCTCGAGTTCCAACACCCAAAGCTCCAGATTTAGGCACTTCGGACCTTCAACGATGTCCGACTCCGACCTGCACGGCCGGTGGATGTCTTCCTCCGTCACGGAAGAAGATGTGCTAAAGCTGAGAGACGCCAGAAATTTCGCATAGGTTGCCTGCCCAAGGGCAGGTTATTCCCACTCCCGAGCCTGGTGAGAGTGTGGTATTCGTGTCTCACTTCCTTCAGGGTTTAGGCTTCCCGACGGACCCCTTTGTGAGGGGGCTCATGTTTTATTATGGGCTGGAATTTCATGACTTGGATCCGGAGTCCATCCTCCACATCTCGTCGTTCATTGTCGTATGTGAAGCCTTCCTCCGCATTACCCCTCACTTCGGATTGTGGCTCAAGACCTTCAAAGTGGAGCCGAAGATGATCAAGGGGCATCAGGCAGAGTGCGGAGGGGCTGTTATAAGCAAGAATGCGGACGCTCCATGGCCCGAGGGCTCTTTTCAAGAGGAGCTCAATTTATGGCAACATGAGTGGCTTTATATCACCGCTCCTAGGGGCACCAAATGGGCGGCGCTACCTGCCATCCGCTCGGTTCCTCCACTGCGGCGGGCGTCATGGGTCAATAAAGGGCTCGACTGGGGACCGTCCAAGGACGTACCTCTGTTGCAGGGCCGTATTCGAGACCTCCGAGAGAGAGAGATCAATCTGGTCGTAGTAGCGCAGGTCATGCTGATTCGTCGCACCTTGCCGTGCAAACGCCGCCCCCTCCGCCTGTGGGAGTTTAATCCAGAGGGACCACGAGTTCTCCAACATTTTATGGGCGTAACGCCCGTGGAGATGTACCAACTGTTCTTCGGATCACAAGCAATGTGTCCGGACTTAACCGAGGACGCAGGTCTGAGCTGCAATCGCCTGGATACTCAAGTAAGTAGTCCTGTACCCGGACATGCTATCCGCATATTTATCATAAACTCGCCCTTAAAAGAGCTATCCTTTAAACAGGAGTGGATAGCAAAAGCAAAACTGATCAGGTGTCCGGCCCCCCTCCCAGAGACCACGCCGGATCCTGTATTAACCAAGATGCTAGAGGTTGTGCCTTTGAAGAAGGTGAAGGGGGGAACAAGGGAACTACTACCTCCGTGAAGGAGGCTATCAAGAAAGGGGGATCGAGAATCCCTCCCTCCAAGGGGAGAAGAGGACCGCTTCTGAAGATCCGGAGACCAAAGCCTCGAAGCGGGGGAAGAAATCTTCACCAGAGGGTCCTGCAGCGGGAGATGCCCCGGCCGCACTATTTCCCCAAGGAGATCAGCCCTCCAGCGAGCCGTAAGTAAAGGGGGCACTTTTTATTAAAAGAGAGACATCCCTGTTTTATTTCTGAAGGTAACCGAAAGTTTACCTTTTAGTTCGGATCTCAGCCCTTCACAGCACAGCTCGTCTTCAGGGGATCTTGGTCCGGAGATGATGGAGAGCGAAACGCCTCTGCCTGCCGTACCGTTATGCGAGGTGGACGACCCTGAGGTGTCGTCGCGGAGGGCGTCTCCGAATCCGGCGGGGCCAGAAGGCAGCCATATGTCCCCTCAAAGCCCTCCGTGTCCGGCCTTCGAAAAAGGCCACCGGACGAGTCCGGCACCAACGGGTGTACGGTCGGAGGAGCTGAAGGATCTGCTCGGGCGAGCGTCTATCTCGGAAGATCACCGTACGTTAATGGGTACAGTGATTGAAAGGATTTCTTCCACTGAGAGCGGATTGCATGAAGACGTCGTAAGTTTACTGACGGGTTTTGAGGTACGCAAAATGATGTACCTTCTGACAGTTTTGCATATAAAATGCGCCCTGTATAGATAATAGCCCCTGAGACTTGGTGTGGTGTCAAAAATGACGGTGCGCCGAGGATCATAACCCCAGGTATAATATGCGCTCTTCCTATGTAGGTGGCGAAGCGTCCGGTGGCTAGCCGGGCTGATGAATTTGCCGAACTGAAGCGGCAACTTGACGTGGCGGATGCGGACATCAAGCTTGTTAAGAAGCGGCTTGACGAGTCACAAGGTATGCAACTTCTCCGCGGACACCTAGTAAGGGAGCTTGACGCCCATGCCTTACAACATGTATGCATAATGCAGATGGGGCCGCTGCTATGGAGAGCCTTCGGGCGGAGCTCGCCCGAGCCAAGGAGCAAGCCAGAAAAAGTGATGTGGTTGCCTTAAAGGCGGCCGCAGAGCTAAAAGCCAAACAGGCTGCTCACTGCCGAAGCAAGAAAGAAATGGCCGAGATGGCCGTGAAATTGAAGAATGCTACTGACCGTTGCGAGATTCTTGAAAAAGAAGATCGAGCGAAACAAGAGGACCTGAAAAAGGCCGCCACCGAGGCCAAGGATACTCGCTCTGCGATGAGAGCTATGAAGGAGGAGCTACGTCAGGCCGGAGATATTGCGGCTGGAAAGCTCTTTCTGATGCGGCGGAAATTCACGGATCCTAATTACGCTCAATTGGACCGGCTGTGGGGTGCGGAGGATTCTTATCTGGACTTGGCGGCGAGTGCCGCAGACGCGGCCGAACACTTCCGAGGTCAAAAGGATCACGGAATGGAAGAGCTTTTTTGGTCGCAGCTCCATAGTCCGGAGCGTCCACTTTCATTAACCGATCGTTTGGCCGAATGGGCTGAGCTGAATAGGTTGTCCGGACTTGCCATGAAGGCTGTCGTGACTCATTTGTGGCCGAAAAGGCCCGAGCCGAAGAGTTATTTTGGCTTGGTGCAACAGTTCCTTGGTGCGGTGCCGCATATCGATGCAATGAAGCGGTCAGCATGCATAGAGGGTGCGCGGATGGCTCTTGCCCGTGTCAAGACATACTGGGCGGAGATGAAGGCCACCGATGTTGCATCCCAAGATTCGGACAGAAGCCGAGTACCTACCGAGCACTATTTTGAGGAAGTCCTGCAGGGCACTCATTTAATAGACGCAGTGCTCGAAGGATATTATGTTTTAATGACATGCATGATTTTGTGAAAACAATGTTTCAATATAATATAAGATCTTTTTATACTTGTGCGTTCAAGTATTAAAACACCTCCTGTGTGGCCGTTGATGTATATGTGTATATAACCTGAAAGATGGCAGTCTTCGGCTTCAGCCCCCACGCACATAGTGCGGGGGTGTTTGCAAAAAGGCGCATTTTCACACTTAATCCAATGTCTTGGTCCTGTAAAGGAGGTGATAGCGTAGCAAACTAGGCAACCGGACTATAATGCTTTATCACTTTCACTTAGCCATAGGAGTTCGACGGTGGGGCTACTATATAGCCCCTAGGGGCACCGCGCTCTCCCGAATTCGGGGCGCGTATGTGCTGACCGGGAAACAGTCCTTCGTTAATGCGGGGGAATTCTAAACATTCCGGTGGGTCATCGAGTGGTTGACCAGTCTCACGCTATATCATGACAGTCAGTTTCCGGATTTCTCTACTGAGGTGCTCACCTGGCCGAACCGGGGCACAATCGCAGTAGTTCTCCTGGTGCCGCGTTAGCCGATAGAACGGAACGTAAGGCAGCAAAACGCAGGAGTCGGGCAAACCCAACATTTGACCAAAGACATGATTCGGAGTTGATACATATAAGGCCTAACTTGAGTCGCCGAACACTCCCTAAGGTATTCGGTCTTTATGAAAACGGGCAGAATAATGTCCTAAGCCCCTGGTGTCCAGGTACGCGCAAAAATTCTGGTGCAGCCGATGCGAAAACGCCAGCCTCCTCCTCAGTTATAGCAAGAAACCGGGGGATGTGTATCAACAAGAGACAGTAAAAAAGGTTTATGCAGGGTCTTAATCTGAAAAGAATCCTTGCAACGGGTCCCTGCTGCACGTCTGCGCCTGTGTCTCCGTTGTGCCGTATCCTGGACGGGTGTAGCACGGTGTTCATCTGTAAAAGAGAAGAACTTAGTTGAAAAGAAAAAAGACCGTGCGAAAAAATGTACTTTATATTAAATAAACAGAGTACGGTTCGAAAAGTGAATAAAATTGAGCTTTATTGTCTCTTGTTGTACATGCGTGCAACCCCTTGTACGGGGGTATGCCGCTAGTAGGCGTTTATATGTTTACGCCGGACTCGTCTAGCCATGTCCGGGGTCCGAATGACCTATTCAGGTGCTTTGATTAGCAGAGACGGATTAGTGTGGGGCTGTCAAGGCAGTCTCACGTTCTTCCGTGCTCGAGTAACACTTGATACTCCCTTTTAATGAGATGACGCCGCGTGGACCGGGCATTTTAAGTGTAAGAGATGCATAATGCGGTATTGCGTTAAAGCGGGCGAAAGCTTCACGTCCCAGTAGTGCTTGATAGCTACTTTCGAATGGGGCGATACGGAAGGTTAACTTTTCGCGGTAGGGAGCCCGTACAATGGGCATATAGGCCTGGCATTACCCCTTTGAAGGAGGTGTTGCTATGGCGAATTTTGGTTGGGTTTATCCCCCATTTTGCGGATTGTGTCCTGATATAGCAGGTTTAGATCGCTACCTCCGTCCATTAGGATTTGCGTAAATTGGAGTCCGTCGATTATAGGATCTAATATCAAGGCAGTCCATCCTGCATTACGGATACTTCCGGAATACTCCTGATGATCGAAGGTGATTGGTTTTGACAACCATCGTTGGGACTCTGCTGGGATAGACCATGCGGCGCGTGTTTCTATGGGCGCCGCTCTGTTTTTCCCTTTTGTCACTTGAAGTGAGTTCACTGTTTTGACTTTTTGTGGGAAATTCTTTTGTTTTCTGGTGCTCTGCTTGTGGGGTTCGTCATCGTCCTCGCTTGGTGTGTCGAGCCCCTTGTGTTCGGCATTGAGTTTGCCGGACTGCTTGAAGACCCAACAATCTCTGTGGGTATGGTTTGCAGGCTTCCCGGGAGTACTGTGGATTTGGCATATTTTGTCCAAGATTTTGTTTAGGTTGGATAGCTCGTCGCTGTTGTCCTTGAGGGGCAGTTTTTTATGATTCTGTCGGGAGCTCCTGAATCCGGCATTGACTGCCGTACTCTTCAGGATGTTTCCCTTTGTCCAGCGCTGGTCCTTGCTGCGTCGTGGTTTTCCATTTCCATCCCTGACTTCGGATGTACTTGGGTCGCTGGTACTGCATCTTGCCAGCCAACTATCCTCTCCCGCGCAAAAGCGGGTCATGAGGCTTGTTAATGCAGCCGTTGTTCTCGGCTTCTCCTGGCCGAGGTGTCTGGTGAGCCATTCGTCTCGGACATTGTGTTTGAAAGCTGCTAAGGCTTCGGCATCCGGACAGTTGACTATTTGGTTCTTTTTGGTGAGGAACCTGTTCCAGAATTTGCGGGTTGACTCTCCGGGTTGTTGAGTTATAGGACTTAAATCGTCTGCATCCGGAGGGCGGACATAAGTTCCTTGAAAATTTGCCCGAAAAGCATCCTCGAGCTCTTCCCAACTTCCAATGGTATTTTCAGGGAGGCTTTTGAGCCAATGCCGGGCTGGCCCTTTGAGCTTGAGGGGTAAATATTTTATGGCGTGGAGATCATCTCCTCTAGCCATGTGTATGTGGAGGATGTAATCCTCAATCCAGACTCCAGGGTCTGTTGTTCCGTCGTATGCCTCTATGTTTACGGGTTTGAATCCCGCTGGGAATTCGTGATCCAGAACCTCATCGATGAAACACAGGGGGTGTGCGGCACCCCTATATTTGGGTGTGCCGTGATGTTCGGATATTTGGCGTGTTGCATTGCTTGGAAGAGCTTGCTTTCTCGGCCCATAGATGGACCTAACTGGGCCATCCTTTTGATGCGAATCCTTATGCGGATCGCGTGCCGGCTTGTGTGCGGCGCCGCTTGCCGCTGCATGTTTGCCATGTGGTGGTCTATCCGACCAGGCAGCCACTTTGTTCTTTGATTGCGGGGGCTCTACGGCCTCCTCGTCGAATTCGGGCAATAATTTGCGCTTCGGGTAGCTCTTTGTTTGGCGACTGTCGCCGTATTTCTCTGCAGTGTTGAGTACCTTGCTCCATCTGATTCTGAGTGCATCTTCCGCTGTTTTGAGCTTCCGCTTCTGCTTTTTCAGGCTACGCGCAGTGGCGACCAGCCTTTTGTGAAGGTTCTTCTGCTCCAACAATTTGTCCGGCGTGAGATCGTTCGGACTGTTATCTTCGCTGGGGACGGGTTGTTTATCCAAGTTGTCCTGTTTGGACGGTTGCTCGATAGCATGTTCATCGTCCACTGGTTCGCCCTGCTCTATGGTTGGGTCTGTGTGGCTGCCGTATTTGTCCAGGCGGGACTTGGTGCGGCGTTTACGTTGCCGTTTTGACTGCTTTTTGAGGGATTTATCCTTCGTAGTGTACCGTTGTTCCTCATCGTCACTTCCTTTAGGTGTATCCACCATGTATACATTGTGGGATGAGGTGGCTGTCCAGTATCCTACAGGTGCTGGTTCATGGTTGTCTCCTACATCATCGTCCATACCGTCGATGTCTTCGGAGTCGAAATCGAGCACGCTGTTTAAGCTTTCGACAGTGGCTACAAAGTGGGTGGTGGGTGGGCGTTGAATTTCTTCGTTGTCCGCATCCCAACCTTCCTGACCGTAGTCCGGCCAGGGCTCTCCTGATAAAGAGAGAGACTTTAGTGAATTCAGGATGTTGCCAAAGGGCGAGTGCTGAAAGATGTCCGCGGCAGTGAACTCCATAACCGGTGCCCAATTGGATTCGATTGGCAGGGGCGCAGAGGGTTCGGAGTCCGGAGAGGAGTCCGGCACCTTGGAGTCACGGTCTTCGCAAAGGACAGGGATGGAGTTCCGCTCAATCACCGTAGAGATCGTAGCCTCCGAGGCGGTGTCCAACCACTCGTCCTCGATCGGCGGAGTCGGCTCCGAGCTAAGGGTCGGAGCGGACGCTGGTGCGGCCTCCAGGGCACTGTTCGGCGGCAGAGCTAGATCGTGCCCATCGAGACACTGCGGCGCGCTTGGCTGTGGCTCAAATCCGTCCAAGATCAAGTCTCCGCGGATGTTGGCCGTGTAGTTCAAACTCCCAAATCTGACCTGATGGCCAGGGGCCTAGCTTTCGATCTGCTCCAGATGACCAAGTGAATTGGCCCGCAGTGCAAAGCCGCCGAATACGAAGATCTGTCCGGGGAGAAAAGTCTCACCTGGACCGCATCATCGTTGACGATCGGAGGAGCCATCGGGCCTAATGATGACGACACAGAGGAACTCTCAATGAAAGCACCAATGTCGGTGTCAAAACCGGCAGATCTCGGGTAGGGGGTCCCGAACTGTGCGTCTAGGCGGATGGTAACAGGAGACAAGGGACACGATGTTTTTACCCAGGTTCGGGCGCTCTCGATGGAGGTAAAACCCTACTCCTGCTTGATTAATATTGATGATATGGGTAGTACAAGAGTGGATCTACCACGAGATCAGAGAGGCTAAACCCTAGAAGCTAGCCTATGGTATGATTATTGTTCGTCCTACGGACTAAAACCTTCCGGTTTATATAGACATCGGATAGGGTTAGGGTTACACAGAGTCGGTTACAATGGTAGGAGATCTACATATCCGTATCGCCAAGCTTGCCTTCCACGCCAAGGAAAGTCCCATCCGGACACGGGACGAAGTATTCAATCTTGTATCTTCATAGTCCAGGAGTCCGGCCAACGGTGATAGTTCGGCTATCTGGACACCCCCTAATCCAGGACTCCCTCACCCCCTGTTAGCTGGGACCCAGTATAGTGGCAGGCTGACTTGTGGGCCTACTAACTTGACGGGGACCGAGGGCTTTGTCAACTTAGTCAATATGCACGATTCTAGCTCCAGTGACCATACGATGTCCATCCAACGACGTAGTGCTTCTTCAACCTCTGGTCTTCTTGCTCCAGCCACCCAAACCAGCGCCGGTCGTGCCTCGTGCTCCTGCCTCCCATGGCCGGCTGCGATGCGGCGGAGGCCTCACCGCCCCCTACTACTCCCACTACTGGCCAGGCCATCCCTCTACTCACCCACACCCCTTGTTATTTCATGGCGACGACAGCCTCACACTGCAGCCGAACCAGTGAACCCTCGTACTCCTCTTCGCGTGGGCATCCACTGCTGCGTCTTCCCCGTCTCCGCGTCATCCCCTTCCTAGGCCTCGCCGTCGTCTACCACCGTGGTGCTCTCAGCGCGGCGTGGTCAATGTGGTCAACGACCGACTTCCATCGGAAGAGTACTGTATGTGGCGAGGCTAACAGCTGGGTCCACGGCAGCCGCAAGGAAGTGCCTCCTTATTACGCGCAAAATAATTATTCCTCCACTTGACAGCAGGGACCCACCGGACGGGCCACCGTATTTCGCGAAAAAACGTTTCCCCCCTGACTGTTGGGGCTCACCAGCTACACCTTCGCATGCAAGGAAGTGCGTCCCGGCAAAAAAAACGATTCACCCCCCTGACTGCTGGGACCCACCAGCTATATCTTCGCATGCAAGGAAGTGCCTGACAGTCGGGACCCACCTGGTCGAAGCGTACGTAGCGTTGTCATTCTGGTCGTGAACGTGTACGTACATATATACTGGTCGATGTAGAGGCGTGCACGTGTCGTAGTAGAGGCACGCATGTAGCATGTACACGTACGTACATCGGCCAGGGTGCAAGAAAGAAAATACGGCCATGTATGTGTACATACGGGCAGGGTCTCGAACGCCTACTCGCGCATACGTACGGCCAGGGCTCGTGTACATGGCTGGGTCAGAACAGAGAAACTTCATCGTCGTCGTGTTCATGGGGAGGCAACGGAACGCGTCGTGTTCATGGGGAGGCAACGGAATGCGTTGTGTTCATCGGGAGGCAACAGAACGCGTGGGAGCCAACCGGCTGGGTCAGAACGGAATGCGTCGTCATGTTCATCAGGAGGGTTTGGATGGAACGGGCGATGGAAACGAGGCCTGGCGTATCGCAGAATGGAGGAAACGGCCTTGTGTTCGACCGACCACGTTCAAAACGGGATCCTGTTCATCGGGAGGGGTGTGGCGTACCGCAAAACGGAGGAAACGGACCTCCTACGGTCGAAACGGGGGTCCTGTTGATCGAGAGGGGTGTGGCGTACCGCAAAACAGACGAAACGGACCTCCTACGGTCGAAACGGGGGTCCTGTTGATCGGGACGGGTGTGGCCTACCGCGAAACGGACGAAACGGACTTGTGTTGGAGCGCTACGGTCGAAACGAGGGTCCTGTTCATCGGGAGGGGTGTGGCGTACCGCAAAATGGGACTCCACGGGATACTGTTCATCTCCACCGTCAACCTCCTCCAGCCTCCACGAGCTATCGTCAACCTCCTCCAGCCTCCACAGGCTCCTGTTCATCCAGCCTCCACCGCGCGCTACTCCACGGCTACTATTGAACCACCCCTCCACGGGCACCCCTCCACCGTCTACTGTTCATCCAGCCCTCCACACCACGGGTTCCTGTTCATCCAGAGGCAACGCCACCGCTCATAGTTCATCCAACCCCCCCCCCACCCCCGCGCAACACTCACTGTTCATCCAGAGAAGCACCATCGATCGGCTTCAGTTAGCAGCAGTAGCGAAGGAATCGCTCAATCGGGTTCAGTTAACAGCCATCGATCGATCGCTCGGGTTCAGTACCACGTAGCCTGCAGTGCAATCGCTCGGGTTCACTTACAGCCCAATGCCTCGCTCGGGTTCAGTTAGAGCCAACGCCTCGCACACACACGCGTACGTGTACGAGAGAAACGCGCATCGCTCGGCCCCCGACCTCCCACCGTAACCGGGAACTCCCCGAAATTTTCCTCGCCCTCGCTTCTACCACGGTTTTTTCCGTCATGGACGGCCCAAAGAATGTCATGCAGCTGCGTCTCCGGCCCGCCCAGGACGAAAAGCCCATTTTCTGTCATGATTTTTTGTCATAGAAGTAGGAGCCCACCACATCTATGATGATACCGGGTTTTGTCACAATTATCGTCATAGAAGTGTCATATGTATGATAGAAAAAAGATTCGTTCAGCTCAAAATTTCACGGATGTGTCTTTTTTTGTAGTGGTACCCGAAAAACATCCAGGGAGCCAACGAAAAACAATTTCCACCGCCATAACCTTCTATATCCGCGAGATCCAATCTTGGAGCCTTTGTCGGCGCTCCGCCGGAGGGGGAATCGACCACGGAGGGCTTCTACATCAACACCATAGCCCCTCCGATGAGTTGTGAGTAGTTTACCACAGACCTTCGGGTCCATAGTTATTAGCTAGATGGCTTCTTCTCTCTTTTTGGATCTCAATACCATGTTCTCCCCCTCTCTTGTGGAGGTCTATTCGATGTAACTCTTTTTGCGGTGTGTTTGTCGAGATCCGATGAATTGTGGGTTATGATCAAGTTTATCTATGACAAATATTTGAATCTCCTCTAAATTCTTTTATGTATGATTGAGTTATGTTTGCAAGTCTCTTCGAATTATCAGTTTGGTTTGCCCTACTAGATTGATCTTTCTTGCCATGGGAGAAGTGCTTAGCTTTGGGTTCAATCTTACGGTGTCCTTACCCAGTGACAGCAGGGGCAGCAAGGCACGTATTGTATTGTTGCCATCAAGGATAAAAAGATGGGGTTTATATCATATTGCATGAGTTTATCCCTCTACATCATGTCATCTTTCTTAATGCGTTACTCTGTTCTTATGAACTTAATACTCTAGATGCATGCTGGATAGCGGTCGATGTGTGGAGTAATAGTAGTAGATGCAGGAAGGAGTCAGTCTATTTGTCGCGGACGTGATGCCTATATACATGATCATGCCTAGATAATCTCATAATTATTCGCTTTTCTATCAATTGCTTGACAGTAATTTGTTCACCCACCGTAATACTTATGCTATCTTGAGAGAAGCCACTAGTGAAACCTATGGCCCCCGGGTCTATCTTTTATCATATAAGCTTTCAATCTACTTTTATTTGCATCTTTACTTTTCTTATCTATATTACAAAATACCAAAAATATACTTATCATACTATCTCTATCAGATCTCACTTTCGCAAGTGACCGTGAAGGGATTGACAACCCCTTTATTGCGTTGGTTGCGAGTTCTTTGTTTGTTTGTGTAGGTGCGTGGGACTTTTGAGGAGCCTCCTACTGGATTAATACTTGGTTCTCAAAATCTGAGGGAAATACTTACGCTACTATTGCTGCATCACCCTTTCCTCTTCAAGGAAAACCAACGCAAGCTCAAGATGTAGCAAGAAGGATTTCTGGCGCCGTTGCCGGGGAGGTCTTCGTTCAAGTCAAGACCTACCAAGTACCCATCACAAACTCATCTCCCTCACATTTACATTATTTGCCATTTGCCTCTCGTTTTCCTCTCCCCCACTTCACCCTTGCCGTTTTATTTTCCCTCTCTTTCCCAATCTCCTCCTCTCTTTTTTGCTTGCCTTTTTCTGTTTACTTGTGTGTTGGACCACTTGTCGCCATGGCGCAAGATAATACCAAATTGTGTGATTTTTCCAATACCAATAATAATGATTTCCTTAGTACTCCGATTGCTCCTCTTAATGATGTTGAGTCTTGTGAAATCAATACTGCTTTGCTGAATCTTGTTATGAAAGATCAATTCGCCGGCCTTCCTAGTGAAGATGCCGCTACTCATCTAAACAACTTTGTTGATTTATGTGATATGCAAAAGAAGAAAGATACGGATAATGATATTGTTAAATTGAAGTTATTTCCGTTTTCACTTAGAGATCGTGCTAAAGTTTGGTTTTCGGCTTTGCCTTAAAATAGTATTGATTCTTGGAACAAGTGCAAAGATGCTTTTATCTCTAAATATTTTCCTCCCGCTAAGATCATCACTCTTAGGAACGATATTATGAATTTTAAACAACTTGATCCTGAGCATGTTTCCCAATCTTGGGAAAGAATGAAATTGATGATTCACAATTTCCCTACTCATGGTTTGAATTTATGGATGATCATACAAAAAAATTATGCCGGATTGAACTTTGCTTCTAGAAATATTTTAGATTCGGCCGCGGGAGGCACGTTTATGGAAATCACTTTAGGAGATGCTACAAAACTCCTTGATAATATTATGTCTAATTATTCTCAATGGCACACCGAAAGATCTACTAGTAAAAAAGTGCATGCTATAGAAGAAATTAATGTTTTGAGTGGAAAGATGGATGAACTTACGAAGTTGTTTGCTACTAAAAATACTCCTCTTGATCCCAATGATATGCCTTTGTCTAATTTGATTGAGAATAATATTGAATCTTTGGATGTGAATTTTGTTGGTAGGAATAGTTTTGGAAACAATGCTTATAGAGGAAACTTTAATCCTAGACCGTTCCCTAGTAATTCCTCTGATAATTATGGAAATTCCTACTCTAATCCTTATAGTAATTTTAATAAGATGCCCTCTGATTTTGAAAATAGTGTGAAAGAATTTATGATTTCTCAATAATGATGAAGATCTTAAAGTTATTGATGTGTCCCCTATTAGATCTTTGTTTTGCAATATGAATCTCAATAATAATGGGACTGGAGATGAGTCAACTTTAGTTAGAAGGCGTCCCAATAATTCGGAGTTTTTAGATCTTGATGCTAAATTTGGTAAAGGTGGGATTGGAGAGGTCATGACTTTAAATAGCATTGAACCCACTATCTCGGATTTCAAGGAATTTGATTATGATAATTGTTATTTAGAAGGTTGTATTTCCTTGTTGCAATCCGTTGTGAATTCTCCTCATGCTTATAGTCAAAATAAAGCTTTTACCAAACATATTGTTGATGCCTTGATGCAATCTTATGATGAAAAACTTAATTT
>LR880968.1:910529213-910539581 GCA_904067115.1 Aegilops sharonensis
TCGGTTCATCTGCGTGCATTATATATAATTAAGTGTGTCAAAAACCATTACAGAACATCATGAATAGATAAATAAGTGACCAAATTAATAGAAGTTCATCATCACATTAAAACCAAAGTACATACATAGTTCTCATCTAACAACACAGAGCTCTCCAGAGCATCTAATTAATTAAACCATACATTGAAACTATGTAAAACATTTCAATGTGAAGACAAATGCGATCATAATCGCAACCAAGGTAACAATTGATCCAACGGCATAATGATACCAAGCCTCGGTATGAATGGCATACTTTCTCATCTTTCTAATCTTCAAGCACATTGCATCCATCTTGATCTTGTGATCATCGACGACATCCGCAACATGCAACTCCAATATCATCTTCTCCTCCTCAATTTTTTTATTTTTTCCTTCAAGAAATTGTTTTCTTCTTCAACTAAATTAAACCTCTCGACAATAGGGTCGGTTGGAATTTCCGGTTCACATACCTCCTAGATAAATAAAATCTATGTCACGTTGGTCGGCATAATTTTTATAAACAATAAATGAACCAATAGTTATAAAGAAAATATATACCACATCCGAATCATAGACAGGACGAGGGCTGACGGGGGCGGATACCAAAACCATCGCACTATATAAGATGCAATAATAAAAGTAAGAAAATAATACAAGTATCTATCTAAACATACAAGTAAAAATATTTTTCCTTTCAGAAAGAAGATAAGAACAAGAGGCTCACCACGGTGGTGCTGGCGATGAGATTGGCGCGGGTGATCGACGGCGGTGAAGACGGGGACGGGGTGTGATGGACCGCTAAACCTAGACAAATATTGAGGAAAATGGAGCTTGGAGGTCGAGCTTGGAGAGGAGAAAGCTTAAGTAGTGTGGTTCGGGCATTCCATCGAACACCTTGTGTGCATAGGAGGTGAGCTAGAGGACCACCAAGCCCTCTCCCCTCGGCGGCTAGAAAAAACAGAGCAGTGTGCTCTGCTCTTATGCGAGGGGGTATATATAGGCACCTATTGGTCCCGGTTGGTGGCATGAACCAGGACTAAAGGGCGGCCTTTGGTCCCGGTTCAAGCCACCAACCGGGACCAATGGTGGTGGGCCAGGAGCGAGGCCCATTGGTCCCGGTTCGTCCCACCAACCGGGACCAAAAGGTCCAGACGAACCAGGACCAATGGCCCACGTGGCCCGGCCGGCCCCCGGGGCTCACGAACCGGGTCTAATGCCCCCATGGGTCCCGGTTCTGGACTGAACCGGGACTAATGGGCTGACCCGGCCTGGACCTTTGCCCCCTTTTCTACTAGTGTTATATGATGCATAGGAGCTCCCTTCTATTAGGCCGGCCATAGTGGAAGTAACATATGTAGTAACATAACTCACCCCAAAGTAAGTTTGCTTATGTGGTGTTATCATAACATGATGCATCTCAAGAGAAAATGAGCGTACATCTAAATAAATAAAATAAATAAAGGCTTACATAATACCACCATATGTTACTACACACTATAAAGATAATAATATAGACTTGTGACTTGCATGAATGAAGGCTTGCATAAATGAAGGCTTCTCACTATGACAGACCTTATTGGAGTGGCAAGATTTCAAATAATTTATTATGTCTTCGATATTTACTAACACACATGAATTCCTTGGTATATATATCAGCTTACATTGGTTTCGCAATACGAGAGGCACACAAGAGTTCAACAAAAGTAAGCTGGGGCATAAATCAGCCGGCAATCATTGCCGAGATCGACAAATAACTGCTAAGTTGGAAAAAAAGGAAACATAGCATATGCATGGACGAGGCCTAACAAGAACGTAAAGGCTGAAAATTTGGCATCTGGTTTAGACATCGCAAATCAAACATTTTCGATGATAATTTATATTAGCACAAACATTGTAAATTAGTCTGCATGCACGGCAATTTTTCTAGCGAAAGATAACTGAGGCAGATTTGCTATACTCGCCAACTAAACTTGCCATCTTTGATGAAGACAACTTGCAATGAAAAATGTTCGTTTTGCCATGCCTAAAAAACTTATGTTAGCCAGATATCCGAGTGCAACAAGAATGCATGCATATGGTTTATTGGAATAATAACATTCAGATTGATGCCAATATGCATATGCCGGGGACATCCGAGATAAGAAGTAAGCAATGTCATCAGAATATCCAGATCAGGTGGACATAACTGTAATTGCACACTGACGAAAGTTTATTTGGGGACGATTGTCAGGACCAACCCGCGGTGACAACTCGGCCTTAGCGCCACGTCTGAGATGATGCCCGTCATGTAGTTCGTATAACGAATACCATGAACAGGTCCAAAACCTCCAAAACCCTGACCCCCATTGATCAACTGGATTGTCTTCAGCGTGTAGTCTTGCAGCTCACACAAATCGGTCTGACCGCTTCTTGGTCCATGGTTCATGGACTACGTGGCCATTGAACTCCCCGAGGTTTTCCACCCAGAAACTATCATAAGTCCAACCGTCGTAACTGNGTAGTAACATAACTCACCCCAAAGTAAGTTTGCTTATGTGGTGTTATCATAACATGATGCATCTCAAGAGAAAATGAGCGTACATCTAAATAAATAAAATAAATAAAGGCTTACATAATACCACCATATGTTACTACACACTATAAAGATAATAATATAGACTTGTGACTTGCATGAATGAAGGCTTGCATAAATGAAGGCTTCTCACTATGACAGACCTTATTGGAGTGGCAAGATTTCAAATAATTTATTATGTCTTCGATATTTACTAACACACATGAATTCCTTGGTATATATATCAGCTTACATTGGTTTCGCAATACGAGAGGCACACAAGAGTTCAACAAAAGTAAGCTGGGGCATAAATCAGCCGGCAATCATTGCCGAGATCGACAAATAACTGCTAAGTTGGAAAAAAAGGAAACATAGCATATGCATGGACGAGGCCTAACAAGAACGTAAAGGCTGAAAATTTGGCATCTGGTTTAGACATCGCAAATCAAACATTTTCGATGATAATTTATATTAGCACAAACATTGTAAATTAGTCTGCATGCACGGCAATTTTTCTAGCGAAAGATAACTGAGGCAGATTTGCTATACTCGCCAACTAAACTTGCCATCTTTGATGAAGACAACTTGCAATGAAAAATGTTCGTTTTGCCATGCCTAAAAAACTTATGTTAGCCAGATATCCGAGTGCAACAAGAATGCATGCATATGGTTTATTGGAATAATAACATTCAGATTGATGCCAATATGCATATGCCGGGGACATCCGAGATAAGAAGTAAGCAATGTCATCAGAATATCCAGATCAGGTGGACATAACTGTAATTGCACACTGACGAAAGTTTATTTGGGGACGATTGTCAGGACCAACCCGCGGTGACAACTCGGCCTTAGCGCCACGTCTGAGATGATGCCCGTCATGTAGTTCGTATAACGAATACCATGAACAGGTCCAAAACCTCCAAAACCCTGACCCCCATTGATCAACTGGATTGTCTTCAGCGTGTAGTCTTGCAGCTCACACAAATCGGTCTGACCGCTTCTTGGTCCATGGTTCATGGACTACGTGGCCATTGAACTCCCCGAGGTTTTCCACCCAGAAACTATCATAAGTCCAACCGTCGTAACTGTCAGTTCGACATGTCAGTTTTGCCCAGCCGTCGAACCAGCCATTGGGGAGGGGGAATGGCAAGTCGGCTTCATCATCCCAACTCATGTCACCGCCGAACACAACATTGTCAGCGCTACTCAGCGATGAGACCACGTGCTTTGCCTGCATGTAGCGCTCCCGGAGGTGCATCGATTCAGGCAGTACTGGGCATTCCAGCTGGGTGGTGGCTATGCGGATTGGCTGCGTTGAAGAAGCCGGTCCAGGGGTAATATCGGCCTCCAGGTAGCACTTCCCCGTCGGCGAAGTGCCGAACTTCCAGCGTGCGTAGCCCTGCAGACGAAGCTTGCTCAGCTGCGAAAAATGATGAGCTCCTGCGTTAGTTCACCAAACAATTTCTAGGTATTGAAATATATTGCCCACATCCCTCCATCAGTTCAGACTTTTGGATGAGTTGGCTGGAACATGAATTCAATATGGTATCCGGGCCAAGAAGTCTTGAGTTCTAAGACCCTGCCAACGCAGTATTAGATAAAACGATTCTACGGCCTACATCGATCCCACGTCTAAGGACTAAAATAACCTAGACGTGAGGGGAAGTGTCGAAATATATTGCCCACCTCCCTCCATCAGTTCGGACATTTGGATGAGTTAGCTGGAGCATGAATTCAATACTAAGACAGCGAATTGAACTGGGAGTATAGAGTATGTGGTACCATCAAGCAGAAGTGGCGGTTGCCCCAACGATCCTCCGGGGGCACCGGTGAGCAGTGGTAGGATTTCCACCATGCAAAGCTCTCGAAGATCGAGTGGATGTACGGCGTGACCTCCTGGTCATTGATCCGACGAACAGTTAGATGATCGACGATAAAGGATCCAAGGAGGCGAATGAATAGCGCATGACCAGTAATCGCTAGTTTTTACATGGAAGAAAATCACGTCCGGCGAATGTTCCCGAACGTGGTTGCTGATGGCCTTCATCCTCCTGTGGACGACAACGTCCTCGCGGCACCAGATGTTGTAAGTCATGAACTTGATCTGCTTCTTGCCGTCCTAATTAAATGTCAAAAACGAACTAGGGAAGATTAGCAGCTCAGCATTTGTGGAAGACTAGCAAATCAATATTCCAGCAAAAATACCATAGTTTCTAAGTAAGACCAATCTAATCAACATACGTAGCATTTACAAGGAAGTGCAGTCAGCAAGAACAAATGTGGTCGTATCAGATTATACCACGTATATGAAGATTAAAGGACCAGGTAGATGTAAGAGTCCTCAACGACGTGTTAAAAAGGGAGTCCTCACGGACCTCCACCAAGTTTTTTCTTTTTGAGTGAAGGCCATCATGGCTAGCTTTATTGATTGAAAATAGGGATTACATTGTCCACAAGGTTTGAAACAAGAAAGCTCGGAGGCTCATCCGTCCAACTAAAAGAAATCTTATTACAATAACTGTAGTTAGCTAGCACATGCGCTGCTTGGTTACAAGAACGTGGGCAGTACTGAAGTTCGACCTTCCCGATCAACGAAGAGAGATCCACACATTCGGCAAAAATAGCTGCTGCTTCATCCCACCATCTAGCTTGGCCATCACATGATTCTATCACCGTTGTGGAGTCCGATTCTGCTTCAATCCGGGGGAAACCAAGTGAATTTGCAAAAGCCAATCCATCTCTCATCGTAAGGGCCTCAGTGGTAACTACATTAGCTGCATGGGGTATAAATTTACACTGCGCCGCTAGGAATGTTCCCTTCTCATCCCTAATTACAGCTGCTGTAGCACCCAAACCTTCATCAACAAAAAAGGCGGCATCAACATTTAGTTTGACAAACCTGGGTTCTGGTATCCTCCATTTTTCTATGGTAGTATTCATCATTTTCTCATTAACCTGATGGTAATTATTTGCTATCGCCAATACGGACATCGGTCATTTAAAAGTAGGAGGAGGCGATCCACCATGAGTGAATTGCCGACGGATCCACCATAGATACCAGCATCCCACCACAATGACTTGCTTGACATCCAAATTAGGTTTCAAAGGAGCCGGGCTAGGTCCACCAAGGAGTAAATGTTCCAATATGATAGAACCCGAACGATTCACTGGCCGGGCTTCGGCAATTGTTTCCGAGATGCCTAATTTGCTCCAGAGTTCCCTTGCGTGAATACAATCAAATAGCAAATGCTTAATATCCTCCGCCCCATGATGACAGATTGGACATGCACCATTTGTACCTACATGCCTGTTAGTAAGGATGGATTTAAGCGGCAAAATGCCGTGCAGCGCTCTCCAGCCAAAAATTTGGATTTTACGTGGGATGCAAAGTTTCCAGAGTACACTCCACACTGCCGGTGTATTTGATCTGTTTGGATGTGTCGGTGCAGTTGCATGAGCCCCAAAAGTTCGAATCCACTGAATACGGTACGCTGTACGAACAGAAGAATTCCCTTTCCGATCAGGGTGCCACGCTATAAAGTCATCAAAAGAATTGTAGTTTAATGGGATTTGTAAGATCCTGTTAACATCTGCCAGATTTAGGATCGACCGAAGCAATTCTTCATCCCATGATCCGGTGTTGGGGTCGATGAGCTCTTGAACAGTGGAAAGAATAGAATGGCCTTTCAATGATATCACCTTCCTGTCCGGGCTAGCTGGGATCCACGGGTCCCTCCAAATGTTCACATGCTCTCCTGTCCCAATTCTCCATATGTATCCCAGCTTGAAGGTCTCTAATCCTTTCATGATACTTTGCCAAGTAAACGATGCTCCATTTTTTAAGCTAGCTTGGAGTAGACTCCCATTTGGGAAATATTTTGCTTTGAGCACTCTAGCACACAAAGATTCAGGACATGTGATCAACCTCCAGCATTGTTTTGATAGCATTGCCAGGTTGAAGGAGTATAAATCTCTAAATCCCATGCCCCCTTCACTCTTGGGGTAGCATACTTTCCACCATGAAAACCAATGCATTTTCTTATGTTCCTCATCATCACCCCAACAATACTGGGAAATTAAGTCCGTGATATCCTTACAAACACCTTTGGGTATACTGAAAATAGACATGGCAAAGACCGGGATGCCTGCGCTACTGCTTTTATGAGAATCTCTTTGCCACCAATAGATAGTACCTTCTCCATCCATCCTTTCAGTCTTTCTTTAATTCTTTCAACAAAATGTTTGAAGCAATCACTTCTGTCTGCCCCCACCATTGCTGGTAGCCCAAGATATTTATTAGACAATAAGAATACACGTGCTTCCTTCAAGCTTAAAAGAAAAGGGCACGTACAATGAAAAAAAAACTATTCAAGCGTTCAAGTTCTGGGAGTCAACGCCCCGAGTCCAACACACCTGCATGTTCCCTTTAAAAAAAATGAACTGAAAGATGCATAATAAAGACCCAGCTAATCTATAATACCTAAATAGTTCATCCCCACTAACATATTTATCTTGACATGCAGCCTATCCAACTCAGCATTGTGCCACATCAGCGTTCTTTTACAAGTGTATGATCTGATTTTTTTGGTAGACTTCAGGTTTTTAACGCCCGACCTCTCCTCTCCGCATCTGTTTATCTTCTGTCTCTTCATCCACCATCAGTTTCCTCAACATCCCCTCACCGCAACCCCTCTCAATTCCCCATCCACTCTAACCCCAGCCATATTCCTGCTCCACTATCGCCGTTGCAAACGCCATGGCCACTCCTCTCCACCCCTTCGCATCTCCCACTTCCTCCATGTGAAGCGGTGTAGCCACTGCCACTCGCCAGCCGCCATAGGGCCCCTCCTCGCCGCCGTCATATGGGGATGCAACGCCGGAGTTCGTCCGTCCTCGGAGCACTAATGATGTCCAAGAGATTCGGCTCAGTATTATGATTCCCATCTCTCTCTCTCTCTCTCTCTCTCTCTCTCTCTCTCCTGCTATGATGCCCCGCAACTACTCATCTGATCTAATGTCTTTGTAGAGAGAGATTCGCTAATTAATTTCGCCATCTATCGATTTTCCATGACTCTCTTTAGTCTTTACCTTCTATGGCTGAGTATCTTAATTGTTCACAATCAGGCAATCTGGAGATGCGGATCATGGGGGCGTGCGTAGGGAGATGTCAGATGTCCATGGTTCCATACTTGACGGTGTGGCCCTCCACAAGGTAGAACCTGAAGAACCTGCACGCTAGCACCATCTTCACATGAAGGTACACTGAAACGTTGCCCAGGCAGATCCGCGGCCCCTCCTTGAACAGCGACCCATGGCGTTGCACACCGTCGCCGGCGATCCACTGCTCTGGCCGGAAGCTAGCAGCGTCGGGCCTTCAGTTGTACTGCACCCGCCCCATGGACTAGGGATCGTACATCACCATCCGCCGGCGCTCATCTCCTTTCCTTCGATGGTGCCGATGACCTCGCCCATGAGCCGGTATCCCTTATATCTCCCAAATTTACGTCCCTGTGCTGTTTATTTTGCTTCCTGCATGTATTTTTTCGCTCATACAATTGGGTGAAATTTGCAGTTCCTCTTCCTTATGTACGTAACTTCCTCATGCCATCTGATTGATATTGAGTTGTACATAACTCTGCCCTACTATCTTACTAATTTATTGTGAGGTTATCCTTCATGATTTGCAGATTATTATTTTTTAGGCACAGAGATGCATGGATGTCCCTATTAAACAAAGATTTTTGTTCCAGTGATTCAATAATGAAGAAAGAAAGCGTAAACATTGCCATGCAAAGGACTATTTGTTAGATAATGATTCCTCGTGCATGCATTTTTCTTCCTTTCTTGCATAATTCTCCAGATTCTACCTTACAGTGGCATTTATCACTTTTCAGGTAAAACGATGAGTTATCTTTGTTTGTTCCAGGAGGTATATACCACCGTTGGGAACCAAGGAAAGAAAGGTACTGGCCTTGGTAGATAAACTTTTTTCTTCTTCATCGTATTTGATGTTGCATGACATAAACAAACACTCCATCTACACGGTTTGCTCTTCTGGATTTTTGTCAAATTGTGTTATCAAAATTAGTACACATGGTGCTTTGTAGGGAGGTGCGTACTGAATGGCTCCACACAGGTTTTGGAACCCAGAATCAAAACCAGTAGTGCCATTAGTTTTTCAATTAGCATTTCATAGCTCAGGTGCTATTTCCACTATACATTTTAATTTTCGGTAGTGCCCTTGCTGATTGTCTTAATGCTTGACAATTCCATTTTCCTTCCTCTGTCTAAGTATCACCCTTTTCCTGCTCAAGTAGCAGGTGACTAATATGTTGCTGGCACATACATATCATTGTTTCTTGCTGGCACCTTCTTCTATCTTTGTCATTTGTAATATCAATTGGATCCCTCAATTGTGAAGTGCTATGTTCGCTACCTACAGTGACAATGTTACTTATTTGTGTCTAATCTCGGTATTCCATCTATTTGATGTATAGCGTCCATAGTCCTCAGATTCATTAGCTCATTCTAATATTTTTTGTCTAGCTTTCTCTACCATCATTTGCAAGACGAAACCTGAGCACACTATCATACTTTCCTACTAAATATCAGCCACTACTATTGGCATTAGCTTTGCCTCAGAACTACCCCTTCTTCATTTCGAAAGAGGAAGTAGCAGTTCTCACTAATGATCAGTTATAAGTTGTCGTAGATGTTCTTTGTTTAACAAAGACAACGACCTGGTGCTATCATTTTTTCTTGACCATCGTTTACACTAACTATTATCTCATATTATGTTTATGTGCAGATACCGGTATCTGTTCTAACACTTATTTTTACACTTGCTGGTATGAACTTATGTGACAAAACTACATGGCTATATTTGGTACTTATGTACTAAAATGCAGAAGATTGATTTACAACAAGATTCACATAATAGACATATCATATATCCACTATGCACAAAAAGTTATTCAACTTATGTATTATCATGTTGGTAGGACAAAGAGTTCCCGCAGCAACGCGCGGGGCATCATCTAGTTAATTTAATATGTGAAATCACCTAATTCTAAGGTAATAACTAGGAAAGTATTCATATATTTGCATGGATAGAAAAATTATATGTTAACATAATTTAACCTGTGATTTTTTGGTATTTCAAATAGGGGTATTTTCCACAACCACGTCCATTTAAATTAAAAATTAATGGTTCAAAAATTTTAAGTATCACGATATACTCTATTGTTTCGTTTGATACAAGTTAGATATGTTTACAATTAAGTAAAAAAATTAGGGAAAATTTAAGAAAATAACCATGAGTACCACAATAATTTTATGAAACTGTGCCTACCCTTGATGTTTATCAAAGGCTGGACATTACTCCTATTATTTTGGCAAGAAATTTTCGAACAACAGAAGCATATTAGGATTCTCTGCATTTCTCTTCGACAATTTGAAGTATATATATATTTTGCCAAAAATGTTGAAATTGTTTGTCGAAAATACATTGCAGTTGCAAATCTCATTGCAAAGTAATCTTCTAATATATACAAACTGGACATCATTTCGAATATAAAAGGTCTTATATTTTGAATTAAGTCCATTTTTAACTAATTTGAACAATATTTTAATAAAAAATTGCCTTTAATATACAAGAATATAAATTTTATTGCTTATTTGTACATATAGTTGACTCTTTCATTTCAAAATTTCATTATTGAAACAATACTGAATTGCATAAAAACGTTAAGAGGAACTATATCTAGCCCGTGCAGAAGCACGGGTTGCTGACTAGT
>LR880968.1:910547780-910588712 GCA_904067115.1 Aegilops sharonensis
AACTTTATAGTCTTGCATGGCAGACAACTCATGACACACATACCACCATCTTGTTGGTTTTTTGTGATCACATGAAAAGGTCTTCATCAATATTCTAATACACCTAATGAAAATATTCAAACACCAAATATAATGATGTTTTTCTACTATTTTATATGTATATTTTAAATTGTATGATAAGGCCAATGTAGCAACAATTCAATCCAATAACAATAATTGATAGATTGTTAATACAAAAAATGATCGATGCATAGTAACTATAGCTGCGCAAATGTGTGAACTATTTCAAGGTAGATTGAGGAAGGGAGACCGTTCTACCTTTTACTTTCCTACGGACTCATAGATTTAGATTAGTTACCAAGGAAAGATTATTACTATATATCTATGAACCTTTGTGCTTGGACACCTAACAAAGTCCTACAAAAATGAAGTGTTTGTGGCAATCACTGGGTCTATGAGAACATTTAATATGTTGATTTCTAGAGTTCCTTTATCCATCTTCTAGTACACCAGGGTAACAACTAGTGTAAACACACCTCCAGCCCCATTTGGTTCCTGGATTGAGAATATCCTTTGTTCATGCCGAATTTGAATTCTCGTTATTGGATTATGCGGTAAATGGATTAAGTGCAAGAAACTAATTATTTTGGGTTACCCAATGTCGCCCTACTATTCATTATCACTGGCAACGTCATCCACCAACTAATATTAAAATCTTTTTTTCTCCACTCTTCTAGACTATTTGGACTAACCTACTAGGCGTTGTCCTTCATATGCTCCGATGCAATGATCAGTGACACAAATTACATATGTTGTACTCCCTCTGTTCCTAAATATTTGTCTTTCTAGAGTTTTCAACAAATGACTATATAGACAAAATTTCGTGTTTTGACCCTTTTTGCAAACAAATTCAGGATTTGACCTTCATTCGAAAAAATTTCGTGATCTGACCCTTTTCCTACCGCCATCATCCTTGGCGGTAGGGTAACACTGCCTACCGCCACAGGCTATGGCGGTAGGACTTGATTGCGCCGTCACGGCCGTTTGACGTTGAAACTACACTATCGCCATAGTCTTTGGCGGTAGGGTCTAGAATATATAATTTACGTATGGCGTCTAGTACTGGCATATTAACTTTGTTGGCAGATTGGCTAGCGCGTGCAGGTTGTAGGCTGCAGGTCTCGGGTTCGAGCCTCCCTATGGCCAAATTTTTTGTTCATTTTTATTTTGCCCAATAAACAATAAACAATTTGTCCAGTTAATATTAGGATATAAATCATTTATAAAAATATATTTTTTATTTATCTGTAACTGTTTAAAAAATTCGCTCAAAGATATATATATATGTATACGAATATGATCAATTGGTCTCACATATTACCTGCATAAAAAAGATTTGAAAGGCTATTCACAGAGATCAATTGGTCTCACATATTATTGGCCCCACATATCTCTTCATCGTTCGTATATGAAGCCTCCCTGATAGTTAGGTCGTTGCATTCACCTTTAGGTCTTTGCTTCATCATCTCCTTTTGCCCTCAATTAATCCCTGTCCTTGGACCTTCGTTTTCCCTCAGAAGCACTGCTAGACTGGGGAACTCCCTTGGCGGAGCAGGAGCAGCAGTGGCAGCTAGCTTGCACTTTGTCAAGGTGAGTGCTCCATCTTCATCTTAAATTGCTCAACGCTTTTGGAATCAGTCCGACTTCTAGGTTGCAGTTTGTATATGTTTTTCTGAAACTTGTGTTCTAACACTGGAACCCAAGAAAGGATGAAATACAAAGTAACATATGATGAGAACTTAATTGCAGAGCGCCTAATCTTCGTGATGAGCAAAGAATAAAACTGCTCTCTCCGATGTATGTTACAGATCTAAGCCGCAAAAGGACTGCAGAAAAACAAATCTTTGCGGAAATTTTATGAAACAGTTACATATAAGTAAAAAAAATATTTTTATAAATAATCCATAGCTTAACATTATAATTGGACAAATTGTTTATCCCATCATATTCGTTTATATCTTTGCGGGAATTTTATAAAACAGTTACATATAAATAAAAATATATTTTTATAAGTAATTCATGTCCTAATATTACTTGGACACATTATTTAATTTTTATTGGGCAAAATAAAAATAAACAAAAAAATTGCCCTTGTCGAGGCTCGAACTCAAATCCTGCTGAACCAAACTCGCATGAGCTAGCCAACTTTCCACTAGACTGATTCTGTTCTATTGGACGCCACATGTAATTTAAACCTTCCAAACCCTACCGCCAAAGACTATGGCGGTGGGGTATTTTCAACGTTGGATGACCGTGACGGAGCAGTCAAGTCGTACCGCCATAGCCCTTGGCGGTAGGCAGTGTTACCCTACCGTCAAGGGTTATGGCGGTAGGAAAAAGGGTCAGATCCCAAATTTTTTACGAACCAGGGTCAGATCCGGCTAAACTTCGTAAAAAGGGTCAAAACATGAAAATTGGCCGACTATATACGGGGCAAAATGAGTGAATGTATACTCTAAAATATGTCTATATACATCCGTATATGGTAGTCCATTTGAATCTCTAGAAAGACAAATATTTAGGAACGGAGGGAGTATGAATGTGAGCATGTCCATGCTACTCGGTAAAGGCACCAAACACAACCATCTCCCACACTATCTTTGAAAATGAGTGTGAGTGTTCTCACTTGAGTGAGAAGGGACTCTCGAATATAGCACACACGTATGTATCCAAATCTCTTTATAGATAGAGAAACTAATGCTCGGGTACAACATAGTTTCAAGGATATGGTCACAATTAACAGATGAATAACCAATGCGCTCACCAACCTTCTGTGGAGTAGACATGACATGTCTTTATAAAAGACACGCTTGCTCTAAAGTCTTGTATCCTCCTAGCTATGAATCAGGATAATATTAACTCTGCCAAACAAATTATCCACCAACTAATTTTGAGAGTGAGAGAGGGAGCATTGACAATTTCGATGGATTAGAGCAGTGCAATCCACTATGAATGGGAGGCATCCGGAAGCAAATCATCTACCCAAAATTGAAATCCCGCAAAAACATCTCATCATTGTTGGGCACTATACCATGGTTTAGTAATCATAACCCTTTGCCATGCACATGATTGCCTGTAGTACTCGCCATTTTTTGTCCCGGCAAGACCATTAATTGTATCTCTATAGGTTAACAAGCGAGTCCAAACATATTGTAGCATACACTCTATACATGGCATAAAATATAGCAGAGAGTATTATTTTAAGTCTAATGGAGCTCAGTAACCCATGTGGAAAAATCATGCGTTATGAGGACATCTCTAGTACTTTTAAGGTGATTGTATGTATTTTTTTGGCACCAAGGATTTTTTATGTAAGACAAATATATAACATTTGGTATTTAGAAAAACACACCAAAATTTGGAATTGTAACAACGAATCTTTAAAAAAATATCATATCAATATTGTTTTTGAATATCCAGCAATAGCAATATGGTCTCATGATTTTAGCCTCCACACGAGAGACCGCCAACCACTGCAAAACGCTACTACTGTCCAAGTTACATTGCATGCAATGTGTCCAATAATGTATTATTTGTGTCTTACAGAAAGTAACAAGTTCCTTAAATCATCAACAGGCTACCCAATCATTAATCATGAATTGATTGTCATTTTTGGGAAAAATCTACCGACACATCATTAACGTGAGTATGCGTCACACAGGTTCGAAAAAGACCCATACAAAAGTTTGAAAAAAGCATTCCCTTGTAGGAAGTAGACTATTGGGCCGTGGTGATTAGTGTTTAGCATGTTTTTTAATCTGTTAATGGTAGTTAGCTTAACTAGTAAATGCGTACGTGCAATGCATGTTGATATTAGGGAGGAAATTAGTTGCACGTAGATATAGGTAGGATATCAATTAGACATTACTTATGTGATTAGTAGAAAAGTTGATAGTACTTGGTATGGTATTAATGGCACGTTAAACATGTTGAGCGCTTACCAATGGAGCAATATAGGTTATTGGATTGACATTGTTTGATGGATGAGATTAATTGGATCTGCCTCTTTGGGTCTTTATATATATATATATATATATATATATATATATATATATATATAGGGATTAACTATTCGTCACCCTGGGTGAGGAATAGTTATTCTTCACCCTCCTCTATTTTAACATTAATGCACCGTAATTTTACGCTCCATACATTTTGTCTTATTTTCCACGTAAAAAGAGACCGTAAGAAAATATATAATCACCATAAAATATATTTCATGTCACGTAAAATTACAAACGTAAAAATATAGTGTAAAATATACATAAAATGCATGTTTTTCTAGTCTTATGACCTATATATTTGTTTTCTCAAGCCAAATTTTACGTAGTGAATCAATATGAACGTAACTATTTGTATTCCAAATGTAATTTATTTATGAAACCGGCATAAGATTACCTCGGGTGAAAAATAACTTATTCAGTACACTGTGTGATGAATAGTATCATTATATATTACGTTCGCTTCCTAAATAAACTACGTTTAGAATATAAATAGTTACATGCATATTGATTCAATATGTAAAATTTTGTATAAAAAACAAAAATATAGGTTATAAGACCAGAAAAATCACATTATATATATATTTTACCCTATGTTTTTACATTCGTAATTTTACGTAACATAAAATATTTTTTACGGCGCATGTTTTCTTACATTCTCTTTTTATGTATGAAATAAGAAAAAAATTATGAAACGTAAAAATACCATGCATTGATGTCAAAATGGCTTGCCATAAACGGACTAGGTGCCCATGCAGCTAGGTGCCCCAAACATTTTACCTTATATGGCATCCATAGGTATCTAATACCCGAAGTGATAAAATTGTAGGAAAGAAAATAATATCTTAATTTGGAATAATAAAAATGCTGGGATAATGGGATAAAGGAGGGTCCATACAAATTCAGAATCAAAACCTAGGCTTAAGAGTACTGATAAGCAGGGATAATGGAGAGTTTACTTCACTACGAGTCACCAGAATCGACGTGTCGGCCGGGCTACAAGGGGTGTGGCGTTGTTTTAGAATGCTATTAGATCAAATCACCCAGAGACACTCACATGCAAAACTAGCCTCCGAAGCTAGCAGACAGGTAGCAGGATGGATTCCCTAGCGCACGTACGTGCAAAGCAGGCAAGTAGCTAGCTTGACCGAATCTCCAGCAGTAGCGCACGCGCTTACACGTACACATTTGATCTGGCCTAATCTCTCGGCAAGAACAGAACCGAGTCACAATACACGAATCGATGGATTGATTTGTTTACTTTGTATTCTTCTTTAGTATTTCACTTATTTGAAATAAATTCTCCTTCACATTTTCAAATAATCAGTTCCACAATGATACATTACAATTTCACTTTCTGTAGTTTCTATTTCACAGTTCAAAACCTACATTTCATTTTTCAGTGGCTTTTTCGCAAACAAACATCTATTTTGAATGCACATTTCTCAAACAACCTATTTCACTCTTTTGAAATAAATTGTTTCACATTTCAATCAGTTTCACACGAATACATTACAATATCAATTCCATGGTTACTATTTCAAAATTCAAAACCTAATTTCACTTTCCACTGGCTTGTTTCACAAAAATAACATTTTTTCAATTCCACATTTTTTAAATAACCTATTTCTATCATTTGAAATAAATTGTTTCACATTTCCAAATAATCACTTTCTCAATTATACATTACAATTTCACTTTTTTGTGGTTATTATTTCACAATTCAAAACCTACATTTCACTTTTCACAGGCTTATTTCACACAAGAAAACATATATTTCAATTGCACATTTGTTAAAAAAACTATTTCACTATTTTGAAATAAATTGTTCCGTATTTTCAAATAATCAGTTTCATAAGTTGACATCTCCCTTTCATTTTCTTTTCACTTGCCGAACCTATATTTCACTTTCCACTGTCTTGCTTCACAAAAATCATATTTTTCAAGTCAAATAGGTTTGTTCCACATACGAAATGTGAAACATTAAAATTCGAACGTGTTTGAAATGTATCAAAATTGGTTTAGTTCTAAAGTCTTGGCGCCACGATTTCGAATATATAAATTATTTCAAAAATAAGCTTATGTTTTAAAAGATATAAATATTTTTAATGGTCTAAGTTGAAATAATTTCCATGAATTTGTTTGCAATGGAGAGAGCAGAGACAGATGCATGCGTGTGTGAGAGAAAAGTGAATGGGTTGTCACGTCCATGTCTGCCATGCATGTAAGAACCAGTGGTGAGGCTCATAACTGTATTAGACCCGATATTCATTTTGTATATCCCAAAAGGAGAAATAATAGTTGTCTATCGGCAGGATCGTAAAGCAGCATACAAATGGTTGGATCGTTACCGGTAGGTACCGTTGACACACAAAAAGAGTTTGCGCACATAGTATACAATCAAAGGCACATATGCGACATGGCATCATGTCGTACGCGGCGATACAATAGTAACCGTGTGCATTGTGGTATATTATCATAGACTGAGGTTACGCCTATCTGTGTGCTTGCTTTTTTTAGGAGTGATTCTAATTTAGGCTTGCGGAGCAAAACCCACTATTTGCTTTGCTATCTGAAGAGGGGGATAGGGCACAACAATTCTCGTAGATCTGGTTTGAACCGTCATGGTTCATGGTAACATTTATCCCAAGCTAACTGAATTTTCAATATTTCATTACGCATGACTGAATCATTTCTTGCCGGCCAAGGGTTGAAACATGAACTTGTCAGTCCAGGAGGCTAGGGTATCTATAATACCTAAATAGTTTATCCCCGCTATCTTATTTCTCTTGACAAGCCTATCCACATCAGCAGCCTTGCCACATCAGCAGTTACTCCTATTTATCTTAATAATGCAGCTCACCACGTCAGCAGTTCTTAGAAGGAAAAAAGTGTGCTTCGACTCTCTGGTAACAGAAAGGCCTCTTCGGCCTTCAGTAACCGACGAGTCGGTCTACAACCGATAAAAAGAAGCCCAACAGGCCCATCGCTTCTTCTCTTTGCATCTCTTACTCTTCTCTCTGTATGGTGGCATCAGACATAAAGACCAAGCGGCGCACGGCGCCTTGAACGTCCACCCAAACACCACCGGGCTTGAAGGACCACCCAAACACCACCGGAGTGCATGATTGTTTTCCCTCTCGTTAGGGTTTGTCTTCCTCCCGGGGCGATCTTCCGCCGCCGTCGAGACCTGCCTCCCCTACCTCTCCATCAAGCAGCTAGGTGCTCGTCCTCGATCGGGGGCGTTCGTCTGCAACGTCCCGCGCGTCCTGGAGGGACGGCTGCTGGGAGGAAACTAGGGTTCCTCAAAAAATACCCGATCGTCTCCAATCGGGTTAGGGATCGCGATGGCTTCGGACGAGGCTTCAGGCTCTGCAACGGCAGGGTCACAGGGGATCGATGATATGGAAACCATGATCAAGGATCTGGGTCTGCATGAGGAGGATCTGGATGATGTTGTGTTTGACGAGGCCGCTGCGCCACCGGAGGCTGCCAGGTGGATCGCTCTCGCTAGGGTTCACTGCACAAAAGCATATAGCCAATACTGGTTCTTTAGAAACATGAGAGCCGCCTGGGATCTGGCTCAGGAGGTGAAGTTCAAGCCTCTGGAGGAAAATCTATACACAGTTCAATTCTCCTGCTTGGGGGATTGGGAAAGAGTTACACAGGAAGAGCCATGGCACTTTAGGGGCGATGCGGTGATCCTCAAACCGTATGATGGGTTAGCTAAACCCTCGACAGTCCTGCTTGACACCATTGAGATCTGGGTACAAGTTCATGATGTGTCGCCTCTATATGCTCATCTTGTGCCATCACTTGCGAGTAAGGTGGGTGAAGTTTTGTTTGCTGAACCCCAATCTATGGATTTTACGAGCAATTTCCATCGGGTTTGGATAAGGATTAATGTCACAAAGCCCCTGAAGAACGCGGTTTCGATGATCCGAGATGGGAAGCGACAAATATACAGGGTCAAGTACGAGAAACTCCGTGACTGGTGTGCGGTCTGTGGCATGTTGGGACACCTCTTCAAGGAGCATGGTACCGGAATCCATCCCCCTTCTGCCTTAATTTTTAAGGAGCTTCGTGCATCGTGGAATATGCGTAATGGCCAGGGACTAGGAGGAGGAAGAGGCCGCAGGGGTGGCCGCCGTGGGGGCCGCAATGGAGGCCGAGGCAAGGACTCTTCCAATGAAGATGGAGAGGACGGACGAGTTGATAGAACCACAGAATACGGATCTGAGCTTGGCTTGCAAAGGCAAGCTGTTGTAGCCACAGGAGCTAATACTGATCGGGACGATGATATGGACGACGTTGGCAACAACAGGAAGAGGGGTGCTGCCCAAGCAGTTGACCCATGGCTAAAGGAGGAGACATCATCCCGCTGCTTCTAGAGAACGGGGCAACCACATCAGGAACGTCAGTTCCTGCAAGTCCATCGTCTAAATAGGAACCTAAAAGGAATCGGCCTACTCCATCCAACGACAAACACAGTGGGAAGAACAACACCGGCAACAAACCTACAGATGCGCGTTTGGCGGGCCCCCATGTGGGGTCACGCCTAGCGCAATGAGTCTCCTATGCTGGAACTGTCGCGGGGCTGGCAAACCCGCGACAGTTAAGGAGCTTCGTGATATGACGAGGCAATATGCCCCTTCTATTCTGTGCATCTTAGAAACTCAGATAGAAGGCTCACGTGTTGAGAACTTGTCCGGTACTTTAGGTTTCAATAAAAAAATTGCAGTTAGTAGCTCTGGTAGAAGTGGTGGTTTGGGAATTTTCTGGAACGATTCAATAAAAGTTGAAGTTTCAGGTTACTCAGAGTATCATATTGACGTGATTGTTGATGACCTTGTTGGCATAAAATCACGAGTAACCTTTGTGTACGGGGAAGCTCAGGTGAATGAGAGGTACAAAACATGGAACATGTTAAGGGGTATTGCGGGCTCAAGCAATCTCACATGGGCTGTTATCGGAGATTTCAATGAAGTATTACACGGATACGAGCATGACGGGGTGGGCAACAGAAGCCAGGCTCAAATGGACGCGTTCCGTGATGCCCTGGACACCTGTGGCCTAACTGATATTGGATATAAAGGAAATAGCTGGACTTTTGAAAGAAAAGTGACGGGAACGTACACGCGTGTTCGCCTCGATAGAAGCGTTGCTAACTCCGACTGGGTTCTGGTGTACCCGGATGCTACACTCGAACATAAGAACGCAGCGTCGTTCGACCATGCAGCCTTGCTCCTCAAGATCGACGTGCATGCATGCAAGATGGGGCCCAGAAGTTTTAAATATAAACTAATGTGGGAGCAGGATCCTAGGCTATTTGACTGTGTGAGTAATGGATGGAAAGCGACAGAGGCAGATTCGGTACTGGCACCTGGCTGTGCTAGCCGGTGATCTATCTATTTGGGATCGCGAGAAGTTTGGCAGTGTACGGGAGGAGATAAAATATTTAAAGGGCCAGTTGGATTTGCTTCGCGCCCAACAGTCCAGAATGGCTCCGTCGCACGTCGAACATAAAATAACGGAGCGCCTGGTAGAGCTGTACCACAAAGAGGAAATACTCTGGAGACAACGGGCGAGATTGGAATGGCTAGTACACGGTGATAAAAATACGTACTTTTTTCACCTACGCGCGAGCAGACGCCGAAGAAAGAACTTGATCAAGGCGCTGGCCCGGCCTGATGGAAGCATGACGGAGGACAAGGTAGAGATGGAAAATATGACTACAGATTTTTATAAGGATCTCTACACATCGGAGGGAGTAAACAACATGGAGGAGGTCTTGCAATCTGTCCCAGTCAAGGTTACACACCAGATGAACATCATGCTTAATGCTCCATATGAGAATGAGGAGGTAAAACGTGCACTTTTTCAGATGTTTCCGATTAAGGCGCCGGGGCCGGACGGTTTCCCCGCCTATTTTTTCCAGCGCCACTAGGATATATGTGGGGAGGAGGTTACGAAGGTAGTGATACGTATCATTGACGGCATGGAATCAGCAGCATCTATCAACGATACGATCTTGGTTTTAATTCCAAAGGTAAAGAATCCGACTTTGCTTTCACAATTTTGGCCGATTAGCTTGTGCAACGTTCTCTATAAGATTGCATCAAAGGTGATCTCTAATCGTTTAAAGCAAGTGCTGCCGGAGATAATATCTGAGGAACAATCAACTTTTGTTTCGGGAAGGCTCATAACTGATAATATTATTGCTGCATATGAATGTCTTCATTTCATGAAGAGGAATAAAGCAAAAAAGAACAAACATTGTGCGCTCAAGCTGGATATGATGAAGGCCTATGATAGAGTTGAATGGGCTTATCTGAGGGCGATCATGTTAAAACTGGGATTCACATAAAGGTGGGTAAACATTGTTATGGATATGATCAGCTCGGTTAAGTTTTCAGTTATGTTGAATGGGAAGAAACTGGATCAGTTCACGCCTACACGAGGTATAAGGCAAGGGGACCCTATATCCCCATACTTGTTCCTGATAGCAGCAGAGGGCCTTTCGTGCCTGTTGAAATCGAAGAGTGAGTCATCAAACTTGTACGGTCTGACTGTGGCACCTACGGCGCTGCCAGTCAACCATCTACTTTTTGCAGATGACAGCCTGCTGTTTTTTAGGGCAAATAGTATGGGTGCTACGGAGGTGCACCAAGCCTTGGATGCCTATTGTCAAGCCTCGGGACAACGCATAAATTATGACAAGTCCTCGATTTATTTCAGCAAAGGGGTTCCTGATAGTGTTCGCCAGCAAATCAAAGATCTACTCCAGGTGCCCAATGAAACTTTGAATGAGAAGTATCTTGGTATGCCAAGCGATATAGGAACATCTAAGAATGGGGCTATCAAGTATTTGAAAGATCGGCTGTGGAATAAGGTACAGGGATGGATTGAGAAAACCTTGTCAATGGCGGGTAAGGAAGTTTTGGTGAAGGCGGTGGCCCAAGCAGTCCCGGTCTATTCAATGTCTTGTTTTAAACTGCCAAGAGGGTTGTGTGAGCATTTGAACATGTTGATTAGAAAGTTTTGGTGGGGAAGCAAGAACGGCCAGCGTAAGCCCCACTGGGTGTCCTGGAAGGCAATGACACAACCAAAAAACATGGGTGGCCTGGGTTTCAAAGACTTTGAACTCTTTAACTTGGCTATGTTAGCTAAGCGGGCATGGAGGATTTTGCAAAATCCTGAGACACTGAGTGTCCGTATCCTCATAAGTGTCTACTCCCCGGCTTCCTCTTTCCTGGACGCTGTCCTAGGCAGTCACCCGAGCCAAATTTGGAGGGCGGTGATCGAAGGAAAAGATGTCTTGAAACAGGGACTGATCAAACGGATTGGTAATGGCGAATCAACTAATATTTGGAATGAAAATTGGTTGCCACGAACAGAGATGATGCGCCCGTATGGAAGTAGAGTTGCAAATCCGCCTGTCCAGGTCGCTAAACTAATTGACGCCACCTCCGCTACTTGGGACAGGGAAAGGATAGCACAAGTGTTTCTGCCGATGGATGTGCCTTTTATACTTGGAATACCTCTTTGCACAAGGAATATGGGTGACTTTTGGTCTTGGCACTATGAAAAAACAGGTTCATTCACAGTCCGGTCAGCATATGCCATGTTGGTTTCTACCAGAAGAAGAAGGGAGGCATGGCTTGAAGAAACGGGGTCTTCGAGTGCGGACCAAGATGGCAGTGCGTGGAAAACGTTGTGGAGAACAAAAGTACCAGGCAAAGTACGGATGTTTTTGTGGAGACTCACGAGGCAACTCTGCCAACTGAGGACGTTAGATCACATAGAAATATGTCAACGACAAGCTCGTGCGATTTGTGTGGAGCACAGGATTCCTGGCGGCACTCGTTGTTGGAATGTGCTTCAGCAAGATGTGTTTGGTCCCCAGCTGATGTTGAACTATCTGAACAACTGAGTATCTCAACTGAACCGAATGCTAAACTTTGGCTCTTCACGATGATGGAAGTACTTTCGCATTCTGCCTTTGTAAAGCTATCAGTGACTCTCTGGGCAATATGGTGGGCACATCGGCAAGCAATTCATGAACGAATCTTCCAAAGTCCTTATGCTACTCACGGGTTTATTGAGAAGTTCTTAGGGGAGCTAGAGACTATCGGTACTAGCAAACCAAATGGTACCACGAGGGGAACAACAAATACAAATGCCACAGCCGCTACCCGACCTAGGGCACCACCAGCAGGCTTTGCCAAAATCCATGTCGATGCCGGAGTTGCACGGCACAACAGGGGAGGAACAGCGGCAGCAATCTACAGGGATGATAGGGGCAATTACCTGGGCAACTCAGCTTTGGTAATCGAAGGGGTTGTGATGTGGCGACATTGGAAGCTCTCGCTTGCAGGGAAGCACTCGCGCTCGCTGAAGATCTCCATATTCATCAGTTCATCATAGCTTCAGATTCACGACAAGTGATCAACGACATAAACAACAGCTACAGAGGGAAGAACGGAGCAATCATTTCAGAAATTAACTATCGAGCTTCAGGTTTCAATTGTTCTTTTACTTTTGAGGGTCGGCTGTCGAACGTCGATGCCCATAGATTAGCTAGATCCTCACTTTCTTTACAGCAGGGGCGCCACCTTTGGCTTGTTTATCCCCATGCAAATGGTATTCCACAATCTGTGGCTTTTGATCAATAAAGTTTGGTCTTACCCCTAAAAAAAACCCAAAACACCACCGGGCGATGCCCCGCAACCCACAGCAGATCCGGTGCAGGACCGCCACAGCCACCGCCTCCAGCCGACAAGGATTGAGCTCCACGGAGCCAGACGCACCGGCCAGTTTTTCCATCGAGCCGTCCACCTCGACGACTCCGCCTCCTCACACGAGCGACCCCCACCACAATCAGACAACCCAGAAGCGACGCCGCCGCCACCCATCAGTGACTTCCCCTGCCTGCTCCAATTTTTCTTGAAACAGGGGAGTGGCATCGCTCCCATCGTCTCCAACATAAGGTTGGTGTCTGTGCCTTTGCTCTGAAATCATGACAGGGAGATTAACAGGTGGTTTTTTTAGGCGCATCTCTGATATAGATCTTTCTTGAGTAACATAAGGGAGACCGGGTCAACAATCCAAAGAGGGTTAATGGTGAGGCACCAATTGAGCATGTACCTGCAGGTAAGTGTTTCAATCCCCCTTCCCTACCAGATTATTCCTAGTCCCTCCTCCCATACTTCCTCTACTCTGCTGCTTCTTTACGGTATCCACATTAGTTATGTTGTGCCTTCCTTGAGTTTTTTCAGAGACGAGTCCAAGTTGGAATTATGAGTCACACGTGTGTGTTATCATATTTTCCCCAAACTTAATTTATCAGCATGATATTATTTACATTGATTGTATATAAGCCAGTTTGTTACAACAGTGCCTAGGTTCGTTGACGACCATAACTAAATTAGCTGATCACATTTCTGATAAATATTTTTATAGAACACTTCTGTTTATAAGAGTAGGTAAATATATAGATGTCGCAGATTTTTATTTTCACAGAGTTCCACTGTTCGACGAGGTCATGGATTTCCATGCAGACCACCCCACCGATCATCACCGCCTATTATAATCTGTCCACCAACCCAGTGGGTGATATTGAGAACCGCCACATGCATACACCACTTAACAGAGTTTAGTTAGGTTCATGAAGGCCCAGAAATCTTCCGTGTTACGGTATGATATGTGTGAATTTCCCTACAATTCATCTGGTCATTCTTTTCAAGATAAACATGTTCTCATTAGTTAGTTCATGTAGCAGTTCATATTTTGGGATTTTGGAACAGAAGGAGTTCAGTAAATTTATGATCATATTTATGTTATGGATTCTCAGCTATCTATGCACCTTAGGAGTAATTTCTTTTGTCTCCTCTTCATAGGTATGATATATGCTATCATCTTAGCATTATAAACGGTTAAGATCTGGAATACAGTAGCATTGAACTGCAGTCCTCTATCATTTACATTGATGCTCCCATGAGGAGGTAACTGTGATACCTAATTCATGATTTTTCCCAGTTGTCGAATCCCTGGTAACTGGTACTTTATTGAGTCTCAAGGTCATTTCGATTATTTATGTAATTTCTGCTTGATATTTAACCATTACCAATTGGAGGTTTGGATTGAGTGATCAATACTGCAACGGTTCGTGACCACCCAATTACTAATTTCGCTGAGAGAAGCTTTGATCTATACTTTTATTATTTTTGAGGAATCACGGGGGGGGTGGGGGGGGGGGAGTTCTCCCACCTGAATATATTGCTCAAAAGCGGCAAAAGCCAAGAGTCACCCCTTATACTTTTGCTGATCCAGTTTATAAGGAAAACCGGATTGAAAATCTTAACAAGTTGACCTGTTTATGAGGAAAACCGAGCAGAAACCATACAAGAACAAAGTTAAAGAGAAGAAATAGACGCCCAGGAGAAGACACGACCTAGCTAACAGACAGAAGAACCATCACCAAGAGGGCACAAGTAAATGAGGGGCGCTGTCAAGGGATCACAGTACCAAGACTCTACAACTAGCCTAACGCACCGCACCGGCGTGCGCACCGAACCCCACAGCACCACAGAGGAACATCCACAACCAACGAGTGCCAAAGCTTAACACGAACCTTGACTGGGGGCTCCGCCACGGGAGGTCGAGACGATTAGCAAGTTGGGGAGGCGTCATTGCGTCGTCATTGAGCAAAGGTGAACCGAGAAGACACCAAGAGCTCGAAGCTCGCCGCAACACAATGGCAACCAAGGGAGGGTCCTAAGCATGCATAGCAGCAGGACGTACACCACGCGAAGGACAACCGAAGAGAAACACAGGAGGAAAGGGCACACCACTGTCGGTCCCAAGCTGGCCACAACACCACCACCACCAAACGCACCACCCTCAACGACACCAAGCAGCAGAAAGCCATCGTTTGGGTCTCCAAGATGATGCCTCCAAGGAGATAGTGTTATCGAGGACACAACACCATCATCCGATCCGACAAGCCTGATCTTAGGTTTTCACCCGGAGACCACAAAACAAAGCACTGTAGGTGCTGGAGGTCCACAACGGCACCTCCAACAAGGAAAACGACGTTCGTAGACGCCATTGCCGCCGACATCGACATAGTCGATGCAGGGTTCTCACCCGGAGTTTGAGCACATCCCTACAGCAAGACAGCAGCCAACCACCACCACCACCATCATCGGACCCTTCCAAAGACGAAGAAACACGATGAATGACCGCAGACAACCGCACCATGCGGAGACCGCCGACGGCCAACCATCAGCACGAAGGCGCCAGATCCACCAATGGTCGACTGAAAACAGGGCCACCGGACTCAGCGTGAGCCTTCGTGCCCTGCCGAGCACCATGCCGACAAGGAGCAGAGGAGCGCTGCCCGAGACCAGGAACCACCATGGTTCCGGGCAGCAGCCATACATCAGGCACGCCGACACGCACCTCGCGCGCCACTGCGCACCCACAGGAGACCATATCCGAGGCGCATGTCGCGCCGACTGAAGGCGGGGAGATTAGAAACTGCAGCAGCATCGCCACCACCCACCACCACCTCCACCAGCACTGCCACCGCCACCAGACACGCCCCAAGTCGGGCCACCACGAGCAGCCAGACCTGCACTCTGGCCAACAACGATGGGCGAGAGGGGACCAGGCGCAGGGGGGACCAGGCATCTCCCAGATGAAGCTGCATCAATTTTGCATCGCCGGCCCGATCCACACCCCCAAGGCACCAGCAGGAGTGGTAGTCCCAGATCCACTACGCCCGCATCGGGAGGAAAGCCAGCCGCCGGCGCACCTGGCCGTTTCCCCGATGACGAAGCTCGCCGCGCGCCTGGATCCAGGTGCCCCAGCCAGATCCGCCGCTGCCGAGGGGAGTGCACGCAGACGCCACTTGCAAGCACGGGCGAGCAGGCCAACGCCACCGAGGTGCCTCGCTGCAGTCCGGACGCGCGGCGCACCCCTTCACCACCGTCGACAGCGGCGGATCTTTTCTTTGACCCGGGCATAACCCTTTTCCATTACTGCGACATAACAGAAATACAACAGTCCAAAGAAGGAAGAAAAGGGGAAAGCGAGTTCGAGCATCGCCGGGAAACCCACTGTGAGCAGTCGCCATCGAGATTACCAACCGCGGGGCGAAAACCCGACGACACCAAGTTACCAGTATCTAGGATCTCAGGCCTATAGCCCCAACAAACTCACAAACTGCTCATCACAACTGAGCAACAAAAGACCAGGCCCACGCAGGGGAAGAGTTTAACAGAACAGAGCATAACTAGCCCAAAGCGTCTCGGCATCACATGATCCACCGAACGAGAGGAGTATCAGCGAGCCGTTTCTTCATTGCTTGCCGCGCAGATTCTCATCATCATCGACACGTTCTCCTTCAGCATCTTTGCCCCATCCCTCATGGTCGCCGCGTCTTCTTGCTTCAGCAGCCCTGCCCAATAACACATTAAAGCACAAGCAGTAAAGACACATTCGAACGGGTTTTTAAGAGGTTTGAACTCGAAAGTGGCCCTGTTGCGACTGGACCAAATCGCCCAGCACACAGCAGCAATTCCCACTGTGTAAAACTCTTCTCCACCAGGAAAGAAAGTAAAGCACCACACATAGGCTTGCCAAATATTGTCAGGGCACAGAGCCGTGCCAAACATACATGCCACTGTTCTCCAAGTCACCCTAGCAACAGGGCAAGTAAAGAACAAGTGTTGTGAAGTCTCTCGCCCACCACAGAAGGAACATTTAGGATTTCCCTTCCAACCATGATGTTTCATCACATCTCTAGTCAAAACAGCATTGTGAAAAAGTTGCCATAAGAAAATTTGACGACGGCAGTCGTCACCGTGACGACCACAGCGAGCCGGGAACTGCGCGTCCACCGCGAGATTTCCTCGAGCCCCCCTCGTCGGCAGGGGCCGCCGCCACCGCGGCGAGGCCAGCGGCAGCGGCGGAGGAGAGGAGACGCAAGGAGTAGCCTACCGGCGGCGACCGTGGAGTCCCCCGAGTCGCCCGAGCGGGGGACGTGGGGGTCAGCCTCTTTAGCGTTTCCCTGGCTATACTTTTATTATTGCTTTTCCTTATCCTCTCTGAAGAAACTGTTCTCTGTGGAGATTCTTTTCTGGTGTTGTGCTCAAAATAGAAGCAGCCATCTTACTAAGCATACACTATTTTCATCTAGCATTTTTTTAGTCTGATATATATATTCAAGAAGCTTGCAAATTGCAAAAGCTTTTTCCGAGCGCTAATGCTGCACTACCAATTGTATTATGCCCACATTTGTATTCTTCCAATTTATGGTTATGTTATTCTCACATTTGTGTACTAAGTTCATCTCTCTTTTGTATCAGCTACCCTGTATCTCCTTCAGAGTAACATGTAACATATACAGGTGATGCTAAAACCGGTGCAAATAAAGATCGTGCATACAGACTTGCCAACACATGGTGTATTTTTGTGTATGTGTAGGTTGTCTTTCAGGCAGTAAAAGTATTTTTATTGTCGGTCGTTTGTTGTAAATTGATATGCATATACGGAATTTTGCTACCTCATTTAGTTTATTTAAACTTTGCTATCATGTTTCGTTGTACATACATTTGTAGTACAATCAACTCCGGATAATTCTAAGAGAAGTAAATTACATTCTTTTTGGATTGCAACTATATATCTTCTTTCTACAATATACCAAGTTTACTTACATTGACTATTTTAATATGTATATTTAAAGTTAACCAGAATTTCCACATCTCCTATGTGTCGTCTAAGAATGCACCTCACGTATCTTGAGTATTGCATACTGATATCTCGCATCAACACACAGGGGGTATCATCTAGTATTCTTGATGGTGTTACCAAGGTGTGGTACATACATACTTGGCTGACAAGAAACACCAGTACGCCCTCCCCGCACCATGGCGAGCCACATCAACATACCTTTATAGCCATATTGTTTCACATCGGACATTATATTGCGCGAGTGCCTGCGCGATAGCTCATGGGCACGATGCGATTTGCGCCCGGCAATGGGTAGCATGCAGTTTGTGGTCCCTTATAATGCATGCATGTTAAGTGATCATTGCATGCCAAGCCTAGGGAGGGCAGGTTTGCTCCCTAGTCCAGTCCTACCATATAGTCCATTCTTTCCAATACGGAGTGTTAGGGTTTGCGAGGAAGCCTTTGACAAACAGTTGCACTATTATGATGTAAATTTATGATACAAATCATGACCACAAGTTATTTGAAATCTACGAATCTAATACCATACATAGTACATATGTATGGTTTGACTCTGTCAAGCCACCCCGTCCAGTCGTCCAACTCAGCTTCATCTCCAATTAATCATCTATCCTTTTCACTGTCCATATCAGTGCCAGCACATACTATCATGGATAAAAAATGCAAACCTACGTAATACGTTACGTAAAACCTACGTCTCTTTCCTTTCTCAAGCAATCATCTCCCACCTGAATTTCGCGGGGTGGGTCTGGGTCTGGGTCTTTTTTTTCTTCCGATCAAAACAGGCCAAGTGTCAGCGCGTACATAAGTTCCGTAAGAATTTTCAAGTAGGTGTAGCAAAACTCATCATGGATGGTACAAATGTAACTTTACGACCATCTCCGCCGAGCACCGATCCAGACAAGGACGTGCGTACCCGGGCACCCGGCCGGCTCTTCTTGGGCGATCAAAACAAGACGCTGTGCGCGTTTGTGTGAGTGAGATGCTGTTGCTTGACGACCAGATCAGCGCCGGCGCGCTAGCTCGCTCTATATGTATCCTTCCGATCAAGTGATCAACCACCATTGCAGCAGCAGAAGCTCGTAGCTCGCAAGATCACGTACATCTGTGCCGATCGTCAAGAATGGCGTCCTCGCGCCGCGCCCTGCCCGTGGCGACCCTGGCCCTCCGGGTCCTCGGGCTGCTCCTCCTCGCGGCCTCCATCATCATCATCGCCACCGCTGAACTCCAGGACAGCATCTTCGAGCCGCAAGGCATCATCACGTTCAAGGATATATACGCGTACCAGTAAGAAAGATCCACAAAACTAAATCTCCGTTCTGGCCGGCCGGCGACGGCATCTCAAATTGTCAATACATGTTCGACTCTCAGGTATGTGCTGGCCGTGGGTGTCATCGGGTGCGCCTACAATCTGGTAGCGGCTTTGTTCGTGGCGATCAACGTGGCCGGGAGGAGGAAGATGATCGGCGGCGGCGAGGCCGGCACCGTGCTCCTCATCTGCGCCGACGTCGTAAGTATCTATCAACTCCAACAAGTCCCCTGTACGCTGGCTAGCGATTTCTCATTTTATTTTTGCCTAAAAAAATGAAGGTGTGCGCTGTGCTTGTCGCCACGGGAGGGGCGGCGGGCTTAGGTATCACGGTGGAGGCCCAGCGGCAGATCGGCAAATCCTTGGATTCAGTCTCCAAGACATTCTTCATCAGGGTTGACATCTCCTGTGGCGCGCTGTTGCTCGCATCCCTCTGCCTCGTGTTCATCGTCATGCTCTCCTCTTTCTCACTCACCAAGTAGCTAGCATCGGTCTATCTGCTTTAGAAATTTGTTTAAATTTCTGGTCTGTCCAAGATTGAGGGTTTCAGTTCTTATCTAGTGGCCTATGGATGGGTTGTGGATCTTGCATGATCCCTGGCTGGGCTGTACCTGGCCGTCCTGCTTGCAGTCTGTAAGTAGACTTTGGTAGAACTTGCTTGGCGTAGCTTTTGGTTCTAGTTGGTTGGCTGTAGCGATATTAGACCAGTTGGTTTTATTATATATGAAAAATTAAAAATCGAAGAGGGTGGCCTCTATTTTCACTAGAAAAAACTAATAGCTAGCGATATTGTTTTAGACTTCTTTTTTTGCTGGCCACTGTTTTCGACGATGTAAAAAGGAACCCTTTATAATTTGTATATTTGATTGAAAAGTACGGTGCGCTTTTTTTTCTTTGAAGGAAAGATGTGTGAAATCGCTCCTAGGCGGTCACCTGTGGGCACGTCCAATTTCCGACCATGCGTCACCCATGCCAGTATTACATTACTAGTAGAAAAAAGGCCATTTGTCCCAGTTCGTAAGGGATTTCTGTCCCGGTTTAGGAACCGGGACTAAAATGTCGTTATTAATGCCCTTGGCTTTTAGTCCCGGTTCTTACACGAACCGGGATAGATGGGCCTCCACGTGGCCGCTACGGCCAGCCCAGGCATGGGCCTTTGGTCCCGGTTGGTGACATAAACCGGGACCAAAAGGCATCCATGCGTCAGTAGCTGACTGGAGCTGAGGTTTTTTTTTAAGGGGCTGGTTTAGGGGTTTTGAGGGTTAATTTAGGTTGTTATTAGCTAGCTAATAGAGAGAAGTGTCCTCTCTTATATCTCCGTGCTTCGTTTACCAACGCTACTAATATGTTCATTTCACCAACTGATATATAATAACTCTGCATGCTCGTATCATGCATCATCATATATAATAACAAGTCCTACTAATCATGCATCATCATACAACTTCTACTCGTTATTAATAACAAGTCATACGATCATCATCCTCATAGTCATTGAACCAACCCTACTTAATTGTTCTTAGCACATGATCATCAGTATTAGGTAGGACCTAAATACCCTTAAGGTAAAATAGCATAAAACAATATAGACCCCGACTCTCCATTATGGAGAATGAAGATCATCCTGTCTCCAATTCTTGCGCTTCGCTTCCTTTTGCTTCCAAGAACCTCCTTACGACTGTCCATACATTTTTTTCATTCTTTGATTGTCATGTCTCCACTTCTTTTAGTAATTCAATATGGACAGTTGAGATTCATAGGATGACCTGGTTGTATGTTCAAAACATCAAGGCGACCATGCTGATACATCAGATGAGCCACACAATCATTCGGGATTATCTGTTGAAAAACATAGTATTAACTTCGTAGTTAGCAATGATGTACTAGTTTAGAAGTATGCAAAAGATGCACGGATGTCGTAATAGTAAAAAATCTTACCAGGGTATCTCCATGGTAGTTACCGTAGTTCAACACGTGCACTAGTGGCACGTATTGACCATAATGTTGAGGAGTTCGATTGTAGATATTGTAATTCTCAAGATCAGTACAAAATGCGATCAGATGATTTTTCTCCTGGTAAGTTAATTCGGAGCCATCGATGTAGTGGGTTTTGTCTACCATCTTCCGCACATTCTTTGAAGAATGAAAATAAGCTGTCAATGGAAATAAGCTGTCAACTATTTTGAAATAAACAATATAAATTACTTAATAACTATGTTTGAGAAACTCACATAGGGGGAGAATTGGAAGCGTATCAACAAGGACCCAAATGTCCATATTGTCTTGCTCGATTTTAGGATCACCAAGCCATGGTGACAAGCATACCCTCATCAAAACCATACATCTTGCAAAGTGCTTCCCAATTTTTGCAACCAAAATGTGTTACACTCTCAAAATTGTACAGCTTTACTTCAAAATCCACACCATGATGGGTCCTCAGGTGAATTTTCTTTGTTTCCATACTTTCATGGTCTTCAAAACCCATCCTCTCCAAGACGTAGCGTCTTGCATAGCATGGATAAGCTAGTTGAATTGGAAAAGATGAAAAGTACACGTTGAAATAGTTGAAGTCGTGCTTAATTACGAAAAAAACTCTTGTCGTCGTTGCGTACCGTTTCAACATCGAAGGTCTCCTCGTGCTTAATGCTGAAGCGTCGATCTTCGTCCAGCTCAAGGAACCTGTCGCATATACCTTGGTCGTCGTGGCACCAGTCGCACTCCCCCGGGCGGTTTTCATCGTCCGAGTACGACATTTCCTATGTTCACAATTCAAATATTAAACTTGTACAATTAAATATATACTAAAAACCTAAATTAGATCATTATTATTTATCACGGGTTGACTATCGGTCTGTCGAGCCTTTTCTTGAAAACTCTCAGCTCATGTGGTGTACATATTCGTCCGTCGGTGATGGTAGCTCCTCCTTTCATTCCCGAGTGCATTACACCAAATTGTTTAGCACACGGGAATGAAGGAGAAGCTACCCCACGACAACAGTCGGGATTCTTCATCCTTTCATATGAATATGGTTGGAGACTCTCCCTCACTGATTCCTCTCTGACATTTGCGACCGTCGGTGATGGTAGCTCCTCCTTTCGTTCCCGAGTGCATTACACCAAATTGTGTCTAGCACACGGGAACGAAGGAGAAGCTACCCCCATGACAACAGTCGGGATTCTTCGTCCTCTCATATATGTGGAGACTCGACAAACTTAAATTAAAGTCAACCCGCGGACTCATATTATAGGACTCATATTGACACGGAGATTTGGCTTGTCTCACCTCGAGGTCGGAGGGGGGTTGGTGACGGGGACGACGGCGCGGATGATGGAGGGGGCTCCTAGATTTCTGCATAGTGCTCTCCAATTTTAGCATTCAAAGTAGGAGTACTTTTCCAATTTGAGCATTCAATAAGAAAAACCAAATCGTAAAATAAAATAGTATTGAAATTAGCATGCATTCAATTATAAGCAAAACTACATCATCTCTTCTATCCATACATCGTCGAATATTATCACTAATACTCCTCGAATACTATCATACATATAGCATCGCTAATATAGCTAGAACCGTAGCACCCGACGGGTATCGTCGCGGGCGGTGGACACCCATAGAAAAGGAACCATCACAGGATCATAGCTCCAGTGAGATCCCTGCAGAACCTGCCAGGTATTGTCGAACCTGCCCTCCAACGCAACCATGTAGCGACGGACGTGCTCGTCCTCCTCGCTGACACAGTGACGTACACCTCCGCGGTGTCCGGAAGCCTCGGCACCGTCACTGGCCCACGCGACCGCCACCAAACAAGGATCGGGTCAACAACGGGCTGGCTCCTCACCAACCTACGCCCCCCCAGAAGGTAGCACCTCCCAATACCAGCCTGGCGGAGCCCAGTCCCGGACGTGGCCCCTCTGATCAAGCCGGCCTCCTCCGCCGAGTCGACGACGAGGATGCGGGATAGGCATTGTCGACGTCGATGCGGGATTAATTGCTTGAACTAAAAAAATAAACTAATTCTATTAATTTTGTTGCTAAAAATAAACTACTTCTATATATAGTAAAATAAAGTAGTTTTATTAAATCAACTAGTTCAACTACTAAGCACTTACTATAAATAAATAAAATTAAGTAGTTCTTACTAAAAATAAACTACTTCTATATATAGTAAAATTTAATAAAGTAGTTTTATTAAATCAACTAGTTCAACTACTAAGCATTAACCTAAAATCGATATTTACTAACCTAAATAAAAAATTAATACATATATGAAAAAAACATATATAAACGAAAAGAATGATATGAACATTATATTCATACATACATAGCCACATCCATTCATCATATAGCTACCACATACATATATACATTATATATATGAAAGAAAATGCAATGAACAAAAAAATAATACAAATTATATGAAAAAAATGAACAGAGCCGTGGCGGCGGCGGCTCACATTGGGGGCGACCGGCAAGGGCGACGGCGGGGGCGGCGGAGGGCGACGGCGACGGCTGCGGGGGGCGGAGGGCGACGACGACGGTGACGGGCGACGGCTCGGGGGCGGCGGAGGGCGACGGCGACGGCGGCGGGGGGCGGAGGGCGATAGCGTGGGTGGCGGACGGCATCGGCGTGGGGATCGGGGGCACGGGCGACAGCGACGGCGGCGGGGCAGCCTGGCGGCGTCGATGAGCTCGCGGCGTCGTCGGGCGGTGGGCAACTGGCGATGGAAACCTGAAAATCTCCTAAGTGCTGGCTTATATAGCCAAGTCTTTGGTCCCGGTTCATCACACCAACCGGGACCAATGCGCCCTTTAGTCCCGGTTGGTGCCACCAACCGGGACCAAAGGTCTCTTTTCAGCAGCCCAAAGGGCGGGAAGCAGAGGGCTGTGGTCCCGGTTGGTGGCACCAACCGGGACTAATGGGGGGGAGGGGCATTGGTACCGGTCGGTGCCATGAACCGGGACCAAAGGTGTGCATTGGTCCCGGTTCGTGGCACCAACCGGGACCAATGTCCTGCTGCCAAAGCCGCGGTGCGGTGGGATGTTTAGTCCAACCTCGCTAGCCGAGGAGCGACAGGACCGGATTATAAGCCCTGCCCCGCCAGCTCCATTAAGCTCCTCTCAACTGTAGGCCTCTGGGCCTAATCTCGCACTGCTATGCCTGTGGGCCTGCTGTCGGTGTCAAAACCGGCGGATCTCGGGTAGGGGGTCCCGATCTGTGCGTCAAGGCTGATGGTAACAGGAAGCAAGGGACACAGATGTTTACCCAGGTTCGGGCCCTTTCGATGGAGGTAAAACGCTACTTCCTACTTGATTAATATTGATGATATGGATAGTACAAGAGTAGATCTACCACGAGATCGTAGAGGCTAAACCCTGAGAGCTAGCCTATGATGGTATGATTGTGATTGTGATCGGCCTTCTAAGGACCAACCTCTCCGGTTTATATAGGCACCGGAGAGGGCTAGGGTTTACATGGAGTCGGTTACAAGGAAGGAAATATAATATCCGGATCGTCAAGCTTGCCTTCCACGCCAAGGAAAGTCCCATCCGGACACGGGCCAAAGTCTTGAGTCTTGTATCTTCACGCTTCAATAGTCCGGACGTTGTACACAGTCCGGCTGTCCGGATACCCCCTAATCAGGACTCCCTCAGTAGCCCCTGAACCAGGCTTCAATGACGACGAGTCCGACGTGCAGTCTTGTCTTCGGCATTGCAGGGCGGGTTCCTCCTCCAAATACTCCAAAGTGGTCATCGAACACGTAGACCGTGTTTGGATCTGCAAGATGATCTTCATATGGTATAGATCTGATTTGCTGTCAATCTTCGTGCGTCATGCCCTTGCATCGGGGCTTGGTCCAACGTGAACAGATGTTTCCTGCCCCACCACGACTCGTGTTGCGAGGCGGTTTTATTGGCACGTCCCGCCGAGGCAGAGATCGTGTTCCTCTTATTACGGGATTTTCCATCAATATGAGCACGCGTGGCCCCACGACGGCTGTTGGTATAACCCGTGTGTTTTTTAGATAAGCCTCAGACGGTCATACCGGGGACTCTTGATATTCACCCTCTTTATAAAGGGGTCGAGGCCTACGCCTCCTTTTTCACCTTCGTCGCGCCTTCTCGCACCTCGAGTTCTAACACCCAAAACCTAAGCTCCACCCCTCCGGAATCCTCCAATATGTCAGGATCTAACCCTAAGGGCCGGTGGGTGGCCTCCTCGATCAAAGAGAAGGACATTGTCAAGCTTAGGGAGGTCGGATACTTGACCGCAGATATCCGGCACAGGCTCCCTGCTCCAGGGCAGGTCATCCCGACGCCGGAGCCCAACGAGTGTGTCATTTTCGTCCCACACTTCCTCCGCCGTCTGGGTTTCACCCTCGATCCCTTCGTGAGGGGGCTCATGTCCTATTATTGGTTGGATTTTAACGATCTGGCTCCCGACGCTATCCTCCATATCTCGTCGTTTATCATCGTGTGCGAGGCTTTTCTCCATGTCACCCCACACTTCAGCTTATGGCTCAAGACCTTCAATGTGACGCCGAAGATGATCGAGGGGCGACATGTGGACTGCGGAGGTGCCGTAATAAGCAGGAACGGTGATGCCCCATGGCCAGAGGGTTCTTTCCCAGAAGTATCCGATGTATGGCAGCGGAGGTGGTTCTATGTCACGACTCCCAGAAAGTGGGCGGCTGCCCCCGAGTTTCGTTCAGGCCCTCCGTCACAGTTGGCGTCTTGGACAGACGTAGGGCGGAATTGGGGACCCGCTGGTGATATACCAGTACTGCAGAATCGCATCTGGGAGCTTCTTGCAAGGGACATTAATCTTGTCAGCATAATGCAAGTGATGCTGATCCGACGGATTTTGCCGTGCCAACGTCGGTCTCTCCTAATGTGGGAGTTCAATCCGGAGGGTCCGCGGACCGTCAGGCACTTCTTCGGCCTGAAGCTTGAAGAGATGTGCAAGTTATTGTTCGGACGGAAAGTAAAGTGTCCGGACACCACCGAGGATGCGGGCCTAAGCTGCAATCGCCTAGATACCCAAATAAGTAAACTTGATACCGGACACCGTGTTTTGTATTTGTTATGATTGTTTATTCTGAAAGTCATCCGCGTCCAGGAATGGCTCAGCAAGGCGGAGAGAATTAGGTGTCTGGTGCCACTTCCCGAAGGCTCGCCCGCCCCCACCATGGCCAAGATGCTTGACCGAGTACTCAGTAGGATGCCCCCGGGGAAAGACAAGGGGAAGGACGAAGAATCCGAACCCCACACGCTACGCATCCGAACCGGGGGAATTGTTACCTCCCCTAAGGAGGATAGTCGGGAAGGGGAGGCTAAGGCCTCCTCCCCGCGCGGAAAGAAGAAGGCCGCCTGTGAGACTCGGGGACGGAGATGCCCAAACCCGAGAAAAAGATAACACCAGGGGGCTCTGCCCCAACGGGCACCCTCACCGCATCGTGCCCACCAACGGGCCAGCCCTCCACCGAGCTGTAAGTTAATTTTTAATTCGAAGGTACTACGTTCCCCCTAGATCAATAACCAGGATTCATCTTTCGCAGTTCGGCTAGCAGCCCCTCTCAACAGAGTTCGTCTTCGGGGGACCTTCCTTCGGAGATGATGGAGAGCGAGACCCCACCTACCTCTCCGGCTCGCGAAGCGGGCGACACCGAAGTGTCGTCACGGAGGAGTCCGGATCTGCCGAAGCCGGAGGCCAACGCGTCAGCCGCCCTGAGCTCGGAGCGTTTGGCTCCCGCGAGGGGCGACGGGAAGGGTCTGACACAGTTTGATGTCCGGCCGGACATACTGACGGGCCTACTGGAGTGGGCTGCGCTCTCGGAGGAGCACCGCTCATTAATGAGCACGGTGCTCCAGAAGATTTCATCCGCTACAAGCGGTTTGAATGAAGCATTTGCAAGTCTGCTCACAGGCTTTGAGGTATGTAGTGAAGAATACACTGTTTTTGGCTGTGAGGCACGCGTTAGGTGTGCTCCATATAGATAGTAGCCCCTGAGACACTGGTTGCCCTCCCTAGGGGGCAAACGGGGGATCATAAATCAATGATTGCACTATAAATGTGTGCAAGTACCTATGAGTCCGGCCGCCGACCAGTCCGTGGAAGTTTCCGAACTGATCAGGCAGATTCGATCGATTGATGCCGATATCACGCTGGTGAATGAGCGGCTGGACAAGTCACAAGGTATGTGCTCTGCCTTCCTTTGTATAGGAAAATATGGAGGCGACATGATATTAATGTAAGATGGCCGGCCTGCAGATGGTGCTGCTGCTGTGGAGGCCCTGAGGGCAGAACTTGTCCAAGCCAAGGAACAAGCTCGGGTTAACAATGCGGCTTCCCTAAAGGCGACCGAGGAACTGAGAGCCGAACAGGCTGCTCATCGCCGAAGCGAAGAAAAGATGGCCGAAATGGCTATGGAGTTAAAAAATGCCGCTGAATGGTATGAGCTCCTTAAAAAGGAGCATAAGGATAGCTTGGCCGAGATGGACAAGGCACGCAATGCCACCAAGGAAATACGGACCGAGCTCAGGGGTGCGCGGGAGTAGCTTCAACATGCCGGTAAAATCGTAGCTGGAGGTTCCTACTTGCTGCGGACGAAGTTTTTCGATCCGAAGTACGCTCCCCTGGATGGGCGCTGGAGTCCCATAGACGCGTATGCGGATGTGGCGAAGAGTACGGCTGACGCTGCCAATTTCTTCGATGGTCAGGGTGATAAGGAGGTGGAGCAGTTTTTCTGGTCACAATTCAATGCTCCCACTCGCCCGCTGCTGTTAAATGACAAGATGGCTGCTATAGCAGAGCTTCACAGGCTGTCTGGTCTTGCAATGCGGTCTGTGATAGACCATCTTTGGTCGGAAGGGCCTAAGCCGGATAGTTACTTTGGCCTGGCGCAACTGTTCCTTGGGGCCGTTCCTCGGATCGACACCATGAGGAGGTTGGCGTGCATAGAGGGTGCCCAGATGGCTCTTGCCCGCGTTAAAGCCTATTGGACGGATATGGAGGCCAATATTATAGCGACCCAAGATCCGGCGGGGGGCCAGTATCCGGCCGAGCACTATTTGGCACAGGTCACAGAAGGTGCCCGCCTGATAGAGGCGCAGTGCTCGAAGAATGTCTTATTCGAGTGATGAATCGAATCATTGTAAGAAACAATGTTAGTTTGGTTATAAGGCTATATTTATACTTTTTGCCCAAAAGTATTATTGTGTCCCTTGTGTGGCCGTTTACATATATGTATATGAATGTTTAATCCGAAAGATAGCAGTCGTTGGCTTCATCCCCCTACGCAGGCAATGCGGGGGTGTTCGAAAAAAAATGCTTAATCACACTTGATCCAACATCTTGGTCCATGAAGGAGGTGATCGCACGTCGAACTAGGCAACCGGACTATATAGCTGTAACACTTTCGCTTAGCCATGGGAGTCTAATGTTGGGGCTACAATGTAGCCCCTGGTACCTTCGCATGCATCTGAATACGGGCGCGTGTGTACATGACCGGGAAACGGTCCTTCGTTAATGCGGAGGGATCCTAAAGATTCCGATAAGTCTTCGAGTGGTTGAACAGTCTCTCGCTGCATCATGACAGCCAGTTTTCGGCTTTCTCTACTGAGGTGCTTGTCCGGAATAACGAGGGCACAATCGCAGTATTTCTCCTTTGGCCACCTTAGCCGATAGTAACTGAACGTAAGGCGGCAAACCCAGGAGCCGGGCAAACCCAACATTTGACCAAAGACATGATTCAGAGCTGCTGCATATAAGGCCAAACTCGTGACACGGAACACTCCCGAGGGTATTCGGACTTTATAATAATCGATGGGCTCAAGAATGCCCATTCGTTATAAACCCTGTTTTTCTAGGTACGTGCATTAATCTGTCGTGGCGAGATGCCAAAAACGGCAGCATCCTCTATGGGTATGGGACCCATGGGATTGTTGAACTTCAAGAGGCAATAAAAAAGGTTTACACAGGGGCTTAATCTAAAAAGAAACATGTTGAATGGGGCCCTGCTGCACGTCTGCGCCTTTGTCTCCATTGTGCCGTATCCTGGAAGGGTATCGCGCGAACGTTGCCTGTGGAAAAAGGAAAACTCGTAGAAGAGCACAACGTAAGTATGCGATGGATAATAAAAGTGTAAGATGTTGGCCTGCCCATAAGGTTGAGCCAACTGTGGGACTGTGTTAAGTGTTTATAGCCCTTGGTGTCCACTATGGGATTACATATACGGTGCCCTGGTTCAATTTTATCCAGGCGACCGGACTCGTCTAGCCGAGTCTGTGGTCTTTAAGGATGTTGGAGGCCGCTTATAGTCCGGCCGCGAGGGCCGTCGCGTGTTCCTCTGCGCGTGACGGGCGCTCTGTTAGTCTGCTAATGGTGATGACGCCTCGTGGACTGGGCATCTTAAGTGTAAGGTAGCCATAGTGCGGCAATGCGTTGAAGCGAGCGAAGGCCGTTCTTCCGAGCACTGCGTGATAGTCGCTTTGGAAGGGTGCGATGGTGAAGAGTAGTTCTTCACTTCTGGAGTTGCCTAGAGAGCCGAATGTTACCTCCAGTGTGACGGAGCCTCTGCTATGGGCTTCAACGCCTGGTATCACCCCTTCAAAGGTGGTGTTGCTTTGGTTAATTCTGGATGGGTCTATCCTCATCCCGCGGACAGTGTCCTCATATATTAAACTGAGACTGCTGCCGGCGTCCATAAGGACGCGGGTGAGACGGTATCCGTCGATTATTGGGTCAAGCACCAAGGCCTTTGATCCTCCATGCTGAATACTAGTTCGGTCATCCAAGTTATCGAAAGTGGTCGGATAAGGCATCCAGCGGTTAGGCGTGAGTACGATGGGCTCTATACCGAGCGCGTCTCTATGCGCGTGTTCGTGCCTCCTCATGGATGTGTGAGTCGCGTGGATCATGTTCACTATTTTAACCTCTAGCGGGAATTTTTTCTGTCCTTCAGTGTTCGGCTGGCGAGGTTCATCCTCGTCTTCACTTGGTGTTTCCCTCTCCTTGTGTTCGGCGTTTAATTTGCCGGCCTTCTTGAGGACCCAACACTCTCTGTGCGTGTGGTTTGCAGGTTTGTGAGGGGTGCCATGAATTTTGCATAGTCTGTCTAGGACTCTATTCAGACCGGCGGTCCCTCTTTGCTGCCTTTAGATGGCTTGTTTTGCTGATTAGGTCAAGAGCCCCTGAATCCAGCATTAACCGTCGTGTTATCCGGGCTCTCTTCCTTGTTTTGGCGTTTGTTTTTATGACGCCGTGGCTTCCCGTTGCCATCACTTATTTCGGATGTGCTGGGGTCGCTGGTGCCTTTACAGGCTAGCCAGCTATCTTCTCCCGCGCAAAAGCGGGTCATAAGGCTTGTTAGGGCTGCCATTGTCCTTGGCTTTTCTTGGCCAAGGTGTCTGGCGAGCCACTCATCACGGATGCTGTGTTTGAATGCCGCTAAGGCTTCGGCATCCGGACACTCAACAATTTGATTCTTCTTAGTGAGGAATCTGTTCCAAAACTTGCGGGCGGATTCTCCGGGCTGTTGGACTATGTGACTTAAGTCGTCAGCATCCGGAGGCCGGACAGAGGTCCCTTGAAAGTTGGCCCTGAAAGCGTCCTCGAGTTCCTCCCAGCTCCCAATTGAATTTTCGGGGAGGCTTTTCAACCAGTGCCGAGCTGGTCCCTTCATATTGAGGGGGAGGTATTTGATGGCGTGAAGGTCATCCCCATGAGCCATATGTATGTGTAGGATAAAGTCCTCGATCCAGACCCCTGGGTCTGTTGTTCCATCGTATGCCTCTATGTTCACAGGTTTGAAGCCCTGTGGGAATTCGTGGTCCAGTACTTCATCGGTAAAGCACAGGGGGTGAGCAGCCCCTCTGTATCTGGACGTGCTGTGGCATGTCGTCGGATGTTGTTGTGTCCGGTCTTTATTCCGGACTGGTATTCGATTGGCGTAATCGTTTTGGCCACCATAGTCCTTCGCCGGGGTGCGTCCTTTGGATCCATAAATGGACCTGGCCAGGCCAGCTTTCTTATTCAGGTGTTCATGTGGATCGGTAGCCGCTTTGTTGCGGTTATGAAGTGGTAGAGCTTCGTCGTCGAATTCTGGTAGTAGCTTGCGTTTTGGATAGATCTTTGTATGGCGATCATCGCCGTATCTTTCTTCAGTGTCTAGCACTTTATTCCATCTACGGTTGAGCATTTCCTGTGCGGCCTTGAGCCGTTGCTTCTGCTTCTTTAGGCTTCTTGCGGTGGCCATAAGCTTTCTGTGGAGGTTATCTCTTTCCACGTGTTTTTCCGGGGTTGAATCGTTATCCGGACCGTTTTCCTATGCTGGTTCATCTTGATGACCTTGTCCATCGGGATCATTGTCCTCGGGCGTCTTCTCCGAACTGTGTTCAGGGTGACCTGGTTCGTCCTGCTCCATCGCTGGGTCCGTATGGTCGTTGTTGCCTTCGGAGTTGATTGTATTATCGATCCTTCTGGTGCTCTTGTCACTATTTTTACTGTTGCTGGACTTAGAATGGCGTCTGTGCCGTCGCTTTGGCTTTTGTCCGGGGGTTTTATCATCCGGACTGTCGCCTTTGTCCTCTTTGGGCGTATCCACCATGTATACGTCGTGTGACGAGGGGGAAGTCCGGCGCCCCATAGATTCCGTATCCTCTCCTACATCGTCGTCCATACCGTCGATGTCTTCGGAGTCGAAGTCGGGCACGTCGGTTAAATCATCGACCGTGGCTATTGTCGTGCGTTTGTCACGGCAGATGTCCTCGTGAAAGGACTTAGTCATGGAGCCATCGCTACGGGTTAACTTGAAGGGGTTAAAGCGGACACAAGGACACGAGAGTTTATACTAGTTCGGCCCCTTCAATGAAGGTAAAAGCCCACGTCTAGTTGTGATGGAATTGATGGGGTTTCGATGACTAGGGAGCAAACAAGCTTCGCCTAGGCCTTGAGTTGTTGTTGTCTGTCTCAAACCACCGCCGGGTCGTCCCCTTATATACACGGGTGACGCCCGTCGGTTTACAGAGTCCCGACGCCGGTTCATAGACGTATCCGGCTCGGTCTCTACTATTCCTAACTTACAACATAAGATACATACTAACGCCGGTTTACAGCTACTGGCATGAACCAGCTATAGGCCATAAGCCATCCGCTACCTACTTGGGCCTTAACATGTTCAACTGCTGGTGAAGTTAACCCGGCCTGTTCCGGCCGGTTTACCCCCTGTGGTAATATCCCCAACATTAGGCCGCAGATTGATTTGAACAGGTTCATGTCAATCCTTAGTTAAAAACTTCATCTTCTGCATCTTTGTATTATCTGGTAAACCGCCGTGATGTCATCTTCTCTGATCGTCGTGAACCAGCATGACGTCACCTGTCATAAAGTTATCCACAGTATCTTTTGTTAATAGATCTACGAGAATCAAGGCGGCAGCTCCGCTTCCAAGCCCACGGCTCCTCGATTCTCGTGCCTGACACATGTCCCTTGCCTTATAAATAGGCCCGAGGGGTCATTTCTTTTTTTCCCTTCGTTCCCTTCTTCTTCGTCTTCCTTGCGCCGCCCTGCTTCAGAGCTCCGCCGCCGCCGTCGACCTCAGCACCGTCCTTGGCCGCTGCATCAACCTGAGCATACCAGAATACTGCGGCGACCTTCCTTTTCTTCCTCAGCTCTGGTAAGCCTTTTTTCCTTCCCCCCGTAGATCTGTTCTAGGGTTCTTGTGTTCTTCAGCATTCGTCAGATGCTTCTCGTTCGTATAGCAGTCTTCAGATAAACCTGTAAATCTTGGTCCCATGCAACGACAACTGCTATCATCCGTTTGTCCTTACGCCTCTCAGGGCCATAGATCGATCTGTATCTTTGCTCATGGATTCAACATCTGCTCCTTTTCAAATCTTGAATATTCACTTCTTTTCTGAACATGTTCCTGATCCGATAACTATTAAGCAATACTGTGAAACCTGTTTTTACCGCAGTTCTGACTCTGCATCATTTTCAAAACCGGGAGGTTTAGTTTTGTAGAAAAAACTGATAACTCGGCATATACCATTAGTCCCCTTACTGAACCGCCAGTGATCTTAGCTAAATAGTGCCGCTTTGCAGAACTCCGGTTTATAAATAACTTCTTCTGGTTTCATACTGAATGCATTGGTATATATCTTTCCAACATATCTTTGAACCGGTATAAATATTTTGCAGACTGTACCATGGCCAAGCAAGTATATGAGTGCAACTGGGTCCCTTCTCGAGTGACCGAGACGCAGCTGGAGAACTTAGTCAAAATTGGCACTTTGGGCAAAAAAGATGTCATTCACTGGAGGGTCCCTGGCCCATAAAGTGTTCCGGAACCCAAGGATGGAGAAGTTGTTGTTTTTGCTGACCATCTGGCCCGGGGCTTCGGTCCACCCGGTTCAAAGTTTTATCGGGATGTCTTGGCCAACTTCCAATTGCATCCACAAGATATTGGCCCTAACTCCGTAACCAATATCTGTCACTTCCAAGTGCTTTGTGAGGTGTTCTTTCAAGAGGAGCCCTCAGTTGAACTATTCAGAGATTGTTTCCATCTAAACCGCCGCACCGAATTTTCAGACGGCCCCAACACAGAACTAGGCGGCATGGTGATTCAAAAGAGAAAAGAAGTTACTTATCCTCACGCCAAACTGCACAGGCATCCCAAAGAATGGAATGCGACATGGTTCTACTGCAAAGATACTTCGCCTGATGGAGAAAATCCCTTGCCGGGTTACTGTCCCGAACGGTTAAGCAATACACATCCCTTCCCTCAAAGACTGACTGCCAGGGAGAGAAGCAAATATGCTCCTCAATTATCCAAGCTCCGGGCCTTCATGGCTAATGGGCTGACCGGAGTTGACCTTGCCCGCTGCTGGATATCTTGGAGCATACTACCCTTAAGCCGGCGCTCCGGTTTGATGTGCGAATACACAGAAGACTTAAAAGACCCTCTACGGCACATTGAAGTCCATCTGTCAGACGATGAAGTCACTGAGGCTGTTAAGAAGATGTTGAATGAACCTGAGACTGCCTGCGCTCAAACCGGCCTGCTTCCTTTTTGTGCCAAGAACAAACCGCTAGCTGTAAGCCTCATATCATATACCTTTATGAAATCTAGCCATGCTTTAAATACCCTCTGTTAACTTTAACGTCTATCAAACAGGGTGATGATCCATTTTGGAGCAAAAAGACTCCTCAGGAGAAACAGGAGAAGACAGCCCGGCCCAAGAGCCGAGTTGTGAAGAAACCGGCCCACCGAAAGAGAACCACTACCTCCTCCGATCCTCCAGCTGATGACGATGTGGGTAATCCGGACCTTGAGGTAGAACTTGACTCACTTGGTTTACTTTTCACATGCCTTATTGATAACGATTATTGTCAGGATGAAGCTGAGGTCAGTCATGCTGACGCTGTAGAGGTAATCACTCTTTCTTCCGATTCAAATCCTTTACCTTCACTAAAAATCCGTCGGGCAAACCGGAAAGTTAAATTCTCTCATCCCCTTGCTTACTTGGACCGAAACTTTCTTATGAAGACAAAACAACACGAAGCTCGCCGCACAACCCGGCACAGCGGTCAGGTAGTTACCTCCGCCGGTTTACCGAACAGTCCGGTTCGGAAACGCCGTTCTGAGGTCTCTAACTGTTTCATCAATGCTTATCCTAAAGCGGGTTGTATTCGGCAACCTCTTAGTCCCTCTGACTCCGATTATCAGGGCACTTCTCATTCTTCTTCCGGCTAGTCTTCGGCCACCCAGCTCCCGCCACTCAAGATTGTGCTTGGGTGAGCCATTTGACTGATAATTCTGCTTGATATAGTACTTTCCATATTTACTAGATTCATCTATTTTTTCACTTTCAGGACCAAGCCTAGGCCCAGCAAAAAAGCTCGTCTGGACAAAGCGGCGGAAGAGGATGACACTCCTAAACCGGCCAGAACGATAGATCCGGATGAACCTATCCATGATGATGTAATGAATGACCCACCACAGCAATACCATGATGTTGCTGCTGCAGAGGTGCATGTTGATGCCTCACGCCTTGTTAATCAACCCACGAGCCCTGTCCAAATTGACAAGACAGCGAGCCCTTCCAAGCACACCGACAATCCGGCGACCCCAATGTGAACCGGCGAAGCCAAGGATGATGATGTCATTATTACTGGCTTTGGTCATTCTGATCCGGGCAATCCTGTCGCTTTGTCCAAGCACACCGCAAAAGATGAGTTTGCAACCTTTGGTAAAGGCAAATGGAACACTGATTTAGCCACTTTTGCTACTCTGGACCCTCAGGAACTTTATTCCGGTTATCTAAATCGGCTATATACCAGCCGTGATTGCGAAGCTGGTTTGGTAAAAATGATGAAGGATAAATATGAGGTAAATTTCATACGACTCTCCTTGCATATTTCAATCTGTCAACTCCAATAGCCCCCAAGTGACGGTTTGAAGATAGTAGCTTAAACCGGGACTTTCCAACTTGAACCTTTTTTGAGTGAAGCTTTACTTTGAGGCTGTAGCCCCCAAGGGCCGGTTTAACTTAAGTAAGCTAGACTGGGACTTTGTACAGTAAGAATGCCAGTGTCACCAGAAGATAGAGAAAATACACATTAGCCCCCAAGTGCCAAGTTGAATACTTGTATTGATCTTGGGACTTATATGAAATTTGGATAAAAAGCAAATATGCATTAGCCCCCAAGTACCAAGGGCATAACTTGTTATGTGGTTGGTACTTCAATTCTGCATCATAATCTTTAATGAATGACCTGTATGTAGGGTGATCTGAGCAAGAAAGAAAGCCAAGTCGCTGATCTTCAAGAAAACCTGAAATCTCAACAGACTGAAACCTCGAAAGCAAAAGACGAATTAACCAGCGCTTTAAGCGTCATGGAAAAGCTTAAAGAGGATTTCAACAAGGAACGGGCAGATTGGGCCACTGAAAAGGCCGCTTTACTTCAAAGGGCAGAAAAGGCTGAAGCTGCACTCAAACCGGTGGTAGATGAGCTGACCAGCGTAAAGCGTCAAGTGCATGCTATGACTGCTGTCGTCTTTGGTAAGCATTTTTATATCCTGCAGTAACGATGTCTCCTCATATTGTAGCCGGTTTACAAACCCTTTGAATGATTCAGGGACACGTATTGGCCACTTGGGATCAGACGTGCGGAAGAAACTGAAAGCCGCCTATACATTAATAGAACAACTGTATACAAGTGCGCAACGGATCATCAGCATTGCTTCTCACAACAACCCGACCCCGACCTTGATTCAGGACACCATCAAGAGGTTGTCAATGCTTCCTGCGCGGATTGAAGAATTGAAGAAATCTGCTGCTAGAAACGGCGCTATAAACGCCTTAATCCGGGCAAAAGCATGGGTTCTAGATTTTGATCCTGTTGAAGCGGCCCAAGGCTTCCCAAGCGTGAAGGAGTACGGGACATAATTCAGTGAAGAGGATCTGCGAGCTATAAACTGGGAAGTGCGCCCTCTGGCTTGTCAATTGGCTGAAGAGGCAAATTTGTCCCACTATCAAGCTCAATATGATGGTCAAAATAAACGAGTGGTTGCACCAGTTCCTGAAGCGGAGAATCTTATCCCTCCAATCCGTAAGCATACTTACGCTCCTGACATTGAACCGTCCTTGCTGATCAACGATGAAGCTGTATTTCAAGCATTAATGGGAATCGACTGGACAACTGTTGATTTCCAGCCGCTGGGTAGAGGAGCAGAAGCTGAAGCGGCGCAGAATGATCCGCAACCATCAGAGCAAGCTGGCGACCAAGCGTAAACCGGAAACCGGTTTATATTTGCTGTACCTTTATGATATGATGAAAAACAATTATCTCATCTGGGCACCATGTTGCCGTGTAATAGACTAGCTGCCACACTTGGTGCTGATATGCCTTCGTGCATACTATTGGAACTTATACTTCCTTTGAATCATCAATGTTAAACCATTATCTGCAAAAAAGGTCTTAAAACGCCGCTGTGGTTGTACCACCAGGCGGGTCATAATATCGATTGTATATGAAATCAAAGAAAACTTCTTAGATTTAAACATATGATCAAATATAACAATATATGATACCTGCCATCATAGGTCATGAAGTTGGCTGTGCCAATCGTAAACAGGAGTATTTTAAGAGAACCACTGTCACAGGAGAACAGCTCCTGTGAATATAAGGCCGGGTTACCAAGTAACCGTTCCGGTTTATAGAAAAGACTAGTATTACCCCAAAATAGGATGTTAGCAGAAAATCAAACCGGGCAAGACGTCTCCGGATCAAGAATAGTCCGTGTTCCGTCAATTGACAGTCAAACCGGCTTAACAGTCGTTGGTATAAGAACACAACAAAACATATGCAAATAAGAGAAATATATCTCAAGCAAAGACAAACAGAATCATTTGCAAAAAAAAGAGGCTATCTGAGCCGATCAAGTAGCATTACCGTGGTCGGACGCGACCAAGCCCCCGACAGGCGTAGCTATGGTTCAAGTCAGCCAAGGTCCCCAAATGATGCAGTGGCATGACGCCGATAAAGAGGTGTAGCGATGGTTCGGGTTCGACCAAAGCCCCCAAGTGATTCTGTGGCCTTAGGCCGATCAAGAGGCGTGACTGGTTCAGACATGACCAAGTCCCCAAGTGATCTTGTGGCTTTCGCCGGTCTAAAGGTGTTGCATGATACAAAGCTTGTTTGAAAAAGCTAACTCAAGGGGTAAACCGGAGGTCGCTTTAAGATAAAAAACTCCGTGTAACCACACATGATATAAAAATAACAGACCCCACTTTAGCTAAGGCTCCGGTTTATTATATTGATCATAATATATACATTGTCTTAATATGTACATAAGCAGAGCCTATGGCTCAAGTATAGTAAGGCTGAAGATGAGCTATATTCCAGGGCCTGTTGGTCTCCTCCTCTGACGTGCGTGAGTCTTTATGCTCTCGAACATCGATCAGATACTACGACCCGTTGTGCAGATTATTGCTGACCACGAAAGGTCCCTCCCAAGGTGGGGATAACTTGTGCATATCAGTCTGGTCTTGGATGAGTCGAAGCACCAGATCTCCTTCTTGAAAGGTTCTGGTTCTAAATCGGCGACTGTGATATCGACGAAGATCCTGCTGGTAAATCGCTGAACGGGCGGCGGCAATGTCACGCTCCTCGTCCAACAGGTCCAAAGCGTATTGCCGTGCTTCCTCGTTGTCCGCTTCAACATACGCGGTGAATCGTGATGGATATCACTGGGGAGGACCGCCTCTGCTACGTAGACCATGAAGAACGGTGTGTATCCTGCCGACCTGTTGGGCGTGGTGTTGATGCTCCATAACACAGATGGCAACTCCTCAACCCAACATCCCGGCGTTCGTTGTAAAGGAACCATAACCCGGGGCTTGATGCCTCGTAAGATCTCTTGGTTAGCCCTCTCTGCTTGGCCATTGGACTATGGGTGAGCTACTGATGACACGTCAAGCCGGATGTGCTCACGCTCACAAAACTCCTTCATAGCGCCCTTGGAAAAGTTGGTACCATTATCAGTAATGATACTGTGTAGAAAGCCAAACCGGAAAATCACCTTTTTAATGAATTGAACCGCCGTGGCTGCAGCACACTTGCTAACGGGCTCCGCTTCAACCCACTTTGTAAACTTGTCCACTGCCACCAAAAGGTGGGTCTTCTTGTCCTTGGACCTTTTGAAGGGTCCAACCATATCCAGCCCCCAAGTCACAAACGGCCAAGTAATTGGAATCATCCTCAATTCTTGAGCCGGCACATGACCGCGCCTTGGGAATTTCTGACAGCCATCACATCGTCTAACTAGGTCCTCCGCATCAGCATGGGCAGTCAACCAGTGGAAACCGTGACGAAACGCCTTAGCTACCAGAGACTTTGAACCGGCATGGTGACCACAATCCCCTTCATGGATTTCACGCAAAATTTCACAGCCTTCCTCAGGGGACACACAGCGCTGAAACGCTCCTGATACGCTGCAATGATGCAACTCGCCATTGATAATGGTCATGGACTTGGACCGCCGGACTATCTGCCTGGCCAGAGTCTCGTCCTCTGGTAACTCGCCCCGGTTCATGTACGCAAGATAAGGAACTGTTCAATCTGGTATGATATGTAGCGCTGCCACCAACTGAGCCTCCGGATCAGGAATAGCCAAATCCTCTTCACCAGGGAGCTTGACGGACGGGTTATGCAGAATATCTAAAAAGACGTTAGGCGGGACCGGTTTACGCTGAGAGCCCAGGCGGCTTAAGGCGTCCGCCGCTTCGTTCTTTCATCTGTCCACATGATCCACCTGGTAACCCTTAAAGTGGCCCGCAACAATATCCACCTCACGGCGATAGGCTGCCATGAGCGGATCCTTTGCCACCCAAGTGCCAGAAACTTGTTGAGCCACCAGGTCCGAGTCACCGAAGCATTTAACCCGGCTGAGATTCATCTCCTTTGCCACCCGAAGACCATGGAGCAAAGCTTCATACTCAGTTGCATTGTTAGTACAAGGGAACATTAAGCGGAGAACGTAACAGAACTTATCACCTCGTGGGGAAGTTAATACGACTCCAGCCCTCGAGCCCTCCAATTGCCTGGACCCATCAAAATGGATAGTCCAATAAGTGTGATCCGGCTTCTCTTCAGGTGCTTGTAGCTCCGTCCAATCATTGATGAAATCAACAAGTGCTTGAGATTTAACCGCCGTCCGAGGTACGTATTGCAAACCGTGCGGCCCAAGCTCTATAGCCCACTTGGCAATCCGGCCAGTCGCCTCCCTGTTCTAAATTATATCTCCCAAAGGAGCAGAGCTGACCACTGTGATAGGATGTCCCTGGAAGTATTGTTTAAGCTTCCGGCTCGCCATGAAAACTTCATACACCAGTTTCTGCCAATGCGGGTACCTTTGCTTGGACTCAATAAGTACCTCGCTGATATAGTAAACCGGACGCTGAACCGGATACTCCTTGCCCGCCTCCTTGCGCTCCACCATAATAGCCACACTGACTGCACGAGCATTAGCCGCTACATATAGTAGTAATGGTTCCTTGTCAATCGGAGCTGCAAGAACGGGTGGATTTGCTAATTGCCTCTTTAAGTCCTCAAATGCTTCATCAGCAGCCGAACTCCAGACGAATTGATCCGTCTTCTTTAGCATCTGGTACAAGGGGATCGCCTTCTCCCGAGGCGGCTGATAAACCGGCTTAGCGCGGCAATCCGTCCTGCCAAGCGCTGAACGTCATTGATACACTTCGGTTTAGCCAGGGAGGTGATAGCCGTAATATTCTCCGGATTAGCTTCAATTGTTGGGGAACGTAGTAATTTCAAAAATTTTCCTACGATCACTCAAGACCATGGTGATGGCATAGCAACGAGAGGAGAGAGTGTCCGTCCACGTACCCTCGTAGACCGAAAGCGGAAGCGTTATAACAACGCGGTTGATGTAGTCGTACGTCTCCACGATCCGACCGATCCAAGCACCGAACGTACGGCACCTCCGAGTTCTGCACACGTTCAGCTTGATGACGATCCCCGGACTCCGATCCAGCAAAGTGTCGGGGATGAGTTCCGTCAGCACGACGGCGTGGTGACGATGTTGATGCTCCACCGACGCAGGGCTTCGCCTAAGCTCCGCGACGATATGACTTCTCCGGCGCAGGGCTTCTCCTAAGCTCCGCGACGATATGACCGAAGTGGAATATGGTGGAAGGGGGCACCGCACACGGCTAAGGCAAGATCCGTAGATCAACTTGTGTGTATTGGGGTGCCCCCTGCCCCCGTATATAAAGGAGAC
>LR880968.1:910598335-910609616 GCA_904067115.1 Aegilops sharonensis
AGGAACATGTATGGGTCATGAAGAAAGCATTAACATACTAAACGATCAAGTGTTAAGCTAACGGAATGGGTCATGTCAATCAGATCATTCAATTAATGATGTGACCTTGTTAATCAAATAACAACTCCTTGTTCATGGTTAGGAAACATAACCATCTTTGATTAACAAGCTAGTCAAGTAGAGGCATACTAGTGACATACTGTTTGTCTATATATTCACACATGTATTATGTTTCCGGTTAATACAATTCTAGCATGAATAATAAACATTTATCATGATATAAGGAAATAAATAATAACTTTTATTATTGCCTCTAGGGCATATTTCCTTCATCAATTCCCCTGTTGGACACAAGAAAACCCAATAACTTGCCTGCCGGTTCACCAAAAACGCATTTGGCCGGGTTCAGCATCATCTTGTAAGTCCGTAGGTTATCAAATGTTTCTTTCAAATCGTCAATCAGCGTCTCCTTCTCCCTTGACTTGACCACAATATCATACACATAGGCATGCACATTACGGCCGATCTGTTTATGAAGGTAATTCTATACACACCGTTGATAAGTTGCCTGGGCGCTCTTGAGCCCAAAAGGCATAGATACACAGCAGAAGGCTCCAAAGGGAGTTATGAACGTTGTCTTCTCTTGGTCCTTAACTGCCATCTTGATCTGATGATAACCAGAATATGCTTCCAAAAAACTCAAACGCTCACATCCCGCGGTAGCATCGATAATCTGGTCAATGCGGGGAGGGCAAAGGGGTCTGCTGGACAAGCTTTGTTAAGGTCTGTGTAATCCACACACATGCGCCAAGTGCCATTTTTCTTAAGAACCAGCACCGGATTAGCAAGCCATTCTGGATGGAAGACTTCAACAATGAAACCGGCCGCTGAGAGCCTGGCCACCTCCTCTCCAATAGCTTTGCGCCATTCCTCGTTAAATCGGCAGAGGTACTGCTTCAACGGTTTGTACTTAGGATCAATATTAAGAGTGTGCTCAGCGAGTTCCCTCAGTACACCTGGCATGTCAGAAGGCTTCCATGCAAAAATGTCCCGATTCTCACTGATGAACTCGATGAGCGCGCTTTCCTATTTCGGGTCCAAATTGGCACTAATAGTGAACTGCTTGGACGAATCGCCAGGCACGAAGTCAACAAGCTTGGTCTCAGCCGCCGATTTGAACTTTAAATCCGGATCATGCTCTGTAGTTGGCTTCTTCAACGGGGTCATGTCCGCCGGATCAACATTGTCCTTGTAATATTTTAACTCCTCCGTAGCACAAACCGACTCTGCATAGGCCGCATCACCTTCCTCGCATTCCAAAGCAATCTTGCGGCTTCCATGAACCGTTATCGTTCCCTTGTGACCCGGCATCTTGAGCTGTAAATAGATATAACAAGGACGTGCCATGAATTTTGCATAAGCCGGCCGCCCAAATAGAGCATGATATGGGCTCCGGATGTTCACTACTTCAGAAGTCAGCGTCTCGGATCGGGAATCATGATCGTCCCCAAAGGCCACCTCTAGAGCTATCTTGCCAACAGGATATGCTGACTTGCCAGGTACCACACCATGGAATACTATATTGGACTGTTTAAGATTTTTATCTATCAGCCCCATACGGCGGAAGGTCTCATAATATAAGATGTTAATACTGCTCCCTCCATCCATGAGCACTTTGGTGAATTTATAACCTCCCACCTGAGGGACTACCACCAATGCTAGCTGACCCGGATTGTCAACCCGGAGAGGGTGATCCTCTCTGCTCCATACGATTGGTTGTTCCGACTAGCGTAAATAACGTGGTACGGCCGGTTCAACAGAATTCACCGCTCGCTTATGGAGTTTCCGGTCTCACTTATCCAAGCTAGTCGTGAAAACATGATATTGCCCACTATTCAACTATTTTGGATGGCTCTGATAACCCGACTATTGCTGCTGGCTGTAACCACCTTGGTTATTCTGACTATTCCGATTGTTATGTCCACCCTGATTGCCATTGAAGCCTGATCCGGAAGCTCCTCCATCGTGACCCGGCCCATGGAAACCGGATCCTGAACCGCCACCTGACCAGTGATCATAACGGAAAGCATTAGAATTCTTGAACTCCTGCATAATGTAACAGTCCTTCCAAAGGTGGTTGGCCGGCATCTCCTTCGTCCCATGCTTTGGACAGGGCTGGTTCAACAAATAGTTTAGGCGATCCGGGTTAGGATTCGGAGCTCCACCGCGATTTGCCGCTTTACCCTTGCGTCGCTGACCCTTGTCATGCGCGTTAGTATTAGCCACAAAATCTACGCTGCCATCCGCTTTACGTTTGCCTCCGTTCCCATGACCTGTCGTGTTGTGTTGCTGCCCCTTGGAGTTGCTGTTCTTTTTTCCCTTCCCTGCCTTGTCATCCTCAGACTCGGGATCCTTGGTACTATCAGAATCAACATACTTCACTAAAGCACCCATGAGGGTGCCCATGTCGTTACAAAACCGCTTCATTCGCCCCAATTTTAACTTCAGAGGCTTAAACCGGCAGTTGCCTTCCAGAGTTATAATCGCAGAATCAGCGTTGATACGATCTGACGAGTGCAAAATTTCCGAGACACGGCGCACCCAATGGGTTGTTGACTCTCCTTCCTCCTGGATACAGGCCACTAAGTCCACTATTGACATGGGCTGTTTACAGGTATCCTTAAAATTCTGGATAAACCGGGCTCGCAACTGGGCCCATGAGCTGATAGAATTGGGCGTCAAGCCTTTTAACCAAGTACGAGCCGTCCCTTCAAGCATCATGGTAAAGTACTTTGCACATGCCGCCTCATCCACATCTAGCATCTCCATGGCCATCTCGTAACTCTCTACCCATGCTTCTGGAGACAAATCAGCAGTGTAATTTGGTACCTTGCGCGGACCCTTGAAGTCTTTAGGTAAGCGCACATTGCGTAGAGCGGGGACGAGACAGGGCACCCCCAAGGAACTAGAAGTGACCCCTGGCTCGACTGAGATAGTGGGACGAACCGGCGTAAGTTGACGTGCCTCGTCTTGTGCTGCTAACTCGGCCTCCCTGCGTGCCCGGGCCCGGTCTACCACTTCCTGAGCATCACGAAGACCGCCTGCCGGGTTATTGCCACGGGCCGCTTCACGGTTCCGTGCATTGCTTGATACAGCCGGCTCCTCCACACGCCTGCTGTAGCTCCGGCTCGGACGAGGGGTGGAACGAATCCGGTCACGGCTGTATGAGTATGCCTGCTGTTGAATCAAAGCGGTCTGAAGGAGCTCCTTGACCCGACGTGTCTCCACCGCCTGCGGACAATCACCTTCGATTGGGATGGCCTCCAATCGTGAAGCGGCAGCGACAATATTGTCCATAGGATTGGAATAATGACCCGGAGGTGTCTGGACCGGCTGAGGTACGATATTGTTCTGTCGAGGAGGTTCCATTAGGCGAGGTTGGACCGGCGCGCCTGGCCCAGGCGCCTCCGCCCGGTTTACCTCTGGCGGATTGCTGGTTCCTGCTCCTGGGGTGTGAAAGAGGTTTCTGGCATCTAAAACCGAAGGCAAGCGGGACATGTGCTTCCGCTTCAAGACCTCATGTGATGCGTTCTGATCCAGCATAAGCTTATAGGCCTGGGCGTCTAAAGCGGCCCGCTCTGCGGCCATCCTGTCGTTCTAAGCTGCCAGGTCGGCCTTGGCCTGAGCGATCTGCTCTCTCACCTTTGCAATTTCTGCGTTGTGGGCATCCTGATCCGCCGAGCTGGCCTCTGCCATGAGCACAGCTAGCGCATCAAACAGATCAGATAAGACTTGAGCCAGCGGGCGCACAGGACCTCCTGCCCCAGCTGCCGCCGCCGCTGACGATCCGAAGAACATTGCTACTGCGGTCGAAGAGTGGATCGCCGCTTGTGTACCGGCCATGAATATTCCAACCCGATTGGGCAGATCGGAGGGGTCCGGAATACTGTCGCCATCGGGACAGCCCCCAATCCGGTCGTCTTGCAACTGATACAGCGATTCGGTTTCTCCGGTTGAGGACTCGTCGCCGGAATAGACGACGGTCTCGCTACCATATCCCGATCCGTCCTCATACTCTCCTCCGTTGATGACCCCCACGAAGGCACGCTTCACGGCTGGCTTAACCCGGGCAGATCTCGCACGCTGAGCCGTCTCGAAGAGGTCGGTGCAGATGTCCGGCTCAGGACCCGGTTCACCCATCTTGCCGATGAAGACGTGTATGCCCCCAAAGGGGACCCGGTACCCGTACTCAATTGAGCCGGCCTCGGGGCCCCATCCTGCGTCATCAATGTAGAGTTTGCCGTGACGACTGTTGGTCATCCGGCCCACAGCATAGCCCTTTAGTCCTTCGAACATGCCCTCCAAGAACGTCAAACCATTGTGCGATAGCCCCACGATGGGCGCCAACAGTCGTGCGTTTTTCACGGCAGATGTCCTCGTGAAAGGACTTAGTCGTGGAGCCATCGCTACGGGTTAACTTGAAGGGGTTAAAGCGGACACAAGGACACGAGAGTTTATACTAGTTCGGCCCTTCAATGAAGGTAAAATCCTATGTATAGTTGTGATGGAATTGATGGGGTTTCGATGACTAGGGAGCAAACAAGCTTCGCCTAGGCCTCGAGTTGTTGTTGTCTGTCTCAAACCACCGCCGGGTCGTCCCCTTATATACACGGGTGACGCCCGTCGGTTTACAGAGTCCCGACGCCGGTTCATAGACGTATCCGGCTTGGTCTCTACTATTCCTAACTTACAACATAAGATACATACTGACGCCTGTTTACAGCTACTGGCATGAACCGGCTATGGGCCATAAGCCCTCCACTACCTACTTGGGCCTTAACATGCTCAACTGCTGGTTAAGTTAACCCGGCCTGTTCTGGCCGGTTTACCCCCAGTGGTAATATCCCCAACAGCTATGAAGTGGGTGGTGGGTGGGCAACGAATTTCTTTGTCGTCTGCTTCCCACTAGAACCGGACGTAGTTTGGCCCAGAAATTTCTGTCAAAGAGAGAGTTTTCAACGAGTTCAGCATGTCGCCAAAGGGCGAGTGCCGAAAAATGTCCGCGGCGGTGAATTCCATTACCAGAGCCCAATCTGGCTCGACCAGTTCGGGAGTGCGCGGACCGGACTCAACATCCGGATACGAATCCAGGGGTCCGGAGTCATAGGCCACCACAGAGGTAAGGCCCGTGTTTGGCTCCAACGCCGATGAGTGCGTGACCTGCGGGGCGGGGTCCAGCCCTCCGTGCTCAGGCAATGCAGCCTGCTCCGGATTTAGGTCCGAGGCTAATGCGGGGCGATACCCCGAGCTTTGTCCGACAGCAGGTCTAAGCCGTGCTTGTCGTGACTGTCCGGTATCGTGTTATTGACGATGGTTGAAGGAGCCATCGAGCCCAATAGCGACGACACAGAGGAACTCTCAATGAAAGCACCAATGTCGGTGCAAAACTGGCGGATCTCGGGTAGGGGGTCCCGATCTGTGAGTCAAGGCTGATGGTAACAGGAAGCAAGGGACACAGATGTTTACCTAGGTTCGGGCCCTCTCGATGGAGGTAAAACCCTACTTCCTGCTTGATTAATATTGATGATATGGGTAGTACAAGCGTAGATCTACCACGAGATCGTAGAGGCTAAACCCTGAGAGCTAGCCTATGATGGTATGATTGTGATTGTGATCGGCCTTCTAAGGACCAACCTCTCCGGTTTATATAGGCACCGGAGAGGGCTAGGGTTTACATGGAGTCGGTTACAAGGAAGGAAATATAATATCCGGATTGCCAAGCTTGCCTTCCATGCCAAGGGAAGTCCCATCCGGACACGGGCCGAAGTCTTGTGTCTTGTATCTTCACGCTTCAATAGTACGGACGTTGTACACAGTTCGGCTGTCCGGATACCCCCTAATCCAGGACTCCCTCACCTGTTGGGCCTTCTGCGGGCCTGAATCCTGGCCCATGGATGGGTTTCTAGTCGTATTCAGGCCATGGTGGCCTAGTAGGTGGCATTTTTTAATGGGCCATTTGCATTTCTGTCCCTAACTCGAACCACCTAATCAGATTTGCCCCTAGTTTCAAAGCCTGCTCAAATTTGCCCCTCCGCCGTTAGGTGACCTTATAGAAATGCCCTTCCGTGCCGTTTCCGTTAGGTCAAAGGCCTTTGACCGTCTACCGGACGTTTTCTGGACATTCTGCCCTTGCCTCTGTGTGTCACTTACATGTGGGACCCACTCAAAGAAAAAGAAAAAGAAAAAACGCTTTCTCTCACCCCTCTATCTCTCACTTACACGTGGGTCCCAACTAATAAAAATAAAAATAAAACTAGATATGGACCGGTCAAACTCTGTATATGGCCCACATGTCATTGTTCAATTATTTTCTCGTCAACGCCTATGCTGAATATTCTCGTTTATATTAAATTAAACAAATGTGCACCTAAACTAATTCCTTCGAGGGTTCCCGGCGGCGACCAAATCTCGCGGCGGAGGCACGCCGGGAGGCTTCGGGGAGGCCGGCTGAGGGAACCACACGATAGCCTTGGCTCGACCGCGTCCACATATGGTGTATTAAGACCATATGGTCGCCGGAGCTGATGACGAAGACCGTTCCCGCGGCGACTCTGGGCGGCGCAAGCGGGCGAGCTACTGTGCAAGAGGGAGAGGCTAACAGGATGTGCGAGACTAAGGAGATGACTAGGGGCACGATGGCGACGCTGCTAGGGCTCGAGGAAGACTGAAGTGTGTACTTCAACGACGGCGGGCATGGCAGTGCTCGGAGCTCGCGGGGAAGACGACCGGAGGTCACGAGGCCTTCTGTAGAGGACGCTCACATCTTTCGAGGTACCTCAGGATGCTCGGGGAACACAAGGCGGCGGCCAGGGAGCTTCAATGGCGTCGAATCGGCGGCGGCTATTCCAGATCTGAGGCGGGGAAGATGCATTGTGGCACTCAGTCCTGAGTTTCTCTGGTCGAATTCGTAAGCTGGGAGGGCGAGGGCATCTCGTACAAGCTTCCTGGCGAGGTGGTGGTGCTTGGGGTTGCCGTTGGTCGCGCGGAGACGAAGGCAGCGGCGACGGTGGTGCTCTGCACAGGGAGAAAGGGAGAGGGAGGGAGGGAGAGGGAGCGAGGGAGGGAGGGAGAGGGGGAGGTGTGGAGGAAGGGGTGCGGTGCGTGGGGAGCTAGCGGCGGCGGCGCACGGTCCTTGGGCAGCCGGCGCTCGCCGGAAGTGTGAGAGAGAGGTCGTGAGGTAGGGGAAGAGAGGTGGGAGGTGAGAGAGACACCATGAGGGGGCCACATGTAAGTGTGGTAGAGAGAGGAGGTGAGAGAAAGAAATTTTTCTTTTTATTTTTTCTTGAGCGGGTCCCACATGTAAGTGATACATGGAGGCAGGGGCAAAATGTCCAATAAACGCCCCGTAGACGGTCAAAGCCCTTTAACTGGACGGAAACGGGACGGAAGGGCATTTTTGTAAGGGCACCTAACGGCGGAGGGGCATTTTTGAGCAGACTTTTGAATTAGGGGCAAATGTGAGTAGTGGGTTCGAGTTAGGGACACAGATGTAAAAGACCCTTTTTTAATTTTTTTTCCTTTTTTTATTTTTTGCTTTATTTATTTTATTTTTATTTCTACTTACAACAAAATACCTACTATTGCTATTTATTTATTTCAGGAAAATTCTTTTTGCTTATAATGTTTTGAATAGAAAATACTTTGGTAATTTTACGTCCATATATGTTATTTATGTTATCAAAGTTTATTTTATTTTATTTTATTTTGTTTCTACTTATATATTTTATTAAAGTTTTTTTTATTTTATTTGGTTTCTACTTACATCATCAATTTTCATCCCTTTCTGACTACATTTGTTATTTTTCATGCATTTATTGATTATTTTGAGCTATAAGACCCTGAAATTGAAAAGCATTTCAAATGAACTCTGAAAAGGTTGAAAGTTGGCATGGTATCATCATTTCATCCCATAGCATGTGCAAGAAAGTTGAGAAGGTTACGGCAAAAACTGGATGCACTTCGTGTACAAAACGGACAATCTCTTTCGAAGTATTAGGATTTCATACGGAAACTCGTCGGTTATAAAGGGATTTCATTTTTTTAAACTTATTTGAACTCCTGACTTTTTGTGTGTTCAAAATGCACCATTCAAAGCCACATCATAGTAAAAGAAAAATATTTTTTTTTATTTACTCTTTGCATAAACATTGTTCATTTTTTGTATACATCAAGAACATTTTGTATAACTATGGAAAGACTAACTTGCAAGGAAGTAAGAGTACAAGGGTTACAGAATGCAAACGCATGGGACACTGCGATATGTTTCACATTGTTCGGATAGTTTGTGATATCTACTATGGGTTGATGAAGTTTTAAAAAAAATGGTTTCAAGATCACAAGGATCTCGATTGCTTCACCAACTAAGTGAGCGATGAAACGCAATCATCCTATTACATAATGGCTTGCACCAAGAAGACTCACTAAAGGGTAGATCTTTGCATTTAGAAGACGATCTCTAAGTTGTATGAACTCTGGGTTCCATCACAACTTGATAACTGAAGCCTATAAAGTGACTCATAACTGTCTAGGTGGCACATACCCTCAATGTATAACAACCAAAGCCAAGTCACTAGGTGTTACTCCTCAAAACATCTTCCATCCAAGCTCTTCTCAAGAACTAATAAAATTTCTCTGTCACACACACAAAGGTTATGAATGGTCTAAGAAGGGAGGAACACCAGGTAGGAGTTCAAGAATAAGGGTGGAGCTTGTGCTTCAAAGCAGAGATGAAGTGTTCATGGAATCGCCCAAAACAATCTTGCTTTTATCTTCTCTTCTTGCTTGGAGCACTCTTCTTCAAGGCTTGAACATGCGATAGTGGGAATGGAGTGGAATGAATTCAAGTTCTTTTCACACCAAGGGGTATTCAAGTCTATATATAGAGCTCGACATAAATCTTAACAATACCTTGAAATTTAACTCCTCCAGAAGAAGCGGCGAATAATCTCGGAATTAGCAGACACGTCCAAAATTTGAATAGTGGGAGCAAACCATGTAAGCCTCACAGAATACATAATACCCGAAAGTACTAGGAAGGAAATTGATGAAGTTTTTCGACAACAAAAGTAGAATATTTTCTTCGTTCATGGAATTAGCTCAGAAGTACCATGTAGATCTAATTGTTTCTCAGCAGGAATTTTGGAGGATTAGAATCTTTTGGAATTTTCCTATGTTGGTCGTTTCATTCCCAGGGTTGAATTCTATAGGAATATTTTTATAAATAATTATTCTTAGTATTGAATCCTATAAGAAAAGAAATCCTATAGGAATTTTTCCTAATGAATCACGTGTACTGCATTTCATAGGGAATCTAACATCCACTCCAACTTCTTTTAACAATTCCTTTTAATTTCTCCTATAACCAAACACAGTTTGCTAATCCTATAAGATATAAGTGGGCATGTCACTCCATTCATGTATTTTTTTTCTGTTCCTGCATTTTAGAATTCCTACGAATTGAAGAGGTCCTGAAATTAGAAGAGGTGACACAATTAAGCGCTAATGCAGCCTACCAAACAACATATGTTCTATACATTATGTCTCGTGCACCCATATCATGTAGTCCACCAAACACACATCTTAGCTCATCCTTGCACACTGGCTCAACCAAGCTAAGCTCACCCAGGAATCCCCATGTGATGCCGGCTAGAGCTATCCAGACAACAAAACATGTCCATAGTGAATGGCGCTACAACGGGAACATTTCCCTGTTCGTACATGCTCTGAACTCAACCATATCACACTAGCTTGGAAAGTAGGTGAGTGTAGTTGTTGAGGTGAACAATTGACAATCGAGCAGAGGACACAAGCATATATAGCCAAATCTCTTTGGATAAAGAGGTATTAAGGCTCAGATACGAACCAAATTCTAGGACTTTGTCACAAAATTAACAGATGAATAACCAATGTAGTCACGAACCTTCCGTAGAGTAGACATGCATTATCCTTATAAATGATGCACCTCCCATGTAGTCTTCTTCAGGTAGCCTCCAAGCTATGTTATTTGGATAATATTGCCTGCCAAACTAATGAGAACAAAGATTAGAGAGAGAGAGAGAGAGAGAGAGAGAGAGAGAGAGAGAGAGAGAGAGAGAGATGATGATGATGATGATGTGTTAGAGATGTGAATGGGGGGCATACAGAAACAAATCCTCAGTTCAAAGGAGCAATGATGCAAAAATATCCCAATGCCAGTAATTTTTCAGAGGAAAATATTCCACTAAACCATGGTTGAGTATAATGATAGCCATTTGCCATGTACATCATTGTATTGAAGGGCAGCTTGCATTTTCCGACGAAGAACATTTTTTGGATATACGTCAATATATTAATATCAAGATGATACTAAGTACGTCCCATCTCTGCAATAACATCATGAAAAGAAGTATCAAATCATTATGGATGCACATGAGAAAAGGAAGAAAAAAACAAAAGACATCACAGTGGAATGTCATGCGGAGGCAAACAACGAGATGCTACAACAGGTAAAGGAATCTACCACCACCCTTGACAGCATAATCACTCCAAAGAAGGTTATCCAAAAGTGACACTTTTAGAAAGAGTATGACATCAATCAGCGTCGTCGTGGGATCCAGTCGTTGAAGACCATCGAGCTTATCACGCTGCAGAGCAAGCCGAAACTCCAAGCAAATCCTTCAACTAGGAAAATGACATGCCAACACAATGTTGCGATGTATAACCAAATAAGGTCAGGCCAAGGGTTTTCATCGCGTAGTTCAAGATCGGGTACTCTAAGAGCACCACCAAACTGAATTGATGTTGTATTACCACCTCCACTTTCTAAGACGGCACCTTCAATCATCGTAGACTTTCTAGCATTGAACACGAGACAATAAGGTATGTGTGTTCATGTGTCTAGCCAAGGTATCTTCAACACAACATGGTACTCCTTCAAACATAGCCGATAATGCGCATAGACCTAACATGAACGGTAGCCATGCTTGCATAACTTTGCTAACAAGGAGAGAAAAGAGTTGTCCCCCACCATCTGAAAGGATGCCTACCGCGCGGCACAAGTAGACCACCCACGGTACCGCCACACACGAGGCCACTGGTGGTGCACACAAGAAGGCAGGCATGTCCACCATCACCAACATCTCCATGATCATGTATCTTAGGCCTTGGTTCTTTTTGGCTGGAGGTTGTCGAGGAGGAACCAAATCCCCAGGAGAAGCCTTTTACATGATCGGGGACATCGGGG
>LR880968.1:910609960-910626203 GCA_904067115.1 Aegilops sharonensis
GCACCGTCAATGTTGAGCCTCCCTGCTACCACCGATGATGTGCCTCGTGATAGCGCCCCGCCGTACATATTGCAGCAGAGCCCGCCGCCACTATAAGCCACATGGGCTTTGCCTAGGAGGCTGGGGTGTTTTTACAGTAAGTATCTCGAGCCGGGATGAAAAATACATTACTAATCTGCTCTGTAGATTCATTAGCTAGCCTGGACTTAATTAGTATGTCTTGATCAAGTATAGACGAGTACTGATTCATGTTTCATGGAATATGGTAACTAAAGTGCACGAATCACATTGCGTCAAAGCATATCCAATTGCTATTTCAAGCATGTGGTAACCGACATTAGAAAACAAAGTATTTTTGTGTTTCCGGGATTTTTTATTTTTTGGCACAAAGGATTAGCACAGAAATGATGAAACATAATTGTCTCAATAAGATCAGTTTATTAACCTCAACACCACACTTAAATTCAATAAACTAGGTCTAGAAGTCATATTCATTCCTAGATTAAGATGAAGTGGGTGCGAGACAAGATATAAAACAGACAGATCCTCACTTAAGGCGAGAGACTCACTACTAAGCAACTTTTATTTGAGCGAGGTTCGAATCGGATAAGTTTATCGGGCACTTGTTGATGAATTTCGACATGGTGAAGCAATCAAGTGGCTTATATGTGGGTCCTTATATGGTTGGCACCATACCGTACATGTCAACACATAAGGCTCAAAACCCCTATGAAAATAACTAAAAATAAAAAGTATCGATTCGGTATACGGTGGGGTTCGTATACCAACCGGAAAAAGGAAGCATAATTGCTAAAGAGAATTATTGGTCAGGGAGCTTTAAACGTAAATAATAATATTTAGGAAGCAAATAATCGGTAAAAAATCACCTCGATGACCTCATACGTCGAAAATGAATCAATTGGAGGGTTTTCCTGCCTGGTACAAGCGGCGGCACGACCAGGTCTGGTTGTACTAGATGTCGTCGTCCGTTCTGGTAGTCGACGTCGAGCGTTGTCCTTCGGTACAAGTGCCGGTACAAGCACAAACACTTCTACCAGAAGCTGTCTTTGAATATGGAGGTATATATTTGTCGGGGTTGTCTTCAGATACGAGCACAAGTATGAGCGTGAGCGCTCGTACCACACCCGATCGATCGCTCTATAGAGATGCTCTTGCATGGCCGACAGTTCTACGACTGAGGGAGTCCTGGATTAGGGGGTATCCGGACAGCCGGACTATGTACAACGTCTGGACTATTGAAGCGTGAAGATACAAGACTCAAGACTTCGGCCCGTGTCCAGATGGGACTTTCCTTGGCGTGGAAGGCAAGCTTGGCGATCCGGATATTATATTTCCTTCCTTGTAACCGACTCCATGTAAACCCTAGCCCTCTCCGGTGTCTATATAAACCGGAGAGGTTGGTCCTTAGAAGGCCGATCACAATTACAATCATACCATCATAGGCTAGCTCTTAGGGTTTAGCCTCTATGATCTCGTGGTAGATCTACTCTTGTACTACCCATATCATCAATATTAATCAAGCAGGAAGTAGGGTTTTACCTCCATTGAGAGGGCCCGAACCTGGGTAAACATCTGTGTCCCCTGTTTCCTGTTACCATCGGCCTTGACGCACAGATCGAGACCCCCTACCCGAGATCCGCCAGTTTTGACACCAACATTGGTGCTTTCATTGAGAGTTCCTCTGTGTCGTCGCCGTCAGGCTCGATGGCTCCTTCGATCATCATCAACGACGCTGTCCAGGGCGAGACTTTCCTCCCCGGACAGATCTTCGTGTTCGGTGGCTTCGCACTGCGGGCCAACTCGCTTGGCCATCTGGAGCAGATCGACAGCTACGCCCCTGGCCACCAGGTCAGGTTCGGAAACCTGAACTACACGGCGGACATCCGCGGAGACTTGATCTTCGATGGATTTGGGCCTATGCTAGGAGCACCGGACAGTCACGACGACCATGGCCTAGACCTGCCGTCGGACGAAGCTCGGGGTATCACCCACGCATTATCTCCGGACCTAGATCCGGAGCAGGTCGCGCTGCCTAAGGACGGAGGGATGGACCCCGCCCCCAGGTCGCACACTCATCGGCGGTGGAGCCGAACACGGGCCTTACCTCTGCGGTGGCCTGTGACTCCAAACCCCCGGATTCGTATCCGGATGTTGGTTCTAGTCCGCACACTCCCGAGCCCGTCGGGCCAGGATGGGCTCCGGTAATGGAGTTCACCGTTGCGGATATCTTCTAGCACTCGCCCTTTGGCGACATGCTGGACTCATTAAAGTCTCTCTCTTTTTCAGGAGGCTCTTTGCTGAACTATGTCCGACTTGAGTGGGACGCAGGCGACGAAGGAATTTTTTTCCCACCCACCACCCACTTCATTACCACGGTCGATGACTTAACCGAAGTACTGAACTTCGACTCCGAAGACATCGACGGTATGGACGACGATGCAGGAGAAGAACATGAACCACCGCTCACGGGGCGGTGGACAAGCACCTCTTCTTATGATATATATATGGTGGACACTCCAAAGGAAACAAATGGCGATGAGGCAAAGAAGGATAAAACCTCGGGGAAAAAAGCAAAGAATGGGCGCCGTCGGCGCCACTCCAAGCCCCGCCACACCAATACCGGCCCAGGAGACGAAAACAATCTGAATGGTGCCGAAGAAGAATACAACCCTGATCAGCCCGCCTTCAAGCAGGCCAAACAGGAGGATGAGCAGGTCAGCCCAGAAGAACAGGCGACGGACGGATACCCGGAGGAGGACATCTACATGCCACCCTCCAAAGACGAGATTAGCCTCGGCGACGACGCGCGCGCCGTGCCTGAGGATCCAGTAGAGCAGGAGCGCTTCAAGCGTCGGCTTATAGCCACTGCGAGGAGCTGAAAAAGAAACAGCAGCAACTCCAAGCTGATCAAGATCTGCTCACAGATAGATGGACGAAGTCCTGGCAGCCGAGGAATACAGACTCGAGCACCAAACGGCTGACCGGCCACCACGTGGCCGGGATAAAACGGCATACCAGTCCGCATACCAGCCAACACCCCCACACCAACATACTACGGCCCGGGGCAACAAAACGGGACAACCAAGATCGACCTACGGATCACGGGGGCGCGCCTCGGTACGCGACGAGGACCGTCATGTCGGACACACCTTCAACAAGTCCGGTCGGGCCGAATATAGCCACCCAGAGAAATTCGACCTGCGTAGCCACATAGCCCGGCACAGAGGCGCCGCGCACCCCCTCTGCTTCACTGACGAAGTAATGGATCATGAATTCCCAGAAGGGTTTGAACCCATAAACATCGAATCATACGATGGCACAACAGACCCCGCAGTATGGATTGAAGATTTCCTTCTCCACATTCACATGGCCCGCGGAGACGATCTACACGCCATCAAGTATCTTCCACTTAAGCTCAAAGGACCAGCTCGGCACTGGCTAAACAGCCTGCCAGCAAATTCCATTGGCAGTTGGGAAAACCTGGAGGACGCATTCCTCGACAACTTCCAGGACACATATGTGCGACCACCTGACGCCGATGACTTGAGCCACATCACTCAACAGCCTGGAGAGTCAGCCAGGAAATTCTGGACTCGGTTCCTAACTAAAAAGAACCAAATAGTCGATTGTCCGGACGCGAGCCCTAGCGGCTTTCAAGCATAATATCCGTGACGAGTGGCTCGCTCGGCACCTCGGCCAGGAAAAACCCAAGTCCATGGCAGCTCTCACAACACTAATGACCTGCTTTTGCGCGGGCGAGGATAGTTGGTTGGCTCGCAGCAGCACTACGCCGCAGCCTGGCAATTCGGATGGCCGCGACAATAATGGCAAGCCACGGCGTAACAGACATAAGCGACGGAACAACGGCGACAACACTGAAGACACGACAGTCAACGCCGGATTCAGCGGATCCAAGCCCGGTCAAAGGAAGAAGCCGTTCAAAAGAAATAATCAGGGACCGTCCAGTCTGGACCGCATACTGGAGCGCTCGTGCCAAATTCATGGCACCCCGGACAAGCCAGCCAACCACATCAATAGAGATTGCTGGGTATTCAAACAGGCCGGCAAGATAAACGCGGAAGACAAGGACAAGGGCCTGCACAGCGATGATGACGAGGAGCCCCGACGTCCGAACACGGGGGGACAGAAGAAATTTTCCCCCGAGGTGAAAACGGTCAACATGATCTACGCCACGCACATCCCCAAGCGGGAACGGAAGCGGACACTAAGGGACGTCTATGCGATGGAGCCAGTCACCCCCAAATTCAACCCTTAGTCAGCTTGCCCGATCACCTTTGATCGTAGGGATCACCCTACTAGCATCCGTCACGGCGGCTCGGCCGCATTGGTCCTAGACCCAATAATCGACGGATTCTACCTCACGCGCATCCTTATGGACGGTGGCAGCAGCCTGAACCTGCTTTACTAGGACACAGTGCGCAAAATGGGCATTGACCCTTCAAGGATCAAGCCCACTAAAACCACCTTTAAAGGTGTAATTCCTGGAGTAGAGGCCCGCTGTACGGGCTCTGTAACATTGGAAGTGGTCTTCGGATCTCCGGATAACTTCCAGAGCAAAGAGTTAATCTTCGATATCGTCCCCTTCCGCAGTGGTTACCATGCACTACTCAGACGAACCGCATTTGCCAGATTCAATGCGGTACCACACTACGCATATCTCAAGCTCAAGATGCCAGGACCACGCGGGGTCATAACGGTGAACGGAAATATGGACCGCTCCCTACGAACAGAAGAACATATTGCAGCCCTAGCGGCGGAAGTACAATGCGGCCTTCTCCGACAAACCAATCCGGCGATAACAACTTCGAGCACAGTCAAGCTAGTCCGGAGCACCCCGCAACAGGATCATCAGGCACGCCAAGAGCGCGACTAGCAGTCCGGCCTCCGCTTAAGCCCCATCAAAGCAGCATTCGTGCCACGTGCACACAATTACGCACTTAAAATACCATGGGCATAGGCGAAGGCGCATCAACGACTCAGTCAATAGTACGGGTAACCGCCAAACACTTTCATACTCTTTCCCTCTTACCTTTCAGGACAACGCGTTGGCGCAACATCCTCAAAAGAGCCGAATTGCCGGACTTATAGGGAAGAGATATTAAGGGAGGCAATAGACGTTGTGCACAGAAGAAAATACCCAGGTAGAATCTATTTACGATCATTATACCTGCTTTATCTACCTGAACACAGCCTGCCCCTGGATAGGACATGTCAAATAGTCCTATTTTATATTTGCTTAACGCATCCATTGTAAATGTATGCTTAAACGTATTTTTTGTCAATGAGAGATTATATATAGCGTCAGCTTATTATTCTCATTTGAGAATTTTTCTCTTATAAATGTTTATTTGATATTGCATCTGTACACCTTGGTGCGGCCGGTTTGCCAGGGGCTTCTTATGGCGCCCTGCTATATGGCAACTAAAGTCCGAACACTTTCAACAGTGCGGCACCCCGAACATATAGCACTATATGCATCAGCTCGGAATCATGTCTTGGGTCTACAGTTGGGATAGCCCGGCTCCCTTGTTTTGGTGCCTTACGTTCCGTAATATCGGCTAAGGTAGCGCAGGGAGAAGTACTGCGATTGTGTCCCGATTCTTCCGGACGAGCACCTCAGTAGAGAAAGCCGAAAACTGACAGGCATGATGTGGCGAGAGCTGGTCGCTGTTCGAGAGGTTTTAAAATCCTTAAAGATTTCCCACTTTAGGCGATAAATCGGTTTCGTCCGATCTAGGCGTGTATAGCGCCCCGATTCGGTCTTCCGGATTCTAGGGGCTTCGCTGAAATTTAAAATTGTAGACTTCTATGGCTAAGTGAAAGTTATAAAGCCGCATAGTCCGATTGCCTTGTTTGCTGCGCTAGACACCTCCTTAAGGACCAAACATTTGGGTAAAGAGTGTCCGGGTTTTCCACGAATACCCCATTGCTAGTCACGCGGGGGCGGAAGCCGACGACTGGCCTACTTTCAGGATTTTATAAACAACCACACAGAAGGTAATATTTTAAATAACAAAAGCGCTACATAGCGCAAGTAACTTCGTCTTTAATTACAAACATGAAAGAAGTGAATTCATTCAAATATGGCGTCCTTGGTACACACATTGGCGACGAGACGAGCACCCTTCATCACGCCATCGTAGTACATTTCGGGATGGCGATGCGCCTTGCCCTCCGGTGGCCCGTCCTTGACCAGCTTCTCTGCATCGAGCCTGCCCCAATGCACCTTGATGCGGGCAAAAGCTCGGCGGGCACCTTCGATGCAAACAGATCGCTTGATCACTTCAAGCCGCGGGCAGGCATCCACCATCCGCTTGACCAGGCCAAAGTAGCTACTGGGCAGTAGCTCACCAGGCCACATCCTGACTATGAATTCCTTCATAGCCAGTTCGGCCGCCCTGTGGAGTTCGACCAACTGCTTCAGTTGGTCGCTCAGAGGCATCAAATGTTCGGCCCCAGCATACTGGGACCAGAACAGCTTCTCCGTTGAGCTCCCCTCCTGGGCACGGTAGAACTCTGCAGCGTCTGAGGCGCTGCGTGGCAGATCTGCAAATGCCCCTGGAGAGCTCCGTATTCGAGTAAGTAAAAGAAACGCCTCCTCCACATGTTTGCTTTGCATAAAGAATTTCTTACCCGCTGCTATCTTTTTGGCCTCCTGGATCTCCTGCCGTGCTTTCTTGGCTTCGGCCTTGGCATCCTTCAAACTTACAAGGGCCTTCGCAAGCTCGGCCTCCTTCTCATCTTCAGATTATGCTCCACGGACTCGCACTTCTTGCCGAGGTCCTGGAGCTCCTACTGTACCTCACCCACTCTAGCACCTTGCTTTTCGCGCTCCTTGAACTCCAAGGCCGCTTTGTTTTCGGCCTCGGACAGCGCTTTCTTCAGGGACGCCACTTCGGTGGTGGCCCCTGTTACACAGTCACGACGCTTCGGCGTTAGATTGACAAATTTTGCCTATCTTTAAATACACAAGAGCGGGAATCACTTACCCTTGTTCTCTTCGAGCTGCCTCTTCGTGAGGACGAGCTCTCCCTGCGCCTGCTCCAGGTGACGCTTCAGTTCGGCAACCTCGGCAGTACGGGCAGCAGCAGCAAGCAGCACAGCCTGCTTATTCACAACAATACTTATTATTAGACTCCTGCGGATTATAGTTGACCCTCCGTTTGGCTTTTCTTTCAGAACACCAACCAGAGTATCAGGGGCTACTACCTATCGGGTGGTAATTTCATACATTTTTTACTTACCTCAAAGCTCGTCAGGAGGCTTGAGCAGGCTTCGGTCAGTCCGCTTTTGGCGGACATGACCTTTTGAATCACCGCACTCATAAGAGTACGGTGCTCTTCTTCCATGGAAGCGCCTTGAAGCGCTTCCACCAGACTATCCGGCACCGTCGATGCGACAGAAGTCTTCGGCATGGGCGGCTCGCCCTCCCTAACGAGGGGCTACCCGCCTAAGTTCGGAACCGTCGAAGGTTCCGGAGCAGTGTTCGGTCGGGAGCCCGCCTTGTTGCGGCTCTCGTCGACGCGATCCGCGGGGATCTTGAACCCCGCATGTCCGACATTCGGAAGTCCGCCTTGGGGCGTCTCCAGTGGCACCCCCCTGCTCAAGGAACCTTCGGTACAACACCTCCGTGTCGTCCGCAGGCTGGGAGTGGTGGCCGTCGGGAGCGAGTTCATCTCTGAAGCGCTCAGAGACCCATCCGAGGACGACATGTCCGGATGAACCCGGGACGGACTGCATCAACGTTCAGCGTTACTAAACAACTATGATTTAAAACCACGGTAGAGTGCGGACACTTACGATCGCGCCAGGGGCTTCTCCCTGGGCAGCCACCCTTCATCGCTGTAGGCGGCCGTGGTGGCGTAGTCCGGAAGGGAGGTTTTCCCCTTCTTGGACGCCCCAGCCTCCCCCTCCGGGGCGGCTTTTCTCTTTTTCTCCTCCCTAGTGCGGGGAGGTGGAATTTCTTCTTGATTCCCCCTGCCTCCACGGGAGGAATGTGTCTCGTCGTCATCGGACGACAGAGGAATAACGACCTTGCATCGAGGGCCTCTTCCGGCCCCCTGGCCCGCTTCGTCGGGCCCCTCATCCTTCCCGGATGGGGCGTCTTCTTCTTCTTCCTCCTCACCTTCGTGGGAGGAGTCTGCCTCGTCATCTTCGGACGAGGCTTCGGACGCAACCTTACGCCGGAGACCCTTCCTGGTCCCCGGGGCCTTCTTTTCGGCCTTCTTCTCTAGCACCTTGTACGGTGCCGGGACTAGCATTTTCGTCAGGAGAGCATCCACTAGATCTTCCGGCAACGGAGCCGGACAGTCAATCCACTCCGCTGTCTTCACATAATCCTGAAGCAAATATATATGTATACTTAAAACTACCCCGGAATGTATTGGAAGAAAAAAAACTAAACCTGGTGGTGGTCCCAAAACTCACCGGATTCGAGGGCCGCGCTGCATGAAGTCCGCGGTCCTCGGATGTGGGAGGAGGTACTTCGGAGGCCTTGAACAACACTTTCCATGCGCCTTTGTGCGTCATGCCGTAGAGCTTCCGGAGCGTATGGTGTTCGGCCGGGACGAACTCCCACAGATTTACCGCCCGCCTTTGGCAGGGCAGGATCCGGTGAACGAGCATGACCTGGATCACATTGACAAGCTTGATGTTCTTGTCCTTCATGCTTTTGATGCATGTCTGGAGTCCGGCCAGCTCCGTGGAATCGCCCCAGGACAGGCCCTTCTTTTCCCAGGAGGTGAGCCGCATAGGGATTCTGGATCAGAACTCGGGGGCCGCCGCCCAGTTGGCGCCGCGCGGCTCGGTGATGTAGAACCACCGAGATTGCCATCCTTTTACGGTCTCCGCAAAGGAGCCGTCCAGCCAGGTGATGTTAGGCATCTTGCCCACCATGGCCCCTCCGCACTCCGCTTGTTGGCCGCGTACAATCTTCGGCTTCTCGCAGAAGATTTGCAGCCACAGGCCGAAGTGAGGCCAGATGCGGAGGAAAGCCTCGCAAACGACGATGAACGCCGAGATGTTGAGGACGAAATTTGGGGCTAGATCATGGAAATCTAGCCCATAGTAGAACATGAGCCCGCGGATGAAGGGATGGAGTGGAAATCCCAGTCCACGGACGAAGTGGGCGACGAACATGACTCTCTCGTGGGGTCCTGGGGTCGGAATGACCTGCCCAGCGTCTGGTAGCCGGTGCGCTATGTCTGCGGCCAAGTATCCGGCCGCCCGAAGATCTGTGATGTGCTTCTCCTCGACAGTGGAAGCCACCCACTTGCCTCCTGCTCCGGACATGTCTAGCTGTGCGGAGGAGACTTGGGCTTGGGCGCTGGAGCTCGAGGGGGCAAGAGTGGGCAGAGAAGGAAGAAGGCGTGGGTAAAAATGAGGAAATCTTATCCCTTTATAGAGGCGACGGAAGCGGTGCGCCTCCCCACTTGCCCGTTGAGAATCGCTTGCTTCCCAAGCACCATGATTAATGATGTGGTGGGACTACTCGTACCCGTATTGATGAGAATCCCGTGATAAGGGGGCACAATCTCTGCTTTGACAAGATGTGTCAAGGAAACCGCCTCGCAATATGCGCTGTGGCTGGTTGTGGGAAGACGGTTCGAATAATGACCCGACCGTAATGACACGTCGCGTTGCTTGAAAAGTTGTCAGCGGATTGCATTTGCGAAACATCATTCTCTCTACGATGGCATACGAAGATCATCTTGTGGATCCGGACACGGTTTGAGTATTCGATAATTACCTTGGAGTATTCGGAGGAGGAACCCGCCCTGCAATGCCGAAGACAAGACTGCGCGCCGGACTCATCATCATTGAAGCCTGGTTCAGGGGCTACTGAGGGAGTCCTGGATTAGGGGGTATCCGGACAGCTGGACTGTGTACAACGTCCGGACTATTGAAGCGCGAAGATACAAGACTCAAGACTTCGGCCCGTGTCCGGATGGGACTTTCCTTGGCATGGAAGCCAAGCTTGGCGATCCAGATATTATATTTACTTCCTTGTAACCGACACCATTTAAACCCTAGCCCTCTCCGGTGTCTATATAAACCAGAGAGGTTGGTCCTTAGAAGGCCGATCACAATTACAATCATACCATCATAGGCTAGCTCTTAGGGTTTAGCCTCTACGATCTCGTGGTAGATCTACTCTTGTACTACCCATATCATCAATATTAATCAAGCAGGAAGTAGGGTTTTACCTCCATCGAGAGGGCCTGAACCTGGGTAAACATTTGTGTCCCCTGTTTCCTGTTACCATCGGCCTTGACGCACATATCGGGACCCCCTACCCGAGATCCGCAGGTTTTGACACCGACAACGACCACAAGCATGAGCACGAGCACTCATACCGCAGATTGTCTTTCGTTCTGGACCTTCTGCTGCTCACAGTCACTAGCTGTATGAGTGTGGGTATGACGAGGGCAGTTCTATTCTACGCCGTATTTTTTTCTGGAGCTGCGGAACTTCATAAAAAAAATTGTGCTCCCTCCTCAAGTTAGGCACATATGAGGAGGTATGCAACAAAATACAAGCTACTAATATGCTAAAAAAATTACCATCGAAAAATATTCCAAAATCAACTCTAATAAAAACTACTCAACATAAACAAAAGTTCCAATGCAACATCAACGCAACTTGATTCAAAGACACAAAACTAAGAAAGACACCTTCTTACTTCCAGGTTGTCTCTCAAGCAGGGCTTGCTTTATAGCCATGTAGTCGGGCTTCAGCACTCCATTAGTTCATCCACCGGGATACCAAGGTATGTCAACCCCGATTGTGAGACCAACCCCCGATCGGGGTTCGGAGCACCTCATAGCAAAGTCTCGTCAGAGTTGTACTCGCTTGCGGAGCATCTGTGTCATATATGAAAATTCATACTCACTCCTTGGCGAGAACCGATGCACTCGGTTCAAAAGAGATGCCTGCAAGGTTAGTAATTGCAATTTGACAATATTTTTATAACCGAGAGGTTACTGAGCTACTAGGAAATCATAACCCTCTTCTTCTTCATTGTACCTAGACATTTAGTATCCAAAGTTGCAAATTCTATATCAAGGCTATTGTCATCTATAAGACTTTGCAATTTACTTTCCAAAGGAGGTCTATGGAGAGCCTGCAGAAAATCAGCCTATATATAATCAAGATCAATTTTTGAATATGCAGTTTGGGATTTTTTTTTTTTTTGCATATCGACAAATCTACAGGTGTAGAGGAATAATCAGCCACCATGGTGGTTTCACCACTTTTTGATATCTCTTGCAATGCAAGAAACTCCCCTCCTTTTATGCTATATCATCCCTAAGGAGAATGCCAACTGGTGTTTTATCAAACGGATATCTAGTTCATCCCTAACAAATAACTTTGAGACATCAACTCTCACAATATCCTCTGGTGGAGAACATTCAAGCGTCATCTCAATAGGTTCCATGAAAGCTCTAATAGAACATAGACTGATAAATGATCATCGAGCTAGGCATTTATTGTGTCTAGAAATTTACTATGATCAAGAGGAGTTGTTTGGATAGCGGCCGTTCCATCTTCTTCTCCATGTTCCTTCTCCGGCTTATCCCCTAGACATACCATTTTGAAAGTGTCTGCTTGGATGTTTTTCTCCAATTGCTCGATTGTCTTCTCGGATTCCTTTATGAGACTATGTTCTTACAACATGCATAGAGGCTTGGGAATCAGCAGCCTTCTTCTCATAATCTTAGCAAAGAGGGCATTCTAAAGATTGTTAAAAATGCACCAATTGTGATATTCTCTAACATCCTCATATGTTTCAATACATCTTTATGTTGTAGAGTGAGCTCCTTCACCCTATTCATAAGCTCGGAGTTTCTAAATATAGCATTGGTTCCTCAATAATCTATCTATCTATCTATTATATAATTAAGACAAGAGTCAAACAAGCCATCACGTTGATCCACACAGATTAAATTATTTTGACCATTAATTTTATATATTAAAGGCTGAGATTTAAAGATGCATACGTTACATACAAATATTGTTACGTAAGAATAATTGAACATGTCACGTACAAATAGCCATACTTTGGGACCAAAGCCAAACGTGATGGACATGGACACTAATTGGAGCGGTACAGATTTGACAGAATAAAAAAGGTAACTTGGAAGGAGCAAGTCGGCAATCAAACGGCTGAAGCGGTTCAGCGCACATGCATATAGAATACTGAAATCTAGTATTATGACTTGGACACGATGGATGGATAGACCATGCATGGACACCTAGGCTTCCAACTTTTTTTTACTGGACCCAGGCTTCCAACTTCTGAAAGCACCACGACAAGAGCCGTGACTAGGTCAATAGGTCATGCTTCATGCGATCCCGCAGGCGCATCGTCGCTGATGCTGCTGCCACGAAGGCAGCAGTCTACTACTTAGAACAGGGAAGAACAATCAGACATATATGGGTTTCACCAAAGCATCATCTGTTTAGCTATCTGCAAGATATATATGAATATGGTCATAGCACGGGCCGTGTGACCTACGAGCCTGCAGCAGTGGCTGAGCCGTGTCGTGGGACAGGACAGCAACAATGTGGCCGTGTGGTTGGTGACTTATGGTTGTGGCGGCACGATCGAGTCGAGTACGCGTGTGATCATGATCTGGGGCTTCAGCTGAGCATAACACAAGCATGTACGTACACATGCATCTGAACATGAAAAGGTGCGTTGATTGATCTCTCTGTTGCATATGCACGTACACTAATAGCTTCTTTATTATTCAAGAAAAAAGATTCTTCACGGTACCAGCTATTACATGGGATTGTACAAGCTAGGCTATATAATCTATGCATGCGTTTGTGGAGGTATATGCATTTGTTTAAAATTTCTAGATGAGATATATGATGCTTGCGTGTGAGATCACTTTTCGGTGAAGTAACTATACATATTTCATACATAGGCGTCCAGTGTTTTTTATAAAATCAATTTGATTAAGAATCAATGGTGATATAGTGTTTGGATATAATTTTATATATTTAATTGTCTACAAAACAAATTTCCAAATGCTTCACTCTGTGTGTCATTTTCTAGCATATTATTTTTTCTGGGTACAACACGCATTGTAAATCTTATATATGCTTCACCAAATAAATGACATGCTTTTTGGAAATGTTCTAGCATATTAATTATCGATTCAAGTTCTTGCGTATTACATGCCCACTTCAAAAACAATAGTATTCTCTTGATGGACTGGAAGAAAAATATGTATAATATGTTTATGGATCAAGAGCAAACATCTCTAATTACAGGAGGGTAACCCAGTTTTTGAAGTAAAATCACAACACATGGATTAAAAGTCTTCATGAAGTAGAACTTACTTCAGTTTTATACAAGGAGAATTTCCTTATACTTTTCCCAAAATTCATTCTTAATATATGTTTTAGATAAGACTATTATTTGGCTAGCAACAAAGTAGCGGTTTCATTCGCTTTCATGCCAGTCAGCAACAAAGTAGCGGTGCATTTTAAAAGGGTAGAAAAGTATATAAATGTACAGAAACAATGTACAAGGCAAGCATGCTATGATGTAAAGCATGACCGTGTTTTGGCTACAACACTATGAAAAGCATGATGTACAAGGCAAGTTGTGAGGAGGTTGAGTAAGAGATAATAATATTATTTGTTTCTAATAAATATGTAGTGAAATTATGTTGTCTTAGAATGGCAAGGAGCATAGGACATTAGATTAAGATGGACATGTGTGTAAGTATATAAAATCCATGTTACACAGAAGAAATAACAAATGCAAACAATACCAATTATGAGCATATAAGATGAGAAATGAGTAAGTACACCGCTTTTGTAAAGTGCCTTAAAATTAACGGATGGAAAGGTACACCCCATGGATGGAGAGTGGAAGAGATAATGTCCTGAACATATCTGTAGTTTTGCATTGCAGGCACATATATGACTACCATTTATGTTTTGTTGTGGCATAAAGCTGTCCTCGGATACAATCCAATGCATCAGTATGGAAAGATCTTTGTAAAAAAGTACACAATCATATTTTTTTCAATACATACATTTCCGGTACTATATCATTTTATATCACACTAATATATATGTGAAATAAATCAAATAATAGTTGATAACATGGCAAAATAAGAACATAATATGAAATAGATTACATAGTAAATCTAGCCGCGCAATTGCGCGGGAGACCCAGCTAGTTTCTACATAATCAAAGATGCGGCAATCATAGTTGTATGATGCCCTGCCCCGGTTGGGATGAAATTTGCAGCTTAAGCTCATATGGCAATTGGAACTGCAATGCTCACAAAGTGAAGAGAACTTAAATATACGTTGAGCGCAAAAATCCAATGCCTCTAGTTAATCACCCACTTCAATACCTTTAAAAGTATAAAGGTATTGAGCATTTTTTTCTCTCTTCAATTTGTTTCCGTACAGACGCAGTGGTTCCTATAGAAGACATCTCAAAGAAAAACATTTTTTGGTAGTTTTGATTAACTAGCAACAAAAATAAATAAACTACATGCAAGGGTTAAGTACTAACCAAGCGATATGCTCCCCGGCAACGGCATCAGAAAGTGCTTGATGTCCTGCAAGTGCACAAGGTTGTTGTATCACTTTCGTGATAAGTGAATGTCAGTCCTACTGGGAGTGAATAAGATGGCACCACAAACCCCGCAAATGCATTGTCAGTTTTACGCAGTATAATACACACCCAAACCGGAGTTTGGAAATAGCCTACTATGGTCAGTTGCTAGGAAGACGAGTAAAAGGAGTGTTTCACTAAACTATAAGCAAGAAATGAAAGAGAACTAAACTAAGTGAAACGGTGCTTGATTAGTAAACATTCTCGAGGTATCCATACTCATCACCACAAGTATGATGAAGTTTGGCATTCACGTCATTATCACATTAGATTCAGCTATATGACGTGACAAGCTAAGTTGAAATTAACCCCGAGTTTCACTTTAGCCAATGGTTCTAAGTGGCATTCATGTGTGCAAGCAAGGCAACCTCACAAGCTTGAAATATGCGGTGGGCCTTAGGGCCCATCCAACAATTTCAGAAAAATATCTAAGGACCCATGTGGGTGTTATGACTAGGTGGTAGTGTCACGACCGGTTTTTCAATAAAAATATTTATTGAACAACCGACCTATGAAGTCCAATGTGAGGAAAATCCTTCATACCGGTAGACAAAACTTTGATACAATAAGCCAGTAGCATTACAATATTACAGGGTCGGACTGAAGATGCCCAACCATTTATTACAAACACGCCGATAATTATACATGATGGCGGATATGACACAATGGTGTGGGGTGGAAATACTACTGACTCGAGATATGAGTGGTTGGTGGAATAACACAGTGGGGGTGGTTAATAAGACTACTGCACTGGCGGCGCATCGAGAGTCGAGGTGAGGCTCGATGAATTTATTTGGGTAGCGGAAGGGGATATATCACAATGACTAATCTAGGGGTCGCATGAGACTGACTGGGATTCCTCTAGGCGTCGGACTCGCTATCGAACTCTTCATCCATGAGATCGCCTTCGTCAGCATCTGGCCAAATCAACAAGCCAGGTGAGTACTTTGAAAGTACTCGCAAGACAGTTCGGACAAAAGATATAACAAATGAATGCATGAATGCGACATGATTAATTTTAACAATGCTCAATTTAATCAGTATAGCAAAGTAAATAAGAAGGGAGTCGGCGGTAGTCCGCTCGAAAACCCAAAGAAGATAAAGCTCAAAACCGATCGGGTGTCTGACGCGACGCCTCGAAGGGTGAACAAATAAATAAAACATGCCACAGTCGGGCGTCTGAGCGACACCTCAAAAAGGGCTTATATTGAAATAAAATACATGCGTGCCGCAGTCGGACGTCGGAGCGACATCACAGAAAGGGCTTATAATAGAAGTAAATAACAATGCCACAGTCGGACGTCTGAGCGACATCGCAGAAAGGGCTTATAATAAACGTAAACAATAACAATGCCACACTCGGACGTCTGAGCAACATCGCAGAAAGGGCTTATAATAAACGTAAACAATAACAATGCCACAGTCGGACGTCTGAGCGACATCGCAGAAAGGGCTTATAGTAAAAGTAAATAATAACAATGCCGCAGTCGGACGTCTGAGCGACATCGCAGAAAGGGCTTATAGTAAAAGTAAATAATAACAATGCCGCAGTCG
>LR880968.1:910659717-910690977 GCA_904067115.1 Aegilops sharonensis
TATGTGTTAAATATTTTTCAAATATACGTTGAAACATTTTCAATGATATGAAACATTTTTATAAACTACACAAGCATTTTTTACATTGTATAAACATTTTTTCACAAACACATTTTTTTGAAAACATCAACATTTTTTCAAAGCTATCAACATTTTTTAAAACCACGCTAACAAATTATTACACCGCGTTAACTTTTTTCAAATTTATAGTTTTTCTAAAATTTTAAGTTGGTTTAAGTTTTGGAGTATATGTGTTTTGGAATATATTTTTGAGAGTATGAGCAAAAGAAAAGAAAAAACAAACACATGAAAAAGACAGAGAAGAAAACAAACTAACATGGGCCAGCCTTAGGGACGGGAAGGCATCGCTGCTTGAGGCAAAATGTTCTTCTGGCGAAATCACTAAACAGAGGGTATCCCCTCTAAAGGCGAAACGGATTTTCTGGGCACGGCTTCACTGGGGCACGTTATCTGTGTCGCTCGTTAACGCACTAAGATTGTCACTCTGGCACTTGCGTTCGGGGTCATTAAATGGTCCCTCGCACAATACATTGTACAAGCGAGAGGGGCAGATGTATAGACATGGACCTCTATTAGGGACTAGCGTTTTAGGTACCACATCAACTGAAAGGGGGCGACGGGGAGGGCGACTGGAGGCGCGGCGGGCGGGGCGACCACGGGGCCTCCGCCCCCTTCCTCCGGTGACCATCGGCGGGTGGACGGCCGGTTCTGGGCCCTAGCCGACGACGACGAGGACGATGGAGAAGAGGACGCGGATGCGACGTTGCCATCTCCTCCATCGCCGACGCCTTCCGATTTCTTGTGTGAATTTCTGAGCGCAGGTTACGATGAAGATGAAGTGGCAACTATGATCGACGAAGGAAATGCTTCCCCTACCTAAGGTACGGCTTCCAAACTTTACGCTTTTCGATCTGATTCGGCCGGACTCGTGGATCACGGTGAAGAGTAGAAGAAACCCATGCCGGGCAGGGCCTAGATCGGCGCCGGAGGTGGCCGCGGCGGCGAAGCCGGCGGTCATGGCGATCTCGATCCAGGCGGCTCGCCAGGAGCGTTTGAAAACGCTCCTGGGCCGATGTGGGCTGGGTGTGGAGGTCGGGCTGTAGTGTATCGGTGGGCCGGAAACTGCTGGGTATCAGGCCCAGTCAGATCCAGTCCCGATCGCTATCGAAGGAACCGTCGCATGCATCGTGCGATCGACATCCCCGGTCGCTACCTCGCACACTAGGGTTTTTTGTCGTCGGTGTCCGCACCTTCGTTCTGCTGGACGTGGTCGGGCGCGGCGAATTCCTCCACTTGGGGCTATGGCAGGCCGCGGTGGTGCGCTGTCGCCGGGGAAGAAGCCCGCAGCGCCCTCCGGGACAGGCCGCGCCGGGATTGCGCAGCAGCCGGTCGCTGGAGGTGGCCGTGGAGTGGTGCCGCCGCCGGTCCCTGGGTCAGGCCGTGGCGCGGTGCCGCCGCTGGCCACTGGGTCTGGCCGTGGAGGGGCGCCTTCGGTGGTCTCGACTGCGGGTCGGGGCACGACGACGGCCGGTGCGGCGGCGGGCCGTGGTGGTGTCTCGCTGTCTGGTGCCCGCCCGCCGGCGACTGGCTCGGCTGCGAGTCATGCGGTCGGGCGCGGTGGGCAGATTCCAGGACAGCGTCCTTCGGCGCATGGTTTGGCTGGGAACGCCGCTGCGGGCCGGGGCGGCGCTGCGCCGAGGCCTCCTGCGCCGGTGAACCCGGGGATGACGATCGGGCAACAGCCGAGGCCGACCCCGCAGAGCAGGGCTGGGACGGTGCAGACGCAGTAACCGCCTCTGCCTCAAAACTCCGGTGTTGGAGGTTCTTCTGCCATGCCCCGGGGTAAGTGGGGAGATGATGGCGTCAATGCCTATGGGGTTGTCAGTACCATGGCTCCTCGTCGACGGGTGGTGGTCGAGGATATGCTTGGCAGAGCGATGGCTCGGCAGAGCGACCGTTTATGGGACCCCCCGGGAGGTTTTGTTGAGGGGGCGTCTGGCCCGGGCTATAGACAGCAGGGTGGTTTCCGCGGTCATTGTGGTGGTCGAGGTGGTCGAGGTGGCCGGTACCGCCCACGACAGCCTCCTCCGCCTGTGGTCGAGCAGACGGCCGTGGATGGATCTGTGGAGGAGCCGGTTTTGTCAGGTCAGGCTTTGGAGGTGGTGTCGGCACTAGCTAATGCTGAGATACCCGGGAATGAGTCCGTGTTGACAACGTTAGTGGAGGCGATAGACAGGGCTGAGTCGGAGAGAGCGTCCAAGTGTCTCGTACGCGATTGCCCACCGTTGTTCGTCTACGCCCTCATTGCCTTCGTTATCGCCATGTCCACCTAAGCAGAGAGAAACGCTGTTGTTGTTGCTTAGAAGAAGGCGGCCGAGGAGGCTGCCACCACCGCCGCTGCAACTACCAACTGACCAACTAGAGGGTATAACTCGTTTAGTCCGCTCCTGTATTTATTTCCGTGTTAGAGGGTATAACTCGTTTATCCCGCTCATGTGTTTATTTTTATGTTAATCATACTAGCGTTATATGTAGATGTGTATGATATTTTCGTAGTACGTGCTAACTGATCAAATATCAGTACATGTTCAGTACTGTCAATGACATGTACATGACTTATTTCATGGATTAAATTAATCAAAAAATTGCTAATATACTCAACACTCTTACTCCCTCAAAATTGATCCATACAAATTCGTTCTCCAGCCAACTGATAAACAGCAAATGCAAAAAAAAACTAATGACCTTAGGTTTATTTTATGGATATTTTATTAAAAAAACAATGGTAGCTACGAAGAAGAAATGGCCCCTAGAACATATATATATGTTCTTAGGGCATCTCCAACGGTAACCTGCAAATTTCCTTCTGCATCCGTCCGCGGACAGGGGGATCAGTCCACGGACACTGATGCGGGGGTCAGCCACTGAACCTGGGGTTGACGATCAGGCAACAGCCGAGGCTGGCCCCGCAGAGCAGGGCTGGGACGGTGCAGACGCAGCAACCGCCTCCGCCTCAAAACTCCGGTGTTGGAGGTTCTTCTGCCGTGCCCCGGGGTCAGTGCCTATGGGGTTGTCAGTACCATGGCTCCTCGTCGACGGGTGGTGGTCGAGGATATGCCTGGCAGAGCGATGGCTCGGCGGAGCGACCGTTTATGGGACCCCCGGGAGGTTTTGTTCTGGGGGCGTCTGGCCCGGGCTATAGACAGCGCGGTGGTTTCCGCGGTCATCGTGGTGGTCGAGGTGGTCGAGGTGGCCGGTACCGCCCACGACAGCCTGCTCCGCCTGTGGTCGAGAAGATGGCCGTGGATGGATCTGTGGAGGAGCCGGTTTTGTCAGGTCAGGCTTTGGAGGTGGTGTCGGCACTAGCTAATGCTGAGATACCCGGGAATGAGTCCGTGTTGACAGCGTCAGTGCAGGTGACAGACAGGGCTAAGTCGGAGAGAGCGTCCAAGTGTCTCGTACGTGATTGCCCACCGTTGTTCGTCTACGCCCTCATTGCCTTCGTTATCGCCATGTCCACCTAAGCAGAGAGAAACGTTGTTGTTGTCGCTTAGAAGAAGGCAGCCGAGGAGGCTGCCACCACCGCCGCCGCAACTACCAATTGACCAACTAGAGGGTATAACTCGTTTAGCCCGCTCCTGTATTTATTTCCGTGTTAGAGGGTATAACTCGTTTACCCCGCTCATGTGTTTATTTTTGTGTTAACCATACTTATACGTAGATGTGTATGATATTTCCATAGTACGTGCTAACTGATCAAATATTAGTATATGTTCAATACTGTCAATGACATGTTCATGACTTATTCATGGATTAAATTAATCAAAAAATTGCTAATATACTCAACACTCTTACTCCCTCAAAATTGATCCATACAAATTCGTTCTCCAGCCAACTGATAAATAGCAAATGCAAAAAAAAAACTAATGAGCTTAGGTTTATTTTATGGATATTTTATTAAAAAACAATGGTAGCTAGGAAGAAGAAATGGCCCCTAGAACATATATCTATGTTCTTAGGGCATCTCCAACGGCAACCTACAAATTTCCTCCTGCATCCGTCCGCGGACAGAGGGACCAGTCCACGGACACTGATGCGGGGGTCAGCTACTGAACCCGGGGTTGACGATCGGGCAACAGCCGAGGCCGGCCCCGCAGAGCAGGGCTGGGACGGTGCAGACGCAGCAACCGCCTCCGCCTCAAAACTCCGGTGTTGGAGGTTCTTCTGCCGTGCCCCGGGGTCAGTGGGGAGATGATGGTGTCAATGCCTATGGGGTTGTCAGTACCATGGCTCCTCGTCGACGGGTGGTGGTCGAGGATATGCTTGGCAGAGCGATGGCTCGGCGGAGCGACTGTTTATGGGACCCCCGGGAGGTTTTCTTGAGGGGGTGTCTGGCCCGGGCTATAGACAGCGGGGTGGTTTCCGCGGTCATTGTGGTGGTCGAGGTGGTCGAGGTGGCCGGTACCGCCCACGACAGCCTCCTCCGCCTGTGGTCGAGCAGATGGCCGTGGATGGATCTGTGGAGGAGCCGGTTTTGTCAGGTCAGGCTTTGGAAGTGGTGTCGGCACTAGCTAATGTTGAGATACCTGGGAATGAGTCCGTGTTGACAGCGTCAGTGGAGGCGACAGACATGGCTGAGTCGGAGAGAGCGTCCAAGTGTCTCGTACGCGATTGCCCACCGTTGTTCGTCTACGCCCTCATTGCCTTCGTTATCACCATGTCCACCTAAGCAGAGAGAAACGTTGTTGTTGTCGCTTAGAAGAAGGCGGCCGAGGAGGCTGCCACCACCGCCGCCGCAACTACCAACTGACCAACTAGAGGGTATAACTCGTTTAGCCCGCTCCTGTATTTATTTCCGTGTTAGAGGGTATAACTCGTTTATCCCGCTCATGTGTTTATTTTTGTGTTAACCATACTAGCGTTATACGTAGATGTGTATGATATTTCCGTAGTACGTGCTAACTGATCAAATATCAGTATATGTTCAATACTGTAAGTCGTGGTTCTAAGCCTGACAGTAAAACGGGGGGTAGGTATGGAGAGGCAAGATCCTAGCTATGGAGTAGTTGTATACGCACGAGTTTTACGAGTTCAGGCCCTTCTCGGAGGAAGTAATAGCCCTACGTCTCGGAGCCCGGAGGCGGTCGACTGGATTATGCATGTATGAGTTACAAAGGTGCGAACCCCTGGCACTGAGGAGGGGGGTGGCTTATATAGAGTTCGCCAGACCCCTCCGGCCCTCAGTTATGCAGGGTTAAAGGTACATTAAGGCAGGGGGTTACTGGTAACGCCCACATAAAGTGCTATGATGACCATAAAGCTACTTAATGACCGACCGTTTGCATGCAGATTGGCTTTAGATCTCCTGGTGGTCGAGTGGTCTGGCTTCATGGTCGAGTGTCTTCCAGTTGGTCGAGTGGAACCCTTCCTGGTCGAATGAAAGGTAATTTCTTCTAGAGATGTCCTTGGGGAGGGTGTCTTAGACAGGTCCATGACCCTACCCTAGGTACATGACTTCATCATTAGCCCCCGAATGGATCGAGGGTTGAGTGGGGAAGGAGTTGAACATACTCCCGACTCATTCTTGTGCCGCAATAGTGTCTTGTCTTGGATCGAATGGACTTTAAGTGATGGCATCAACTTCCTTTTCAGTCGCCTTGATCCATTCTTTGTATCCGTCGAGTGCGTTTTCTGTACTTGGTGATTTCCGAATGACAGGACGGAGGAAATCTTTTGTCTGACGATTTGCTCTGCGGCGCGCGGATTTGGCGGGATTTGAATCTTCGGGAAACGAGCGGGACGGAGAGAGAGAGAGCTGCAGTAATCGGACGGGATAAGGCAAGGGCTCTTCGATCTCCGCGCCACCTTTTTCGCCACGTATCGCGCGGGCGACTGTTGCGGGATTTGACAGGATCGCCTGGGCCTACCGGTCAGTCACTCGGAAGTAACCTCATATAAGGTCCAGGGCTGAGGTTTTTTGAACAGTGTGTTCCTCTTTCCTCCTTTCTTCCTCAGATTCATCCGCCGCGCCTGCCTCCACCTCCGAACCGCTGCTCCTCGCGCGTTCTGCCGGCGACAATGGTGAAAGAAAAGACGGCGGCTTTGGAACGGGCGAAGAAGGCGACGGCGAAGGCGAAGGGGAGGGCGACCAGTCGGGGCGGATCCTCGTCGCGGGCCGGTTTTGCCGCAGGGCTGGATCTACGGCGACTGGATTCGCTCGACCATCCGCCAAGTAGATCTCGACGACCTGGCCAACGAAGGACTGATCCCTCATGGATCAGCGAGGCTTCCAGGGATGGAGTGGCAGCCGCAGCCTCAGGAGGGTGAGTGCGTCCTCTTAGCCACTCACGTCGATCGTGGGTTTTCTTTGCCGCCCCACCCAGGCCGAACCCGACGCGCTGGGGGGCACCCGGGGGCGCCGGGGCGATTGGTTTTGGCGCGAAAGAGCCGCGGGCCCGCCGAGTCAGCGAGACGCGCCTTATCCTCATCGAAACGCCTCGGTTTCCCACGTGGAATCAATGGCAAGGTTGCCGCCGGTCAGCCTTGCCATTGATTCCTCACGGGCGGCGCGACGACGCCTCCCCTCCCGCCACACGTACACACGGCGCGACAATATAAGCCGGTGGCCTCCCTCGCCTCTGGCCACACCAGCCCTAGCCGCCCATCGACCGCCGCCAAGCTCTCCTTCTCTCCCTCTCTCGTGCGCAGCCCCGACGCTTATTCCCTCCCTGTCCCTCTCTCTCAAGCCCAATGGCCACGCATTTCCCCGGCAACGCGGCGGCGGCCAACGGCTTCGGCCGCCGCTCGCTTCACGAGTGGGAGGCGGGGCTACTGATCGAGGCGAACATCCCGGCGTCACCGGACATGCGCGCCGGGCCGACGGGGTGGAGACTCAGCAACGGTGGAGTGCCCATTCCCCCGGTGCCCGACGTCGATGCGCTCCCCACCTTCTTCGTCGCCGAGGTCGACCGCGTGCGAGCTTCTCTGATAGAGGAGCAGCTCACCCTCCCCCAGTACGCCGCCGACAACCACGCGGCGTGGGCGGCGTACTTCCAGCGCCACCAGGAGCAGAGGCTGGCGTCCACCAACGGGGCATCGGTGGTGGGCGGCGTCAAGAACAGTGAGGGGCGCCGCGTGTGGTGGGGTGCCCCCGGCCGCACGCTCGACGGTGTGTTGGAGTACCTCGAGGGCGGCAACAACCCGCCGCTGGCATACCCTGCCGCGGCGGCCGCCCCGGTCCACTGCCAACGCGCCGGGCAATGGATGCCCAGGAGGTTCGGCTCCTCCTCAACTTCCTCCTCCCACTCCTTCTCCTGTTCTTCTTCCCACTCCTCCGGCTCACCGGCGGTGTTCGGTGTCAAGGCCGAGCCCGCAGTGGAGACGCCACTCGGCTGAGCACTCGCAGCGTCGGCATCGTCATAAACGAGGGCGGCCGGGGCGCCTCCTCCTTGGCTCCTCCGTGCTTCGTCAAGTCGAAGACGAAACCGGGGCTCGCGGCCGTGAAAACGGAGCCGGGGCTCCCCGCCATGAAGACGGAGCACGGAGCCGGGGAGCTCGACGAGGAGGCGGCACTGAAATGGGCGCGCGACGACTGGCTAAAGATGGAGATGGAGTGCCAGTGCTGCGCCCTGGAGCACTTCGAACATCGCCGCCGGGGCCGCGACAAAGGAGGCATCGTCGTCCTCGACGACAGCGACGATGACGATGCGCCGCCACCGCCACCGGTCCGCCATGGCGACGCCGGGCATGGGTCCAGCAGGGGCGGCCACGTCAAGGAGGAGAAGGCCGCCGATGATGACGACGGCGAGGATGGCGGCGACGGCGGCGACTAAGCGCGTTCAGGGACTTCTTCAGCCCGTAGTTGTGGTTTCGGCCTTTTTTTAATAAATTATCTATGTGAAATGTCGAACATGTTTAATATATGCCAAGTTAGCTGAATTTAGCCTAATACTTTTTTAAACATAAGCGGCGTCTGGGGACGGCCCTAGGGTTGGCGACTGGGAACCCACTCGCCTGAGGCCGATCTTTTGCACTGGCTCGCTCCCAGGCGGCGATTTTACGCGCTCCCTGAAGGGCCAACGGCTGGAGATGCTCTAACAAGTTTGTTATGGAGGGGAGAGGCTAGTGCGAGTGTCTTTGCGCCGGTCCATGTATACGACCGTGAGAATACGTAGATGCACTAGAACACGAAAGTCTTGCCCTGGGCCCACCCCAACTACTTTCGTTCGATCACGATGCTACACAACGGACGCGATATGCGTATCAGTGAGAGCCGTGCCTAGAAAGCAGCATTCGGGTCACTCCCCATCTCCCCTCGTAGTGACAAATGATCCACTACATGTGGGACATATATCCTAACCTAGAGTCTGTGCATTTTTCATAAATTTGTTTTTTCAAATGTTTTATCTCTTGAACCGTGTGATGTGTGTTTTCCCACACCACATCATCACTTACCGTACTAGGACCAATTGGTCAGATTTCATGTTAAAGAGTGATCAATCAACCATTTAGTGCTTCTCAACCATGACAGTGAAGGTTCCTACTCATTTAATCGCTCATTTTGCTTACGTGGTGAAAGCTGCCACTATGAAAGGTTAAGAACAAAGCACGAGCGAAGATTATATACAAATTGATTGCAAAATTTAGCTTATGCCTTGTACTTCCTCCGTCCGGAAATACTTATCATTAAAATGAATATATGTAGATGTATTTTAATTCTAAATACATCTATTTTCATCCATTTTGATGACAAGTAATTCTGGACGGAAGGAGTACAACTCAAGCTGCTTTAGGGGGTCCAAATTGGCGTCGAGAGAATTAATCGCATTTAAAGCTCTAGACTTGACTTGCGTGTCCCTCTATTATTAGTAGCAAAACACTACTGTCCTTTTTTTTCGATTCAATTACACCGGTGGTGCTAGAACTTGGTACAAATGGTCACCTTAGTGCTAGAACTTGTGGCATACATCGATGTGGTGCAAAAACTTGGCTTGAACGTGCAAATACGATGCAAATCTCGTTTTTATACGCTAGCAACGCTGACGGGGCATCACAGCGTGGTGTAGGGCCTGCTGCCAGTGACCATATTGGGAAGACGGGCGTGCGGCATGCTCTTTTTCTAAAAAAACCCTTGAATTCTCATTTTTCGCTTTTTTGTCTCATAAAGGCCCATGTTAGGTTTACATAGTAACTGCATGTGTGGCATCGGGTGGTCCCACTTGTCAGCCAAGCATCACAAATTTTATTAGATTCAGAATGAAAAATGGAAACCACGCATGATTCGAACTCGTGACGCTTGGGTCAAACGGAGTGCGCGGCTAACAATTGATGTCCTATAATGACACTAAGCCTTTTACATCTTTACCCAAAATAACGTAAAATAAGAAGAAGAAAACAATCACAGGGAACATAATAAGAACTGTAAATTTGGAAAAAAGAAGATACAACCGGGGGATTTCGTACTAACGTCCTGACAATTACCACCAGCAGGACCTAGCAATACAACCACTGGCATTTCGTGTCTTAAACATGCTAGTTTTTTTTCATTTTTTAGCCTCAAAAAATATATATTACATTGTACATTCAATTGTAAATACGTATTCATTTGGAATCTGCAGTCCGAGGCACACTAGGCTAATTTTATATATTTAAATTAATTTAGAAATACAAATATAATTTATTGAAAACACATAAATTTTATAAAAACGCATGAACACTTATAAAACAACATAAACAAATTAAATCTTGCACAATTTTATATAAAACACAATTATTTATAAAATAATTAGTTTTTTGAACTTATGGTATAATTTATTTAAATATGAATATTTTCTAAAGTTACTTTGATATTTTTATTCATATGCAAAAAAATTATAAAAATATTTCATAATTTAATTTGATGGATTTTGAAGTTAATAGGTGCGCATTTTTTGGTTTATATATTTATTTAGATGTATATTATTTATAATTACAATTTACATTTTTGATAACTTTCAAGAAAATGAAAAACAATTGTAGCCCAGGAGCACGTTCTGTTATAGACATGAACCGTAACAATCATATTGACACACGAGAGTCCATTTGTCTCAAAAAAAAAAAAACATGTGAGAGTCCATAGTTGGAGTTGCACGCCCTCCTATTTGTTTTTACATGGGTAGCTTGTTCGAAACCGCACGGGCGGAACTTTTTTACGGATTAAATTTCTTGATTTATTTGACTTAATTCAAAGATATAAACTTGTGTATGCTTATACATCAGCAACTGAACTTCGGGCGGGTGGGTAACCGCGCACGCTGGTTGGACCGAGGTCATCGGTACGGTTCCCTCTGCGCCATATTTTTCATTCTAATAAATTTTGTGATGTTTCACTGGCAAGTGAGACCCACCAAATGCCACACGCCTAACAGGTGCCTTTTCAAAAAAAAATAATCCAAGGGTGTTATTGCAAAAAGAGCACGCCGCACACCCAGCCTTCACTATGCAGTCGCTGACAGCGGGCCCTATGCCAAGCTGTCATGCCTCGTCAGTGTTGCAGCCGTATACAAATGAGATTTGCATCGTATTTGCTCGTCAAAGTCAAGTTTTTTCACCATTTTAATGTATATCGCAAGTTCTAGCACTAAAGTGACCGTTTTCTGACAGAAGTATCCCTTCCCGTATCTGAACTTCCAAATATAATATAACCACTACGGGGAACAACTAATTTGCCGTCAGCTCTTCATCGGGTGGACGGCAAAAAAATGGTTTATCGTCATCAGCAGACGGTAAAGAAAAACTGAAAGCAAAAATCTGGTTTGCCGTCTGTTTGTTGAAATGGGTGACGGCAAAGGAAGAAAAAAGATGACTTCAAAGAATGACTGTATGTGGTTTTTATTACAGACGGCAAAGTAAGCTCTTTGTCTTCTTTAATAAAAATTGCAGGTGGCAAAGAAGAAACACACCTCGCGAATCGATTTTCCGGATCGATGAGGTGGCACGATCAGCGCCCCACGCTGTCTCTAGCTTATCTCTCTCTCGCAAGCCGCCACCATGTTATCTCTCTCCAAGCCGACCGCACCACGTTCTCTCTCCCTCTTATCCCCGCACTAATCTCTCTCTCCCGCGCGCGCGCACGCGCACTTAAACTCCCCAGCTGCCCCGCCACGCTCGTCGCCACCGGCCCGTCCTCTCTCCCTCTCCCTCGAGCCGGCCCATCCCCCGTCGAGCCAGCCCCATTCCCGTCGCCATGGAAGCCATCGTCGGCCTCCTGTCTTGCGCCGCCGCCCGCTCCCCAGCGCCCCCCCGCCAGAGGCCACCAGAGACGCTGCCGCTTGCCGCCTCCCGCCACTCGCCGCCGTTGTCCTACTCTACCTCGACGCACCTCTATGCTCCTCCTCTCCCGCTGTGTATCACGCCACCATGGCTGGGCATGGCAGCCGTCGCCAACCATCGCGCCCTCTTGCGCCTCCGACCGCCCGTTCTTCTCCTCTCGTGGCCCGACGCCAGGTCGCCCGCACAGCTCGCGTCGACCACCACTGTTGCCCGACGCCAGGTCGCCCCGTCACCCACCGTACCTCCTCGTCGCTTCGCCTGCACACGCCCGCCGCCCCGAGTTGCAGCACATCAATGTGTATAGTTCGTCGTCACCACGCCGCAGCTCGCCGCCATGAACTCCGGCCGAGGGAGTCACTCCGGCCATCGAGTGGACATGAACAAGGGTACGAACGTTGAACATGAAGCGTAGTCATGTTTTCTTTGTCGTCTGTTAGACTACGAGGCTGACGGCAAAGCGATGTGGGGGGCCACCTGCTAACAGAAAACCATAAACCCTTCTTTGCCGTCCCCGCAGGAGAAAACATGACGTCAAAGTCTTTGCCGTCACCCCGATGAAAAGCTGACGGCAAAGTATCTCTTTGCCGATTTAGGCTTTGCCGACTATATTTGAGGTCAGCTGGCTGATGGCAAACTCTTTGCCGTCTGTACTTCCCTGACGGCAAACTGCCAGATTCCTATAGTGAGCAGAAGTACCGAAATGTTGTCATTGTCTGAGCTCAAGAAGAATATGTGTGGTAGCCGTTTGCAACAAAGTTTCTTCACTGTGTCCCAAAATCCAAGTCCTTCCAGCAGAAGAAAGTTGTCCATTTGCATTTGGCAGAATACGAATAATATGAGAACATGAACCGTGGCCGTTAGCCACAAAAAAGCATCACTATATATGTGTCTATGTCCCAAAGTCCACATCCCTCGATCACAAAGTTCTTCATTTGGTACATCTTGGGCGGCATGAATCTGGTGGTGTACGATGCAGCTGCCTTGTTGCCATAGTGGAAGGGCGGGAGCTTTTGACAGTGAAATAAAATTGTCTCGAGTGCAGGTTTCCACGGTGTACTATGTACTCTGCACTCTGCCGACCAATCATTCAGAATTTCAGCTGGTCTTCACAGGCTGGGCTTTCCTTGGTCAAAATAGCAAATTTTATACACGAGTTACTACTACTTGCACGTATTTCCCTCACAACAGCACAAGATAAAGGTCGACAGAGGAGAAAATCCAAAGCTAGGCCAGGAAAGTTCGAAGCTTGGGGAACCCACTAGAACCGCATATAAGGACCCGCACGCTCTCCTCTAGGCTGTAGCATTTCAGTGCACCTCAGGCTCAGGCCTCCTTCAAGCAATGGCAACTCAGACTGGGGCAGCACTCCTCCTCGCCGGCCTCCTTGCTCTTGCAACCATTGCCAGCAGCAACACTGAAGGTACTAGTACGTGCTAATTAGTTTGCGATTCTCGAGTGAGTTCATTGCTGCTCAAAGGGTTTTTTGCTGCTGATTTACATGCGATTTTTTGGTATCCGAAGGTGACATCCTTTACATGCAAAGGCAGGCATGGAAGGACCCCAACAATGTTCTGCAGAGCTGGGATCCCACCCTTTTCAACCCCTGCCCTTGGCTCCATGTCACCTGTAACAGCGACAACTCTGTCACCCGAGTGTATGTTTTTCTTTTCTCCTCCTTGCTCTGAAAGAATACGGTCAATCCATGGCAATGGCATGGATGGAATTTGTTACCACTCTTGTATGCAGGATGCGCAGTTGTTTTCAACATTCAGAAACTTTTAAGTTGCACAAAAACTACACTCCTCTTGCTGAATCTTTGCAGATTGATTGAATCATACTGCTTGTATTCTTCCTCACTGTGGAGGGATTTGGCGGATGCAGGCATCTCAGGCACCCTGATCCCTGAGCTGGGAGGACTGAAGAACCTTCAGTACCTGTAACTGTAAGTACTATTGCGACTTGCTGCAGAGTGCAAACTTGTCAAATTGCACCTGAAATTTCATGCAGAATGATCTTCCCATCTTCACACGGAGCTTTTTACGAACAACATTAGTGGATCCATACCAACAACCCTGGGAAACCTGACAAGCCTGGTCACCCTTGATCTCTATGACAACCGTCTCACCGGCCCAATACCGGCCTCGCTCGCCAACATCGGGACGCTGCGTTTTCTGTACGAGTCTTACTGCAGCAATTTTCAGTTAACCGGATGCTAAAATGCCTATTTCTCTCCAACTGCTTAAAACAATCTGTTGGTGTCTGCAGGAGGCTGTATCGGAACAAACAATCAGGAGTTATACCGGCACGGCTGGGCCGTCTGACGAAGCTTGTCAAGTCGAATCTTGAGGATAATATGCTGACTGGTACGGTCCCACTGGAGGTCCTCTCTCTTGTTCTCGTCGGGGACTTGGCTGAACTGTGAGTAGCACATACATACAGTTCATTCCACACACCACACTCCATTTACTTTCTTCCTTCCTTCACGAGTGACTTCCGCTGACACAACTTTTTATCTTTACGCAGAAATGTTGCGAACAACAGTCTTGCCGGCACTGTCCAATCATCTGAACCAAGAAGTAGGCATGTTTTTATTTTTATTTTATAGTACTATTTTTTGCCTGTGCAATGCAATGCATGTATAGGTTTGGTGCTTTGTGCTCACGAGAATTTTCCTATTGGCATTATTTGCAGTGGCTGTGGTCATCCAGGACGCGCTCAAGACTACGGGCTAAGCACTACTGGCAACCTGAACCGTAAGAATAAACAAAATGATTTTTCCTAAGGCTGCTGGCAGTAACTGTAGGCCTCTAGCTGGATCCTGAGCTTTTGCAGACCTTTTGTTCATTTAAGAGTCCGGGGCTTACCTCCATTTAAAAAAAGAAGACAAAAGGTGAAAGTTGTGGTTGAATGTATTGTAATCAGTAGCGACTTCCAAATAATGAATCCTTTTGTGCATCTTCAAGTTGAGATGTGTGTGAGTGTGTCTCATTTTTTCCGATAAAAGGCATCTTTATTAATTTAAAATATAGCATCAAGCGGATACAAAACATGATGAGCAATATCCGGCTTCTGTATAGTAGAGTCATATAGGACCGCACTATGCCTACGTCGAATGAGGTGGTGGATCGATCCGGAGATTATGTTTCCACACATGTTGTGTAAAAACCTCCCTGGCCACCCGCTCCAACCACATACATACCACCTTAAACAGTGATTGGTACTCCGTTTGGTGTAGCGTAGACCACGTATGAATCCAGTGTGTACAACGAAAAATAACCTATAAAGGAAAGGAATCTTTGCCCTAAAAATGAAATCATTTCTACATAACTAAAGCACACATAATAAGGCATACGCTCACACCCTTACTAGCGTTCTGAACCTATTTGCAATATCATCCAAACAATGACCAAAAATATTCGCAACACTCGTGGGCGAATACAAATTGGACGCTACCTGAATGATTGATCATGTATGCGTAAATTTGCAATGAAAAAAGATGAATTTTATTGTCTCATCATGAGTACAAAAACTACACTTCTTACTTTCATAACAATTGCGACAGTTGAGGTTGTCTTCATTTAGCATAACTCCTCTGACGTGTACATGGTATCCAGCTGGGAACCAAGCCTTTGATCGGGACAAGAATCACCCAAAAATGGGAAAGGTTGTAGCCAGTGCAAGCTCTTCTCAGTTTGATCAAGTAAAACAAGAGGAACAGGGCGGGCACACATGGCAATTTTCAGTCTTTCTTTTGAGGTTGCTTTCGCCGGTGGCTCATTAAATTACTACTCCCACTAAACGATTTTTGACTTATGATACAGAGATAGTATGACTTGCAACAAAGAGAAAAGAAAACATCACTGCAAACTTCGAGTCTCACTAAGGTATGCAAAATTACAACCCTTGGCCACATGTGGCTCGAAAACCCCATTGTGGCTTCCCTTGTTGTATGTGGTTGGTGAAGTTGGTTGTGTGCATTCTAAACTATGCAGAGGCTGGGAGAGTGCTAATTGTTTTTTATCTCTTTATTCTTTATTTTGAGTTAACGAAACCATCATTTATCTGAAAAAGTCAACATTGATGGCTTTTATTTGAAGATGTCTACAACAATTAGGTATCAAGACATGACTCGCGCATGTAATGATGACCATCAATATTTCACACCTGGTGTGTCCACAAACCGAGCACACATTCTGCTGACTAGTTATGTCCCTAAAGGATAAGAATAAAAAGATCAACCACTAGAAAAAAAAATGAAAAACACAATCAATGCAAATTATCAAGGGCGAGAGCTAAATCTAGGACAAGCCACTTGTTGACATCTCACACACTTTTCATTTTTCTATTATTTACACAACCGTACTCTAGAAATTTCTATTCGGATATTTGTTAGGCTTGTATAGTGTAAGAAAAATTATCTCGGTGTTCAAAAGGAGAGAAAGGGAGCAAAAATAGAGAAAAACACACTATGTATATCTAATATAATGGCACAAAATATACCATAGATAATTGTGATTTTATTGTCATTTTTTTCTTGCCTTGATATATTTCAACAAATTTTAATTCATTAAATGTGATTCAATATTTTAACGATGAATAGAGTTTAACCACACTGGTTTTGTATTTGTAATGATAGGATATCTGAACTCTATAATAGTGAAGTTTGAGTTTTTGTTATTACATGTGGTTAATATGACAAATTTTAACAAGCTCCCTCTTACCCCCTCTTTTTACATGTGAGGTAAGAAATCAGACCACAAATTAATGAGATCAATGCCTCAGATCTATCATATACTTTTATCTCTCATGTGAAAAGAGGGGTTAAGAGAGAGCATGTCAAAACTGCTCGGATAATATTGTTAGATATAATTGAAAAAATAATACTTAAGATTATAAGTTGTATCACCGAAAATACACAATTAAGATTGTTAACTAAATGATTTATACATAAGTAAAAAATAATTAGAATTAAATGGTCCACCACGTACGACTTTCAATTCAAAAAGCAGCTACATTTAATTTTGATTTAAACCTGAACAAATTTTTCATCGTAATGGGAAGTGTGATCCATGGGTTGATACTAATTACCAACAGATAGAATGGCCCTGTGGTTCACCGAGAAGGAATAAAGGTTCAGTGGATCAGACCGAGCGCCCATCGGCTTCCTAGCTACTTTAGTCACGAGGGTCGGTCTTTGGCCCGATCTTTCACGGCACAAAAATCCATCCCAGCAAGAACTTGTTGCAGGTTTATAAAAAAATTCACAAACTCCGCAAAAACAACACACCAACCCTCGATCTGAAAGAATAACGTGGACAAACCGTATAGGCTTAGCTTGTAATCTCCTACGCATCGCGTCGCAGGAACTTATATGCCAGTGGAGATTTTTGACAAGGTTCCTAAACTCAAATAATGACCGACGGCCAGAACACATGTTGTTTAATTCATAATAACATAACCTAACCTACTACTGGCGGCACCATGCCTTTAAATAAGCTGACTAAACATGGCCTAAGCCCCTCACGCAACCAAGGAAAAAGAAACATAAAATAAAGAGTTCAATCATTTTACATCTCAGATAGGATTTTCTACTAATTTTGCATAATTAACTTTAAACTATGGTGCGCCATCTATCTTTGATTTGTTCTGGTGGGCCCCATCCTTCCTGCAAGGACAAATATCTCCATGCATTGAGTCTTCTCGTTGTATAAGCCTTGTACTTCTGCTTAAACGACAGAAGTAAAAATATCATACTTTGTCTTGCATCCGTAACTACCAAACCCACGTGATCTCCTTTTAATTTTGCAACTTTAAGAAATCTCCTTCCATGCAAAAACGTCCATGGTTTGCTGATTTTTATTTGGTGGAATAAAATAATATTCATCTCTCCTTTGTACGCATGCATCAACTTTCTTCATACTAGTACATCGTGTGACCTCCATGCTAGATCCCTTAGTCAGCTCAAGTTTGATATTATGATCAACACATATAATGGTGCTCTCTGTCAACTGGTTCATATCATTGGCAAATAACTCACGCTTGTCGTCGCAACTTAGACGTAAATTGATCGGAACATATATGCCGCTAATTGTAATCCTTACTGGAGAAGCGATAGCTTGGTCCTGACCAGCAGGTTGGATGTCGTCAATGTCAGCACAACTAGAACTAGAATTGGTCATATCAAGTTCGAGGTCCAGTGATGCTAACAATGGCCGGACATGGAAGCCTCGATGAGGGGCACCCACTCCTCGGCGTAAGTTGTGCTAGATCAGGAATAGTCTGGGGACTCTCACATTGGTGGGAACTCCAAGGGACGATATGAGGAGGTGACTAGCTCGACCAAGCTCAATAAGAAATATGATGAAACAAGGCAATCCTCAGACAAGTATGCAAGGAAAAACATGATAGAGCGATCTCCTACTCATGAGGGGCGGCCCAGAACTTTCCTTTGCGGACCAAGGGCACGACCGATGGGTGAGCTCACACAATTATTACCATAACATGAGCCCTAGGTCAAAGAAGAGGAGTGAAAAGCAGGCTTGGGTCCTAAAGGACGATATTGATAGGCATGCACTCCAGCATATGGGTTTGTGGGTGAGAAGCGACAGAAAACAGTTTCGGTATTTGATAGGATCTCGGAACCAAATCACATACATCGGGACCAATGATCCTATTGGTTTGGAATTGTCGAGGCTTGGGATGGACTTGATAATGGGTGAACTCGGAGAGCTGATATGCTTCTACAACTCAGTGATTGTATTTTTGTGTCAAACAGAAAGAGGGCAGGGTTGTATTGATAGTAGTGACCAAAATGGTTGCCAATAGGGGTGAGGTAGTGGGGGCTATGGACAAGTTTAATGGTGCCTTTGGTTTTAGGCAATTGTATATATGGATTGCCTAGGAAAAAGTGGTCCTCTGGCCCTTTGGTAGGGAGACAGTGCACAGGTTTCTATCGGCCATGGTGTCAATACTATATAGATGATGCTTTCAAAATATGACAATAATGATATTCACATCCGAAGCTCTCCACTTGATTTGGCGTGAGATGGCTCTGTTAAAAATCAAGAGAAAAACTGGTCCAGTAACGAAAATATAGTTCCTAGTTTAACTTCTACCCTAGACCCTTCACCCTAGTGTAAAAGGAAGTTTTCTCGAATTCGACCTAGCTGGTCTATGCCTGTCACGTGTCACTTATACAAATTTGGGCCGCTGAAGTAAATGTGTTTATTTTTTTATCTTGAAACATGCATCCCTTCCCTGATCTAAACTTCCAAATGTAGTGGTACTGTCGAAGTACCAAAATGGTGCAATTTTTTTCTGATGTGAATAACAAAATCCTTCACCACGTCCAAACCAAAACCCACGTCCTTCCAGCAGGAAGTTGTCCATTTGGCACATCTTGACCGGCCTGCCCTGGCCGAAAAGTTGCGGAAAGGTCAGTCCAACATGTGTTTTTAGCTGAAGAGTCGAGTCAGTTTGCCTGAGTGGAAGAGCGGGAGACCGATTGTGAAATGGGAGACCGATTGTGAAATAAATTATCTCGAGCGGAGGGTCCCATGGACCATGGTGCGCCTACTCTGCAGGCCGATGTATATAGTACAATTCTTCCAGCATTTCAGCTGGGCTTTCGTTGGTCAAAATAGCAAATATTATACACGAGTTACTTGCACAGTTTTCGCCACAAGAGCACAAGATAAAGGTCAACAGAGGAGAAAAGCCTAGGCAGGACCGGGAATTTTCAAAGCTTTGGGACGACCCAGAGCACCATTATCCGATCTGTAACCCCGTAGAACCGCATATAAGGACCCGTACACCCTCCTTGATCTAGCATTACTACACCTCACGCGGCTCCAGCAATGGCAGCTCAGACCGGAGCAGCGCTCCTCCTCGCCGGCCTCCTCCTTGCTCTTGCAACCATTGCCAGCAGCAACACTGAAGGTACATACATACTCTCTCCGTTCGTAAATATATAAGCCTTTTTATAGATAACTACATATATATGTATATAGACGTATTTTAAAGTGCCGATTCACTTATTTTGCTTCACATGCAGTCCCTTATTGGAATCTTCAAAAATACTTATATTTATGAACGGAGAAAGTACATGCTAATTATCTCACGATTGTCAAGTGAGTTCCTTGTTCAAAAGATTTGGTGCTGAATCACGTAAATTTGTTGTTACACGAAGGCGACATCCTTTACTCGCAAAGGCAGGTGTGGAAGGACCCCAACAACGTGTTGACGAGCTGGGATCCCACGCTTGTCAACCCCTGCACTTGGTTCCATGTCACCTGCAACCTCGAAAACTCCGTCACCCGAGTGTATGCCACATCTCTTTTCTCCTTCCTGCTCTGAAGGTTCAAATTAGTTTTATGACAGGAAATTACCATCATGCAGTATTCACAATTCTTCTCAACATTCAGGAACTTTTAATTTGGACAAAAACTGCATGATTAACTGAATCATACGTGTGTCCTTCCTCGCTGTGCAGGGATTTGGGGAACGCGGGCATCTCAGGCACCCTGATTCCTCAACTGGGACAACTAAAGAACCTGCAGTACCTGTAAGTGCTGCAACTTGCTGCAAAGTGCAGACTTGTCAAATTACACTCAAAATTTCCACAGAATGACCTTCTCATGTTCATAGGGAGCTATACGGGAACAATATGAGTGGACCAATACCAACGACCCTGGGCAACCTGACACGCCTGGTCAGCCTTGATCTCTATGACAACGATCTCACCGGCGTGATACCTTCCTCGCTTGGGGCAGTCGCAACACTGCGTTTCTTGTATGATGAGTCTTGCTGCAACATTTTTCAGATGACGAGATGCTAAAATGCATTCTAATTGTCCCCAAGTGCTAAAACCTATCTGGGTGTGTTGCCCGGCAGGAGGCTGCATGGGAACAAACTGGCCGGAGGTATACCGGCATCGTTGGGCCAGCTAAAGAAGCTTGTCGAGCTGGAGCTTCAGGAGAACATGCTGACCGGCACGGTGCCGCTGGAGGTCCTCTCCCTTGTTCTTGTCGGGGACTTGACTGAACTGTAAGTAGTGCAGTTTGTTTTACACCTGAAATTGCATCCACTTCTATCCTTGCTTTCCCAGTGGCTTTCACTCACAATATTTTTTTACCTTCGTGCAGAAATATTGCGAAAAACAATTTGGCCGGCACTGTCAAATCATCTAAACCAAGAGGTAGGGATGCATATATTTGTGATCTGCAGCTCTCTAAAGATTAAGTTCTCCAGTTCTTTTTTTTTCTTTTGGTGTGTATGGGTTTGGTGTCTTTATTTGTGATCATGGGAATTTTCCAATTGGCATCATTTGCAGTGGCTACTGTGATCCAAGACACGCTCAAGACTACACTGTGAGCAGGAGGCCAACCTAAACTTCTGCAAGAATAAATTGAATAATGATTTTTCCTTCTGAAGCTACAGTAGTTATAGCTCGGCCTGAGCTTTTGTAGACCACTGTTCCGTTAAGAGTCCATATAAAAGTTGAATGGTTGAATGCATTGTAGTCCCTTTGGTATATTCATAATATTTCAATAACTTGAAACCCTTGTCACTGATGGCTCGGTAAGGGCATTACAACCGGACTGGGCTAATTTGAGGCCCCATACGTCCGCGGATGCGTTGGGCGTTGTGATTAATGGAGATAGATAGAGGAAAGAAATAATAATGAATCAAAAAATGTGGTCGATGATGGGCCGCATCCTATGTGACGGATTGTCCAGACACGTCTGAACATCCGCATATCCTCCCCATATATGGGCTCGGTATGGGGATTTGTAGACTGCCCGGACACACCCGGAATAAGTGAGGGCCCGGTTGGGTGCCTTTTTTTCTTCTCTCTTCTATCCAGGCAATGACACTAGTTGTGTCACTAGTTGTGTTCCCTACTCAGTTTTGTCATTAAAAATTATAACTACTCAAAAATTCCATCGTTTCATGAGATGTTTCCTCAAAAATGCCATTGGACACCTAAAAAATGTCATCGTCTCATTAGATGTTTGCTAAAAAATGTCATTCAACATCGTTATTGTCAGGTCAAACCTATTGACCATGTTATATGACCAGAATAACCCTAGAACTACATGTGAGTTCTTTCTATCTCAAAATGACAAGTGCAGGCCCCACTTGTCAGGACTAAGATGCGAATAATTTTAGAGGAAAATAAGAACGTTGTTGGGGCTCGAGTGGGGCTCACACTATCGTATGAGATAGAGGGAGAGCAGATATGTTAGTCCATGGGCATTTTAGTCATATAACATCATAAACGGGCTTTCAGCTGACAATAATGGTGTCTAGTGGCATTTTTTAGCATACTCCTAACAGAGTGATGGCATTTCTTAGCAGTTGAAAAACTCCTAGTGGCAAAACTGAGTGGTGAAACATAACTAGTGGCATAAATGATAAAAACCCTTTATTTAAAGACTATACAGTAATTATGTATCTGAGAAAGCTCACTAAGTCACCATCTTGAACCGTCTACGACGGGGACGGTCTTATCCTATATACAATATAAAAGATTCATCATCACTAACTTATTTATCTCAACATTCAAGCATGCCACCTCATCATACAATTATAAATGGGATAAGACCCACCACAATATGCAATCATGCATGAAAAAAGACCCACCACAACATTCAACCATGCATGAAAAAATGTTTTCTATTTAATAAATATTCAATAATATTGTTATAGTTATACATAATCAAATACAACAAGTCATATATATGTTTGGTTTGATTCTCATGTTATTAAGCCGAATTTTCATCAACCAATTCTCGCATCAACATGCGGAGTATCCTCTGGTTATAGATGGTTCTCAAATGGTAGCCAATTGGGATGCCTTCTCTTTTATGCCTCAAACTTGCACATATATCACCAAACACATGTTTCACATAATTCACATCCGAACATATGAAAAATGACATTCATTCTCATTTTATCATCACAAATGATGATGACAATGTTTACAAAATCAATTCCTTATGGTTAAGTTGTGGTTGCGGGCTTGTGGCGACGCACCTAGGGTTCGTCGTACGACTCGACACTACCAGAAACTGGACTATTCCCCATGGCTAAAAACCGACAGGAAATGGGGCTGTACCGTCAGGAAAATATTTCCTGTCAGCTACCCGACAGGAAATGACCCACAGGATTAGAGCGACAGGGAAAAGGAATTTTGCCTGAGAGTGGGCCGACAGGAAAACAATTCCTGTCGGCAGTTTCTGTCGGACGCCCACAGGAAATTCGTTTGTCTCGTCAGGTTTATGATACACATTTTTGTGGAGGCTGGCCGTCAGGGAAATTCGACAGGGTACATACTCAAAGAAATTGCATGGTCACCTAGCAGCGTACACCATGTAATCGATAGTTCTATAACCTTTTATTAAAAACAAATCCACTTGATAGATAATCATACATCTGATGGCCCATATATTAGGAAAGGCATCCAAAATTAATGTTTACATACATATAAATCAACTGAACCATCATTCAACATCCAGTAAATTACATATGAAAAGTTGTACATGGACTTGCTAAAAAGCAAGAACATTTCTACATATAGATGACACCACTCTGATTCTCATCGATCACATTGCACAGAGCAATGACAACTAAATACACACATTTCTATGTTACCTAGGTTCATGATCAGCAGCATTATCAACACACATACCATTTCACTATTTCCAAAATACCATAAGATGGTTGATCATTAGTTGAACTGCAAGTGCACTAGTGATATCCTCCTTCGGATGCACAGTAGTTCCCCTACAAAGTCATGTACAAAATTAATGATGAACAACAACACATAGATGCCAAATCAGCCAATGTTAAATTATAGCCAGCCAGCACAAAGTCACATAAAAGCAACATACTACCTGGCAGCAGCCACTAATTTAAATACATAGACAGCACAGAGCATTGACTGAATATGTTGGAACTCAGCTCACAGTGACACATATATTATTACTGGAGTAGTACTGTCCTAGACATGCATATTCAGAATTAATGCATCTCATGCAGTAGTGCCATTTGTGGACACACCATATGATATATGAATAAAACCAGAAAAGTATATATGAAACTGTATAATCTGGCACTTGGTTTCATGCCTCCAGCAATGTGATATCCTTTTTTCTTTACAACTAGACAATTCAGAGATGCTTATTAGGAAATATACTTACAGAAAAAATAGCGAGAGGACATGAATCGGTTGGACTGGTAGAAATCGAACTATGAAACTATCCAGCAATGATCTTCACTCGTCTGTTCCGGACTCATCGTCTCCTGAAAGCAGCGCCTGCACAAGCACACGTCGTACATGTAGAAAAAAGACTAGTGATTCAGTGGAAAACCAATAATAGACCACAGTACAAGGGCCAAAGAAGAAAGAATGTGAAAGCTACATGAATTCTTTGAGACCTTGAACCATCAGCTTATATTTTGCTTTGGCCAATTGGAACTTGATGTAAATCTGCATCTAATCTGCATCTAACTTGATGTAAATCCCTTCTCTAAGGGAAATCAGTCTGCCTGTTACGTAACTCTGAATTGGGCCTCGAACAGTACTGGGCAAATAGCATCCAGTGATCTAAGAAGAAGAGTACATCTTCTCATATATACACTGCATGTCCTAAAGCACCTAGCAAGGAAAAAGAGTCAATATCTTCACGTCTTCAGATGCATACACTGCATATCCTGAAGCACATGGCAAGGATGAAAATTACAGTGACATTAATCTTTTCAGTTTTTCAATGATCTACCAATGTGATTGTTAATAGCACACCTAGCAGTAGCATCTAAATTGTGAGCTAGCATAGAGAACAAAGCCATTTCTTGCAACATGAAAAATGAATAAATCCATACACGGCAAAAGAGTGCAAAAAGGCAATAAACAAACAGGATTTCCTGGGAACTCATCTCGGAGGTAAACAGAAGACCCAATATCGGTTCCGGCCAGAGGTAGGGATATAGCCTCTCTGAAAAAACAGTGTTTTTTACTTACAACGGAGCAGGGGAACACCATCAGGTGACTAATGCGGCGGCAGCGACCTCCAGAAATAGTTCCGCAATGCATCTAAAAAAGAAACCACCGAGATGTAAGAGATAATTAGAGAACGAAATTTAGTAAGATTTCTGCAAATTCGTGGCCTAGATTTATCAAAGGAAGAACATTAAGGGCAAAAGAAATTAAAAGAGCAGGGGAGAGGGGAGGACCTGAGTTTACCATGGAAAGGGGTAAGGTGAGAGACGCGGCGAAGCGATGGGGACGGGAGAAGCGAGAAGGGAAGAAGCAACTGACCTGACCCCTCCTCACGTTTGCCTCCGACGTATGCGCACGCACAGGGGCGAGAGACGGGAACCTCGGCCTTCGGGGCGGAGGGATGTAGAGGAGGGCGTTGGCCGCGGGCGAGGTCGGCGGTGGGGTGAGGTGGGGAGGCCGCCATGGGCGAGGACGGTGGGGAGGGGTGGGCTGGAGGCGGCGGCCGTGGGCGAGATCGACGGTGGGCTGGCGGCGGCGGCTGTGGGGAAGCACGGTGGGGTGGCGGCTGGGAGCTGTGGATTGGGGAATTTTCTGCGTAGGGTTTCCATTTGTCTCAAAAGTTTTTTTCTCCCGTGGGCCCTGCACAAAAAGAAAAAGAATTCAGACGAGCCTTCAATTCAGTGGCATTGGTGAGTAAATTTTGTTTGATGGCATTGGTGGGCAAGAACAAAAGGTATATATATGGTAAAATGAATATATAGTCAATGCAAATTATCATCTGAGAGAGCTAAGTCGAGGACAAACCATTTGTTGACAACACACTCTTCAATTTTCTATTACTTAGACAATCCTACTCCAGAAACTTATATTAACATATTTGTTAAATAAGAAAAATATCTTAATATTTTAATATAGAAAAACTAGATGTGGTCACAGTATGTATATCTAATTATTGGCACAAGTTATACCATAGATAAATGTGATTTTGTTAATTGCTTTTTGCCCGGGTTATATTTAAATATTTTTGTTCAGCGAAATATCGTAAAATATTTTGATGATTACTGGAGTTCTATTGTAGTAGTTTTGTATTTGTAACAAAGGGGAAATCTGGAAATTACAACAATGAACTTTGAGTTTTATTATTACATAAATACAAGAGTAGAGTTGTGTCATACTAAAAACATGATTAATATTGTTAACTTAATGATATATAAATAATTAAAAATGTTTAGTATAAATGCGTTTTTCACTTGTCTTATGTATTCTAAGATTAAATGATTTTAAAAGATTGTTGTATTTTATATATATCTTGACTAATGATCTCTCTCACAGAGATAAGCAATAATCGACGTGGGAAATAAATCACAGTTGATTACTAATTAAATTATAATATTTATAATTATGACTATTCATGTAATAATTAACATATGAGCATCACATTCATAAACTTAAGACCATTATCTAGTTGTATCTATAACTAATACTCCCTCCGTCCGGAAATACTTGTCTTAGAAATGGTTGAAAATGAATGTATTTATAACTAAAACAAGTCTAGATACAATCATTTTTAAGACAAGTATTTTCGGACGGAGGGAGTATTTCACTGTAAGACCGCTATCCAGCATGCATCACATGATATTAAGTAAAACAGAGTATTGCAATAATAAGAATGATGACCTGAAGTATATAATATAGCGAAAATGCTAACCTGAGCCTGAGCACCAATGCTACTTTTATCTTGGTCGCCTGTTTGCTGCAAGATTCGAAATGGGCCGTGTATTCATAAGAGTATGCCATATGACATTTCCCTTTATCCAGGACGACGTGGCCCACCACAAGCACTGAGCTAATGATGCCTAACTGTTTCGTCTGACACGATCTAGGTAAATGCAACGGAATGTGCCGTGGAAAAGAGACTTTCTGGACCGTGACATTGGGGACTCCCCAACGCTAGCAAACTCACCATCTTCTTCCTCCCACAAAACTTCTCACTTTAGGCCACCGCTGCACAGGTCATCCGCTGTTGGAGCAACTGAAATCCAGCTGAACTTTCATCTGTTAGAATTGAGATTAGTGGGTACTTATCCAAGCCATATTTGTGTCCTCTGTAGCAGTTGTTGTGGGTTTGCTTTGTTAGTGTAGTACTGCTCCTCTAAACCATCCAACCTCTAATAAATTGGCTTTCAAATTTCCCTCCACTTCATTTCAAAATTCAAATCAAAGGCCACTTCGAATCAATCTTGTCACACTGCTAATGGAAAAACCAAAGAACACTTGAGTAGCTTCATTGCTCACACCAACCCGCTATCGACAGTAAGGATACTAGTTTCTTGCAAAGAGAATGGCTTTGAGCACCCAAACATGGTCAAATGAATTTCAGAACAACTGGCCAATAAAAAACGTCATTAAACTACCGTAAAACACAAATACTTGCAACAATGGCACAGCAATCACAATGTAATGTTTCAAATCTGCATCACCACTTCAATGGACATACTATCATGACACCACAACAAAAAAAAGGATCAACGGAAAATTGATTTGGTTTAGGAATGGTTCTCCTAATTCAGATTGCAGGTTCACAAATGAGCAAATATTACAACTACACATTGAGTCTACATAGACTCTATATGCACATCTGCAAAGTTTTCGAAGGTACCACATAAATAAATTCTTGTCAATCAGCAATCAGATTTTCTGTACATAAATAAGTACTTGACAAAAATTAAGCCGCCCCCTTCAAACAGAACTAAACATACATGTAAATCAGGATCATCCCTGCCAGAACACACCACAATAGATATACATACTACATCTTCTTTCTTTTTTTGTGTGTGGTAAAACGTGTCTCATTTATATTATAAGGATCATAGTACAAGCCACGTACATACCGACCTGACAAAACTGAAAAGACAGTAGAACGCTAGCCTTTGCATATAGGAACACCAGCCAAGAAGTAAAATAACAAACAAGACTGAAGAATCCTCTGAGCTTGACACCAACGCATGTCACCTGCCTCTGGCACCACCATAGCAACCACCAAAGGAGAAAATGATGGATCACCTCCACACCCGAGCTCGACGCGGCTCCATCGCTGATATACAGCTTTGCGGACCTCCAAGGTGGCTCGCCAATAAATGTGAAGCCATTGCCGTTGAACGAATCAGACCGGGGCAACACCCCGCGCACGCCATCGAACTCCAGATATGGCACCACCACCCAACTAAGACGTTGGAGGAGGAAACCATTCCTACCTGCCACGAATCACGAACCCAGCACACGATCTACCATCTTCCAGATGTCGCGGATGCCGACCACAATTTGCATCTGCTCCTGGACTACCTCTCAAGCTCTGCGTCGACGCTAGAGCAAACATCGTCGCAATGATGGAGCTGGAGGACACAGGTCCACCACGAGGATACCTTCACCGCTGCACCATCCTTGCTTGAATAGACTGATTTCCAAATCCATCCCAAAAGCGGATCGTCTCTTTGGGGAAGGATCTGAAGATTTATTAGTCGGCGCCGCCATCGCCGCCGCCGAAGCCAAGACGATGAATAGCCCAAAACCCTAAGAAACTAATGCCTAAAACAATCCACACGCGTGGATCCGGCGACCCCCTACCACCGAGGACTCAGCGGAGGGGAGCCGCCGGAGGACGGCGGCTGGAGGTGAGATCGCCTTTCTTTCTTCTCCTGAAAGAAAGCGTACGTGACCCTGATATATACATCCTACGTCTCAACTGATACATGACATGCATTTTTGGTACACGATTAGCAAAACCGAGTATAAGGACTAAAATGATGACCGCTCAATAAGCATCTTGATGATACATGACAGAAAAAGGTGCTTCCTTCGTAGAAACTTCCGGAGGACCCCCGCCGCCACCACCAAGTCCACCTCCTCCACGCCCTCTTTCCCTCACAGTCGCCGGAGAAGGTCGCCGGGCTAAGCTCCACGGCGGACGGCGGTGGCGAGGATAATGCCCTGATCTGTGCCCGTGGCCCCAGACTACTCACGAGATCCAAAAGTCTGGTTCTGCATCCTCCGGCCCGGCCCCGCCAGTTGCCCGCCGGCCTACATGTACTCACCTTCTATCCGTGGTTGATGCAGCACGTTGCTCTTTGCCGTTGATGGGAGAGGGTCCCGTGCTACTGCCAGATCCCGATGCGACGACTCGACGTCGTTGGGCCGTCTGACGAAGCTTATCGAGGTGGAGCTTCAGGAGAACATGCTGAGTGGCACGGTGCCGCTGGGGGTCCTCTCTCTTGCTCTTGTTGGGGACTTGACTGAACTGTGAGTAGTACATACAGTTTGTTTCACACACGACAAGTTGCATTTACTTTCTTCCTTCCCAGCGATTTCCTGCTGACACTGCTGACACGGTATATTTTATCGTGATGCAGAAATGTTGCGAAAAACAATCTAGCCGGAACGGTAAGATCGTCTAAACCAAGACGTAGGGATGCACATATTTGTGATCTGCATGCAATTCTGGCGGATTAAATTCTCCGGCTATATTTTTGTGTATGTGCAATACAATATACATGCATGTATAAGCTTGGTGCTTTGTGCTCACAAGATTGTTCTTTTAAAACGGATTTGTGCTCACAAGAAGTTTTCAATTGGCATCTTTTGCAGTGACTACGGTCATCCAGGACACACTCAAGACTACAAGCTGAGCAGCACGACAACCTGAACTTCTGCAAAAATAAATTGAACGATGATTTTTCCTTCTGAAACTACTGGCAATATTTGTATCTGTGGCCTGAGCTTTTGTAAACCTCTGTTCCGTTAATAAAAAAGAAATATTTAGTTCATGCATCACTTCATCAATACATGGGTTCCTCTATTTGCAATTTTGCAGGGGATGTATGACCACTGAATCTTGCATTTCCACATGGAGGCAGGCTTAGAACAGAAATTTTAATTTTACTGTTGTTAACTATCAACACTAGTATGACTCAACTCAAGCATGTGGAATCTTGCATGTAAAAATACTACACCTTGTCATACATGGAATTGATATCAGTATTATTTAATTTAAATACTACTGATGTTCAAGACTTCAAATACATGTGCAATCTTACATTTCCACATGCAATTTAAGAGAATGTTCAAGACACTTGTCATACAAAGCTATCCTACAGTGGCAACATATACTTGACTAAAGGAAACTTACATGTTTTTACAAACCAGAACATCCAGATGACTAAACTCCAATCATAGGAACCTTCCTCCTTTCGTCAGAACTCTGAAACACATAAATGTGTATGAAACAAATTAGGCGTGAAGGAACATAAACCAGAATTCAAAAGGCATGCAAAAAGTCTAATTGAATCAGTTTACACACATGGAGTTTTTTTTTTCTCTTCTCATAAATTGTCATCCGTTTTTTCTTTTCTCTGTGCATAAAAACACACACATACTCATCTTTGGCTCCATTGTTGGCAAAATCAAAGGGGTGAGAGCATTTTATGGGCAGGCCCAAGTGAGCAGCACCGCGCTGCAGCTCTCTACAGAGGTGCGCCCCAGTGGCCTGGCCGTCATGCGCTTGTACGAATGCAATTGGACAAGAGCAAAATAAATGATACGGTTTTTTTGCAAGTAAACTAAAATGAGAATTAGCCTTTTCTTGTCACAACTTCACGACAATCAATACTGATTCAATTTGTTCTTCATGAGGCAACATAATTAGAGAAACTGGCCTCACATTGGCAATGATCCATGCTACAAAACATCGCTGTGGCAGGCTGTCGTGCGCAATTCTCCAGAGGAATGGCGCACATTAACCAAGGGCAAGGAACTACTCCCTCCGTCCCATAATATAAGACGTTTTTGCTAGCTAACATAGCTAGCAAAAATGTCTTATATTATAGGACGGAGGGAGTAGGAAACACGGCAGCAGCAGGCGAAAAATAATGATCGACGCTGATGGAAAGACTGCTGTTTCATCACTCAATGCATGCTTGTTATTTCCAGCAGTGTCCGCCACACTCTTTCTCTTCACATCTCTCCTTTTGGCTGTCATACCCAAGCTTAGAATCGCTTCTTCTCCACTCCTCTACGAATCTATTTCTTTCTCTGCCTTAGACACATTTTATGGTGGACGCACATAAAATAAATCATTTTCATTTGCACGCTGGCATAGAGCACATGGGTGTGCATGCCTTCGTACGTTAGACGAAACGAATCCATAAAGAAGAGGAATCAAGCTGACGCATACCACCTTTGTTACTTTTGTTAAAGTAAAGGCAAAGGTTGGCAAAGCACATCTATCCTGTGCTTTTTATAAGTGGACCAATTTTTTTTCTTTTTCGAAAAGGAGGAATACCCCCGGCTTCTCCATCAAGGGATGCACACAGACATTTTTTTTAACCGAATAGCATCAAAGTATGAGTAATATCTCAAGTATGAAAACCAAATCAAAAGTATAAAAATAGTCGCAACCGGCAAAAACAGGACACAAGGCCTACATGTACACCCCTATCCAATTGTTGGAAGGCCGTACGTAGCCTGTGCTACCGTCTCCACCGATGATCAACTATAGTACACTTCGGTTAGGTGCTTTATGTAGTCATGCAAAAATACTTAAAAAAGACGAAGTCTAAAATAAGTAGCAAGTAATTACAGGAAAAAGCAGACTATCTATATAACATTAGGTAGACATCCGCATCTATAGCAATTTTCAGCTAGACAGCTACTCCCTCCGTCACATAATATAAGAACGTTTTTGAAACTAGTGTAGTTTCAAAAACGTTCTTATATTATGAGACAGAGGGAGTAGAATGCAAAAGTAATAGCCTAGTATGGACAATACGTACTTGGCAAGTTTGGAATTGAATTCCGTCCAGCTGGTTTCCCTTTGCTTCGCTGGTGCGGATGCCTTGCTTCCTCTTGTCTGCATTTAGTTCCTCCGACCTGCT
>LR880968.1:910691307-910733150 GCA_904067115.1 Aegilops sharonensis
ACGCGCACAACACACACCTGCCAGTCGAGCATTTGCATTGCTAGCTGATCCAGTTCATACTTTTTTTCCCAACTGTCAATCCAAACAAAAAAAATGATGGCGGCAACTGCCGAGAGCGCCGTCGCGTCGCTGTTGGGCCGCCTCTCGTCGATGCTCCTCGACGAGGCGCAGCTGCTGAAGGGAGTGAAGGGTGACGTGCAGTTCATCAAGGATGAGATGGAGAGCATGAACGGCTTCCTCCTGGACGTTGCCGGTGGCGGGCACCAGGTCCGGGCGTGGACAAAGCAGGTCCGGGAGGTCGCCTGCGACTCCCAGAACTGCATCGACCGCTACGTGCAGACCTTGGGTGCCAGCCGTCCCTCGGCGGGCCTCCTGGGCTCGCTCCAGCAGGTGCCGAAGCTGGTAAAGACCATGCCGGATCGCTACCGCATTGCCAAGCAGATCCGGGAGCTCAAGGGCCGGGCGCGCGAGGTGGGGGAGCGGCGGCAGAGGTATGGCGTCAAAGCTCCGATACAGAGCACAGGCGCCATTGGAGTGGGAGATGGCGCCACCAAGACCAAGCTGGGGGATGCGGAGGATGCACGGAGGCGCCGTGTTTTAGCTGATGTTGATGACTTGTTGAACAACGACGCGCGAGTGCTCATGGCTTGGCTCATCAGAAGTGAACGCCATGACCATACTCCGCCAGTCTATCAGCATGTCTCTAAATTCTTCAAGAACATGTACGCCTCCACGTCCAAGATGGATGACCTGCTGCCAGAGTATCACAGGATGTTTAGGGGGATAGTCGGTGATGAAAACCCAGAGAACATAGCTGACGCTGCTGCCGTCTTGACCAAAGCAGGCATAGATATGACGAAACACGAGATTCGTATGGTTGGCAGTGTGGTGGAAAAGGTGCTGGGACAATTAGCCCTTGGCCACAAATCTCGAGAAGATGAAAAGAAAGGAAAAAAACCAGCAGCAAAACAAGAAGGAAGCACCCCTCAAGAAGATGGAAAGAGCGGGAAAAAGCCAGAAATTGCTAACCACTTCATGCTTGCCATGACATCAACTGACATGAAGGAAATGATAGAAGCAGAGGCATTGTACACAACACAGGTCTCTCTGTGGCTGACACGAATACTCTGCAATGGCATCATTCATGAACTAGCCGGCAAAGGCGTGTTCCGGAAACTAGCAGCAGCACTTGGCGGCGATCGAGGACGGCTGCCTAGACTCCTCGTTGTTGTAACACCACCAGTGGATATCCTCAACCCAGAGGAGGACCAGCTGCGTACACACAAGCCTGCGACGGAGCTTGCAAGGAGAGTGTACGACAACGCCAAGAAGGCCAAACATTTCGAATGCATGGCTTGGGTCGACGCAAGGCTCCACGCGCAGCGCAAGCAGAGGCTTCAGTGCATACTCCAACAACTGGTGCACCCCTCATCTGGTGAGGCAGCACAAGTCGACGATGAGAAGGAGCTGAAGAAAAAGATTCAGGAACGCCTGAAAGGTAAAAAGTTCTTAATTGTTCTGGCTGATCATGATGATCTCACACCATGGGAAGACATAACGCTAACAGATGCTCTGCCGACTGACTACTCTGAAGACAGTGCTATCATAGTAACTCCCTCAATGCAGCACCCAGTTCAATTGCATGTGTGGTACGCAGCCAGCTGGTTTTTCTTGGGAAGAGCCACTCACTATAAAGTGCACTTCTATTCTCACCTTGATGCTCTAAACAAGAAAGCCAATGAATTGCTAGTCGGTAGCCACCCTAGAAAAGATGAAGTACATGCCATCGTCAAGCAAATCCTCAAGAAATGTCGCTGGGATGCCTTTTCCACCAAGATGGTCCTTCAGGCTTTGTATGCTAATCCTCACAGAAGCAAGGCCGAGTTGGAGACACTGCTGAGTGGCATAAGAGAGTTTAACACAGTCCCTAATGCCCGGAACATCATAAGGTTCTGCTATGATGACCTCCCCAGTCAGTACAAGGCGTGCTTGCTATACCTATCAATTTTCCCCCTAGGTTCCAAGATCAGAAGGACAAGCTTAGTCAGAAGATGGGCAGCTGAAAACATCATCACCAAAAGGCACGACCTCAGTGCAGTGGATGAAGGTGACCGTGCTTTCAGTGCACTACTTGACCGAGGACTTCTTCTTCCTTGCCGCATTGATCCTGCAGACAAAGTCAAGAGCTGTACAGTGCATCATCATGTCTTCTCCTTCATTGCCGAGATGGCCCGTGAGGACAATATTGGCAACACACTTCTGCCGCCAGACTTGTCTCGCCGTCTCTCCATTCGCAACGGAATTCAAGTTCTAGAACTCTCCAAGAAGCAACAGGCCACACGTTCCAATGCCTGCTGGAGATTCCACGGGTCTTCTCGCTCCAAAAGTTCAGAAGATTCTCAAGGTTCATTGGATGACATGGTCACGTTTCTCAACGTACTGCATGAATCTCCTCGGTTGGGATTGATCAAAGTGCTTGACCTGGAAGACTGCACTGGACTGAAGAACCACAACCTCAAGAACATATGTAACAAGATATTTCAGCTCAAGTATCTGAGTGCAAGGAAGACAGGCATCACCGAGCTGCCCAAGGAGATCAGCAAGCTCCAAGACTTGGAGACACTTGACATCAGGGAAACCAAGATAAAATCGTTCCCTGCAAAAGCAACTCTGCCACCAAAGCTAGTGCATCTGCTTGCTGGTGACATTTACCGTCCATCTAACAATGACACTGGATCTACTGAATCATATTCCACCATCCATATGCCTCCTGGGATTGGGAGCATGACAAACATGGAGATACTATCCCATGTTGCAGTTTCCGAGAGTGCAGATGAGCTGCAGGATGTTGGCCAGCTGCAGCGATTGAGGAAACTGGGTCTAGTTATCCATGGCAACAGCGACAGGCTGCTCAGTATTTTGCTTAGAGTAATCTGGAAGCTTGAATGCCTATACTCTTTGTCAGTCCATATTGAGGCCGGTGGCAAGGATGCTGACATGAACACGAAGGGCATAACAATCTCGCCTCCCAAGTCTCTTGAAAGACTGAGCATCAGTGGCAACATCAGCGAACTGCCTAGATGGATTGAAGAGCTTCCTCAACTTTCCAAGATAACGTTATGCCGTACCTCCTTGACAGAGAGTGATATACAGTTCTTAGGTAAACTTGTGAACCTGCGCTACATCAGGCTCCGCCATGAGTCATATACTCCAAAGAAGCTTACTTTGAAGGAGAAAGAATTCAAAAGACTTGAGTTTCTTATCATTGAGGGCACAGAAATCTCCGACATCACATTTGAACAGTATGCAGCCAGTCAGCTCAAGAAGATAGTTTGGACGCCCACCAGCAGGGCAAAGCTATGTGGAATTGAACACCTCCCAAGACTAGAAATGGTTAAGATTAACGGAAATTGCAACATGGATCACATCAACATGGAAGCACATCCAAATCATCCTATCCTGGAAATCACTGAGGCCAATGCTACTGCTACCGCTACTAATGCCAGCAACACTCCTGCTCTGCAGTAGAGACTATATCAGCATGCGGTTATTTGTCCTGGTTGTGTGCTACTAATTGATTCTGCTGCTGGTTTGTCCGAGTGTATGTGTGTGCAGTCATTTGTTATGCAAGTGAGCCTGGCTGGGTGTTTGCGCATGTGTGATTATTTATTTTGCATTGAGTGGTGTGCTTGTGCTCACAAGTTGGATTTGTCATTTGTGTGTGGGATTTCTGTGCTTTCATATGGACCATGTGATAATCATGGTTTTCTAGTGTGAATTAATGTGCGTTGTGACTTGCACTGATTGGGTACAGTGTTGAGAGTTATTACATGTCTGTAATGGTACCTACTGAAATAAATAGTATGTGATGTGCTATTTTATTAGTTGCTCTGGTTTGGAGAGCCTTGCATCCATGCCTAGCAGGTAGCCACATGAGGGAAACTTCTCTGCAAACGGAGAGTAAGTGGCTTGAATTACTTGCTTCATATAGCAAATGTTGACTCATATACTACCTGCTCACTAATCTTTATGACGCGCGAAACACTGAAGAGTGAAATCAAATAATGCTCTTCCAGAACCACTTGTTGAGAAGTTCTGCTGTTCTAGTTATGTGCCCTGGTCATTAGTGCTACTAACCATCAGTGTCTCATACTCTCGGTGGTTTCTATTACTTTCCTCTGCACAAGCCAAACCTGCCTATGTTTACGAACTGTGCCTAGCAAAACAATCCGAAAAACAGAGGCACAGTCCACAGTCTGCGTAGACAATTGGATAGCCCAGCCCCGATTTGTAACAAGAACCAAGTAAGTAATCGCCAGATCGATGGCCTAGAGAAGCCAATCACGTACCCAGATGGTCTAGAGAAGCCAGTCGCCTCCGGAAGCTGGCGGTGCCGCGGTGGGTCAGGTTCCGGAGGACGGCGGCGGCCCGCCGAGGGGAACCGACGGGGACGGGATAAGGCGTGCTCCGCGGCATGGAGACAGGGATACGAGCGGGAGACCGGCCACCGGTGGTTCGGACATGGGTGGTGGAGGAGGGGCGTGGTCGTGCGGATCTCTTCCCGGCAGAGGCGGAGGCCGGGCGGTGCTGGAATCTGGAGGGGGCTGTGGAGGAGGAACGTCAGGCCGGTGCTAGCCGTCGGCGGCCGGCCGGCGATTGGTTCAGATTAGCAGCTTAGGGCCATTTCTTTAGGCGGCTTATGCCTCCTCCCCGCTTTTTCCATAAACCATCCCTATAATTTATTGAGCCTTTTAAACTTATTCCTTTCGTTTCTAAATGTTTGTTTTTTTTAGAGATTTCAAATGAACTACCACATACGGATGTATATAGACATATTTTAGAGTGTAGATTCATTCATTTTACTTTATATGTAGTCATTTGTTGAAATCTCTAAAAAGACAAATATGTAAGAATGGAGGAAGTAGTTATAGGATAATTAATTTAGAAGTTTTAAAAAAAATTGGATCGGCTTATTTTTTATGCTGGAGAGAGGCGGCTTATTTATTAAGCCAGCCAAAAGAAGTGATCCTTAAATGTGATATCTGGAGGGCCCACCTTTTTTAATGTTTGCAACTGTAACATCATCACAAAACATTAAAAAAATGTAGCAATATTTTAAGCACACCAATACAATAAAACAACAACGTGGAGTTCATTATATGGAGCTACAAATTCGGGGAACCTATAACATTTTACACAACTTAGGGCATGTACAGCTATACTCCCACCGGTCCTACTACTCCGCATATCAGATTTGTATGAACTTAAAATTCATAAAGTTTGACCAACTTTATAGAAAAATATATATCAACATTCACAATACAAAATTAATATCATTAAATGTGTCATGAATTTAATTTTCATATTATATAATAACTTTAATATTATAGATGTTGATATTTTTTACATGAATATGGTTCAATTTTACAAAGTTTGACTACAAACAAGTCTTATTTGCAGAATTCTTACTAGACACCTTCTCCTCCACTTGGGCTCGACCCATTTTATTTTTTTCCCTTCATCAACCACACATTCGTAAGCACAATGTTTCTTTTTTTAAGCGACCCAACCAGTTTTGTGAACCCGGCCGATTTCGGAAAGCATCTAGAAGCTTTAGACCTTTTTTGTCTTTTTTTGGTTTTCTAGCAGGATTTTATTCTGTTTTCCCCCTTTTTAGTTTTATTTTATTGTTAATTTTCGTTTTCCTAATGCATGGTTTGTTTTCAAATTTCTAAATTTTTTCTAGTATACTTTTGAAAAAAAATTCTGTTAAGTCGTGGTTTCATTTTTTTCAAATTTGTGAACTGTTTTCATTTTTTAACAAAAAAAGACTAATATTTTTTAATTTTTTTACTCAAATCGTGAACTTTTTTTTCAAATCTGTGAGACATGTGTACCCTTTTCAATTTTTATGAACTTTTTAAAATGTATGGACTCTTTTTGAATGCGTGAACCTTTTTTGAATTGCTGAATTCATTTGAGTTTGTGAACTTAACTTTTTGAATCCTGCAAACTTTTTTGAACTTGTGACCTTTTTCAAACCCATGGACCTTTTTGAATTCGTGAATTTTTCTCAAATTCGTGAACACTTTTTTTTAATTTTCGCTTTTTTCTCAAAAATTCAGTGAGCAACGGTCAACTTAGAATTGAGTGACCAAAGAACCAGGGAAAACCGACGCCTGAACGTTGGTTCACCAAGTGGCCCTTAAGGTGCCGAAGAGGAGGCCTAGTGGAGGAAACCTTATTTGACGCTCTCTGCGTCGATGGGTTGACCAATCTCACCGGCGCACGATCAATTGGGCCGCCCATCTCCCACTCTTCATGTAGCTAGGCAGTTCCGGTTTATCTATACTACTATTAAAAGAGCAAACATGAATTCCTCTAAAGGCACATCACAAAGTGTACACGGGATAACCTCCCACGTCCGATCAGACCCACTTAATACCATCCAACTGTCCACGTTACATCAACCCACTTAATACCATCCAACTGTCCACGTTACATCAACCATATTATAATCAGATCGACGGTTGAAAACAAATGTTCTGCCGGCATACTCCCCGTTCACGATGCTACACAGCCCAACGATGGCACCTCCAGGAAACAATACCTCCGCAATCAACGCCACAGCCCAACGATGGCACCTCCAGGCTCCAGGAAACTAAACAATACCTCCGCAATCAATGCCGCCACCACGCCATGAACCTGGCCTCGCCCCTGGTGTCCGCGACATCCTCATCCTGGTGGTCGTGCCATCTGAATAAAACCTCGGCCTCGCCCTGATCTCCACGACGTCACCTCGGCCTCGCCCCGCCGTCCTCGCCCCTGGTCTCCACGCCGTCTTCGACCCGGTGGCCGTGCCGTCTGAACAAAACCTCGGCCTCGCCCCTGATCTCCACGACGTCGTCGACCCGGTGGCCGTGTTGTCTGAACGAAAACTCCGTCTCGCCCCGCCGTCCTCGCCCCTGGCCATCCTCGACACGGCGCGCTGCCCTACCTTTGGTGTCATAACCCCGGAGACCCGCGCCATAGTTGTACTTCCGCCCCTTCCACTACACAGGTTAGATCATTTGAATTTGTAATCAGACATCATACAGAAGGCAAAGGAAATTGCTTGTTTAATCTGACAAATCTGTAGTTTGTAGTGTGAAATTTGATACTTACATGACATCATGATCTGCATGACAAGCTGAGTTCTTCATGTACAATTGTTCATTGTTTGACTCACAAATTGACAACAAGGTTGAAGAAGTGTTTCACAAATAGATTCAGTGAGAAGACAAATATGGCATCCTCTCAGCGTAGTTGGGTACGTACTCCATTTCAGGACCTGACAAACAGCGGCAATTCAGGTAAATACATATATCACCAACTCTTACCTGCTTCGACCTTGTAAATCCTGAATATTTCATTCCCTTGCAGGTCAAAAAAAAAACAGATCCAAAAGAATAGAAGAGACAAAGGGAAAGGGAGAGGTATGCACTATACAGGAGGGATGCAATATTAAAAAGAAGACAGGAGGCAGGGGATCGTAAGAAAGCTATGTCGGCTATTCTCAATAGAAATAACACTCCATCTAATCCACCCGAGTCCATGTCGCCTGGTTTCTCTATTTTTTCTGTTCTTTATGATACATTCATGAATAACAAGTAAAGTCATATTAATGATCAATTCTTTTGGGCAGATTTTGACACTGTGGAGAGGCCCACTGCACAGTCTGTTGTCACCCAACGTGGATACACACCGGCTAAGGAAAGGTTGTGTTTTTCTGGACAAACATAATAGATTCCTTTATGTGTCAACAAAACTGAAATAGTACATACAACTGTGATGTAGGCATACCTGTTCATTAAGAACACCTGAAAGTGTCGTTTCTAACAAGGAAAATGTCAATAATGTCGAGTCTGCCAATGAGTCCTCCCAACTTACTGGGTTACGACCACCACTTCAAGTCTACAAATGCAGTATGTCATATACTCCCTCCGTCCCAAAATTCTTACGATCCCCTGGGACGGAGGGAGTATATGGTAACCTATCATACATAATTGACACTTACATTGTACAGAGGAAAACAACTTCTGCTCATATTGCATTGTCTACTGTATGTAATTCACACTTATTCTACAGAAAGAAAAACAAGCACTTAAGAGGGAGAGGGAAAATGCCCGGTATGAGCAACATAAAGAAGGGATATTACAAAGCCTACGTGAGAAACAGTGTCGAGCCAAATCTACACTTGTCCCAACAACTAGAGAACAAACACAATCCGATACAGGTGATGCCAGCTACATCAAACACATGATATCCAATCTTTGGTTTCCCAACTGATAGTCACTCAATATTTCTGTAGCTGATGAAGATTGTGATTGGCTACACAAAAATGATACGTAGTGCAAAACATTGGAGGGATGATGAGGCCAGTCAACATACCCAGTGTGCCGTCGTGTGGACACAATCCCGTGGACAAATATAATGGTGCTTTAATTCACTACTGCTTGGTTCATACTTTTAATTGTAGGTCATAAATACATACATAAATTGCATGACTGCTACGGAGCATCTACAGGTAAGGTCAGGCGGAAGTGTGTTCTTAAGAGAATGCATGCATCTCTACGATGATAAAGATCGGTGACTATCTACCCTCAGATGACACGGATGCTGCACCAGCATGGGTATTAAACAAAGCCAAAGAATATTTTGAAAATGATATGGTTAGTCTCAGTTTTCTACATATTTCTATGAATTACAGCGAGAACGACCGGTTCGTCCACATAGGAGTACAACTAAAATAATCATTTTCTTCAGATATTCATTCCAATAAACATGGACGACTGCTACCTATGTGTTATAAATGCCAAAAAACTATGTGTTCAAGTGCTCGACTCGCTAGGCCCATTAATGAATCACGGGGACCTCACTGATACGGTAGTTAGTCCTACTACCCCATCTTTGCATAAGACGCTTTTTCTTCTTACTTCTCGCTGTTCATGCTTATACTTTTTTAATTTGTTGGTACAACAACTAGAAGGACCGGAGGATTTATTCAAATATGCATCCGAGCAGATGGAATTAAAATCCAATAAGTGGATTGATCTAAATATCACAACATGGAAACAGAAAAATATATTAAGAGCAGTCTTTAGACAGATAGGTACGCCTCCTAATAAAACTCAGAGCATTTATGCTTAACAGGGTACATTTGGTATGCTATTATGTTTATTTTTTCACTGCGTAGCATTCTTGAAGCACATTTGATCAACAGATTTGGTATGCCAATGCAATTCTTTACCTTATTGTATGCCGATGCAATTGACACAGCACCTCTCATGAGATTTGGCCTAAATAATGGAGCTCAAGGTGATACATTTCATTGGGCTGCATATAGTATAGAAAATGTGTTACAATTTCTGGATTTGAACAACGAATATGTTACTACACAAATGGAAAGAAGCAGATACATGGCATACCTGTATGTGTTTCACTAACAATCTTCCACTACTCTATATCATCCATGCCAACATAGAGAAAGAGAAACATCTCACATATGAATGACAATCTGGCAAAGGCGCCTGTTGTGCATACAATGGCATAAGCATCAGCAAAGGAAAGATGTAACATGATGGAGTCACATGTATTTCTGATACAAACAGTGCAGATACCTACTTGGTTGTGATCCTAGAACTCTCTGTTACTTAGCGCCAGTAATAGTGTTACATTACAACATGAGAAAACCACACGAATCAAGCAACTGCCACAAAAAGCAACGACTGAACATCAATTATAGATAGCTGATGGTGACGAATTAAGCCACCCAGAATTCAAATCCACAAATCAATCAGCTTTGTCACAACATGGTTGCCTCAAAAATGTCACCTGACTAAATCCCCACTGATAACTGTAGGTGCACTAACAAAATCTAATCAAACAGTATACCTTCAGCAACCGAGCACGTATGCGAGCTGCGAACTCCTTCCCGGAGCGACTGTGTGAGCCAAGCACGGGGGGTGATGGTTGCGGCAGGCACGTCAACGCACTGAATCTCGGTCCAATTCGAGACGCCTCCTCCTCCCATATCGTGTCCAGCAGCTCGCATCTCGATCTACTCTGGGGCAGTAGGATGGCGGCGGTAGAACCGATCTAGAAAAGATCTGCGGGGTTGGCGGCAAGGCAAGGCCGCAATGGTGACAGGAGGCGGCGGGGAGATGCCTCGTGGGGATAAGGGCCGGCGGGGCGAGGCCATCGTGGGGATAAGGGCCGGCGGGGCGAGGACGTCGTGGGGATAGGACGAGACGGGGTGAGTCCGTGGTGGTGTGGGTGGGGGAGGGGCGTGGTGGTGTGGGTGGGGGAGGGGCGCCGGGCGACGGTGTGGCGGCAGAGGAGGCGGCTGGCGGAGGCGGCTGGCGGAGAAAGCAAAGTGACGAGTGGAGAAAGTAAAGTGATGACTGCCTGTGTCTCTCACGGCCTCACGAGTGGAGAAAGTAAAGTGGAGAAAGCGAAGTGCAACCGCTGCTCTTTCTTTTATTTTACGTACTTTTCAATCGCTGCTCCTTGTTAGTGTTCCTCTGGTTACTTTTCAACGCACGAGTGAAATCTGAATTAAATTTATATGAAGCCATTTGGTAAAGTAATAATTATATGGGGTCCTCTAAAAAAATGCGTTTATAAATTCTTTTTTATTGATAGCCCTTTTGTTCATTAGATTTATAAAAAAAATGTGTTCACAATTCAATTCTTTTATTCATAGCCCTTTTGCTCATTTCATTTATATTAGCGGCAAATGTTGTTCAATTCTTTTTTATCGATGACTGTGTGGTTCAATCATCATCATTTTATAATACTAATATTTTTATTAATATCTTTGTTATTAATCATATCAAAATTCCTATCATCCAGGTCATCTTGTGGTCTCTAGATGTTAAATTACATGGAGTACTTCACGGGAGATAGTTTGTTCGCCACTCCCGAATAGGTATATCTTGCATCGTATCATGATAAACTAAGTCTTATTATTACTACTTCACTTTAGGTTCATATGACAGATTTTAGAAACAAATTATCTGTCATTTTGGTCGACTCGGAATTCAATGACGACGATATAAGAAACCGAGACATGNAATGTGTTCACAATTCAATTCTTTTATTCATAGCCCTTTTGCTCATTTCATTTATATTAGCGGCAAATGTTGTTCAATTCTTTTTTATCGATGACTGTGTGGTTCAATCATCATCATTTTATAATACTAATATTTTTATTAATATCTTTGTTATTAATCATATCAAAATTCCTATCATCCAGGTCATCTTGTGGTCTCTAGATGTTAAATTACATGGAGTACTTCACGGGAGATAGTTTGTTCGCCACTCCCGAATAGGTATATCTTGCATCGTATCATGATAAACTAAGTCTTATTATTACTACTTCACTTTAGGTTCATATGACAGATTTTAGAAACAAATTAGCTGTCATTTTGGTCGACTCGGAATTCAATGACGACGATATAAGAAACCGAGACATGGATGATGACGAAACCAACACGGTCAATGATCCGCTTTCAATACCTACTTTCGGAAAGCATATATCTGAAACTATGGTCAATGATCTAAACCTTGCACTCCAAGCTGCAAACCCTGCCTTCATGGACGACATTTTGATATGGGAATGCAAAGTTCCTGATGTTCCCACAAACTCATACGGGTAAGAATCTTGTCAGTACATCACAATCTTAATTGATTCATTCAACTCGCATGTAACATTTCATACATGCAGTCCCTTGTCGGGTTATTTGGTTTTCAATTTAATGCACTCATGGCATGATGGGACGCTACATTTTCCGGTACCCAAGGTAAGTATTGCCACCATGCTCAGGCCTCATTCGGTTTGGAGGATTTCTATAGGAAAAACCTAGGAACAAGGATTCCATAGGAAAAATTCTTATAGATGCATTCGGTTTGTAGGAAACGCGTATGGGAATTTCATAGGAATATTATTCATTTTCTGTGTTTTTGGAGGAATCTACACATCCACTCAAAGCTCATTTTACGCGTAGGAACGAAGCAAGACAATTCCTTAGGATGACAAGTGCCATCCTATCAAATTCCTATACTACTCTTAATTCCTACGTTTTTATTTCCTCCAAACCGAATGAGGCCTCATTTCTACACACGTTACTCATGTTTTTTAATAACAATGTTATATAATGCACCATTATAGATCGTATCAAAAGATGGACCTTTCAGAGAGGATGATCATCAAATAATGATTACTAGATAATGTTGCTTAGTTGTTGTTTTTAATTATTTTTGTAATAAGTAACAATTACAATACATTTATGTGATCATTATTTCTATGTGAAGACATGTGTTTTGGTCGGTGATTTTTTTTCATTTTTTTTTTGGAATTTTGGGATCACAACATTTCAATAATGGAAGTTCTTCACCGGTCAAACAGGACCAATGACTTGATCTAAAATAAATTACTACGTTGAAATCATTAGCCGTGATACGCATTTAAATGTCAGGTAAAAACATAAGACGAAGTTCATGTTTTTCATGTAATAAGATTAGGATACGAGCGTTGCACGTGCACGCTTACTAGTACCTAAAAAAAGGGCAGTTCCGGTTTTGGGATCTTTCTAGAAGGTTCCCACCTGATTTTTACCAGCAGGTTCCCAAAAGAATTTAAAATTGTTTTTGAAAATTGTTCGGGTTTCAAAAAAATCAGGTTTTCAATTTTTGACTTTCAAAGTTAGTTTCACCTTTTACAAAAATGATAGAGAATTTGATAAATCTTCCCATTTCAAAAAATCACAAACTTAAAAAAATATTAGTTCTTCTGAAAACATGTTATGGAATTTTTTAAAATTGGTTGCATTTGAAGAAAACAGTTCATGTTTTCAAAAATCATTCGGGTTTTTACATTTTGTTTAGAGTTTTAAAGAATGTTCGCATTTTAAAATTTTCTTGAAAATTCAAATATTATTTTTTATTTTAATATTTGTCCGCAGACGTTTATGGGTCATATTTGCTATGGAAGGTGATGTCTACTACACAACCTTCTTCTTGTAGACGTTGTTGGGTCTCCAAGTGCAGAGGTTTGTAGGACAGTAGCAAATTTCCCTCAAGTGGATGACCTCAGGTTTATCAATCCGTGGGAGGCGTAGGATGAAGATGGTCTCTCTCAAACAACTCTGCAACCAAATAACAAAGAGTCTCTTGTGTCCCCAACGCACCCAATACAATGGTAAATTGTATAGGTGCACTAGTTCGGCGAAGAGATGGTGATACAAGTGCAATATGGATGGTATATACAGGTTTTCGTAATCTGAAAATATAAAAACAGCAAGGTAACTAATGATAAAAGTGAGCGTAAACGGTATTGCAATGGTAGGAAACAAGGCATAGGGTTCATACTTTCACCAGTGCAAGTTCTCTCAACAATAATAACATAATTAGATCATATAACTATCCCTCAACATGCAACAAAGAGTCACTCCAAAGCCACTAATAGCGGAGAACAAACGAAGAGATTATGATAGGGTACGAAACCACCTCAAAGTTATCCTTTCTGCTCAATCTATTCAAGAGTCCGTAGTAAAATAACATGAAGCTATTCTTTCCGTTCAATCTATCATAGAGTTCGTACTAGAATAACACCTTAAGACACAAATCAACCAAACCCCTAATGTCACCTAGATACTCCATTGTCACCTCAAGTATTCGTGGGCATGATTATACGATATGCATCACACAATCTCAGATTCATCTATTCAACCAACACAAAGTATTTCAAAGAGTGCCCCAAAGTTTCTACTGGAGAGTCAAGACGAAAACGTGTGCCAACCCCTATGCATAGGTTCATGGGTGGAACCCGCAAGTTGATCACCAAAACATACATCAAGTGGATCACGTGATATCCCATTGTCACCACAGATAAGCACAGCAAGACATACATCAAGTGTTCTCAAATCATTAAAGACTCAATCCGATAAGATAACTTCAAGAGGAAAACTCAATTCATCACAAGAGAGTAGAGGGGGAGAAACATCATAAGATCCAACTATAATAGCAAAGCTAGCGATACATTGATACGTCCATTTTGCATCATGCTTTTATATCGATATTTATTGCATTATGGGCTGTTATTACACGTTATGTCACAATACTTATGCCTATTCTCTCTTATTTTACAAGGTTTACATAAGGAGGGAGAATGCCGGCAGCTGGAATTCTGGGCTGGAAAAGGAGCAAATATTAGAGACCTATTCTGCACAACTCCAAAAGTCCTGAAACTCCACGAAAGTCATTTTGGAAAAGAATAAAAAATATCCAGCGGAAGAAGTTCACCAGAGGGGGCCCCACCTGGCCACGAGGGTGCGGGCGCGCCCTACCCCCTGGGCGCATCCCCCTACCTCGTGGGCCCCCTGGTGGCCCTCCGATGCCCATCTTCTGCTATATGAGGTCTTTCATCGAGAAAAAAAATCATAAGCAACCTTTCGGGACGAAACTCCGCCGCCACGAGGCGGAACCTTGGCGGAACCAATCTAGGGCTCCGGCAGAGCTGTTCTGCCGGGGACACTTCCCTCCGGGAGGGGGAAATCATCACCAACGTCATCACAACGCTCCTCTCATCGGGAGAGGGCAATCTCCATCAACATCTTCACCAGCACCATCTCCTCTCAAAACCCTAGTTCATTTCTTGTATCCAATTCTTGTCTCCAAGTCCGGGATTGGTACTAGTAGGTTGCTAGTAGTGTTGATTACTCCTTGTAGTTGATGCTAGTTGGTTTATTTGGTGGAAGATCATATGTTCAGATCCTTTATGCATATTAATACCCCTCTGATTATGAACATGAATATGCTTTGTGAGTAGTTACGTTTGTTCCTGAGGACATGGGAGAAGTCTTGCTATTAGTAGTCATGTGAATTTGGTATTTGTTCGATATTTTGATGAGATGTATGTTGTCTATCCTCTAGTGGTGTTATGTGAACGTCGACTACATAACACTTCACTATTATTTGGGCCTAGAGGAAGGCATTGAGAAGTAATAAGTAGATGATGGGTTGCTAGAGTGACAGAAGCTTAAACCCTAGTTTATGCGTTGCTTTGTAAGGGGCTGATTTGGATCCATATGTTTCATGCTATGGTTAGGTTTACCTTAATACTTTTGTTGTAGTTGCGGATGCTTGCAATAGAGGTTAATCATAAGTGGGATGTTTGTTCAAGTAAGAACAGAAACCAAGCACCGGTCGACCCACATATCAAATTATCAAAGTACCGAACGCGAATCATATGAACGTGATGAAAACTAGCTTGACGATATTCCCATGTGTCCTCGGGAGCGTTTTTCCTATTATAAGAGTTTGTCCAGGCTTGTCCTTTGCTACAAAAAGGATTGGGCCACCTTGCTGCACTTTATTGACTTTTTGTTACTTGTTGCTCGTTACGAATTATCCTATCACAAAACTATCTGTTACCACTTATTTCAGTACTTGCAGAGAATACCTTGCTGAAAACCGCTTATCATTTCCTTCTGCTCCTCGTTGGGTTTGACACTCTTACTTATCGAAAGGACTACGATAGATCCCCTATACTTGTGGGTCATGAAGACTCTTTTCTGGCGCCGTTGCCGGGGAGTGAAGCGCCTTTGGTAGGTGGAAATTGGTAAGGAAAAATTTATATAGTGTGCTGAAATTTACTGTCACTTGTTACTACGGAAAGTAATCCTCTGAGGGGCTTGTTCGGGGTATCTTCACCCCGACCAGTAGAGCAAAGAGTTGCTCCTCAACCTAATGAACCTACTGAAAATGAATATTAAATGTTCCCTTTGAATTTCCTTCGGGTATGATGGAAAAACTGCTAGCTAATCCTTTTGTAGGAGATGGAACAAAGCATCCTGATGAGCACCTAATATATGTGGATAAAGTTTGTGGACTATTTAAGCTTGCAGGTATACCCGATGATGTTGTAAAGAAGTAGGTCTTCCCTTTATCTTTGAAGGGAGATGCATTGACATGGTATAGGCTATGTGATGATACGAGATCATGGAACTATAGAAGATTGAAATTGGAATTTCATCAAAAGTATTATCCTATGCATCTTGTTCATCGTGATCGCAATTATATATATAATTTTCGGCCTTGCGAAGGAGAAATCATCGCTCAAGCTTGGGGGAGGCTTAAATCAATGTTGTATTCATGCCCCAATCATGAGCTCCCAAGAGAAACAATTATTCAAAATCTTTATGCTCGGCTTTCTGTAAACAATCGCACCATGCTCGATACTTCTTGTGCTGGCTCTTTTATGATGAAGACTATTGAATTTAAATGGGATTTATTGGATAGAATTAAACGCAACTCTGAAGATTGGGATCTCGACGAAGGTAAGGAGTCAAGTATGACACCTAAGTTTGATTGTGTTAAATCTTTTATGGATACCGATATTTTCTGTAAGTTTAGCACTAAATATGGACTTGACTCTGAAATAGTAGCTTCTTTCTGTGAATCTTTTGCTACTTATGTTGATCTCCCTAAGGAGAAGTGGTTTAAATATCATCCTCCCATAGAAGTAAAAGTAGCTGCACCTATTAAAGTTGAAGAAAAGACTGTCACTTATAATGATCCTATTGTTCCTACTTCTTATGTTGAGAAACCACCCTTCCCTGTTAGAATAAAGGATCATGCTAAAGCTTCAATTGTTGTTCGTAAAAGTAATATTAGAACTTATACACCTTGTTGTGGTTTTGTCACGGCAGATGTCCTCATGAAAGGACTTAGTCGTGGAGCCATCGCTACGGGTTAACTTGAAGGGGTTAAAGCGGACGCAAAGACACAAGAGTTATACTAGTTCAGCCCCTTCGATGAAGGTAAAAGCCTACATCTAGTTGTGATGGGATTGATGTGGTCTCGATGACTAGGGAGCAAATAAGCTTCGCCTAGGCCTCGAGTTGTTGTTGTCTGTCCTTGAACCGCCCCGGGTCGTCCCCTTATATACACGGGTGACGTCCGTCGGTTCAGAGAGTCCCAATCTCCGGTTCATATTCGTATCCGGGTTGGTCTCTCTCTATTCCTAACTTACAATACAAGTTTACATACCAGGCCGGTTTACGGCTACAGGTTCTAAACCGACTATAGGCCTTGGGCCCTTACTTTCATGCCTCTTGGGCTTTTACACCGTTGAACTACTGATGAAGTTAACCCGGCCCAGATAGGCCGGTTTACGCCCAGTAGTAATATCCCCAACATTAGGCCCCAGATTGATTTGAACAGGTTCATGTCAATCCTTGATAAAAAAACCTTCATCTTCAAATACCTTCTTGAAATCGTTGAACCGCCGTGATGTCACCTTCTCCGGTTGCTGTAAACCGGCATGACGTCCCCATAAAGATAGCATTCACGATATCTTCTTTGTTTAACAGATCCGCAATAATCTCGGCGACAGCTCTGCTTCCTAGATTTGTGGTTCCTTGATTCACGCGCCTGACACAGGTATCTTGCCTTATAAATAGGACCGAAGGGTCATTCCTTTTCTCCTCTCTGTCCCCTTTCTCTTCGTCTTCCTCGCGTCGCTAGCCTCGGAGCTCCGCCGCCGCCGTCGACCTCTGCACCGTCTTGAGCCGCTGCATCAACCTGAACGCACCAGAGAAACGCAGACTCTTCAGCATCTCCTCAACTCAGGTAGGTCCTCGGTTCCCCTCGACCTAGATCCATTCTAGGGTTTCTTGTTCTTGCCGTGCTTCCATGAACTGTTCATGCTCATACCAGACTCCTGGATAGATCTGTGACACCTTGCTCTGATTAGTAGTAGCTTTTAGCGTCCACCTGTAGTCTCGTGCTCACGTCCATAGATCTCGCACATCATCTCCTGCTCATTGCATCGATATTGCTCTGCTGTATTCCTTTTTGGATATTTTTCTTCTTTTCTGATCTGGCTTCAGATCCTTCGTTGTAGAGAAATCTTGTGAAACCTGTTTCTGCACACTTAGCCGTTCGCAACCTCAATTGTTTTCAATATTTAGACCTTAGACCAGGCGGTTTAACTTAACATAGAAAAATTAGATAAACCGGTATACACCATTAGTCCCCTTGTTGAACCGCCAGAACTCCTTAACCAGACACTGTCGCTTCATAGAACTCCGGTTTAGATGTATTTGTCTCCAATTTAGCATTGTACACCGGTTCTCTCTTTGTCCCAACACATTTCTTGAACCGGATTTATATTTTTTGTAGATGGCCAAACAAGTATATGAGTGTAACTGGGCTCCTTCCCGTGTCACCGAAACTCAATTAAACAATCTGGTCCTGACTGGCGCTTTAGGCAGTAAAAATACTATCCATTGGAGGGTTCCTGGCAAAGAATGTCCACCCACACCTCAAGAAGGAGAGGTTGTAGTTTTCGCAGATCACCTAGCCCGGGGTTTCAGTCCGCCCGGTTCAAAATTTTACCGGGATGTGTTAGCCAATTTTCAACTCCGTCCACAAGATACGGGCCCCAATTCTGTTACCAATATTTGTCACTTCCAAGTGCTCTGTGAGGCATACTTTCAAGAAGAACCTACAGTTGAACTGTTTAGAGACTGCTTCCATCTAAACCACCGCACAGAATTCACTGACGGGCCCAACACAGAATTGGGTGGCGTGGCGATTCAAAAAAGAAAGGAGGTCACTTATCCTCATGTCAAACTGCATAGCCACCCCAAGGAATGGAATCAAACATGGTTTTATTGCAGAGACACTTCACCTGCCAATGAGAATCCTTTGCCCGGTTTTCGTCCGGAGCGACTCAGTAACACACATCCCTTTCCGCAAAGATTAACTGCCAATGAGAGAAGTAAATATGCTCCTCAACTCTCCAAGCTCAGAGACTTCATGGCCAATGGTTTAACCGGAATTGATCTCGCACGTTGTTGGATATCATGGAGCATACTGCCCCTCTCCCAGCGCTCCGATTTAATGTGTGAGTACACTGGTAGTGTCGACGACCCCCTCCGACACGTTAATATCCAGCTCACCGATGATGAGGTCACCGAGGCTGTGAAGAAAATGTTGAATGAACCGGAACACCTCTGTGCCCGAACCGGTCTGCTCCCCTTTTGTGCTACCAACAAACCGCCATCGGTAAGACTTCTGACTATTTTTTACTGAATATATTATTGCTATTTCTGGCATCATTTTTAACATCAACTGCTGCTTAATCAGGGTGATGATCCATTCTGGAGTAAGAAACGTCCACAAGAGAAACCAGAGAAGCCAGACAAACCGGAAAAACCAATCCGGCAAAAGACCAAAGCTGTCAAGAAGACTGCTCATAAGAGGAAAACCACTGCATCTTCTGATCCGGCTGTGGACGATGATGTGGGTAATCCGGACCTTGAGGTAGAACTTGATTCACTTGGCTTACTTTTCACACGCCTAATTAATGATGATGTTTGTCAGGATGATGCTGAAACCAGTAATGCTGATGTTTTAGAGGTAACTATTCTCTCCTCTGACTCAAATCCTTTGCCTTCACTAAAAAACCGTCGGGCAAACCGGAAAATTAAATTTTCTCATCCCCTTGCTTACTTGGATCCCAAATTTCTTATGAAGACTCAACAACATGAAGCTCGCCGCACAACTCGGCACAGCGGCCAAGTAGTTACCTCCACCGGTTTACCGAACAGTCCGGTTCGGAAACGTCGTTCAGAGGTCTCTAATTTGCTTGTCAGTGCTTATCCTAAAGCAGGCTGTTTTCGTCAACCCCTTAATCTGTCTGACTCCGATTATCAGGTCACTTCCCACTCCTCATCTGGCGAGTCATCAGCCACTCAGCTGCCACCACTTAAAACGATGCTTGGGTAAGTTATACCTTTCATATTGTTTCTACTGCATCATTGTGTAGTATATGCCGTATTTGACTGTTGTTGTGCCTTTTCAGGGCCAAGCCTAGGCCGAGAAAAAAGGCTCGTCTGGATAAAGCGGTCGACGAAGAGACTGCCCCTGAACCGGACAGCGCCCCAAATCTTGAAGCGGCTATCTGTGAAGACACGCCCAATGATCCGCCATTGGAAGAGGGCGATTTTGTTGCTGAAGAAAGGCCTGTTGACACCTCCCTTCCTGCTGACCAGCCCAGAAGCCCAACCCGGATTGAAAAATCCACCAGTCCAATCCGGCTTGCTGACAAACCGACTGCCCCTGGCCAAACCGGCGATACCAAGGATGATGACGTGGTGATTACTGGCTTTGGCCACAGCGAACCGGGTAATCCGGTCGCTTTATCCAAACATTCTTCCAAAGAAGAATTTGCCACTATGAGCAAGGGTAAGTGGGATGTTGATCTGGCAACTTACGCCGCTCTGAATCCCCAAGACCTTCATTCTGGCTATTTGAACCGGCTGTATACCAGCCGTGATTATGAAGCTGGCGTGGTGAAGATGATGAAAGAAAAATTCAAGGTAACCTCCATGTTCTTCTCCCGCTTGGATATTTCAATTTTTGTTAACTCTCCTAGTCCCCAAGGGCCGGTTCAACTTAGTATAGTTAAACCGGTACTTAACATAAACTCAATGCTTCAGAATCCACTGATGTAGCCCCCAAGGGCCGGTTCAACTTAGTATAGTTAAACCGGGACTATAATTTATATCGCCGCATCAGAACATGTTCGAGCAAATAGCCATTAGCCCCCAAGTGCCAAGTTGAATACCTGTATTGAGCTTGGGACTTTGTGATTTTATTGATAGATGAAGATCAAATATGCATTAGCCCCCAAGTGCCAAGTGTATGACTGGTTATGTACTTGGGACTTGTAATGAACATATTAACATGCTCCCTTTTTGTTGCAGAGTGAGATACGCCAACAAGCCTCACAAATCAATGATCTTCAAGAAAATCTGAAATCTCAACAAGCAGAAACCTCCAAGGGCAAGGATGAGCTGAAAACCGCCTTGACTACTATGGAGCAGCTCAAGGAGTGGTTCAAGTCTGAGCGGGCCGGCTGGGATACTGAAAAGGCCGCTTTAACCAAAAAGGTTAAAAATGCTGAAGCTGCCCTTAAACCGGTGGTAGATGAGCTGACCAACGTGAAGCGGCAAGTGCATTCCATGACTGCTGCCATCTTCGGTAAGCTTCCTTTGGCTTCTGTGATAATCTTGGCCTTCTTATGATAAGTCCGGTTTGTGATTTCTCTTGCAATGCTGTAGGCACACGCATTGGTCACTTGGGGTCAGATGTTCGGATGAAATTGAAAGCTGCCTACACTTTAATCGAGCAGCTGTACACTGGAGCGCAGCGGATCATCTCCACTGCATCACATAACAATCCAACACCCTCCTTAATTCAAGATACTCTTAGGAGGTTGTCAATGCTTCCCGCCCGGATTGAAGAGCTGAAGAAATCTGCTGCTCGAACCGGCGCCATTAACGCCTTAATTCAGGCCAAAGCATGGGTGCCAGATTTCGATCCTATGGAAGCAGCTCAAGGCTATCCCAGTTTGAAGGAAGACGGTTCAGAGTTCAACGAAGATAAACCGGGCAGTGCGCCCTCTGGCCTGCCAATTGGCCGAAGAGGCAAACTTGTCGCACTATCAGGCTCAATATGACGATCAGAACAAGCGAGTAGCTGCACCTATTCCTGAAGCAGAGAACCTGATCCCTCCGATCCGTAAGCATACTTACGCTCCTGATATTGAACCATCTTCCCTGATCCATGAGGAGGCTGTCTTTCAAGCTTTAATGGGAATCGACTAGACCACTATTGACTTCCAGCCGCTGGGTAGAGACGAAGAAGCTGAAGCAGCGCAGGACGACCCACAACCCTCAGACCGTGGCGGCGAGCAAGCATGAACCGGAAGCCGGTTTGAATAGCTGCTCATTATATTCCGCTAAGAAACAGTGATCTTATTTGGGCACCATGTTGCCTTGTAATAGGATAGCCAACACTCTTGCTCTTAATATGCCTTCGTGCATAGGTACTGATACTCTTTCTTGAATGATCGAAACTTTCAATCTATATTGCCTGCAGTCACAAAATCTTAAACCGCCACGGCGGTTTGTGCCGCCAGCCGGCTTGTGACGTTCATATAAATACGAAATGAAATATTGAGGTATATAATCAAAATTTGTGATACAAAATACCTGCCATCGCTGGGCATAAAGTTGGCTTAGCCAATCTTGAAGCGGAGGTTGTATAAATCCTTACCATCAAAGGAGAAAACAGCTCCTGTATTTACAATGCCGGTTTACCACGTAAACCATGCCGGGTCATGACAAGCCCCCTGTTACTCCATAATGGGATGTTAACAGAAAAAAGTCAAACCGGTGAAATTATCTCCGGATTAAAAATGGACCGAATTCCGTCAATTGACAGTTTGAACCGGTTTAAAAATGTTGTCGGTTTAAGAAACGCAACAAAAATCAAATAATAGTTATGAAAAACATGGAAGCAAGGCAATGATAAACCGTTTGCAAAAAGGAAGGCTTTACTGAGCCGATCAGATTGTGTTACCATGGTCGGACACGACCAAGCTCCCTATAAGGTGTAGCCATGGTTCAAGTCAGCCAGGTCCCCAACTGAAACCGTGGCATTATGCCGATCAAGTGGCGTGGCAATGGTTCGGGTTCGACCAAGCCCCCAAGTGACTCTATGGCCTTAGGCCGATCAAGAGGCGTGACTGGTTCAGACTTGACCATGTCCCCAAGTGATCTGGTGGCTTTCGCCTATCAAAAGGTGTTGCATTGGTTCAGACACGACCAAGCCCCCAAGTGATATCACAAAGCTTTTGAAAAGCAAACTCAGGGGGTAAATCGGAGGCTGCTTTAAGACAGAACAACTCCATGTAACCACACATGATGTAACAGAACAGATACCCCGCTTTAGCTGAGGCTCCGGTTTAGTACTTTATTCATAATATATACACTGTCATAATATGTACATAAGTAGAGCCGATGGCTCAGGTATAATAAGGCCGAAGATGAGCTATGTTCCACGGCCTGTTGGTCTCCTCCTCTGACGTGCGTGAGTCTTTATTCTCTCGAATATCGATCAGATAGTATGACCCGTTGTGCAGATTCTTGCTGACCACGAAAGGTCCCTCCCAAGGTGGGGATAACTTGTGCATATCAGTCTGGTCTTGGATGAGCCGAAGCACCAAATCTCCTTCTTGAAAAGTTCTGGTTCTGACCCGGCGACTATGGTAACGACAAAGATCCTGTTGGTAAATCGCCGAGCGGGCAGCTACTATGTCACGCTCTTCATCCAACCGATCCAAAGCGTCCTGTCGTGCCGTCTCGTTGTCCGCTTCAACATAAGCTGCCACACGAGGTGCGTCATGACGGCTGTCACTGGGGAGAACCGCCTCCGCTCCATAGACCATAAAGAACGGTGTGTATCCCGTGGATCTTTTAGGCGTAGTGTTGATACTCCATAACACAGACGGTAGCTCTTCTACCCAGCAACCCGGTGTCCTCTGCAAAGGGACCATAAGCCGGGGCTTGATGCCTCTCAAGATCTCTTGATTAGCCCTTTCCGCTTGACCATTGGACTGTGGGTGGGCTACTGAAGAAACGTCAAGCCGGATGTGCTCACGTTCGCAAAACTCTTTCATGACACCTTTGGACAAATTGGTACCATTATCTGTGATGATACTGTGTGGAAAGCCAAACCGGAAAATCACCTTTTTGATGAACTGAACCGCCGTAGCTACGTCACACTTGCTAACAGGTTCTGCCTCCACCCACTTTGTAAATTTATCAACCGCCACCAGGAGGTGGGTCTTTTTGTCCTTGGACCTTTTAAAAGGTCCAACCATATCCAGCCCCCAAGTCGCAAACGGCCAAGTAATTGGAATCATCCTCAATTCTTGGGCCGGTACATGAGCATGTCTGGAAAACTTTTGGCAACCATCACATCGTCTGACCGGATCTTCCGCATCAGCATGGGCAGTCAACCAATAGAAACCATGGCGGAACGCTTTAGCCACCAAGGATTTTGAACCGGCGTGGTGACCACAATCTCCTTCGTGGATCTCACGCAATATTTCAAAGCCTTCCTCAGGGGACACACAGCGTTGAAACGCCCCTGACACACTGCAATGATGCAATTCGCCATTAACAATGGTCATAGACTTAGATCGCCGAACTATCTGCCGGGCCAACGTCTCATCTTCTGGTAACTCGCCCCGGTTCATGTACGCAAGATAAGGAAGCGTCCAATCCGGAGTGACGTGAAGAGCTGCGACCAATTGAGCCTCCGGATCAGGAATAGCCAAATCCGCTTCACCAGGGAGCTTGACCGACGAGTTGTGCAGCACGTCCAGAAAAACATTGGGCGGGACCGGTTTGCGTTGAGAGCCCAACCGGCTTAAAGCGTCCGCCGCTTCATTCTTCTGACGGTCCACGTGGTCCACCTGATAGCCCTTGAAATGACCTGCGACAATATCCACCTCACGACGATATGCAGCCATGAGTGGGTCCTTTGAATCCCAAGTGCCAGACACCTGTTGAGCCACTAGGTCCGAGTCACCGAAGCACTTAACCCGGCTTAGATTCATCTCCTTAGCCATCCGGAGACCATGGAGCAAGGCTTCATTCTCAGCTGCATTGTTAGTACAAGGGAACATTAAGCGGAGAACGTAACAAAACTTGTCACCTCGTGGGGAAGTTAATATGACTCCAGCCCCCGAGCCCTCCAATTGCCTGGATCCGTCAAAATGGATGGTCCAATATGTGTGATCCGGCTTTTCTTCAGGTGCTTGCAACTCCGTCCAATCCTTAATGAAATCCACAAGTGCTTGAGACTTCACCGCCGTCTGAGGCACGTACTTCAGACCGTGCGGCCCAAGCTCTATAGCCCACTTAGCAATCCGGCCAGTTGCTTCCCGGTTCTGTATGATATCGCCTAAGGGAGCAGAACTGACCACCGTGATGGGGTGCCCTTGGAAATACTGCTTCAGCTTCCGGCTTGCCATAAAAACTCCATATATACCAGCTTCTGCCAATGAGGATACCTTTGCTTAGATTCGATGAGTACCTCGCTGATATAGTAAACCGGACGTTGAACCGGATGCTCCTTCCCTGCCTCCTTCCGCTCCACCACAATGGCCACGCTGACCGCCCTGGCATTAGCAGCAACATATAGCAAAAGCGGCTCCTTGTCAATGGGAGCGGCGAGCACAGGCGGGTTGGCCAATTGCCGCTTTAAGTCCTCCAATGCCTCGTCGGCGGCTGCACTCCAGACAAACTGATATGTCTTTTTCAGCATCTGATACAAAGGGATGGCCTTCTCTCCGAGGCGGCTGATAAACCGGCTCAGCGCGGCAATCCGACCTGCCAAACGCTGGACATCATTAATACACTTCGGTTTGGCCAGGGAGGTAATAGCCGTAATCTTCTCCGGATTAGCTTCAATTCCCTTGTTAGACATGAGAAAACCCAATAATTTGCCTGCCAGAACACCAAAGACACATTTGGCCGGGCTGAGCATCATCTTGTAAACCCGCAGGTTGTCAAAGGTTTCCTTCAAATCGTCAATCAGTGTCTCCTTCTCCCTTGATTTGACCACAATATCATCAACATAGGCGTGCACATTACGGCCGATCTGTTTATGCAGACAATTCTGTACACAGCGTTGATAAGTTGCTTGGGCGCTCTTGAGCCCAAAAGGCATAGACACATAGCAGAAGGCTCCAAAGGGAGTGATAAACGCCGTCTTCTCCTGGTCCTTAACTGCCATCTTGATCTGATGATACCCAGAGTACGCATCCAAAAAGCTCAAACGCTCACAACCCGCAGTGGCATCAATAATTTGGTCAATGCGGGGGAGGGCAAAAGGATCTGCTGGACAAGCCTTGTTAAGATCTGTGTAATCCACACACATGCGCCAAGTGCCGTTTTTTCTTAAGAACCAGCACCGGATTAGCAAGCCACTCTGGATGAAAAACTTCAACGATAGAACCAGCTGCTAAGAGCCTGGCCACCTCCTCTCCAATGGCCTTACGCCTTTCTTCATTAAACCGGCGGAGAAACTGCTTCACCGGTTTGTACTTGGGATCAACATTAAGAGTGTGCTCAGCGAGTTGCCTCGGTACACCTGGCATGTCAGAAGGCTTCCATGCAAAAATGTCCCGATTCTCACGGATGAACTCGATGAGCGCGCTTTCCTATTTCGGATCCAAGTTGGCACTGATGCTGAACTGCTTGGACGAATCGCCAGGCACGAAGTCAACAAGCTTAGTCTCAGCTGCCGATTTGAATTTCAGGGCCGGATCATGCTCTGTAGTCGGCTTCTTCAATGGAGTCATGTCCGCCGAATCAACATTGTCCTTATAATACTTCAGCTCCTCAGTGGCACAAACCGACTCTGCGTAAGCCGCATCACCTTCCTCACATTCCAAAGCGATCTTGCGGCTCCCATGAACCATTATTGCCCCCTTGTGACCCGGCATCTTGAGCTGCAAGTAGATATAACAAGGCCGCGTCATGAACTTGGCATAAGCCAGCCGCCCAAACAGGGCGTGATATGGACTTTGGATTTTCACCACTTCAAACGTCAATGTTTCCGATCTGGAGTCATATTCATCTCCAAAGGCCACTTCCAGAGCTATTTTACCAACCGGATATGCTGACTTGCCAGGTACCACACCATGGAACACTGTATTGGACGGTTTGAGATGTTTATCTGTTAACCCCATACGACGGAAGGTCTCATAGTACAGGATGTTAATGCTGCTCCCTCCGTCCATGAGCACCTTGGTGAACTTATAACCTCCCACCTGAGGTGCCACCACCAGGGCTAGCTGACCCGGATTGTCAACCCGGGGAGGATGATCCTCTCTACTCCATACAATGGGCTGCTCTGACCAGCGTAGGTAATGAGGCACGGCCGGTTCAACAGCGTTGACTGCCCGCTTCTGAAGTTTCCGGTCTCGCTTGTCTAAGCTGGTGGTGAAGACATGGTACTGCCCACTATTCAACTGCTTTGAGTTGCTCTGATAACCCGACTGTTGCTGTTGCTGGTTGTAACCACCTTGGTTATTCTGATTGTTCTGATTGTTATGTCCGCCCGGATTACCATTAAATCCTGAACCGGAATTTCCTCCACCGTAACCCGACCTGGTTCCTGAACCGCCGCCGGAACCTTGATCATAACGGAAAGCATTAGAAATCTTGAACTCCTGCATAATGTAACAATCCTTCCAGAGGTGGTTTGCTGGCGTCTCCTTCGTCCCATGCTTCGGACAGGGTTGATTCAACAGATAGTTCAAGCGGTCCGGATTGGGATTAGGCGCTCCACTTCGATTCGGCTGTTTACCCTCGCGCCGCTGGCCCTTGTCCTGCGCGTTGGTGTTGGCTACGAAGTCCAAGTTGCCGTTCGCTTTACGCTTGCCCCCACCGTTACCTGCCAAGTGATGTTGCTGGCCCTTGGAGCTGCTGTTCTTTCTTCCCTTCCCTGTCTGGTCATCATCAGACTCGGGATCCTTGGTACTATCAGAATCAACATACTTCACTAAAGCGCCCATGAGAGTGCCCATTTCATTACAAAACCGCTTCATGCGCCCCAACTTTAACTTCAAAGGCTTAAACCGGCAGTTGCCCTCCAGGGTTAAGATCGCAGAATCAGCGTTGATCCGGTCTGACGAGTGCAAGATTTCCGAAACGCGGCGTACCCAATGGGTTGTTGACTCCCCTTCCCCCTGGACGCAAGCCGCCAAGTCCACTACGGACATGGGCTGCTTACAGGTATCTTTGAAATTCTGGATAAACCGGGTCCGTAACTGGGCCCATGAATTGATATAATTGGGTGGCAAGCTCTTCAACCAAGTACGGGTCATGCCTTCGAGCATCATGGTGAAGTACTTTGCACACGTGGCCTCATCCACATCCAGCATCTCCATGGCCATCTCATAACTTTCTATCCATGCTTCTGGAGCTAAATCAGCAGTATAATTTGGCACCTTGCGCGGACCCTTGAAGTCTTTGGGCAAGCGCACATTGCGTAAAGCGGGGACGAGGCAAGGCACCCCCAACGAGCTAGAGGTAACCCCAGGCTCGACCGAGATGGTCGGACGAACCGGCGTAGGCTGATAAGCCTGATGCTGTGCTGCTAACTCAGCCTCCCTGCGCGCTCGGGCCCGGTCCACCACCTCCTAGGCGTTATCGACGCCACCTGCCGGGTTGTTGCCACGGGGCGCACCACGCCGCGCGTTACTTGATACGGCCGGTTCATCCACGTGCCTGCTATAGCTCCGGCTTGGGCGGGGGTAGAGTGGATTCGGTCGCGGCTGTACGAATACGCTTCCTGTTGGACCAAGGTTGTCCTAAGGAGCTCCTTGACCCGGCGCGTCTCTACTGCCTGTGGTGAATCACCTTCAATTGGAATAGCCTCCAGCCGTGCCGCAGCTGCAACAAGGTTATCCATCGGATTGGAGTAGTGACCCGGAGGTGTTTGCACAGCCTGAGGCGCACCAGCGTTATGGCGAGGTAGATCTATTAAGCGGGGCTGAACCGGCGCGCCCGTCCCAGGTGCTTCCGCCCGGTTTACCGCCGGCGGATTACTGGTTCCCGCTCCGGGGGTGTTGAAGAGGTCTCTTCCTTCGAAAGCTGAAGGCAAACGGGATCTGTATTTCCTCTTCATGACTTCGTGTGACGCGTTCTGATCCAACATGAGCCTATAAGCCTGCGCATCTAAAGCGGCCCGCTCTGCCGTCATCCTGGCGTCTGCAGCTGCTAGATCCGCTTTAGCCTGAGTGATTTGTTCCTTCACCTTCGCAATCTCCGCGTTATGAGCGTCCTGATCCGCCGGGTTAGCCTCCGCCATGAGCGCAGCCAACGCATCAAACAGATCTGATAAAACTTGAGCCGGCGGGCGCACAGGGCCTCCTGCCTCGGCAGCCGTCGCCGCTGTTGAACCGGCGATCATTGCCGCAGTATTCGAAGAGTGAAGCGCCGCTTGGGTACCGGCCATGAATATTCCACCCTGTTGGGCAGATCAGAGGGGTCCGGAATACTTTCACCATCGGAACAGCCCCCAATCCGGCCATCTTGTAGCTGATACAGAGATTCAGTTTCTCCGGCTGACGACTCGTCGTCGGAGTAGACGACGGTCTCGCCACCAGACTCCAATCCATCCTCATAGCTTCCTCCGTGGATGACTCCCACAAAGGCACGCTTCACGGCCGGTTTAACCTAGGCAGATCTCGTACGCTGAGCCGTCTCGACGAGGTCGGTGCAGATGTCCGGCTCAGGCCCTGGCTCACCGATCTTGCCGATGAAAACGTGTATGCCACCAAACGGGACCCGGTATCCGTACTCGATTGAGCCGGCCTCAGGGCCCCATCCTGCGTCGTCGATGTAGAGCTTGCCGCGACGACTCTTGGTCATCTGGCCCACAACATAGCCTTCGAGTCCTTCGAACTTGCCCTCCAAGATCATCAAACCATCATGCGATAGCCCCACGGTGTGCGCCAACTGTCATGGTTTTGTCACGGCAGATGTCCCCATGAAAGGACTTAGTCGTGGAGCCATCGCTACGGGTTAACTTGAAGGGGTTAAAGCGGACGCAAAGACACAAGAGTTATACTAGTTCGTCCCCTTCGATGAAGGTAAAAGCCTACGTCTAGTTGTGATGGGATTGATGTGGTCTCGATGACTAGGGAGCAAATAAGCTTCGCCTAGGCCTCGAGTTGTTGTTGTATGTCCTTGAACCGCCCCGGGTCGTCCCCTTATATACACGGGTGACGCCCGTCGGTTCAGAGAGTCCCAATCTCCGGTTCATATTCGTATCCGGGTTGGTCTCTCTCTATTCCTAACTTACAATACAAGTTTACATACCAGGCCGGTTTACAGCTACAGGTTCTAAACTGACTACAGGCCTTGGGCCCTTACTTTCATGCCTCTTGGGCTTTTACACCGTTGAACTACTGATGAAGTTAACCCAGCCCAGATAGGCCGGTTTACGCCCAGTAGTAATATCCCCAACACACCTCCTGAGCAAGTTAAAGTAGAACCTAATATTGCTATTGTTAAAGATCTCTTGGCTGATAATATTGATGGGCATGTTATTCAATTCTGTGGTGAGACTGCTAGAATTGCTTAACCTGGCGCTAAAGATAAACATAGACCTGTGGTAGGCGTGCATGTTATTTCTGTTAAAATAGGAGATCATTGTTATCATGGCTTACGTGATATGGGTCTAGTGCTAATGTTATACCTTATACTTTGTACGAAGAAATAAGCATGAAATTGCACCTGCTGAGATAGAAGGTATTGATGTTACAATTAAGCTTGCCAATAGAGATACTATATCAGCTGTGGGAATTGTTAGAGATGTTGAAGTCTTGTGTGGGAAAACTAAATATCCTGTTGATTTTCTAGTTCTTAGTTCCCCACAAGATAGATTTTGTCCCATTATATTTGGTAGACCCTTCTTGAATACTGTCAATGCTAAGATAAATTGTGAAAAGAATGTTGTCACTGTTGGCTTGGATGATATGATTTATGAGTTTAATTTCTCTAAATTTAGTAAACAACACTGTGAAGAAGAATTGCCTAGTAAGGATGAAATTATTGGTCTTGCTTCTATTGCCGTACCACCTAGTGATCCTCTAGAACATTATTTGCTAGACCATGAAAACGATATGTTTATGAATGAAAGAAGGGAAATAGATGAAGTATTCTTTAAACAAGAACCTATTCTGAAACACAATTTGCCTGTTGAAATCCTAGGGGATCCTCCTCCACCCAAGGGTGATCCCGTGTTTGAGCTCAAACCGTTGCCTGATAATCTTAAATATGCTTATCTTGATGAAAAGAAAATATATCCTGTTATTATTAGTGCTAACCTTTCAGAGCATGAAGAAGAGAGATTATTGAAAACTCTGAAGAAGCACCGTGCTGCTATTGGATATACTCTTGATGATCTTAAGGGCATTAGTCCCACTCTATGTCAACACAAAATAAATTTGGAAGAAGATGCCAAACCGGTTCGTGATCATCAACGAAGGTTGAATCCTAAGATGAAAGAAGTGGTAAGAAAAGAAATACTAAAGCTTTTGGAGGCAGGTATAATTTATCCCGTTGCTGATAGTCAGTGGGTAAGTCATGTTCATTGTGTCCCTAAGAAGGGAGGTGTTACTGTTGTTCCTAATGATAAAGATGAATTGATTCCACAAAGAATTATTACAGGTTATAGGATGGTAATTGATTTCCGCAAATTAAATAAGGCTACTAAGAAAGATCATTACCCCTTACCTTTTATCGATCAAATTCTAGAAAGATTATGCAAACATAAACATTATTACTTTCTAGATGGTTATTCTGGTTTCTCTCAAATACCTGTGTCGGCTAAAGATCAATCAAAGACTACTTTTACATGCCCTTTTGGTAGTTTTGCTTATAGACGTATGCCTTTTGGTTTATGTAATGCACCTGCTACCTTTCAAAGATGCATGATGGCTATATTCTCTGACTTTTGTGAAAAGATTTGTGAGGTTTTCATGGACGACTTTTCCGTCTATGGATCCTCTTTTGACGATTGTTTGAGCAATCTTGATCGAGTTTTGCAGAGATGTGAAGAAACTAATCTTGTCTTGAATTGGGAAAAGTGCCACTTTATGGTTAATGAAGGTATTGTCTTGGGGCATAAAGTTTTTGAAAGAGGTATTGAAGTTGATAAAGCCAAGGTTGATGCTATTGAAAAGATGCCATGTCCCAAGGACATCAAAGGTATAAGAAGTTTTCTTGGTCATGCCGGATTTTATAGGAGGTTCATTAAGGACTTCTCAAAAATTTCTCGGCCTCTGACTAATTTATTACAAAAAGATATACCATTTGTCTTTGATGATGATTGTGTAGAAGCATTTGAAATACTTAAGAAAGCATTGATCTCTACACCTATTGTTCAGCCACCGGATTGGAATTTACCCTTTGAAATTATGTGTGATGCTAGTGACTATGTTGTAGGTGTTGTTCTAGGGAAAAGAGTTGATAAGAAATTAAATGTTATCCATTATGCTAGTAAGACTCTAGACAATGCTCAAAGAAACTATGCTACTACTGAAAAAGAATTCTTAGCAGTTGTATTTGCATGTGATAAGTTTAGACCTTATATTGTTGATTTTAAAGTAACTATCCACACTGATCATGCGGCTATTAAATACCTGATGGAAAAGAAAGATGCTAAACCTAGACTTATTAGATGGGCTCTCTTGCTACAAGAATTTGATTTGCATATTGTTGATAGAAAGGGAGCTGAGAATCCCGTTGTAGACAACTTGTCTAGGTTAGGAAATGTTCTTGATGACCCGCTACCTATTGATGATAGCTTTCCTGATGAGCAATTAAATGTCATAAGTACTTCACATAGTACTCCATGGTATGCTGATTATGCTAAGTACATTGTTGCTAAATTTATACCACCTAGTTTCACATACCAGCAAAAGAAAAAGTTTTTCTATGATTTGAGACATTACTTTTGGGATAACCCACATCTTTATAAAGAAGGAGTAGATGGTGTTATTAGACGTTGTTGTGTACTTGAGCATGAACAGGAACAGATCCTACGCAAGTGTCACTCCGAAGCTTATGGAGGACACCACGCTGGAGATAGAACTGCACATAAGGTATTGCAATCCGGTTTTTGTTGGCCTACTCTCTTCAAGGATGCCCGTAAGTTTGTCTTGTCTTGTGATGAATGTCAAAGAATTGGTAATATTAGTAGACGTCAAGAAATGCCTATGAATTATTCACTTGTTATTGAACCATTTGATGTTTGGGGCTTTGATTATATGGGACCTTTTCCTGCCTCTAATGGATATACACATAGTTTAGTTGCTATTGATTACGTTACTAAGTGGGTAGAAGCTATTCCAACTAGTAGTGCTGATCATAACACCTCTATTAAAATGCTTAAAGAAGTTATTTTTCTGAGGTTTGGAGTCCCTAGATATTTAATGACTGATTGTGGTTCACATTTTATTCTTGGTGCTTTCCGTAAAATGCTTGCTAAATATGATGTTAATCATAGAATTGCATCTCCATATCACCCGCAGTCTAGTGGTCAAGTAGAATTGAGTAATAGAGAACTCAAATTAATTTTGCAAAAGACTGTCAATAGGTCTAGGAAGAATTGGTCCAAGAAACTTGATGATGCATTATGGGCCTATAGAACTGCATATAAAAATCCTATGGGTATGTCTCCGTATAAAATGGTTTATGGAAAATCATGCACTACAAAAAAAACTGATGATACGTGTTTGTCACAGTAGGTCGCTTTTTTTGTCATGCATGTACATCCATGACAAATTTATGACAGAATCAAGATAGTCATACCTGTGTTGTCGTAGAAGTGTTCCATGACATTACCAAAATTATCACCACGGAAGTGTCCACTTCCATGACGATAAATCGCGCGTCACAGAAGTGCTTTCGTCAAGGGTGACCGACACGTGGCATCCACCGTAATGGAACGCCGTTAAGCTATCGGGTCGGGTTCTGGATCCGATAACCCGTTAACAGCCCCAACCAATGGGGATTTTCCACGTGTAAAATCATCATTGGCTGGAGGAAAGACGTGTCGGCTCACCGTTGGGACAGATGTCATCCACTCATTGGACAGAAGGCGCCTATGATACGTCGACACGTGGCACGGCCCGACAGAGGCCCATTCCCGTGAAAAGGGCGGCCCATTTGACTTGGTCAAAAGGTGGCGGGCCGGCCCATGTAAAGCCTGTTAATGGCATGTTCGCATATAGCCCATTTACAGCCCGCTAACCCAAGGCCTGTTACGCCCTATCCGAATTAGGCCCAGTAGCGTCATCTGGGCCACCCAATATGATTCCAGCCCGTTTTCACTTCTGGCCCATGACGTCTTTCGGCCCATATGAGGCCCTATGTAACTCTTGGCCTATTAATGGCCCGTGGTGAAACTGGCCCGTAATGAACAGTGTATTACTTTACACCCATTAACGGCCCGTGGTGAAACTGGCCCGTAATGAACAGTGTATCACTTTATACCCATTAAGGGCCCGTTATTCCGTTGGGCCGTTTCCAGCCCATGTTATCTTTCGGCCTTCTCAGAGCCCATTTATTCTTGGGCTCATTTCCAGCATTCGTTTACTTACGGCCCGTTACTGTCATTTTCTGCTTATGGGCCAAATTCAGCCCGTGGTTACAGTCGGCCTGTTTGTGGTCCGTTAACACGTTGGGCCGTTTTCATAGCGTCATGAAATATGGCCTATTAACGATGGCCCATTATGGTCGGCCCATGAACGGACGATTCCAACTCTAGCCCGTTTACGGCCATAATGCGGCCTGTTATTGGCCCATGTTTGGCCAATCGATCATACTGCCCGTATAAGGCCCATTGATGATACAGCCCGTAGAAGGCCCATTGTTTCTGCGGCCCGTAGAAGGCCCATTGTCCATGTTTGGCCAATCGATCATACTGCCCGTATAAGGCCCATTGATGATACGGCCCGTAGAAGGCCCATTGTCCATGTTTGGCCAATTGATCATACTGCCCGTATAAGGCCCATTGATGATACGGCCCGTAGAAGGCCCATTGTTTCTGCGGCCCGTAGAAGGCCCATTGTTTCTACGGCCCGTAGAAGGCCCACTGTTTATACGGCCCGTAGAAGGCCCACTGTTTCTACGGCCCGTAGGTCCAGTGTCACTACAGTAAATATTAGCCCATGGTTATTGTGGCCTAGTTTTAAAAAATAGGTTATTGCAGCCACTAGCAAACCGCAGAAAAAGAACTGCACTGACTACAAGCAAACAAATAAACAAGACAACAAGGAAATAAATAAGCAAGCAACTTACACTAGGCTATCACGGCTATTACACATATTACATCCACTGGGCATCAAAGTTTGCCACCAGTGCAAATATAGGGAACACAGCAGCATATAAACGCCGCAGCAAAACAAGTCCAGAACTGAAACCACTTCAGAAGAGCTCAAGAAACAATATCCTTGGTACCCATAATGCTGGCAAGATGCTTAGCAAGCTTATTAACTTTCTCTTGTTTGGCGCTTAAGTCCTCCAGCGCCTGCTGTTGCACCAGAAAGTATGCATCTGAATTCTGTAGGGACTTCCTCAGTCCTTCGGCTTCGCATAACATCTGATCGATGTGTTTCAACTTGAAGTTGAGACTCAAGAAGTCGAACTGATTCAGGCAACGAGTTCGAAGAGCTGGTGCCAGCAGTGGTAGCCAGTAACTCGAACACTACATCAAGACAGGACATTGGGGTTGTCTCAGTGTCCTCAATATAGTTTTTATCAGCTTTCTTGGAGACCAATAGGGATGTCTCACTATCTTGAACCTTATCTGCATTACTTCCTTTACCATTGCATAACAGGGTACTCTTCTCCAATATTTTATCCGCGTTCTAAAAGAGAAACAAACAAACACATCTCAGGTTTACAATGTAGTATATGAAACTCATTTTAGTAAACCAGTTCAGTAGTAAGGTGGACAGGATAACAGCATGAAACAAACATATATCTATGTAGTATGTTCACTGTATGGTCTATATCATTCTAGTTTATGTTGCCAAATAAAGATAGATACGGTTCGAATCATATCTATTTAAGACAAAGCAGCATAGACAGAATATAAGTGTGGGAAACTACACAGCAATAAAAACACTTGTAATGTGCATGGCATGAGAACATAACTGTTTATTCAATTGAAACTGAAATCAACATAGAGCAAGTTACAACAGCAAATAGCCAAACACGTTGAAGAAACAGGTTTAAAACATACCTGTTGCGCCATTGGAGTTTCAATTGCATCCTTCAAATTTGAAATTGGTTGGTATCAGTAAATACAGTGATGCAAGAGCAAAGTAGTATGAACCATAGCTACGGAACCTGACCTGAGAACAATTCTTCTTCTGCTTTAAGCGTTGACTTCGGGTTCGGAGTGGTGGTCCTCGTGATTTGGGCACTGCAGTTGCCTTACTAACTGCTCGTGTTTGGGTGCTCTATGGTGGATACGGTGCTGTGTCAACGGGAACTGGGTGTCTATCTGCTGGGGTTGGGGTTAGAAGGGTTGTAGCTGGTTTTCTGTCCAACTAGGTAGGGGTTCGGAGTGGTGGTCCTCGTGATTTGGGCACTGCAGTTGCCTTACTAACTGCTCGTGTTTGGGTGCTCTATGGTGGAGACGGTGCTGTGTCAACGGGAACTGGGTGTCTATCTGCTGGGGTTCATCTTCAACCTCCACCCCCCTGAGCCGCCAGCCACCACCGGCCAAACAGTAGCCCCCCGCCGCCCGCGGCCGGCGGTGCGCCGCCCCGCCCGCCCCGAAAACACTCCCCGCCGCCGGTCCACCGCCGCCCCGGCCATCCCTCTAGCCCCCCCCCCCGGCCCCCCCCCCCCCCCCCCCCCCCTTTGTCCGCCTCCCCCGCCCACCCCCCCCCCCCCCCCCCGCCCCCCCCCCCCCCCCCCCCCCCCCCCCGCTTTTCCTCGGCGCGCCCCCCCCCCCCCCGCCCCCCCCCCCCCCCCCCCCCCCCCCCCGCTTTTCCTCGGCGCGCCCCCCCCCCCCCCGCCCCCCCCCCCCCCCCCCCCCCCCCCCCGCTTTTCCTCGGCGCGCCCCCCCCCCCCCCGCCCCCCCCCCCCCCCCCCCCCCCCCCCCGCTTTTCCTCGGCGCGCCCCCCCCCCCCCCGCCCCCCCCCCCCCCCCCCCCCCCCCCCCGCTTTTCCTCGGCGCGCCCCCCCCCCCCCCGCCCCCCCCCCCCCCCCCCCCCCCCCCCCGCTTTTCCTCGGCGCGCCCCCCCCCCCCCCGCCCCCCCCCCCCCCCCCCCCCCCCCCCCGCTTTTCCTCGGCGCGCCCCCCCCCCCCCCGCCCCCCCCCCCCCCCCCCCCCCCCCCCCGTGCCGAGCTTTTTCTCCGGCGATCCCCACGCCACCGCCCCGCCACCGCCAGCGACCACCGCCCCCATCCTGAACCATAAGATAGATAGTGGGGTACCTCTCCGGCGAGCCCCCCTCCCCGCTGCGGCTGGTTCTTCCTTCACCCCGGTGAGCCCACCCCTTGAAAATCGATTGACCCAAAAGTCGATTCAGTCGACTGAAGTGTAGCCAAATCGGAGCAGCATCGCAAGCAAGAGCAAGAGTGAGAGCAGCAGCGCGAGCAAGAGCAATAGCAAGAGCAGACCAGGCAGGGGACCGAGAGCAAGAGCAGAGCAGAGCAGCAGCTCCTACTGATGTGGACGTAGCCGCCGAGGGAGCGATGCCGTGGAGGAAGTGGTCGGCGACGCCGCCGTGGATGGAGCCGCGCCGTGTCGGCTCGGGACCGAGCGCCGGCAGCACCATGAGATCGAATCAAGAGGAAAATGCGGCGATTAGTGTACAACCTCTTTGGTGGCGCCGATTAGGCCGGAGCTTCATCCGAGGAAATGGTGATGATGATGCTCTTCCAGTGGTGCAGGTGAAGACGGCGGTGTGGGAATGGAGGTGGCGCGAAAGACGAGGGGAACATCGGGGCAGCTCCTTGGAGGTGGAGGACGGGGTGGCTGAACCGTCAGGACGATGATATCGACGACGGATCCTCATCCGGTACGGTGGATGAGGGACGTCGAGGTGTTGCTGTGGACGACGTCGTCGGGGAAGAGGCTTCGGCTGGGTGGCGGACGGAGCAGGGTGTGGGGTTTCGTCGCGGGTTTTCACGGCCTCGGTGTACGAATGGGTGAGCGGATGGGATGGCAGTGGGGAACCATGGCTTAGAGACGCGCTTGTCCGAAATGTGGGATAAGTTACGAAAGTACCCCCCACCGATTTGAGGCGGTTCTTTCGGTTTAGGGGTACCACGGGCATTTCACGTGTCGGGATTTCACAGGAGGTGGGAGTTTTCACGCGTGTTGTAATTTAGGAATAGCAAGGCGCGGGTTGAGATGGAGGGAGTTGTCGGAGCACAACAAGATAAAGATATATCTTAAATATTTCGGGCTAACAAGGTGCGGGTTGAAGAGGCGGGAGTTTCGCAGCACGATAGACAGAGACGCTAGCTTCAACTTTCGGCATAACAAGGCGCGGCTTGAAATTTCGGATGAACAAGCTTAACGTGTACCCAAAAAAAGACAATTTACACCTCAACACGCACAACACACACACAAACACCATTTAGACTAGAGTAAGGTACACGTGCATTGCACGCATGAGATTTGGCAACCAAATTATGAATAAATACCACATTATAGCATGCAAGCTTTGAGTCATATATGCATGATGTAGATGTTCGTTTAATTCTTATAGTTCATTTCATTCAAAATCATCTAGTTTTTATAAGAAAGCTAATCTATTTTAAGATTCATGGAATTGTGCATTGTAAGACATAAAGTAAAAACAAATATTGGCAAATCATGTAGAAAAACATTTGGGAAATTCTGATATGGAAGATTCTAGAACAAATAAGAAGTGCTTGTGTTTTGATGTTTGTGCATTATGCTTAAGTTCAACCATGGAGTCTTCTAGATTATACATGTGGCGAAATCTGGTGGAATCTAGATGATATCCAACGGCCAATAGTGCTCAAATTTGCCATCTTTGGACCATCGGATTCGCCTCATCCAACGACCATCTGTCAAAGTTAAAGTTACCCGCACACAATATAAAAAAATATAATATAATATATATGGGGTATAGATATAGATATGTGATGCGAAAGCCGCCCATCATCTCCAATTAGAATAGTGTGTCCATGCACGGATGCGAGGTGGGCAAATGATGTCTGCCATCGGTATCTCAAATTCAAATCAGTCTGACCTTGTTCAATGTGTATAAATTACAACATGCTTGTTTCCAAACCACACTGCGCAGATCTCCGTTATATTCATGCATGCATGGGTTTCAAACATCAGGATCTCTTATTCAAATATTTGAATTCAACTTTACATTGATTATGACCTCACCTATTATTTTACACCCACACAGTAGTCTTCTCTTTATAATTGTACCACTAACTTTCTCTCGTGCATGCATGCACACACACTACCAGTCGGCATTATAAATCGCACACATGCAATCTTTTTCTTCAGGTCGGTCTCCCATGAAGGCACACACCCACACACATCCCCCTCTCCATCATACCGGGCATTCTTTATCTCTCACGCGTGCATGCGCAACGATCGATGTTCCTCTATGTATGTGTGTATATAGCTAGGTCTTTCATAGTTTTCCACACAAACCGATCAATCGATATATCCAGTGAGGTCTCACCCTCTTTCCCATGTCCACATCGATCAATCTATACCTCTCCCACGTCCACATCGATCAATCTATACCTCTCTATATAGGATTGACATAAATAGCTAATGCACCCACATTAATTATATATCCAATGTCCCCCTCTCATCATCCATGCCTTCCGCTTCATCTCTCAGATGCGTGCACAATGGCGAAGACCTGGGGCAGTAAGGACCCTGCCCCCCCCCCCTAACATCACTATATATCGAGGCTAATATGAATGTGATCTGATACGTCTCCAACGTATCTATAATTTTTGATTGCTCCATGCTACTTTATCTACTGTTTTGGACTATATTGGGCTTTATTTTCCACTTTTATATTATTTTTGGGAATAACATATTAACCGGAGGCCCAGCCCAGAATTGCTGTTTTTTGCCTTTTTCAGTGTTTCGAAGAAACAGAATATCAAACGAAGTCCAAACGGAATGAAACCTTCGGAAACGTGATTTTCTCACCGAACGTGATCCAGGGGACTTGGACCCTACTCCAAGGAACGAAAGAGGCGGTCACGAGGGTGGGGGCGCCCCTCCCCCCCTAGGGCGCGCCCCCCTGCCTCATGGGCCCCCTGTCGCTCCACCGACGTACTCCTTCCTCCTATATATACCTACGTACCCCCAAACGATCAGAACAGGAGCCAAAAACCTAATTCCACCGTCGCAACTTCCTGTATCCACGAGATCCCATCTTGGGGCCTGTTCCGGAGCTCCGCCGGAGGGGGCATCCACCACGGAGGGCTTCTACATCAACACCATAGCCTCTCCGATGAAGTGTGAGTAGTTTACTTCAGACCTTCGGGTCCATAGCTAGTAGCTAGATGGCTTCTTCTCTCTTTTTGGATCTCAATACAATGTTCTCCCCCTCTCTCGTGGAGATCTATTCGATGTAATCTTCTTTTTGCGGTGTGTTTGTTGAGACCGATGAATTGTGGGTTTATGATCCAGCTTATCTATGATTAATATTTGAATCTTTTCTGAATTCTTTTATGTATAATTGAGTTATCTTTGCAAGTCTCTTCGAATTATCCGTTTGGTTTGGCCAACTAGATTGGTAATTCTTGCAATGGGATAAGTGCATGGCTTTGGGTTCAATCTTGCGGTGTCCTTACCCAGTGACAGAAAGGGTTGCAAGGCACGTATTGTATTGTTGCCATCGAGGATAACAAGATGGGGTATTTATCATATTGCATGAATTTATTCCTCTACATCATGTCATCTTGCTTAAGGCGTTACTCTGTTTTTAACTTAATACTCTAGATGCATGCTGGATAGCGGTCGATGAGTGGAGTAATAGTAGTAGATGCAGAATCGTTTCGGTCTACTTGTCTCGGACGTGATGCCTATATACATGATCATACCTAGATATACTCATAACTATGCTCAATTCTGTCAATTGCTCAAAAGTAATTTGTTCACCCACCGTATAATACTTATGCTCTTGAGGGAAGCCACTATTGAAACCTATGGCCCCCGGGTCTATTCTCATCATATCAATCTCCATCACTTTTATACTTGCTTTGTTTTTACTTAGCTTTTACTTTTCACTTTACATCTATATACCAAAAATACCAAAAATATTATCTCTATCAGATCTCACTCTCGTAAGTGACCGTGAAGGGATTGACAACCCCTAATCGTGTTGGTTGCGAGTAGCTATCGTTTTGTGCAGGTACGAGGGACTTGTGCGTGGCCTCCTACTGGATTGATACCTTGGTTCTCAAAAACTGAGGGAAATACTTACGCTACTGTGCTGCATCATCCTCTCCTCTTTGGGGAAAACCAACGCAAGCTCAAGACGTAGCATGATCCTTAGACAATTGCTGCTAAAAAAGGTTTAATTTCATGAATTGACCCTCCTCATAAAGGATTAGCAATGCTTGGCCCCCTAGCTCATTTATTTTTCATGGCTCCGCCACTGCGTGCAACAGCGCACATGTTCGCCCCCTCTCTCTAATATCGATCTCGCACTTGTGCATTCCTTCATAGTCTCCCTCCACTCGGCCCCTCGCACCATCTTCTAGCCCCCCACTGGATTTTGCCACATGTACAATCTAGCAGACTCCATGGTTGAACTTAAGCATAATTCACAAACCTCAAAACAACAGTGGTTCTCTTTTGTTCTAGAATCTTTCGTATCATAACTGCCCAAACTTTTTTTCTAGTTGAATTGCCATTATTTGTTTTTACTTTACGCTTTACAACGCACAATTCCATGAATCATAAAATATATTAAGGGCTTCTTTGATTCAAAGGATTCTCAAAGGAATTTTGGAGGATTCTAATCATTAGGAATTTTTCCTATCTTGGTTGTTTGATTCGTAGGATTGTAAACCATAGGAATTTTTCCATATGATTCATTTGCACTAGATTTCATACGAAACATCCCATCCACTCAAACCTCTTTGAAAGAATTCTGCGTTTTTTCTATGCACAATCAAACACTCGTACAATCCTGTAGGGTTCAAGGCGACATTCCACTATAATCCCATGTTTTCCCTATTCACGCGTTCTTAGCTTTTTTATAAAAACTAATTTGATTTTGAATGAGATGAACTATAAGAATTAAAGAGGCCCTAACTTTTTTATAAAAACTAATTGATGATGAATGAGATGAACTATAAGAATTAAAAGAAGG
>LR880968.1:910733461-910746938 GCA_904067115.1 Aegilops sharonensis
AGGAATTTTTCCATATGATTCATTTGCACTAGATTTCATACGAAACATCCCATCCACTCAAACCTCTTTGAAAGAATTCTGCGTTTTTTCTATGCACAATCAAACACTCGTACAATCCTGTAGGGTTCAAGGCGACATTCCACTATAATCCCATGTTTTCCCTATTCACGCGTTCTTAGCTTTTTTATAAAAACTAATTTGATTTTGAATGAGATGAACTATAAGAATTAAACGAAGGGCTACATCACGCATATATGACTCAGAGCTTACATGCTATAGTGTGGTATTTATTCATAATTTGGTTGCAAAATCTGATGCGTGCAATGCACGTGTACATTACTAGTACTTCGAGTATGTGCAAAACACGTAAATTAGAATACCAATGGCACGCTACATAGTGTCTCTCTTACAGTTCATTGAGCCACGTGGCACATGTGGAGGCGTTGTCGCGACCTCCTTGCGTGGATTGATCACAGTGACGTGCTGCTGGTTCCAGAAGAATGTACTCGTCCTCCCTGAGCCATACTGGCGGTACATGCATGAAGCGAAGATGTGCACGCACGCCACGCACGCACTCATTACCTCGCACGCACACGCGGGCAGACGGGCGGACGCAATTTTGTACAAAGATCCACCCCATGTGATAATTTGACGCGTGTAAAGTCGTTCACTTTATTGATGGTCAATTAATACAGCACATGCAAATTGAGTGGACGTGAGGGCGGAAGAAAGACATTATTACTCCACTGCGCGCATGCGAGTAGTTAAATCGTGGGCTGCTAGTAGTACTTCCATTGGTCTCCTTCGTATTTTGTGCCAATTTTTGACAGTGTAGTACTTGAAATTTATGTTCCGCTAAACTCATCGGGAGCCGTTTCGGGCCTCGAAACCAAAACCATCAATTAATCTTTACCTTGTTCCCATCACATTCGAAAGCCTGCTCACACCTACTAGTACGTACCAAACCTGAACGTGTTCCCACTATGCAGGTATTAGTACTACTAGTGCTAGTACTTAGGTTATAAAAAGGGGAACTACCTAACCGAAAATTACTCTACCTTTCCTCCTCATAAGTTCTTCTTCTTCGTCCGTCGTTGCCATGGCGGGTGAGCAGAGCTCTAGGTCGAGAACTACTCGTAACAAGGGAGCGGCAACCAAGGTTGCGGGAAAAAAAGAGAGGGCTCGCCGCCACGCAGAGACCTCGAAAGATCTCTCACGGACAGGCGATGGCTCCCAGGAGCACCCTAGCCGCGGAGGCGAACATGCCGAGCCGGCGGAGCTGGAGTCGTTATCCCTCTACGGCATGCCCTATCAGCTCAATAAGCACCTCAATAAGCAGAAGGAGTTCATCCAAGGCTTGACGGAGTTGCTGAAGGAGAGCCTCGACGACATGCCCGCTGAGCTCAATCAGCAGCGGGAGTTGACCGCCGGCTTGGTGATGCTGCTGAAGAAGAACATTGCCTCGGAGAAGAAGGCGACCGGCGAAATCCTGCGACTTCAGGAGGACAAGGCGAAGCTCTGCCACGAGATCGACCTGTTCAAGGAGAAGAACGCCGGCTGGAAGATGCTGCATGAGAATAGTAGTTCCTCGATGAAGATGCTACAGGCCCTCGTCATGGAACAGAAGGAGGAGTTGGCAAAGCTTCGCATCGAGCACCCGGCTGTTGTCAAGGTACGTAATGCGGCCGTGGAACAGATGATGAAGGCTCGCGTCGAGAAATCCCGCGTCATGGACAGAATGAAGAAGATGGCGGAGGAGACGCGCAAGGAGATGGAGGTCGTGGAGGCGATGAAGAAGCAGTTACGACTCCGCGGTGAATTAGATCATTTGGGGTGATAATCTTCCTTCTTCTTTTGCTGCTGTGTTTCATCTTTTGCTTCGGGTGTTTCGCCGCACGTGTCACGTTCTCTGCAAGGCATGAATAGAACAGTGGTTTTTGTTTTTTGAGGGAATGAATAGAACAATGCTAGTAACAATGAGATGACTAGCAAATTAGATCATTTTTTCTCGCCATATGGCTCTGGGCTGCCGTGTTTCGTGCTCCTCCGTCGCAGTATTACTCCAGTGGAAAACTTGAGTATACCGCACGGTTCTTTGCTCCTCCTCAATCAGGTCATCGGTGCATTTATACGAGAAGTCAAATCACAAGGCCCCGCCTTCCAGCATTAATGAGCCGTCAAATCACAAAGGCCCTCGCCTCTCGTGAAACCGACCAACCTAAACTGCCCCGCCCTCTAGCCTTTTAAAAAATGTATACTTTTGTACAGCAGTAGTATCGATGGATTGCGCCATGGAGCAAAACTTGAAATTAAAAAAAAGGTGGTACATATAGAGAGCGATCGCCGCCAAATTATGCATATAGTACTATTAAAAAGGCTAGTCACAATAATGGTGTCCAGCACAACCCACCCCCCAAATAAAACTAAGCACCCTGGAACTCTTTGACAAAACTAAGCACCCTGAAATTCTTTGACAACTAAACTGCTCGCTATATGATGTTGGCCATATATATTGTATGTATATAATGTGAATAAACGAGTGGTAGTACTATACCAACTAAAATATGAAATGTAAGAAATACTAGTATGTACTTACTGAAGAGTTAAAGTAACAAGAAGAAACATAACATAGTTCTGCTGGTGGCTCAGCACAACACACCCCTCAAATTAAATTAAGCACACCTGAAATTAAACTTTGCAACTATTCCGGTAGAAACTGCATTAGAACCACCATGAGCAACGACACTGCCACCTTACTCAGAGTCCTCATCCACGTCCTCGACTTCGTCCTTGTCCCTCTTCCTCTTGGCCGATACTTCTTTGCTTGAACCGTCAACTTGGCTGTTGCTCTTCATCCAACCCTTGTAGATATTGAAACAAAGGTAGCCATCCATTGCAGCGTAGTGGATGTGTTCTATATCTAGTACATTCCGCTGCCATGCATGACGATGAAACGTGTAATGAGGTTTCTCCAGTTTACCGTACGAAGGATGAACCATGGCTCCTACCAGGGTCAGCATTGAAGGCTGACGAGAGGACACCAGCCGATTCTTTTGGAGGTCGAAGGTGTTGCCTACAATGAGGCCTATCCGACGCAGGACTTCTTTATCGTTACCAAAGTCTACAGTAACGAATTTGACTAGGTTGCTCTCAAGGAAGTCCTTAAAATCCTGGCACTCAACGTCGACATGGCATACGTAGTAGACCAAGCATAAGTCATGCACGCAAACCTGGATCACGGCAGGCTTCTTCCTCTCTTCGTCCTTTAGATCCTTCTCTCGTCCCACGACTGTGGTGTACTCAACATCTAGCCCGGTGACCCACTCATCATCTGAGTCTTCGAACATGCGTCTGAAGCGAGAAAGGCATCCTTTCACCGTCGCAGAAGAACGGGTGTAGATGACGTCAAACTCATCGCCGGTGATGGTTCTAACCTTGTACTCACCGCCGATCGGGGAGATTTGGGACGCCATGGATTTGGGAGGAGGGTTAGGATTAGTGGAACTGCCGTAACGTGAATGGACGGGACGACTAGGAGTGAACCGTCGTAGTATTAAAGGACGTGCGTGGACGAGTAGGAGCGAACTGCCAACGTGCGAACGGCAGGGTAGTGGCTTTCCATTCTCCAATGATACGGGCTTCTGAGAGCCCTTGGATCGGAGATCGAACGGTTGCATGGCGTGATTCTAGACCAATGGGTGAATATCCTATCCTGGAGGGTTATTCTGCAAATTTTCAGCAACTTAGCATGCGACCGTTTGATCTCAGATCCAAGGGCTGCCAGCAGCCCGCATCATGGTCGCGCATACCACGGCCGTCGCGTCGCTCGCGCGGTCGCGCCCTTGGAGATTTAACACGGTGCGTTAGGCTATCTGATGTTGGCATGTCATACATAGTCATCACTTAGTCACTCATACTACAACAAGGTTGGCTATAAGGTTGGCTATAAGTGTATTTTTTTACTCCTCTCTATCTCTTTCTTCGTACTCCCTCCGTCCCATAATATAAGAACATTTTTGACACTAGTGTAGTGCCAAAAACGTTCTTATATTATGGGACACAGGGAGTACTAGTATTTATTGCATTTGCCAAGGAGTGACCTCTTCCAATGAAATGGTGTTGCTAAGTTTGCTTCATTTAATTAGCTATAGACTCAAATTTTTCTTTTCACGTAGGTACACGCGCTTAGCACCGTTTCTTCCTTGGGTCACCAAACTAGTCTCTCTCTTCTTGATTAACTTGCCACATCAGACTTTATGCCTATGTGGCAAGCTTAAGCACCTGTAGGAGCAAGTAAGGTGCCCGTTCGTTGCACGGAAGAGTGAAATGCATTGATCGGGGTGTTGTTTATTTTGACAAAGGATGTGGGGGTCATCTCATGTGTAACAGGTATCGATAGGTTTCTTCGGATATTATTTCATCTCTAGAGCTCAGAAACATCCGGGTGAAATAGATAAAAAGGTATCTTTTGCAAACAAAAGCGTTCAACTGTTCAACCTGCATCCAAAACTTGTGAAGAAATAACTCTTATTGTGCTTTGCGGGAAATGGTTCATCATAAGTCTTTCACCGGTACTGTAGTAAAAATTCATACATGGAAGATTCTAGACTAAACCATAAATGGATACACTTTTATTCATGCGCGATACTCCAATAGAGAAAGATCATGCATGGAAGTCTCCACATGCTTAGACAGCGGATTACATTGAGCGAAGACTAATGATCAACATTTAACTTAGTAATGCATATGTCCAGGTGAACCTCCTTGGAGTCCCCATGCACATTGTTGGGGGTCAAATAGTACCATGCGTCTTCCATGTCCACATCGGCGGGAAGGTCCCAGCTCGGCAGAGTCCAAGTCAGCTTGACGTAGCCAGTGTCGCCGCCCACGGACCTCCGAGGGGTAGTAATAGTGAGCACGCACCCGTACATCGGCCTCGTGTCAGTGTCAGCGTTATCGGCGTCGCCCCTGACGCACACTACAGAGATGTGGCGGCGGCCTGTGCGGGCCTCGCCGGTGGCCACGATCAAGAGGAAGACGCTGTCGTCCTCCTCCGAGACTAGCAGGCGGCGCTGATCCTCCAGCGACTCTGGCACGGTGAACGGGTAGCACGTCTCGTACTTGATGTTCTTCGCCAAGGGCCAGTAGTGATCGCCGCACGCCTGCGTCAGGTGATGCACGATGTCCGCCGGCGAGCCCCAAAATGGCACCGGGCACTCATAGCAGTAGACGAACGGCTCCTTGGAGGCATCGACCAGGCCGTCCATGAAACGGGAGTGGCTGTAGGGGACGTTTCGCCAGTTGAATATATGAGCAAGTTACTACGAGATTTACTACAAAATAAATCATGACGGCTATAACAGAGATTAAACTAATCATGCAGACTAGCATAGTAGATGAACAGATCGAGTCTAGGACCCAGACTAGAAACATGAATTCTACCACGATTTAGAACAGGAAGGACAGAAACACATACGGTGCAACGGGAGCAGCACCATTGGCGTTGAGGTTGTCGCCCATGTCGTTGAGGAAGAGGTTGCCGAGGTCGGGGAAGAAGTCGTCGGCGGTGAAGTCGTGGCTGCTAGCAGTCGTGAGAGTGCGCTCCCCAAATGTCAACAGCCCCCGCCGAATGGAGCGCAGGAGGGAGTGGCTGCAGGGGATGTTGCGGCCGCCGAATGGAGCGCATGAGTAGCCCACGAAGCAGTGTACGGTGCTGCTCCCTAGTCTCTATTCTTATCTCTATCTCTACTACTCTTCTTTGTTTATTATAATATACTAGTTGTAGTTGTCAAATCGAATAGTAATGCGCCGTCCACTGCACGCCCGGCTGAACACGCCTCCTCGCCTCCATTAAACCCGGATGCAAACCGAGAAACCTACTCCGGCCCGCGGGAGGAAATTTGCCGGTTGCCGCGGGAGGGTTATTCTGCAAATTTTCAGCAACTTAGCATGCAACCGTTTGATCTCAGATCCAAGGGCTTCCAGCACCCCGTATCATGGTCGCACCTACCACGACCGTCGCGTCGCACGCGCGGTCGCGCCATTGGAGATTTAACATGGTGCGTTAGGCTATCTGATGTTGGCATGTCATACATAGTCATCACTTAGTCACTCGTACTACAACAAGGTTAGCTATAAGGTTAGTCATCACTTAGGAGAAAATTTTACTCTCTTCAACAAGGGGATAATGGCAAGTCAAATCATGGGGCCCCACCTGTCCAGCAGTAACTCGCTGTCAAATCACACAGCCCTACGTTTGCAGCAGCCTACTCCCTCGTCTTCCCGCGTCTCTGTCGAACCGACTAGGCGGAACTGTCCCGCCGCCTAACGGACAGGAAAAGCCCCGCCATCGACTTTTAAATAGTAGTATACAGTATACTAATTTTGTATCCATGGATTGCGCCCGCGCCATGGAGCAAAGCATCTAGAAAACGGCGGCACACATGTACGGAGTATACAGCACGCCCGTCGCGTTCGCGTCGCACCCCATACGGTCGGTCGGTCTAGCACGCTGCTCTCCGAATGGAACGCACGTCATATTGCGTTCGCACACACATGTGGGACGGCAATTGAGAACCGACCATAGGCACACTCCCCGGCCCCGCAAGTCGGGTGACTTAATAGAAGAGGGAGACGAGCGATAGTACTAGAGAAGTGTTGTACTCCCTCCGTCTAGGTGTGTAAGTCACCTTACGAAAACCAAATAATCCCAAAATACTTAGGCACGGTACATTAACTCCCTCCTTGTTTCTTGTTTTGTGACATATTAACCAATTAATAGGAGATGTGGGCCGTGCATGCTTTCAATGACTTGAGACTACCAAACATGACATGCAGTGGTTAGTTCATTGCATGCAATGCTATTAATTAGCAAAAAGACATTAAGTTTTCTTGTTTTCCTCTCCACCTTGGTTGCGGTGCATAACTTAAGATGACTTACACACCTAGACGGAGGGAGTACTATGTTGGTGCCTGGACGATCCCTGCAAGACACGGAAGATCAGTTCGTCCATGCATGTGACCAGACTCCAGCAGACACGCCTGGATTGGCTATCGTCTACATATCGTGCAGGCTGTGTTGTACATGGCTGTAGTTGTGGTGAGAAATCTAAAAAAAGGTTTATTGTCATCTCGCAAAATTATGTGTCATGTGCTTCGGATCACTGCGAGGGTTAAACAGCGACAACTGAGTTGGGCTAGTCATTGGGGGCACATGCACGAACAGTGACTACTCCGCTGCCATCTAGGTCAAGCCGGCTATGTTAATTAGGACATCTATTGACGGACCCCTTTTCTACGAGTTTATCTTTAATCTGAGCTTTGTTCCTCGTCTAGTTTGTCTGTCGGGATTCATGTTGTCTCCTTTGGGCAGTGAGGTTATGACTTCTTTTCATGTGGCATTTTTTCGTGTTATATGTTATAATCCGGCGCTTCAGATCAAAATGACGACAACTGCGCCTCCGGGCCACATGCATGAAGACTTCTCGACAGTCATTGACAAGGTCAAGCCGGCTCCGGTAGACAAAAAAAACTAAGTACTACTCCACTATATAGGCAGGAGCCTCCGCGCTTGCTTGCTAGTGTTGCTCTCTTCACACTGTCTCGGCCTCTCCAGATCTAAACACGACAACGGTGGCCACACTCTCTCTCTCTCTCTCTGCTCACCGCTGGTCACAGATCCAGCCGGATCCTCTCTGCCGGGGAAGGCGAGAAGGTGCAGCGTTCACGCGGTCGTCCTCGGCAACGGCTCTTACCCACTGCTGGGCGCGTCCCGATCAGCCTGCCTTGCCGTTCTCTCCCAAGCACCGCTGGCAAGGGAGGGCCTCCGACCCCTTCTTCCTCGCTGCCTCTCTGTGGGTTTCGTTTTCTGATGGAAATGGAACCGGTCTGGAGCCCTTTTCTTAAAAAAAATTGAAGAAGAAGCTGCTAGCTCACGGGACATTGCTTCATTTTAGGTGAACTGCACCAATAGGTCCCATGAATTGAATCATCCATGTTGGTGACTGAAATTGCTTCAGCATCCCAGTCTAAGCACCCCCGGCCTCCATCCTTGCGACGCATGGTACACCTCGTTTGCCACCTGCTCGACCCTAGTGTCACTGATAAAATGAAGTAATAATACAGTTAAAATAGAGCGAGTGTCATCTCTATCATTTCATTTCCAATGTAGATAAAGAAAGTGCTTCTCTTGGTTAAAGTATGTTTCATCAACTAGTCCCATTGTTAATGTTTAAGCGTTTCTGCAAACTGGGGTGCTTAATTTTAGTTGATATGTACAAAAATAGAGATTTGAATGTCTCAAGGCGCCTCCTTGTACTACTGTTGTACACTGATGTTCATCATTGGCAGAAGGTGTATCTGGGAGACTTGGGACGATGTCCAGTATGAGGCGTACCGTATGAGGCGTCGCAGGGCTCATCTCGCCCTCGCAGCATGGCATACTATGATACTATCGCAATATTTTCTTCTATTTATTTTGTGTGTTTCATCAACTAGTGCCACTATAATGTAATCACACTTTTTCATTATCTGTGCAAACAGGGCTATTCAGCTGCATTTTGGTGGAACTGCACAAGTGTACGTATGGAACCGGCATATATGCAGAGTGCGAGGTGTGCCAAGTAAAAATTACCGACACCAACCATGTTGCATGCACGCATTGGCATCCACCACAACCAGTGGGATGTGTGGCGCTTTCTGTGGACGGATCTTTCTCGGCAGCAAATCCTCTAACCAAATACTAGTAGCTTACATTGGCAGTTTTCTAGGGAGTACTCTTTTCTGAAAGAAGCACCAATCTAATTTTCTTTATTTGTACACTGTGTCACAACTTTGACCCAAAGGTCCAGAGCTATTTTAGGGTGATTGGCGTAGTACTCGGAGACTGATTGTAAGCATGATTTTCATTAGCTGTCACACAGATTGTAAGCATGAGCAATTGGAAGATTAGGTTAGTGCGAAGCTTACCTTAAATCCTACCGCCGCCGTTGAAACGAGGCGAGTGTCGAGGGAACCGTGGAGAATATCGGGGAAGTGACGTCGCGCCATCCGGCCTCCTCTTGTGGTGGGAGAACGAATACTCCTGTGGCTCCGGCTGGCTCTGCACCCTCACGAACGGCACACCATACTCGATTGATTCATTATCCTCTGGGTTCTCGACCTTCGACCTGTACGCCCACCACCTCCGCCTGACTGTCGCCTCGGGCGAATCTGTCTGCTCCATCGCCCATAGGAGATACTCGATGAACTTGGAGGACTGCGGCGTGACTGCCGCCGAGGAGTACATGTACATCGCCGCCCTCATCACCGCCATCTCGCTCTTTCGCATATGTTGCCACATGGCCCGCACCGTCCTTGAAATCTCCCACTCATTGTCAAACCAACTAAGGATCTCCTTGAACCTGGCTAACTTTGCCTGGTCGCCGCCGGTGATCTGCCTGATTCGTTGCTGCATCCTCTCCATAGATGTCGTTCTGAGTGGTCCAGTGCTAGCTTTGGAAGATGGGAGGAGAGACGGTGGTCTTGCAATATGTTGGGGAACGTTGCAGAAAATTAAAAAATTTCCTACGGTTTCACCAAGATCCATCTATGAGTTCATCTAAGCAACAAGTCAAGGGAGTGAGTTTGCATCTATATACCACTTGTAGATCGCGTGCGGAAGTGTTCAAGGGAAGGGTGATGATGGAGTCGTACTCGCCGTGATTCAGATCACCGATGACCAAGTGCTGAACGGACAGCACCTCCGCGTTCAACACACGTACGGGACGGGAGACGTCTCCTCCTTCTTGATCCAGCAAGGGGGAAGGAGAGGTTGATGATGATCCAGCAGCACGACGGCGTGGTGGTGGATGCAGCAGAACTCCGGCAGGGCTTCGCCAAGCTGCTGCGGGAGGAGGACGAGGTGTAGCAGGGGAGGGAGGCGCCAATGCACAGGGTGCCGCTGCCCTCCCCCTTGCCCTCCTTTATATAGGGCCCCAGGGGGGGCCGGCCCCTGGGATATCCAATCTCCCAAGGGGGCGGCGGCCAGGGGGGTGGAGTGCCCCCCAAGGCATGTGGTGCCCCCCCCCCACCCTAGGGTTTCAACCCTAGGCGCAGGGGGTGGGCCTAGGGGGGCGCACCATCCCACTATGGGCTGGTTCCCCTCCCACTTCAGCCCATGGGGCCCTCGAGGATGGGTGGCCCCACCCGGTGGACCCCCGGGACCCTTCCGGTGGTCCCGGTACAATACCGGGTGACCCCGAAACTTTCCCGATGGCCGAAATACCACTTCCTATATATAATTCTTTACCTCCGGACCATTCTGAAACTCCTCGTGACGTCCGGGATCTCATCCGGGACTCCAAACAACATTCGGTATACTACATACTCATATTCATACAACCCTAGCGTCATCGAAACTTAAGTGTGTAGACCCTACGGGTTCGGGAGACATGCAGACATGACCGAGACGACTCTCCGGTCAATAACCAACAGCGGGATCTGGATACCCATTTTGGCTCCCACATGCTCCTCGATGATGTCATCGGATGAACCACGATGTCGAGGATTCGATCAAACCCCGTATACAATTCCCTTTGTCAATCGGTACGTTACTTGCCCGAGACTCGATCGTCGGTATCCCAATACCTCGTTCAGTCTCGTTACCGGCAAGTCACTTTACTCGTACCGTAATGCATGCTCCCGTGACTAACCACTTAGTCAATTTGAGCTCATTATGATGATGCATTACCGAGTGGGCCCAGAGATACCTCTCCGTCATACGGAGTGACAAATCCCAGTCTCGATCCGTGTCAACCCAACAGACACTTTCGGAGATACCTGTAGTGCACCTTTATAGTCACCCAGTTATGTTGTGACGTTTGGTACACCCAAAGCACTCTTACGGTATCTAGGAGTTACACGATCTCATGGTCTAAGGAAGAGATACTTGACATTGAAAAAGCTCTAGCAAACGAACTACACGATCTTGTGCTATGCTTAGGATTGGGTCTTGTCCATCACATCATTCTCCTAATAATGTGATCCCGTTATCATTGACATCCAATGTCCATAGTCAGGAAACTTGACTATCTATTGATCAACGAGCTAGTCAACTAGAGGCTCGCTAGGGACATATTGTGGTCTGTTTATTCACACGTGTATTACGATTTCCGGATAATACAATTATAGCATGAATAAAAGACAATTATCATGAACAAGGAAATATAATAATAATCCTTTTATTATTGCCTCTAGGGCATATTTCCAACAGTCTCCCACTTGCACTAGAGTCAATAATCTAGTTACATTGTGATGAATCAAACACCCATAGAGTTCTGGTGTTGATCATGTTTTGCTCGCGGAAGAGGTTTAGTCAACGGATCTGCGACATTCAAATCCGTATGCACTTTGCAAATTTCTATGTCTCCATCTTGAACATTTTCATGGATGGAGTTGAAGCGACGCTTGATGTGCCTGGTCTTCTTGTGAAACCTGGGCTCCTTGGCAAGTGCAATAGCTCCAGTGTTGTCACAGAAGAGTTTTATCAGCCCCGACGCATTGGGTATGACTCCTAGGTCGGTGATGAACTCCTTCACCCAAATTTCTTCATGCGCTGCCTCCGAGGCTTCCATGTACTCTGCTTCACATGTAGATCCCGCCACGACGCTCTGCTTGCAGCTGCACCAGCTTACCGCTCCACCATTCAACATATACACGTATCCGGTTTGTGACTTAGAGTCATCCAGATCTGTGTCGAAGCTAGCGTCGACGTAACCCTTTACGACGAGCTCTTCGTCACCTCCATAAACGAGAAACATGTCCTTTGTCCTTTTCAGGTACTTCAGGATATTCTTGACCGCTGTCCAGTGTTCCTTGCCGGGATTACTTTGGTACCTTCCTACCAAACTTACGGCAAGGTTTACATCAGGTCTGGTACACAGCATGGCATACATAATAGATCCTATGGCTGAGGCATAGGGGATGACGCTCATCTCTTCTTTATCTTCTGCCGTGGTCGGGCATTGAGCTGAGCTCAATCTCACACCTTGCAGTACAGGCAAGAACCCTTTCTTGGACTGATCCATTTTGAACTTCTTCAAAATCTTATCAAGGTATGTGCTTTGTGAAAGACCTATGAGGCGTCTCGATCTATCTCTATAGATCTTGATGCCTAATATATAAGCAGCTTCTCCAAGGTCCTTCATTGAAAAACTTTTATTCAAGTAGGCCTTAATGCTGTCCAAGAGTTCTATATCATTTCCCATCAAAAGTATGTCATCTACATATAATATGAGAAATGCTACAGAGCTTCCACTCACTTTCTTGTAAACGCAGGCTTCTCCATAAGTCTGCATAAACCCAAACGCTTTGATCATCTCATCAAAGCGAATGTTCCAACTCCGAGATGCTTGCACCAGCCCATAAATGGATCGCTGGAGCTTGCATACTTTTTTAGCATTCTTAGGATCGACAAAACCTTCCGGCTGCATCATATATAGCTCTTCCTTAAGATAACCGTTAAGGAACGCTGTTTTGACGTCCATCTGCCATATCTCATAATCATAGTATGCGGCAATTGCTAACATGATTCGGACGGACTTAAGCTTCGCTATGGGAGAGAAAGTCTCATCGTATTCAATCCCTTGAACTTGCCGATAACCCTTAGCGACAAGTCGAGCTTTATAGATGGTGACATTACCATCCGTGTCCGTCTTCTTCTTAAAGATCCATTTGTTTTCTATCGCTCGCCTATCATCGGGCAAGTCTGTCAAAGTCCATACTTTGTTTTCATACATGGATCCTATCTCGGATTGCATGGCTTCAAGCCATTTGTTGGAATCTGGGCCCGCCATCGCTTCTTCATAGTTCGAAGGTTCACCGTTGTCTAACAACATGATTTCCAGGACAGGGTTGCCGTACCACTCTGGTGCGGAACGTGTCCTAGTGGACCTACGAAGTTTAGTGGCAACTTGATCCGAAGTACCTTGATCATCATCATTAATTTCCTCTTCAGTTGGTGTAGGCATCACAGGAACATTTTCCTGAGCTGCACTACTATCCTGTTCAAGAGGTAGTACTTCATCGAGTTCTATTTTCCTCCCACTTACTTCTTTCGAGAGAAACTCTTTTTCCAGAAAGGATCCGTTCTTGGCAACAAAGATCTTGCCCTCGGATCTTAAGTAGAAGGTATACCCAATGGTTTCCTTAGGGTATCCTATGAAGACGCATTTTTCCGACTTGGGTTCGAGCTTTTCAGGTTGAAGTTTCTTGACATAAGCATCGCATCCCCAAACTTTTAGAAACGACAGCTTAGGTTTCTTCCCAAACCATAATTCATACGGTGTCGTCTCAACGGATTTAGATGGTGCCCTATTTAAAGTGAATGTAGCTGTCTCTAGAGCGTATCCCCAAAATGATAGCGGTAAATCGGTAAGAGACATCATAGATCGCACCATATCCAATAGAGTGCGATTACGACGTTCGGACACACCGTTAC
>LR880968.1:910767042-910787532 GCA_904067115.1 Aegilops sharonensis
AGAGCTTCACGTAACTTACTCAACTATGCTAGAGCCCATAATAGCTTGTGGCTGCACACGGAAGTTTCTATCATGAATAATCTCAGTTCCCTTTGAGCCTGGGTGGCGGTCCATAAAAAACAGGCAATCCTGGAATACCCAGGTACCTCAATCCACCCAGATGTGTATTAAAGTTGCCACCTTAAAGTAAACAATTAATTAACAATCTCACATCTGTCATGGATTCACTCAAACCCAAACCACGTCTACGAGCATAGCACAGCAGTATAAGCATACGTAGAAGTAACTCCCAAGGGTTTGATAGTAACATGGCAATAGGTTCTACCTCAACTACTACTTCCCAACCCACAAATTAATGATATCCTAATGATGCAATGTTTGAGGATTGAGCTAATGCATAAAAACTGGGTATGAAAAGAGTATGATCAATGTGTTACTTGCCTTGCTGACGATCCGTGAATCCTAGAGACTCGTGGTAACATGCTTCGCACTCCGGGAATTCTATCGCAAGCAAACAATAACATACATAAGCAACAAGCAAAGATGCACAGGTAAAACTCAACTAAAATAGGTTGACCAGAAAGTTCAACTTAAGAACTCCGGTTTGCAAAAAGAATCAAACCAAATGAAGCAACAAAAACTCAAACAGCGAAAGAAATAAGATCAGTTTACTAATCTGAACTAGGGTCAAATTTTACAGAGGCAAAAACTTGTTTGAGTTGATTATTCGGAAAGAGGGTTTCGAGACGAAACTCTAGGCGCTTGAATCGCCTGATTCCGATAAATGAGCGAAAAGTTATACTAGATCGAACATCGGATCAGAAATCACGATCAGAAAATTCGCGGTTTAAATCCGATAAAAAGAAAAGCGACGAACAACTTAATGAACGAACGTTCGTTATCTGAACCTAAGCAAAAAAACGCGTTCTTTAAAACGAACGAACGAGAGAACGCTCGCTAAATAAATAAACCGGACAAAAACTGATCTATTTAAAAAACGAAAACTAGGGTTTCGAAAAATAAACCGAACGGATTAAAAAAACCGGCGGTCTCAGATCCGGCGGATACCTCCGGCGAGAGGTCCGGCGAGGCGGGGCTCCGGCGGGGCGGGGTGGCGTGGGGCGGCGGGGCTCGGCGACGGGAGGCGGCGGCGGCGGCGGCTAGAGGCGGCGGGGCTCAGCTCGGGCTCCCGCTCGAGTCGGGTTCCGGCGGTGGTGGTGGTGGGTGGTGGCGGCGGTATTTATGAGAGGGGGGGCTCGGCTTGGAGGAGGGGCCAAGGCGGGGCGGCGGTGGAGTCCGGCTCGGACTCCTCCGAGTCGGCCGCGGCGGCGGCGCGCGAGGGAAGGCGGCGGCGCGGGGGTTGGGCCGGCCTGGCTCGGCTGGGCTTCGGCCCAGTCGGGCGCGGGAAGTATTTTTTTTAAATAGTTCCGCCGACAGAAAAATTCCTATAAAATAAAATAAAAATCTAAGAATGCCAAAACAAATTTTCACCATCTAAATGAAATATTTAGAACGAGATGAACATTTTCTTGGCCCTAAAAATGCAATTTTTAAAACGTGCAATTTTTCTAATGCAAATAAAATCTAAATAAACTCAAATAAAATCCAAATAATGATTTTAACATTTTTCCTCCAATATTTCAATTATTTTGGAGAAGACATATTATCTCCTCTCATTTATTTTTATTATGAAATATTTTTTGGAGAGAAAATAATTAAAATAAAAAATCCTCGTTCTCAATATTTGTTAGAAATCAAATATGAAAACCGGAAAATCCCTAACTCTCTCCGAGGGTCCTTGAGTTGCTTAGGATTTCGAGGATTGCGGAACGAAGATGCTATAAAATATGATATGCATGGATGACCTATGTATAACATTCCAAATTGAAAATTTGGGATGTTACAAACCTACCCCCCTTATGATGAATCTCGCCCTCGAGATTCGGGTTGGCTAGAAAATAGGTGCGGGTGGTCCTTGCGAACACCACTAGGGAAAAGCTTATACACAGACGCTTAGTAGTAGCACGGGTTTTTAACCCTCGCTACTACTAAGCGGTCTCTACCGTGCCCCCCGGGACATGCCATAGTAGTAGCGCGGGTTTTTAACCCTCGCTACTACTAAGTTGATAGCAGTAGCGCTGGCTTTTAACCCTCGCTACTACTAAGTGGTCTCTATCGTGCCCCTAGGCCATGCCATAGTAGTAGCGAGGGTCATAAACTCGCGCTAGTACTAAGTTTTTACCCCTCGCTACTACTAAGAGGTCTCAACCGTGCCCCTCCGAGACATGCCATAGTAGTAGCGAGGGGTAAAAACCCTCGCTACTACTAAGAGGTCTCAACCGTGCCCCTCCGAGACATGCCATAGTAGTAGCGAGGGGTAAAAACCCTCGCTACTACTAAAGGTCCCATTTTGAAACTCTACCTCCCCCCCTGTGGATCGCCTTTTAAGTTTTAAAAAAAATAAAAGAAAATGATGGAAATGTCAAAAAAAATAAAATAAAATAAGTTTCCCATGTAATATGTGATCTAGTTGTTGGGAAAATTTGCAAATATGAATTTCGACTTTATTTGCAAAATCTCTTGAGAATTTGTAAAAATAGGCATAAGTTTTGCATACTAACTCGGATGAAAAAGTTTTTTATATGAAAAATCATCTACTCGAAAATTTACATCCAAAATTAATGGGGGGAACCCCGTTAAACATTTTCAAAATCCTCAAAAACCTAACAGAAAAAAAGTTACGGGGCTTTTATGATCTAGAGGCAAAAAAATTCAAAAAAATCAGTTTTTTTTAAATTTTTGTTATATCTGGTCAAACTATGGTCAAACTAATTATTCAAGAATAATAGTGTTAATAAATAATTATTTCGGTTTTTTTAATTTTGGTCAAATCTGGTCAAACTATGGTCAAACTATGGTCAAACAATGGTCAAACTAATTATTCAAGAAATATTAGTGTTACTAAATATTAGTGTTATTTTTTAGAACAATAGTTTCAAACTCAAACAGTGAAATGTGTGACTTCATGCTCAAGCTAAATTCCGGAGGTTAATAGGATTGACATCTTACTATTTTCAGGAAAACAACAAGTGCAGACTTGGAAACGAGGGAGAATAGAACCCGGAAGTTAAGCGTGCTCAGGCTGGAGTAGTGAGAGGATGGGTGACCGTCCGGGAAGTTAGATGATTTGGAACGATGAGGGGTGATTAGAGATTAGAGATTAAATTGAGTAGCGATGAGGGGTGATTAGACATTGGAGGTTAAAATAATTCAGAAATTTGAAAATTAGGGAAAAATAAAAAAATCGAAAAAACTCAAAAAAAAATCCGAGATTAGAGATTAGTAGTAGCGCGGGTTTTTACCCACGCTACTACTAACGGACGTAGTAGTAGCGCGGGTGGCACCCGCGCTACTGCTATACGTTAGCTGTAGCGCCTTATTAGTAGCGCCGGCCCCGCGCTACTAATAGGCCCAAAACCCGCGCTGTTGCTAGGCTTTTCCCTAGTAGTGGAATATCATCTTCTCGTTCCCAGGTGGCTTCCTCCTCGGTATGGTGCTCCAGTGAACTTTACAAAACTTGATAACCTTGCTGCGGGTGACTCGGCTGTCAAAATCAAGAATCTTTACTGGTTTCTCCTCATAAGTCAAATTACTGTCCAACTGTATCGCCTCTAGGGGCACTGTATCTCTTAACGGTATATCTGCCATCTCAGCATGACACTTCTTCAACTGCGATACGTGAAACATATTGTGAACTCCTGACAATCCTTCAGGTAATTCCAGCTTATAGGCAACTTCTCCCATCCATTCCAAAACACGATACGGTCCTACAAATCTTGGAGCTAACTTTCCCTTAACTCCAAAATGCTGGCGATGATCCCGGCTGCCGCTAGTCGTCGAAGTACTGTCTCGACAAACTTTACTGGCCGATGCTTTGGCCACGGCAGCGTGTACGCGAAGGTACAAACAGGCAACGCACACGTCTTGGAGCTAAGCAGGCAAGAACACAACTTGATGGATTCTCGTGTCTAGCTAGCTAGCGTAGACAAGTCGTCGGAACACAATACGCGGAGTCGCCGAGTTATAGTAACAGGCTCGTGTCGAGCCTTTGTACTTTTATTGCTTTGTTGATCTGATATTACAACGTAGGGGTACAGCTATATTTATACTAGTACAAAGCTAGCTAACCCAAACCGAGTCGGTGACTGCTCCTAGTCCATACCGGATAGGACTTCTACTACGTGGTTGATTCCAAAAATCACCCCCCCCCCCAACCACGATGTCCTCACTTCACAGCTTGGACGCCGATCCTTTCCCGCATCTCCGTGAACTTCTGTCGTCCCAAAGATTTGGTCAGGATATCTGCAAGCTGATCGTCGGTGCAAATGTAGTTGACTTCAATCTTGCCTTCTTCCACGCAATCGCGGGAGTAATGATACCTTATATCAATGTGCTTACTTCTATCATGATGCACTGGATTCTTACATAGAGCAATCGTGGACTTGTTGTCAACATAGAGCACCACTCCTTCCGGTTCCTTGTCAATGAGGTCACCGAGTAGCCTTTCTAGCCACACACCTTGACCTGCCGCGGTTGCAGCTGCAATATACTCCGCTTCACAGGATGATAATGCGACCACCTTCTGCTTTTGTGATAGCCAACTCACAATGCTTCTTCCCAAGAAATATGCCACGCCCGAGGTACTTTTACGGTCGTCAATATCTCCTGCCAAGTCGCTATCACTGTAGCCAAGTAGCTCCACCATCTCCTTCCGCTTTTCTCTCAAATAGACACAACCGAAGTTAGTTGTCCCTTTGATGTACCTGAGTATTTGTTTCACAGCTGCCCAATGTTCTGTCGTGGGTGCTTCCATGAAGCGACTCACTACGCCAACAGAATAGGCCAAGTCTGGTCGTGTATTCACAAGATACCTTAGGCTTCCGACCACACTTCTATACTCCGTTGCATCAACCGCGGGTGCTTGGCTCCTCTTGCTAAGTTTAAGTCGAGGCTCCATTGGAACATGACTTGGATTGCAGTCCTCCATGCTACAGCTTTCAAGAATTTTCTTTGCATATGCCTCCTGGCATAGTGTGATTCCCTCCGGCTTTTGATGTACCTCGATCCCGAGATAGTAAGTCAAGAGCCCTAGATCACTCATCTTGAAAAGCTCCTTCATTTGTAGCTTGAATCTAGCAATCTCCTCCTGATCTGCTCCAGTTATCAAGAGATCATCAACATAGATGCCCACTAGGAGACGATCCTTGCCTTTACCTCGCTTGTACATAGCATGCTCCAGTGGACTTTTCTCAAAACCAAGAGAAACTAGTGTACGATCAAGCTTGATGTTCCACGCCCGAGGAGCTTGGCATAGCCCGTACAATGCCTTGTGTAGTTTCAACACCTTGTGCTCCTCTCCCTTTTTGATGTAACCCGGTGGTTGCTTCACATACACTTCTTCTTTTAACTCCCCGTTCAAAAAAGCGGATTTTACATCCATGTGATGTAGACTCCAAGATTCTTGAGCCGCGAGAGCTATAACTAGCCTCACCGATTCCATCCTTGTGACAGGAGCGAACACTTCCTCGAAGTCTACACCTTGCTCTTGCACGTATCCTTTGGCTACGAGCCTTGCCTTATGCTTCACCAAGTTTCCTTCGGCATCTTTCTTGACCTTGTACACCCACTTGAGCCCTATGATTTTATGGTCGTTGGGTGGATCCACGAGCTCCCATGTATTGTTGTCTCGGATCGATCCCAACTCCTCATCCATAGCACGACGCCAACACTCCTCCGTATTTGCATCTTCAAATTTCGTCGGTTCCTCGACGCTAAGCAGACACTGTCGTCCTCTTCTTTTAATTTTCACAGGATTTACTTTTGGAAGTGCTTCCTTTGGATATAAATCCACCACTGGTCGAAGACGTACTGGTGTCGGCGGACGTTCCCTCGTCTCCTGTTCATTCGAAGACGAAGAACTATCCTCTGAAGCTGCCTCACCTCCAATTTCTGGCGACTGAGGTTCTTCCGAGCTGGCCGCGTGTCCACTGGACGAACTAGACGTAGCTGGCCGTGCTTTTCCTGCACGTACAGTGGGCGAACCAGCCACAACTGGTGTTTCTTCACCATCACGTGGTTGGCTTTGTGGGCCAACCTCCACACCACGTGGGCTTCCCAGCCTAGTAGACGAGCCACCTGGGCTTTGAGGGGAAGAGCCTCCATGCGTACCTGACCCACCAGATCGAGCGCAGCAGCCCGCACTGCCTGACGTGTCATCGGGCGCACCAACCGTTCCTTCTCCCGCGTGCGCGTGTGACGCAGCGGGAGTAGCTGGCGCGTCTCCATTTTCTGCCGCGCCGTCCGCGCTGTTTGTCGCGGCCGACGTCTCCGGTTGATCACCAATGTCTGGATGCTCGTAATCATCGTAAACAACGTTGAAAATTTCATCGAAAGACGGGTATACCGGCTCGGCGGAGTTCCAATTCCATGACCTTGCTTCTTCGAAGACCACGTCGCGCGTCACAACCACCTTGTTGGTAGAGGGGTTGCACGCACGGTATGCCTTCGTACCTTTTTCATAGCCAACCAACACCATTGGAGTACTTCGATCCGCCAATTTGCTAGTATGCCCGGTCACTGTCTTCACATGCGCCACGCACCCGAAAGTGCGAAGATGATCAACCGTGGGCTTGTGTCCATACCATGCTTCGTACGGCGTCATCCCAACCACACTCTTGGTTGGAGCCCGGTTCAGCAAATAAACGGCCGTATTAACCGCCTCACCCCAAAACTTGCCCGGCATGCCTTTACTTTTCAACATGCTTCGTGCCATCGCCACCATGGTTTGATTCCTCCGTTCCATAACACCGTTCTGCTGCGGTGAATATGGTGCCGTAAGATACCGCTTGATCCCTTGAGCTTCGCAAAAATCCATGAATGCACGGGACTTGAACTCACCCCCCCGATCGATACGGAGGGCCTTCAGCTTGGCTTCAGATTCTACTTCAGCCGCCATCTTTATAATCCTGAAGGCTTGCAAAGCTTGGTCCTTCGTCTTCAACAACACAATCCACATGAATCTGCTAAAGTCGTCAACCACGAGCAAGAAGTATCTGTTTCCGGCAGGGGTGGCCGGTGTAATCGGTCCGCACAAGTCTCCGTGGACCAACTCAAGAGCTTTACTCGCTCTAAAGTTTCCCTCTCTTGGGAACGAGGCTCGCCTTTGTTTCCCAATGAGACAACCGTCGCACACTTGGTCGACATGATTGATGCACGGTAGACCACGTACCATCTCCTTTTGTCCAAGTTGCCGAAGAGCCTGGAAATTTAGATGACCGTAGCGCGCGTGCCACTTCCATGCCGAGTCGTCCATGCTTGACAGGAGACATACCGGATCCACACGATCCAAGTTGAGGACGTAGAGCCTGTTCGGTGACCTCTGCACCTTCATAATCAACATCCTCTGACGATCTTACCCCCATAGAAAGCCATCTTCGAGCACAATCTTGCAACCACGCTCCTCGAGTTGGCCAAGACTTATGATGCTACTCTTTAGCTTGGGAATATAGTACACATCTGTGAGTACCTTGTGACCGCCATTCTTCAACTCAAACAGGACAGTACCTCACCCTGCGATGTCAACGGTCCGTCCATCACCGAACCGAACCGTGCCTCCCACCGAAACACTGAGCTCAGAAAACTGGTCTTTGTCGCCGGTCATGTGGTTGCTAGCGCCCGTGTCGAGGTACCACACGTGCCTCGACGTGTTCATCCTCTTCTTATCGTGAAGATAGACTGCCTCCTCTATGAGCGTGACAACCTCTGTAGCCGGCACCTTTGGAGCTGGACTATCCTCATCCATTAGCTCGCATACTTCGACCATGAGCATCATGTCTCCATCATCGCCTCCTTTGGCCATGAGAGCTTTCTCCTTCGGTGGTTTCTTGCACTCTGACTTGAAGTGCCCCATGATGCCACAGTTGTGACACTTGATCTTGCGCTTGTCGAACTTCTTCTTCTTTGGAGCGCCATCGCCGGCGATCTTCTTACTTTGTTCTTTTGGCGCACGATCTTGGCGAGTGTTGCTACTAGAGCCCTCGCCACCTCTCCTTGAGTCCAGCGCCAGCCATTGAGCCCGTGTGAGCATGACATTCTCATCATTCCTCCCATCCCCGAGACTGTACCGCATACGCTCGTCGTGAGCCTTGTAGCGTCCGACGAGATCGTCGATGGAGAGAGTCTCGAGATCGACGCACTGCTCGATCGCCGTGACAATTTGCAGGCACCGGGGAGGGGCTGCGCGCAAGAACCGCCGGACAACCGAGGTCTCCGTAAGGTTTTCACCAAGCGCGCGGATCCGATTGACGAGAGTAGCCACCCGTGAAGCGAACGCATCCACGGACTCATTGTCGCCCATGACCAAAGTCTCATAGTTCCTTAGGAGAGTTTGGAGATTGGCTTGCTTGACGCGGGTGTGTCCCTCGAACATGAGCTTCAAGGTATCCCACGCTTCCTTTGCCGTTTCTTTGGCGATCAGGTGTTGGAGGACATCCATCGGCATCACCGAATAAAGCGCCGACGCCGCCTGCCGATCCTTCCGGTGCTCGGCTCCCTCCTTCTTGAACGCGTAGCCTCCTGGGTCGACCGCGTCCCATAGCTCGTTGGCGCGGAGACCACACTCCATGAGGGCCTTCTAGACCCCGAAGTTCTCGCGATCAAATCGTGGGTACGACGAACTCGCCGGAGCAGCAAATACTTTAGCCGCACCGGAGTACTCCGCCAACTGTTTGGTCTTCTCGTCGTCCGACATGATCTCCCGTTACTAGAAGATCAACCTTGCTCTAGATACCAATTGCTGGCGATGATCCCGGCTGCCGCTAGTCGTCGAAGTACTGTCTCGACAAACTTTACTGGCCGATGCTTTGGCCACGGCAGCGTGTACGCGAAGGTACAAACAGGCAACGCACACGTCTTGGAGCTAAGCAGGCAAGAACACAGCTTGATGGATTCTCGTGTCTAGCTAGCTAGCGTAGACAAGTCGTCGGAACACAATACGCGGAGTCGCCGAGTTATAGTAACAGGCTCGTGTCGAGCCTTTGTACTTTTATTGCTTTGTTGATCTGATATTACAACGTAGGGGTACAGCTATATTTATACTAGTACAAAGCTAGCTAACCCAAACCGAGTCGGTGACTTCTCCTAGTCCATACCGGACAGGACTTCTACTACGTGGTTGATTCCAACACAAAACGTTTCACTCCTCGCAAGGGTGATACCCGCAGATAGGCTTTGTCTCCAATTTCATAAGTTACTTCCTTACGTTTTGAATCTGCATAACTCTTCTGCCTGGACTGAGCAATCTTCAGTCTGTCTCAGATTAGCTTAACCTTCTCCTCCGACTCTTTGATCAAATCTGGTCCAAACAACTGACGGTCTCCTACCTCATCCCACATCAGAGGTGTCCTACATCTACGTCCATACAGAGCTTCGAACGGTGCCATCTTCAAACTGGCCTGGTAGCTATTGTTGTATGAGAACTCTGCGTAAGGCAAAATGTCATCCCAACTAGATCCATAATCTAGCGCATAGGCTCTCAGCATGTCTTCCAGAATCTGATTGACTCTCTTTGTCTGTCCATCCGTCTGTGGGTGGAATGTTGTACTGAACTCCAATCTGGTACCCAGGGTTTGGTGTAGCTGTTTCCAAAACTTTGAAGTAAACTGTGTTCCTCTGTCTGATACGATGGCCCTTGGGACTCCATGTAAACATACAATCCTGGACATATATATCTTGGCCAACTTTGCACTTGTCTAAGTTGTTTTGACTGGGATGAAATGAGCTACTTTGGTCAAGCGATCCACTACTACCATATTTGAGTCATATCCTACCTTGGTTCTGGGCAACCCGGTGATAAAGTCCATGCCAAGCTTATCCCACTTCCATTCGGGTATCGGCATAGGCTGTAGTAGTCCTGCTGGCTTCTGATGCTCTGCCTTCACCCTCTGACATACATCACATACAGCTACATACTCGGCAATATCCTTTTTCATACCAGTCCACCAGAAACGTTCCTTCAAATCCAAATACATCTTGGTGTTTCCGGGGTGTATCGAGTATGTTGAGTCATGAGCCTCCTGAAGTATTAACTCCCTGATCTCTGAGTTGTTAGGCACATAAACTCGGTCCTCAAACCATAAGGTATCGTACTTATCCTCTCGAAAACCCTTGGCTTTTCCTTTGCTCATCTCCTCCCTTAACTCCGCAATCTCCTTGTCATTCTTCTGAGCTTCTCGAATCTTGTCCAACAATGTAGACTGAACCTCCATTGTTGCAATGAAACCTATTGGAACAATCTCCAACCGAAGTTCCATGATATCCTCAGCTAACTCCTTGGGCAATCCCTTACTTTCAAGGATATTAGCGTAACTTTTCTGACTCAAAGCGTCTACTACGACATTGGCCTTTCCTGGATGATAGTGTAGCTTCATATCATAATCCTTTATAAGCTCCATCCATCTCCTTTGTCTAAGGTTCAACTCCTTCTGGGTGAAAATGTACTTCAAACTCTTATGATCCGTGTACACATCACAACGATTTCCAATAAGATAATGCCTCCAGGTTTTCAATGCATGCACTACAGCTGCTAGCTCCAAATCGTGCGTGGCATAGTTTAATTCATGGGGCTTCAGTTGTCGTGAGGCATACGAAACAACCTTTCCGTCCTGCATAAGCACACATCCAAGTCCCAAGCGAGAGGCGTCGCAATAAACTTGGAACTCCTTATGTATATCTAGCAATGTTAGCACTGGGGCTGTAGTCAAACGTTTCTTCAACTCCTGAAAACTTGCCTCGCAGTCATCTGTCCATTTAAACTTAGTATCCTTCTTCAGCAATTCAGTCATTGGCTTGGCAATCTTGGAAAAAATTTCAATGAATCTCCGATAATATCCTGCGAGTCCAAGGAAACTGCGGATCTCGCTAACTGAAGTGGGTGCCAACCATTCAGTGACTGACTGAACCTTACTGGGGTCCACTGTTATACCCTCTCCTGATATAACATGCCCAAGAAATCCAACTTCCTTCAACCAAAACTCGCACTTGCTGAATTAAGCGTATAACTGGTGTTCCCTGAGTTTCTCGAGAACTAAACGCAAATGCTCCTTGTGCTCCTCCTCGTTCTTCGAGTATACCATAATATCATCAATAAACACCACAACAAACTTGTCCAAATACTCCATGAACACCTTGTTCATCATGCTCATGAAATAGGCAGGGGCGTTAGTCAGTCCAAACGGCATGACCGTATACTCATATAATCCATACCGCATGGTGAATGTTGTCTTTGGTATATCCTTCTCTCGGATCTTCAACTGATGGTATCCCGACCGTAGATCAATCTTCAAAAACACCTTAGCTCCTTGCAACTGATCAAACGGATCATTGATCATCGGTAATGGATACTTATTCTTAATCCTTACTTCATTCAAGGCTCGATAATCAACTACCATCCTCAGGGATTTATCCTTTTTCTCGACCAAAAGTACTGGTGCTCCCCAAGGTGATGAACTCCTGCGAATATAACCTTTCTCCAATAACTCCTTGATCTGTTTCTTAATTTCCTCCAGATCATTTGCGGGCATCCGATAGCGTCTCTTGGATATTGGCCCTGTACCTGGCAATAGCTCTATCAAAAACTCGATGTCTCGATCCGGGGGCATGGCTGGTAACTCCTCTGGGAAAACATCCGGGTAATCCCGTACTACAGGCACTTCCTCCTGCACAACTCCCGTGAGGGTATTCACTTGGCTCCTCCTAGGCACATGCCTAGATACATACTTAATCCTTTTTCCCTCCGGGGTGGTAAGATAAATCGACTTACTAGCACAGTCAATGCTTCCTCCATACTTCGACATCCAGTCCATACCTAATATCACATCCAATCCTTGCGACTCCAAGATAGGTCAGACGGAAAAACATGTGTGCAAATGGTTAGGGGTATCTAGGTGCACCATTGGCTAGCCATGTACTCTGCTCTAGGTGAGCTCACTAAAAGAGGGGTCCTAAGGGTTTGGGTTGGTAACTTAAACTTATCCGCAAATCCCCTTGATATGTATGAATGCGATGCACCAGTATCGAAAAGAACAAGAGCGATAAATGACTTAACCAAAAACTTACCTATTACCGCGTCCGGCTGCTCTTCAACCTCCTCCACGTTGACGTGGTTCACTTGTCCTTTGTTGAATGGGTTGGGCTTCTTTCCAGCGCTCCCATTTCCATTCCCATTCCTTCCTTCAGGGCATTCATTAGCATAATGCCCAGTCTTCCCGCACTTATAGCAAGTAACTTGACTTAGGTATCTTTTGGCGGGTGTAGATGGGTTGGAGCGGTTCTAATTGTTATTCACTCCGTTCCCATTGCTATTCTTCACACCATTGTGGTTATGTGATCCTCCTCCAGTATGGTTGTGACCTCCATGGTTATGAACAAGTCTTCCCGAGTTCGGGGTTAAACGGGGCTTTTGTTGAGCTCCTGAATTATACTTCCCTTGTCCATACTTCCTCTTACGGCTCTCAATCTACTGCTGCTTTCCTTCAATCATAAGGGCCTTATCTACCAACTCCTGGCAGTTGTTGAAAGTTGCCACCATCAACTGCATGCTCATCTCATCGTTCAGCCCTTCCATGAACTTCTCCTGCTTCACGGCATCTGTGGCTACATCATCAGGGGCATAGCGTGATAGCTTACTAAAATCATCCACATACTGAGCCATAGTACGGTTCCCCTGGCGTAAGTTGCGAAACTCACGCTTCTTATTCTGCATGGCTCTAGTTGAGACATGGGTCGTGCGAAAGGCTTGCTGAAACTGGTCCCAAGTAACATTGGCTATAGGAAAAGTAGCTGTGTAATTCTCCCACCATGCGGCTGCTGGTCCATCCAATTGATGTGCGGCAAAGCGCACCTTCTCAGCATCCGTGCATCCTACGGTGGTTAACTCCCTAACAATACGGCGTAGCCAGTCATCAGCAACTATTGGCTCAGTGCTGCTGGAAAACACCGGCGGCTGTAACCTCAGAAAACGGGCTAAATTATCCACTGGCGGAGGGTTGTTGTTGTTATTGTTGCCCTGGTTCTGAACTAGCAATTGCATCAAGGCATTCTAATGTTGGATCAACTGGGTGAGCTCCGGTGGGAAAACAAAACCGCGGTCACGTCTCGGAGGCATCTGATGGGTTTAGATGGAAGAGATTAGAATAGAAAGAGGTCTAATGAGAGAACACTACCCATATGCACATGAGGCAAACACAATCAATTCACTCAATCAATCAAGCAAGGGCATACAAACGGTCTATAACTATCGCAAAAGTGCTCAACTACTATTAGATACAGGGGGAAATACTACTAATATATGGTGGTCATCTAGAAATTTTGATCGGTGGAAGACTCCATGATGTCTGCTCCAGCTTCGTCTTCGTAGTCATCATCACTTGGATCGGAATCGGTGTCGTCGATGACGATGTAGTTGTCCGGGCAAGTGGGGCCTTCGTCTTCTTCTTCCGGTGCTGGTCCTCCCATGAATACTCCGATCTTCTTAACCAGGTCGTCGTTCTTTTCCAGTAGTGTCTTGATTTCCTCCTCGTATCCGTCGCGTGTAAACTTGAGTTCTTCCTCCAGTTCGATGATCCTGGTCTTCGCCTTCTTCAACTCCATCATATCTGCGCACATCTGGTTTTCCTGACGTCGAATGTGCTGGTTTAGCTCCTGGATGAAAGCTGCAATGGATCTATCCTTCTTGGTGCTGATTACTTCCCATTGCTCGTATCGGCGTCCACATATTTGGTAGATGGCGTACTTTAGCTCCTTGTTGTATACTTCTCCAATGCGTCCCATAGTAATGTGGGCTGCCATGCTCTTGCCTAAACTCCAGGTGGGTGCTTCGAAAGAAAACTCTATGGGCTTAGAAGTTGGCGAGAACGTCCTTCCTGGAACTTGTACTTGAATCGTCCAGCGCTCCTCTTCTGGTAAGGTGGCGTTGTACGTCCCGGTGAAACTTGGTATTCCAATGTTCAAGTACCTAGTGACTTCCTTCAAGTGGCGTCCAAAAGGTGTGTCTTCATCCGGTTGTGCAAACTTGTTCTTCATCTCTGTCATCCTAAAGAGTGGAAAAATGGAGAGGAGTCAGAAATGAGTAGAGAAGAGTGACCTATGGTTTATCTTAGTGGTCGTGTCCTACACTCAGTGTGTGCTCTGATACCATCTTGTAGCGACCCGACCTCAGATGGTCAAGTCTCTGTGTTTCAGTGTCATCCCTGGATCGGTAATGCTGACACACACAGTACTCGAAGGATTTATAACAGAGTAGCAATCACACACTTATTACATCGATGTCTCAAAAGAGAACTTATTACAATAATATGGCTTAAGGCCATCTAATGTGATAACAGCGGAAGGCTTGGAAGATAAAGTGAGTCCATCAACTCCAACGGCATGGCTGAGCTGCACGGCAACGACCTATCGAACCTTACTCCACGTCTGAAAAGTCTGCAACATAATACGTTGCAGCCCGAGAACGGGTCAGCACATGGAATATGCTGGCAATATAACACAGTAGAGCAAGAACAAAATAATGCTATCACTACATGCATATTTGACTGGTGGAAAGCTCTATGGTTATAGTTTTTGCGAAAAGCCAATTTTTTCCTACAACAAAGGAATAGATTTTAATTTTAACTATCATGGTGGTTGAAACATCATTGAGAATGGTTGACAGCATTCTCAATCCCAATTAAAGTAGTTAACATCCCAACATTATTAATTTAAGAGTGATGAGATACATGTGAATACTCAAGTACTAGATACTCAAAATTGTCCATAACTGGGGACACGGCTAACCATGATTAGATTGTACACTCTGCAGAGGTTTGCTCACTTTTCCCCACAAGACTCGATCGCCTCCGTTGATTTCTCGCACTGCATGGTGTTTGAGAAACGGATGACCGAGACACAGTCTTTCAGAAACATTAACTCCCTACTCCATGTAGACCATACCAAACCTACAAAACCCACTACCTGCTGATCTACCTCTTCAAGAGCTTCACGTAACTTACTCAACTATGCTAGAGCCCATAATAGCTTGTGGCTGCACACGGAAGTTTCTAGCATGAATAATCTCAGTTCCCTTTGAGCCTGGGTGGCGGTCCATAAAAAACAGGCAATCCTGGAATACCCAGGTACCTCAATCCACCCAGATATGTATTAAAGTTGCCACCTTAAAGTAAACATTAATTAACAATCTCACATCTGTCATGGATTCACTCAAACCCAAACCACGTCTACGAGCATAGCATAGCAGTATAAGCAAACGTAGAAGTAACTCCCAAGGGTTTGATAGTAACATGGCAATAGGTTCTACCTCAACAACTACTTCCCAACCCACAAATTAATGATATCCTAATGATGCAATGTTTGAGGATTGAGCTAATGCATAAAAACTGGGTATGAAAAGAGTATGATCAATGAGTTACTTGCCTTGTTGACGATCCGTGAATCCTAGAGACTCGTGGTAACACGCTTCGCACTCCGGGAATTCTATCGCAAGCAAACAATAACATACATAAGCAACAAGCAAAGATGCACATGTAAAACTCAACTAAAAGAGGTTGACCAGAAAGTTCAACTTAAGAACTCCGGTTTGCAAAAAGAATCAAACCAAACGAAGCAACAAAAACTCAAACAGCGAAAGAAATAAGATCCGTTTACTAATCTAAACTAGGGTCAAATTTTACAGAGGCAAAAACTTGTTTGAGTTGATTATTTGGAAAGAGGGTTTCGAGACGAAACTCTAGGAGCTTGAATCGCCTGATTCCGATAAACGAGCGAAAAGTTATACTAGATCGAACATCGGATCAAAAATCGCGATCAGAAAATTCGCGGTTTAAATCCGATAAAAAGAAAAGCGACGAACAGCTTAACGAACGAACGTTCGTTATCTGAACCTAAGCAAAAAAACGCGTTCGTTAAAACGAACGAACGAGCGAACGCTCGCTAAATAAATAAACCGGAGAAAAACCGATCTATTTAAAAAAACGAAAACTAGGGTTTCGGAATATAAACCGAACGGTTTAAAAAAACCGGCGGTCTCGGATCCGGCGGATACCTCCGGCGAGAGGTCCAGCGAGGCGGGGCTCCGGCGGGGCGGGGTGGCGTGGGGCGGCGGGGCTCGGCTCGGGCTCCGGCTCGGGTCGGGTTCCGGCGATGGTGGTGGTAGGTGGTGGCGGCGGTATTTATGAGAGGGGGGCTCGGCTTGGAGGAGGGGCCAAGGCGGGGCGGCGGTGGAGTCCGGCTCGGACTCCTCTGAGTCAGCCGCGGTGGCGGCGTGCGAGGGAAGGCGGCGGCGCGGGGGTTGGGCCGGCCTGGCTCGGCTGGGCTTCGGCCCAGTCGGGCGCGGGAAGTATTTTCTTTTTAAATAGTTCCGCCGACAGAAAAATTCCTATAAAATAAAATAAAAATCTAAAAATGCAAAAACAAATTTTCACCGTCTAAATGAAATATTTAGAACGAGATGAACATTTTCTTGGCCCAAAAAATGCAATTTTTAAAACGTGCAATCTTATATTTACTAATTGGAGGCACCTTTCAAGTCTTCTCATTAATCCACATCATTAACATTAATTACACCGTTGGATCGTAGAACTTACGTTCGGGATTAAAAGAAAACATACGTAACATAGATGGTCCCGACGTGCCTAAAAATGGCATATGACACGTCCAATGTTTGTGCAACAAAAGAAAAAAAAAACATGCATCCGTTTCCTAAAAATAAAAGGCAAGTCTGCAACCATCTTTTATAGTCCAAAAAGTTTTAAGCACTCTATCTCTTATAGACGTGATGGAGAGTCCAAGAAATTTTAAAAACTCTATATCTCACAAAGAAGTCATACGTGATCTTAAATTTGAACAGCACTGCCGTGGAAAAAATACACGAAAAAAGAAGGGCATCCTCGCGTGTTGTCCTACTACTACGTGCAGTTCTCCCAAACTGCTTCATGTGCTACACGAAAAAAAAATTCCAAGATGGCATCCTCGCGTGTTGTCCTACTACTATGTGCAGTTCTCCCAAACTGCTTCATGTGTTACACGAAAAAAAAAATTCCAAGATTTGTTCCCCGTTGAAGTTTCCTCAGGCGATCCCTAGGGTCGTTCTTCTCCTTGCTGTCCTCAAGCTTGAAGTCTCAACAAGACGGGCTGTCAGTCCGGGACTGGATGGCCTTGAGGCGGAGGGCGTCTGCCTCAGACTGGACGGCCTTGAGGCGGACGGGAAACCTAGACTGGACAGACCTCAAATGGCACTGCAAGCGTGGCTGGACGACGCAGGCGTCAGATTGGACGGCAGCTGCACCAGGCCGACGCATGTGTACTCTATGCTTGAGGCCGCCGCGTACTTACAAGTACACGAGCTGGATTTTTTGAACCATGTTGCTGAACCTTTTCCGGTCAAGGCTAGTTTTTCTAATGCAAATAAAATCCAAATAAACTCAAATAAAATCCAAATAATGATTTTAACATTTTTCCTCCAATATTTCAATTATTTTGGAGAAGTCATATTATCTCATCTCATTTATTTCTATTATGAAATATTTTTCGGAGAGAAAATAATTAAAATCAAAAATCCTCGTTCTCAATATTTGAAAGAAATCAAATATGAAAAGTGGAAAATCCCCAACTCTCTCCGAGGGTCCTTGAGTTGCTTAGGATTTCGAGGATTGCGGAACGAAGATGCGATAAAATATGATATGCATGGATGACCTATGTATAACATTCCAAATTGAAAATTTGGGATGTTACAGCCATAGAGAGAACACGAGAGAGAGAGAGAGAGAGAGAGAGAGAGAGAGAGAGAGAGAGAGAAAGAGAGAGATCAAACACATAGCTACTGGTACATACCCTCAGCCCCGAGGGTGAACTACTCCCTCCTCGTCATGGAGAGCGCCGGGATGATGAAGATGGCCACCGGTGAGGGATCCCCCCTCCGGCAGGGTGCCGGAACGGGCTCCTGGGAGGTTTTTGGTGGCTACAGAGGCTTGCGGCGGCGGAACTCCCGATCTATCTTGTTCTTCGATGGTTTTAGGGGATATGGGAATATATAGGCGAAAGAAGTCGGTCGGGGGAGCCTCGAGGGGCCCACGAGACAGGGGCGCGCCCCCCACCCTCGTGGCCACCTCAAAGCTTCCTTTACTTTAACTCCAAGTCTCCTGGATCACGTTTGTTCCAAAAATCACGCTCCCGAAGGTTTCATTCCGTTTGGACTCCGTTTGATATTCCTTTTCTTCGAAATACTGAAATAGGAAATAAAACAGCAATATGGGTTGGGCCTCCGGTTAATAGGTTAGTCCCTAAAATCTTATATTTACTAATTGGAGGCACCTTTCAAGCCTTCATGTTAATCCTCAAAAACTAAGATAATTAGCCATCTGATCTTCGTATTAACTAATTACAGCCGTCAGATCAAATAACTAAGAGTCCTCAACAAATATCCCACCTACACGCAGAAAAAAAAACTTTTTCAAAGTTATGACGTAAACAACTCCCTTAGCCCATGCAAATCCCTTCCTCCACCGATCAGAACGCTACGAGGAGACACCGATCTAACATGAAAAAACCTCCGGCCTCCTCCTCTTGCAATCTTTCAATCTACAGCCGAAGAACGCCCATCCCTAACCTGAAGCAGCACTGTGAGAGGAGGAGGCAACGACCTGTCATCAACAAACCATATTGGCTGCACCTCATCATCCTCCTCTTGCAACCTCTCAATCTGCAGCCCTATGAACGCTACCCATCCGTAACCTGCAGCAGCACGGCGTTGTGGGCATGCGGCAGGTAGCGCGGCATAAGGGGCAGAACTTTGATAGCAGTAAGCTGCATGGCAGAGGCGAGTTGCACTGCTGGGATGGCCCCGTCCTCCCATGATTCAAAAATTACTTCAGTAAGGGTAGGTGCCAGGCTTCTTCTATTTGTCGACCTAATAATTAAAGAAAAGGTGTATTGGGCTCTGCCTTATCCTTTGTCATGTTGATTCTCCAGGTTATGAAGATTTGTCCGTTCGGTCAACCCAGGGTCCAAGTTTAGCCATAGGATGAAGTAGCATAATGACGCCCTCCTGTCACACTGGTGTGAGGTACATGAAAATTGTCCTTTTTGCGACAGGACAAAAAGGACAGTTTTTCGAATTATGCACCATGCCTAATGCAGAGTAATCCATTGGAGTTTTTGTGATACGTGCTCTATTTGGCTCTGAGTTCGAGTTCACTAATCTCCTGTTTTGTTTTCTCTATATTAAATAAAGTGGTTGAGGATATTCAGCAAATTGGTGTCAAGGGTTCTCAGTTAATGGAGTCGTTGTTTCGATCTTCTTCCAATGCCACAACATGTGGATGCACACTCTGTTGAAGAATTTGTGAGGCGCTGTGCTGCAGTCTATCCATACTGCCCAGTGCATGTTGTAAGTGAAGTTTCCTCTGTGATTGTTGAAAGCTTAGTGAACATAATTATTCTAGTAATATAAAAGTGTATAATAAATCCCATAATCATTCAAAACAGATAATAAAATAGAATGAATGCTTCATAAATTATAGATACGTTGGAGACGTATCAGCATCCCCAAGCTTAATTCCTGCTCGTCCTCGAGTAGGTAAATGATAAAAGAAAGAATTTATGAAGTGTGAATGCTAGAAGGTGCCCAAGTTTGATCAATGATAATTTCAATCACCTTTCCTAGCATGATTATATGTCATAACAATAGTTTATCTCATAAAACTTCTCACGAACAAGTAACAATCAATTCACATGTTGAAGCATAGACCATAAACTTTCTTGAAAACTAGCAAACGTCATTCTCAGTCATCAAACAATAGTAATTCATCTTATTTTCAGGAAGGGTCTATGTCAGAGCTTTGATTTAGCAAACTCTACATACTCAACTATCATATAGTCTTCTACAATTGCTAACACTCACGCAATACTTATGGTTATGGAGTTTTAATCGGATACTGAGAAAGATAGGGGCTTATAGTGTTGCCTCCCAACGTATTCACCTTTGGGTGATGTCAACAATAATAGTTCATGCTAACTTACATCCAATTGGATATATATGAAGGAAATATGCCCTAGAGGCAATAATAAAGTTATTATTTATTTCCTTATATCATGATAAATGTTTATTATTCATGCTAGAATTGTATTAACCGGAAACATAATACATGTGTGAATATATAGACAAACAGTATGTCACTAGTATGCCTCTACTTGACTAGCTTGTTAATCAAAGATGGTTATGTTTCCTAACCATGAACAAGGAGTTGTTATTTGATTAACAAGGTCACATCATTGGTTGAATGATCTGATTGACATGACCCATTCCGTTAGCTTAACACTTGATCGTTTAGTATGTTAATGCTTTCTTCATGACCCATACATGTTCCTGTAACTATGAGATTA
>LR880968.1:910795677-910819567 GCA_904067115.1 Aegilops sharonensis
GGGATCGTCATCGAGCTGAACGTGTGCAGAACTCGGAGGTGCCGTACGTTCGGTGCTTGGATCGGTCGGATCGTGGAGACGTACGACTACATCAACCGCGTTGTTATAACGCTTCCGCTTTCGGTCTACGAGGGTACGTGGACGGACACTCTTCCCTCTCGTTGCTATGCCATCACCATGGTCTTGCGTGATCGTAGGAAATTTTTTGAAATTACTACGTTCCCCAACAATATATATATATCAGGATCTTTCCAACACGAGGTGCTTGCCAAAGGATAAAATGAAAAAGGGAAAGGTGAAGATCACCTTGACTCTTGCATAAAGTTAAAGACATAAAGTAAAATATAGGCCCTTCGCAAAGGGAAGCAGAGGTTGTCATGCGCTTTTATGGTTGGATGCACAAAATCTTAATGCAAAATAATGTCACTTTATATTGCCACTTGTATATGGACCTCTATTATGCAATCCGTCGCTTTTATTGCTTCCATAACAATATCGTATAAAGCTTATTTTCTTCACACTAATAGATCATACATATTTAGAGAGCAATTTTTATTGCATGCATCGATAACAACTTACTTGAAGGATCATAGGTAGGTATGGTGGACTCTCATGGCAAAAACTGGGTTTAAGGATATTTGGAAGCACAAGTAGTATCTCTACTTGGTGCAAGGAATTTTGGCTAGCATGAGGGGGAAAAGCAAGCTCAACATGTTTGAATGATCCATGACAATATACTTTAATTGAGATGTGAGAAAACACAACCCATTACGTTGTCTTCCTTGTCCAACATCAACTCTTTCAACTCTTTAGCATGTCATACTTAATGAGTGCTCACAATTATAAAAGATGTCTAAGATAGTATATTTATATGTGAAATCTCTCTTCCTTCAATATTCTTTCATGAATTGTTCAAATGACCAATACAATGCTTGCTAACCTTCAATAAATTTACAACCTCTACTTCTTAGATGTGAAGTCATTACTCCCCATGGGATAAGCAAATGAGACATATATAATTTCAGATTTATGACAATCAACTCATTCAATAATTTACTCATAGGATATAAGTGAAGCACACGAGTAAATGAAAAACTACTCCAAAAAGATATAAGTGAAGATCAATGAGTAGCTAAATAACTATGTAACTATGTGAAGACTCTCTCTCATTTAAGAATTTCAGATCTTGGTATTTTATTCAAATAGCAAGCAAAACAAAATAAAATGACATTGCAAGGATATCACAACTCATGTGAAGAAGCAAAAACTTAGGCTCAACCGATACTAACCGAGTGGTTGAAGAAGAAAGGTGGGATGCCTACCGGGGCATCCCCAAGCTTAGATGCTTGAGACTTATTGAAATATTATCTTGGGGTGCCTTGGGAATCCCCAAGCTTGAACTTTTGTGTCTCTATAATTCCTCTCATATCATGGTTTCTCTTTTTATCAAAAGCTTCATCCACACCAAACTCAACAAGAACTCGTGAGATAGGTTAGTATAAACCAATGCAAAAACCTTATCATTTTCTACTATAAAAAAATCACTAAAATTATTATTCAATATCGCATACTAAATGTCTCTGCATATTTAATACTCCTATCCTCAAATAGAATCATTAAACAAGCAAACATATGAACAATGCAAACATAACAGCAATCTGCCAAAACAGTACGGTCTGTAAAGAATGCAAGAGTATCAATACTTACCTAACTCCAAAAATTATTAGAAAAATACTATGCTGTAGAATATTTATCAGAGCTAATTATGCAAAAAGTTTCAACATTATATCATTCTCTGACTTTTCTAGGGAATTTTTGCAACAGCGGTAAACTTTCTGTTTTCAAACAGCAACATGTATACTAGCAAAATAAGCATGGTAAAGGCTATCCTTGACATTTTTATTGAAACTAAAGATGCAAAACATTATTCTAAATAAGAGCAAGCAAAACAAACAAAAGAAAATGATGCTCCAAGCAAGACACATATCATGTGGTGAATAAAAATATAGCTCCAAGTAAAGTTACCGATAGACGAAGATAAAAGAGGGGATGCCTTCCGGGGCATCCCCAAGCTTAGGCTCTTGGTTGTCCTTGAATATTACCTTGGGGTGCCTTGGGAATCCCCAAGCTTAGGCTCTTGCCACTCCTTATTCCATAGTCCATTGAATCTTTACCCAAAACTTGAAAACTTCACAACACAAAACTCAACAGAAAACTCGTAAGAGCCGTTAGTATAAGAAAATAAAACCACCACTTAGGTACTGTAATGAACTCATTCTAAATTCATATCAGTGTAATATCTAATGTATTCCAACTTCTCTATGGTTCATACCCTCCGATACTACTCATAGATTCATCAAAAATAAGCAAACAACACATAGAAAACAGAATCTGACAAAAACAGAACAGTCTCTAGTAATCTATATCAAACATATACTTCTGGAACTCCGAAAATTCTACAAAATTAGGAAGTCCTAAGAAATTTGTGTACCAAGCAAAAAGAATCAGATCATAAGAACGTTTCTGTGAATTAACCAAACTAAATTACTGGGTGCAAAAGTTTCTGATTCTCAGCAGGATCAACACAACTATCACCGTAAGCTATCCTAAAGGTCTTACTTGGCACTTTATTGAAACAAAACCTATAAAACATGATTACTACAGTAGCACAATCATGTGAACACACAAAAACAGTAAGGATAAATATTGGGTTGTCTCCCAACAAGCGCTTTTCTTTAATGCCTTTCTAGCTAGGCATGATGATGACAATGATGCTCACATAAAAGATAAGAATTGAAACATAACGGGAGCATCATGAAGCATATGACTAGCACATTTAATCCTAACACACTTCCTATGCATAGGGATTTTGTGAGCAAACAACTTATGGGTACAATAATCAACTAGCATAGGAAGGCAAAACAAGCATAACTTTAAAACTTTAAGCACATAGAGAGGAAACTTGACATTATTGCAATTCCTACAAGCATATGTTCCTCCCTCATAATAATTTTCAGTAGCATCATGAATGAATTCAACAATATAATCAGCAACTAAAGCATTATTTTCATGATCTACTTGCATAGAAATTTTACTACTCTCCACATAAGCAAAATTCTTCTCATTCGGAATAGTGGGAGTATCATAAGAGACTGGAATACTATAAATTGTTTCCACATTAAAAGAGTAATGTTCAGAAAAAGGGTAATCATAATCATGACAAGTTTTATAAATATAACCATCACTACTTTTTATAGCATAAGTGTCATCACAATAATCATCATAAGTAGCAACTTCGTTCTCATCATAATCGATTGAAACCTCTCCCAAGATAGTGGAATCATCACTAAATAAAGTTGAGACTCTTCCAAATCCACTTTCATATTCATCACAATAAAATTCAACATCCTCCAAAATAGTGGGATCACTACTTCCTAAAGTTGACAATCTTCCAAACCCACTTTCATCAATATAATCATCATAGGTAAGAGGCATGCTATCATCATAACAACTTTGCATATCAAAACTTGGGAGGCTAAAAATATCGTCTTCATTAAACATAGCATCCCCAAGCTTGGGACAAACATTAACTTCAGCAAATATATTCTCAAATATGTCATCCTCATCAAACATAGCTTCCCCAAGCTTGGGCCTTTTCATATCATAAGCATAATCACTCTCATCATTAATAGTATGGATAGCACCAATAGTATAACAATTATCATCATCACGATGAGTAGTAGGAGCAACATCATTTGGGAGGGATACCTTTTTACCTTTGTTGCTCCTTCTTTTCCTTTTCTTCTTCACATTATGTGTGGGTTCAACTTTCTTCTTTGAGCTCCTTATTGATGAGATTGGTTGAATAGAAAGCACCTCCTCGTTACCTGATTCATCATAAGAAATAATATGAGGAGATTGGGAAGTCTCTCCCCTTTCATTAGTATTCTCTTCATCTTCTATTTGCTTTCTTTTCTTTAGGTAATTGGCAATATAAGGGTTTTCAATGCAATTCACTGCACAATACAAATAAATCTTCTCTAGATCAATATCAAGGAATTTCTCATGGGCAAATTCTGGAAGGTCCTTAATTAAACGTTTCATTTCTTCATAACCCAAAAGCAAACTAAGTTCATTATGATGTGCAAGGGAAATCATATCATCACAATTTTTGGACACGATTCGATCATGAAATAATTTGCATCGGAGATGTAAATGACCACGTTCATTGCAAAGTTCACAAGTACGGCAAAGGAAATTTAAATTTTCAGCACTCACATCTAGCCTTTATTGCAACCCTTTAGTTTCTAAATACTTATGCCTCTTGCAATATCTATTTTCCCTATTTGGTGTGTACTTGCAAACCCAATCAACTCCACAAAAATTAACATGCTTATAAGAGATATTTTCATCATAACTAGTGCAATCATCATTAGTACTATGGATATTCAAAGAGTTCATACTAACAATATTGCAATCGTGCTCATCATTCAAAGATTTAGTACCAAGCACTTTAATGCATTCTTCTTCTAGAAATTGAGCACAATTTCCTTTCCATCAAACTCATGAAAGATATTAAAAAGATGAAGCGTATGAGACAAACTCAAATCCGTTTTTTGTAGTTTTTATTTTATAAACTAAACTAGAGATAAAACAAGAAACAAAAAGATTTGATTGCAAGATCTAAAGATATACCTTCAAGAACTCACCTCCCCGGCAACGGCGCCAGAAAAGAGCTTGATTGACGGGGTGTGAGTGCCGCTTACCTAGCTTCCCCGGCAATGGCGCTAGAAAAGAGCCCGATGTCTACAACACAACCTTCTTCTTGTAGACGTTGTTGGGCCTCCAAGTGCAGAGGTTTATAGGACAGTAGCAAATTTCCCTCAAGTGGATGACCTAAGGTTTATTAATCTGTGGGAGGCGTAGGATGAAGATGGTCACTCTCAAACAACACTGCAACCAAATAACAAAGAGTCTCTTGTGTCCCAAACACACCCAATACAATGGTAGATTGTATAGGTGCACTAGTTCGGCGAAGAGATGGTGATACAAGTGCAATGTGGATGGTAGATATAGGTTTTTGTAATCTGAAAATATAAAAACAGCAAGGTAACTAATGATAAAAGTGAGCGTAAACGGTATTGCAATGGTAGGAAACAAGGCATAGGGTTCATAATTTCACCAGTGCAAGTTCTCTCAACAATAATAACATAATTAGATCATATAACTATCCCTCAACATGCAACAAAGAGTCACTCCAAACCACTAATAGCGGAGAACAAACGAAAAGATTATGGTAGGGTACGAAACCACCTCAAAGTTATCCTTTCTGCTCAATCTATTCAAGGGTCCGTAGTAAAATAACATGAAGCTATTCTTTCCGTTCAATCTATCATAGAGTTCGTACTAGAATAACACCTTAAGACACAAATCAACCAAAACCCTAATGTCACTTAGATAATCCATTGTCACCTCAAGTATCCGTGGGCATGATTATACGATATGCATCACACAATCTCAGATTCATCTATTCAACCAACACAAAGTACTTCAAAGAGTGCCCCAAAGTTTCTACCGGAGAGTAAAGACGAAAACGTGTGCCAACCCCTATGCATAGGTTCATGGGCGGAACCCGCAAGTTGATCACCAAAACATACATCAAGTGGATCACGTGATATCCCATTGTCACCACAGATAAGCACAACAAGACATACATCAAGTGTTCTCAAATCATTAAAGACTCAATCCGATAAGATAACTTCAAGAGGAAAACTCAATTCATCACAAGAGAGTAGAGGGGGAGAAACATCATAAGATCCAACTGTAATAGCAAAGCTCGCGATACATCAAGATCGTGCCATAGAGAGAACACGAGAGAGAGAGAGATCAAACACATAGCTACTGGTACATACCCTCAGCCCCGAGGGTGAACTAATCACTCCTCGTCATGGAGAGCGTCGGGATGATGAAGATGGCTGCCGGAGGAGGGATACCCCCTCCGGCAGGGTGCCGGAACGGGCTCCCGAGAGGTTTTTGGTGGCTACAGAGGCTTGCGGCGGTGGAACTCCCTATCTATCTTGTTCTTCGATGGTTTTAGGGTATATGGCAATATATAGGCGAAAGAAGTCGGTCGGGGGAGCCTCGAGGGGCCCACGAGACAGGGGGCGCGCCGAGGGTGGGTGGGCGCCCCCCCCACCCTTGTGGCCACCTCGAAGCTTCCTTTACTTCAACTCCAAGTCTCCTGGATCACGTTCGTTCCAAAAATCACGCTCCCGAAGGTTTCATTCCGTTTGGACTCCGTTTGATATTCCTTTTCTTCGAAATATTGAAATAGGCAATAAAACAGCAATATGGGCTGGGCCTCCGGTTAATAGGTTAGTCCCTAAAATAATATAAAAGTGTATAATAAAACCCATAATCATTCAAAAACAAATAATAAAATAGCATGAATGCTTCATAAATTATAGATACGTTGGAGACGTATCAGCCGACTGTAGATGCTCTTATCTGGCATCGGTGATTGGTCCACTTTCACCGCGGCGGTGCACGCCAAGCTTGGGCAGGACGAGTTCGACACGCTGCTCCACCGCCTACATCACCTCAAACAAACCGGGCACTGTTGCCGGCTACCACATGGCGTTCGAAACAATCATGCATCATTTGATCGCTCTGGACCCTACTCTGAATCAGAAGTTCTTCGTCTCCTAGCTCATCATCGGTTTGCGCGACGAGTGCACACAGATGTTTGTCAGCATGCACCAACAAACATGTCGTCAGAGCCAACTCTTGAACACATCTAGGAAGAGGAGTCGGAGCACAATCGTCTGCGAGGACGCCCTCCGATGTTCGCAAGGGTGCTACCACCAGCACCGGCGCCCATGGACCATGGTCACCGCAGGACCAATGCAACTACGCACTGACAGTGCGAAGCACGGGTTACACAATTTTGTTCGCGATTGGAAGCTACGAGAAATCAGGTGCCCCAAGGGTTTATGCTTCAGTACGTTGACAAGTACAGCCGCAAGCACAAGGGCAATCACACCGGCCAGCTCCTCACCATTGAAGTGGGTGATCATGGCAAGTTATTGTCTGACGATGCCATGCACGCCCCCGAGCCGCTTGATGAAAATTCAGAGGAGGCGGCATCATGCTATCACATCTCGGTACACGCTGTCGTGGCTACATATGCCACAAACAACATGAGGTTGCATGCACTGGTGGGCAACCAAGTCATGCTTTTGTTGGCCGACTCCAGCAGCACCCACAGCTTTAGAACTCCGTATCGCATTACACACGTGCACAATCCAGGACGCCGCTCCGATGACAGTGTGTTGCCAACAGGGACACGGCGGATAGGGCCAACAGTTGGACAACTGACTCTTGATGCATGGTGTGTTTTGGTGAAGACGTACTTTGACACATCTCTTACTTCGATATGTTGCAAGCACATTTTAACGGGTGTCTTCCGGAGCAAAAAGTAAATATCACAATTATCCCAACGATCGACAAGTATATGGTTGTAAGAATACAGTCTCATACTCATGTCTACTTTTATTATAAGTGTTAGGAACAAAGTGATTACAATCCAATCTAAAAACTGAAATTTAATACTCTTGCAAAAGCTTGTAGAAACCCTTGTAATAAGTGCACGTCCTCTCGTGGGTTCGATAACTCAGAGTCACCCTTGTGAAAAAGACGAGAATCCTTTCTGCTATCTGTTACCGGATCACTAAAGTGACTCATCACGAGCCATGAGACCTCAGATTTTCCGCCTTTAAAGCCGGTGCTGGTGGTAAGTTCACTATTCTCCAATTTTTGGCAATTGACATTATCTACTTGTTTGGGGATAACCCTCATGTTTTACACAAGCCTAGGGAAATCGGTCAACCCAACTCAACTTCCTGGCCTCATGGTTCGACAACGTCCCTCAGCCTGATGGGCTGGAACAACTGCGGGCCATTGATCCTGTCCGGATCATTTACCTTGGGATCCTTTTGGAATGATCAATTGATCACTTTAAGCCTGGCTATATGGTTCTAAGGAAACTGTTTCCGGGAGACGTCTCAGAAGTTTTAGAGATTCATTTTATTCTGGTGTTTCACCACAACATACTCTTTAGTTTTTCATTATTTTGACAATGGTACTCTAGAAACTTATATTAGGATATTTATTAAGCTTATATTACATTGTAAGAAAAAGCTATCTTGATATTTATAATAGTGAAAATAGACACGAATACACTATATACATCTAATTAATCAACAATTATATGATGGATAAATGTGATTTTCTCATCTGCTTCCTACCTTAATTATATTTAAACAATGTTTAGTTTTAGTAAAATGTCATAAAATATTTTGACAATAAATGGAGTTTTACCACAAGTGTTTTCTATTCAATTAATATTTGGAAGTTGTATTATTTGAGAAACACGATTAAAATTGCGAACTGAATATAACTAAGGAAAATTAGTATAAGTGTGCGGCTGTTATTATTTCACTCATTATGTGTCGATAATTTTATTTTTTTACAATAATCGCGAAACTTATATCGTAAAGAAATTGTGCTAAATGTCACAGTTAAAACAATCTCTTAGACACTTAAAACACATTAGACAAACGATGATTCGTCGAATGTTTAAAATCAGGGCGTAAGGCCTGCCCAACATTTAAAACTTAAGGGTTAGACAAATAAGCAGTGCAATATTACTTAAAAAGACAATTTCTATGTGTTGTTTTGTTAAAATTGTGTAAATCTTTTGTACAAAGGGATTATGAATGAGTTGCCACAATTATGTTTATATAAAATCCAGTTTTGTCAACAATTTACTATTTTATTTTTATTTGTTTTTTTCCATTATTTTATTTATATATGTTTTTACCCTTTTGTCTTTTATATATTTTTAAAAAACAAGGAATTTAAAAATCAAATATTAAAAAATGTCTACAGAAGTTCTGAAAAACATTTTTGTTAATGTTGTATTTTCAAAAAATGTTCATACGAGTTTTAAAAATGGTTCCCTTTTTTAAAAATGATCTCTAATGTTAGTAAATTATTTTCGTTTTTATTGGGACCCAAAAGATAAAAAACCAAGGAAAAATAGAAAAAAAAAACGAAAATACCAACGGAGCGACAGATAGGAGGAGGTCCCACTTAAAAGAGGCCATCGAGTTTGGATTGGGATCCATCCCCTTCTAGAATCTACACTCTCCTCCAGTCCAGTCTCCACCCACCACCACCACCACTCCCCCACATCCCGCCGGCGATCGCGCGATGGCGGCCGCCGCTCCCCCTCCCGCGGCGGCGCTGGAGCAGCTGAGCAAGACCAAGATGTTCGGCGGCCACAACCTCCGCTTCCGCCACCAGAGCGCCGCCCTCGGCTGCCCCATGACCTTCTCCATCTTCCTCCCTGCGTCGCCGCCCTCCAAGCTCCCCGTGCGTGCCCTTCCCCGCTCGCCCCGGGACCGTACTCCCCGTCCCCGGCCTGGAGATCTGACGGCGCTTTCGTGGGTGTGGTGCAGGTGCTCTACTGGCTCTCCGGTCTCACCTGCACCGACGAGAACTTCATCATCAAGTCCGGCGCCCAGCGCGCCGCCGCGGCACACGGCGTCGCCCTCGTCGCCCCCGACACCTCCCCGCGTACGTTTAACTTTAACCCCCTCTCTCGCCGCGTTCAATTTCTAGGGTTTATGCCTGCCCGTCCCTCGGCGGCGTACCATCCAATTGTGAGGGGAATATTGGAATTGGTGGGGGGATGTGGCGACTGGCGAAACGCAGTAAAGTTAATATTTTTTTGTGGTTTATGCATTTAGATTTGGGAATTGGGATGCCTCTACCAGACACATTGTAGGATGTACCCATATGCCTGCAATTATCACGGGTTCACGACCAATTCTTTTTTATTTTATCAAAAAAGAAAAAGAAAGGAAAAGGAAAAAGAAAATTGAGATCAATCAGGATAGGTATGAGCGGCTTGAATTCTGCATGTTGAATTTCGATGGAAAATACCTCTGATGCCTTAGAGTAAGTTGTGTGCGTGCATATGGATACACTCAATTCTAAGCATTTTCTGCCTCAGGGACTATTAAGGGCCTAACTCAATGTGTAATTGCATCATGTCAATGGTGGCAGTGCACATGTCTTGTGGTACCATGTCGGCTATTTGTTTGATGATTACGTTTGTGATGTGTTTAGTGAACGCTGAGGCTTCAGGGCAATTTGCAACCATAGATGCTAAAACTCATCAGATATTAGTAATCTACACAATTGGATCTGTTACATTATCCACCCATAAATAGTCCTGATCCTTTCTTTGCTGGGTTGGACATGGTGATGCTCATGAGTCATGAGTATCATCTGACTCATACAATATGACTTTGGCCAACTAATAGTGTGTTACTTGATATTTGGTCTGATTCCGCATGTCCATTTGCTAGCATTGTGCTTCCATTTGACTGTTTGAATTGCCCCTGTTTAATAGTTGTGTTATGCCATTTTTGTGCCTCCATGGATTATTCTGTCCAAAATTGTTTGCGGTAGTGGGATTGTTAGGGGCTGGAGCCTGGAAGACACTATAACCAAACAAGGCCAACAAAACACAATCTGCCTCTTGTCCAAAACATGTATAAACTGTATTTTACATTTCAAATTTTTTTTTTGAGGAATAAGATCCATCTGTCCAGCCTAAAGATGGCGTAGAGTTGAGTCTGAATAACTTTAAGGGCATTCTAGCCTGATGAATGACTGCCGTTTTCCTGATATTCTGCCAACCAACAAAGTGTTTTGTTTCCTTTGACTACCAAACAACTTTTGGAATGTTCAATGTGATCTCATATGTATTCTTCTTATCGCCTTTCTTTTGTCGAGAACACATTATATGATCTCGGTCCTTGTTTAAACCTTTTCCTTTTCTCATTTGTTTCATGCAGGTGGACTAAATGTAGAAGGGGAGGCAGATAGTTGGGATTTTGGTGTTGGTGAGGACTGTAACTACGGCAGTCTTGTTGTGCCATTTGCAGTTTATGGGATATATGATTCGGCAACTTCCATGGGAGTCTACAACTTACTGCATGAACTTTCCATTGCCATGAATAAACGGAATAACGATATTCTGCATGATTTCTAGCATTCATCAAAAACTTTTCAGTAGCTGTACTGTTTGCTGTTTTTTGTGTTAAATTTATGCTGCTTTGTTTGTATTGTGTTAGTTACAGAGCAAATATTTATAATTTGGTTTGCTTTTGCTAAAAAACGTCTGCACATAATTGCCTCTTGACAGATAAACCTCTTGTGGTGTTAAAGAGAAAGTAATTACTTAATCAACACGTCGGACGAAGAATAGTCCTTTTCATGTTGTCGTTGCTGTATATCTATGTGGTCAAAGCTCAACCAGAAAGTAATCTGATTGTCCTAACAGCTAGTGGTGACACGCTTTATCCCAACCACTGGCGGAGCTTAGTGCAAGCAATACTGTGCCGTGACCCGCCCAGTTTTGCTGCAAACCAATGGGCATTCAGGCAGAAATGGGCCATGGAGGGAAAAAATATTGGGCTTTCTTCAAGATGGTCCCGCCCAGTCATTTTATTGTAGCTCCGCCTCTGATCCCAACCATCAGTGTGCCACCAGCTCAGATGTTTTTATTTCTAATTATGCAAAACATAGCCGATTTATATCTGGTGGATTAGATTTTTTTTATCAATGTGGTATCTGATAACGTGGTTGCTCTTTGGCCTTTGTTACCTGTTAATTCAAACGTCATGTACTATTCACCAAGTGAATTTGACAGATATGGCAAATAGAAATATCATGTGGACATGTTTTTTCATCTGTCACCTATTTTTGACCTTAAAGATTCAATAATTGAGTACATGTTATTTGGTCATAATAGGATTTCTATTCATTAATCTGTGAAGTTCTTCTACAAAAGGTTTAAATCATTTAGGAAATAATGAATTCATGAATTTGTCCATTAGAAGGTGCGGCTGCTTTATATTTGTTGAGTTCTTATATGCAAGTACCACTTGAAGAATTGTGTCATGTGGATAGGCCTATGTGTTGTGCATGTGGCTAGAGGCGACTAACTTTCCTATCTTGACTATTTATGCGTAGGTGCTGGATTTTATTTGAATGCCACAAATGAGAAGTGGAAAAACTGGCGCATGTATGATTATGTTGTGAAGGAGCTGCCAAAAGTTTTAACTGACAACTTTGAACAGCTTAACACGTCATGTGCATCAATTTTTGGCCACTCTATGGGAGGGCACGGTGCACTGACTATCTACTTGAAGAACACTGACAAATACAAGGTACTATTTGACGCTATTTGTTAAACCCTCTGCATCTGGAAATTCCTGTCTATGAACCTTTTTTCAGATTAGGAAACTTATAGGCATCTACTTCACAAAACATCTGTACTCTCTTGTTATTATTTTCTTCAAATCTCACTTGGCGTCGTGAATTTATCTTACCCATGCAGTCGGTGTCTGCATTTGCTCCAATTGCTAACCCAATAAACTGCCCTTGGGGTCAGAAAGCATTCTCAAACTATCTGGGCACAACTAAATCAGAATGGGAGGTAAGTCTTCTTTGAAATAGTTCCCCTCCCTCCCTCCTTCCATTCTCAAACCGGCCATGTAAAATACTTAATAGTGCATGCTTACTGCAGGAATACGATGCAACCCTGTTGGTTAAGAAGTGCAACACATTTTCAACTCCTATCTTGGTTGACCAGGTATAATGCAACAGTGTGAATACCTAAGTCCTGTTTTCATGTTATCTCCATCAGCATACAAGGTAGTTGGATAAGGTCCCTGGAAGGTACAAGTGAGATGTAGTCTTCTCTGAGATCATTGCCCTCCCTCCCTCCTTCCATTCTCAAGCCAGCCATTCACTTGATGTGACACAAGGATCTGTCGTAAGGCACTTGTGACAACAGGGAGTCATCCTCATGGACAATAGGGAATTGACCGGTTAGCTATAAATCGGAGCCTACAAATATAAAGTTAGTTTGTGCCTGAAAGACATGAAGCCATTTTGATTAGTATGCTAGCTGCGCATGATCGGTTAGCTTAGATATGATTGCATCATCAAGTTACAGTCCCTTCTATCTAGATTGGTTAATATCGGTAGGAGTTCATCGTATGTTCCAGTAAGAGAATCTATCTATGAATATCATCAAGGTCAACATGCTTGCAGAAGTTCCGAGTGTAGGATCCCCTTGCTGTCAGGGAGTGAGATGTTGTGAGGTTATAATTATGCATGTTCAACTGAACTGCCTAGAGCTGAAGTTCAACATGAATTGATTCTGAAGGATATGAATTTGAGAACAAGCCACTGCCATTTATCATCTCACAACCTGCTTAATTCTCTTGCTTCCAACCATATAGTAACAGTGAAAAGGAAGTAATGTTGGCACAATCACTTAAACCCACCACCTTTTATGTGTGGACTGGAACAGGGAGAGGAGGACAAGTTCCTGGCGGAGCAGCTGCTGGCGGGCAACTTCGAGGAGGCGTGCAAGGCGGTGGGCGCTCCCCTGACCCTGCGCATGCAGCCGGGGTACGACCATTCCTTCTTCTTCATCGCCACCTTCATCGACGACCACATCGCGCACCACGCGCAGTTCCTCAAGAGCGGCTGACTGACCAGTCACATGTAGTGAGTGATGCAATCCAGTTGAATTGCCAAGTCAGAGGCATCGCCTCCATATACCAGCTTGTTGAGGGCCTGTATGCGTCGATGACTCTGTGTGTGTTGGATTGAGACGAGACGAAGTATGGAAATAATGTGGACGGCTTGCGGTCGTGTCTGAACTGAAGTGCGTGCCTTGGCTGGAAATTCGCGTCAGTCGGTAGAATTTGCTGGCCCATGCTCCTGTAGTACCGTGGCCTTTTGGTTTAAAGCGCGTGTGGCAGGCAGCCTGGGCCACGGCCCACGGGTGAGTAGAGCGAAGCACGCACGCCGAGCGTGGCAGGCGCTGTGTCACGTCCCGGATGTGCATTTTTTGTTTAGAGAGAGCGAAATGAAATGCGCGCGAAAGTTGGTCGGAAACTTTGCTTTGCTCGTAGTGGTGTGTGATGATTTACGCGCCCGGAGTTTATTATTCTCAGTTTTGCTAGAACTCATCTAGATGAGATATAATTTGGTCTCATTCACCTTTTATAGCCATTGAATGTGATGCTATAAGTTGCGTGTGTGTTGACGTGGGTTGTATATGTTTTTGTTTTTAAAGTGAATGAGATCAAATTATATCTCATCCCTTTTATTATTTGGTAGTCATGTGAAAAGCGAAACGTGGATCAGCACTGAACCTGCTGTGTGCTGCACGATTTACTTGGTTCCATACAGTTATAAGCTGATCTGATGGCTCAACACTATTTGTTAGAGTAGTGGGTGAATGGCCAGTTACCTGTAGGCTGTAGTGGGTGATGCTATCAGCCGAAGTGCCAAGTCGGCGGTGTCGCCTCCATATACCAGCTTGCTGCAATCGGCGTTATCACCCGTGTGTATGTGTCGACGCACCCTGTGTTAGATCGAGACGAGATGAAGTGTGTGGAAATAATGTGGACGGCTTGTATTTGGAAAAGAAAAAAGAAAATGTGGACGACTTGCGGTTGTCTATGAAGTAAAAAGCGCGCGTGCGTGCGTGACTGGCTGGAAATTCACCCGGTAGAATCACTGGCCCTGCTGTAGTACGGTGGCGATGTCGATCGGAATCTTTGCTCATAATGGTGTGTGATAATGCACGCACGCGCACGGAGTTATTTCGTGGTCATGTGAAAACTGAAACCTGCTGTATGCTCTGCACCGGTTTACTTGATTCCACAAGCTGAAATTTCAAGACAATGTTTCACCGCTCTGCTCAAATAAACAACTCCTGCTCACCGCTCACCGCACGGCACGGCACGGCACGGCACCATCCACCGCGGCAAGTTCCGGGAAACTTCCCCGCAGGCGCCAAACCGCGGACGCGTGCAGGCAGGCGCGCTCGTGGCCGACCCACCACCGCCCGCCCCGGCCCATCCATCATTATTTACCCACCAGTCCAGACGGCATCCAATGCCCCCACCCACCCGCCCCGAGATCGGATCTCAGCCCTCCCCCAATTACACCACCCACTTCCGCCCCACCCCGCCGACGCATGGGTCCAATCCGCGTGGAGGGCCACAGCGCAGCGGCTCCGCGCTGGCACATGGCCGGTCGCGCCCGCTCACGAGCACCCCTCCCCCCGCGGTTATTTCTACCGGGCCGAGCCGCGCTTGGAGAGGGCAGAGTCAGTAGAGGCGGACTAGACTAGACTAGATCTCGTAGCGGGGTCTCCGGCCGCCTCTCCCCTCCTCCCGGGGCGAGCACGCCCTGCCGGCCGCCGGCGGACTACTCGGTCGTCGGCGGGTACGCGCCGCGGCCCGAACAGGCGCGCGCTCGCTCCAAGGGCGAGGGGGGACGCGCCGGATCTCGCGGGGCAAGTGCTGCCAGCGACCTGAGGTATACTTCGTTCTCTTCCCGATCTGGATCCTGCTACTGGTACTTCAGTTTCGTAGAGTTCAACGAGTAGATCCGCTGCTGCGCGCATCTCAAGGCGTGAGCTGTCGGTGATCCGCCGTAGGTTTAATTATGTCCTCGTTCTGCTCCAGTAGATCCCGCCGAGCTAAGCTGTTGGGCTAAGATCATCATCGGTGCGAGCATCTCAGGCCCGAACTGTTGGGCATCCACCCTAGCAGAATCGCGCGTTTACTTGGAAACATGATTAATTCCTAGGGGTTCTACCGAATCATGAGTAGATCTATTTTCTTCAAGAAGTAAATCGTAAATCATGCGTGCCGAGTATTTTTTTTCATTGCTGGCTCGTGCGTGCATCTTAGTTCTTCAGTGCAGATTGTTAGATTTATAGTGCTAATCTGGTGGTGCAAGCTGCTCGAGCAAACCAAAAGTTTTCTATGCCTTGTTCTACATGAGGCTTGCTCTACTCTTGGGTAGCTCTGTATTAGGCACTGTTTCTTTTATGAAGAACTGTGCACTAGTGATAATAGTGTGAGATTGTTATTTACCCGTTACTTTTTTTGTACTGGTTGGTGTGTGTGCGATCTTAAGTGCAGAATGCTTGTCATTCACTCTTACTTTTTGTGGGTCATTTAGATTGTCTGAGTTTCTTTTAGGTTCTGCTCATTTCTTTCCTAGATAACATAACTAGCTCATGATTCAGTACTGTGTTTCTCTTCATGAAGATATATTGTACTCTTGCAGATTTGCTTGCTTGCTGACCATTGTAATTTTTTTCTTTTCAATAGGTATCTTCGTGTAGAATGAAGTGAAGAGGGCAGAGTATCTTGGTCTTATTAATCAATGCATCATATTATGTGCGCAATAAGATTTTGCTATGCTTTCACCGTTGATGCCCACTGGTTGGATCATGCTTCTGTTTATGAGCTCATTGAAGTAACTCTCTCGTAGCTCAAATGGGCCAATTTCTCGTTTGCGTGGCACACAAAACCTTCAGCTATCCATCTCCATATCAGTTGGTCTCTCTTAATTTTGTAATCTTCTGGAAATATGCTTAAGTATAATAAATGATGCGAAGGTAGATCATAATCTAAAGCTAGATGGTGTAAAAGAGACACTCATGCGCCAAAACTATGAAAAGTAGCAAAGAAAATGAGTAAAAGAGGCACTTGACTTGTAGATTATACAAGAGTGATGATCTAGAAGTCAACCCTCTTTTACTAGTAGTTTGATCTACCTTCTCATCTATAGGATTAGTTATTATGTCTTAAGCATGTTTTTAGAAGATTAGAAGATTAAGCAAGCTCATTCGATATGCAAGGTGGATAGTTTGAGGTTTTGTTTATCATGAAAAACAAGGGATTAGCAAGTTTGAGCTCGGTGGTAGAATTGCTCAATGAGATCGTGAATAGGAGCATGATTCAACCAATTGACATCAATGTTGATAAAGGCATGGGAAAATCTTATCGTATACATGATATGGTGCTTGATTTCATATGCTGAAGAAAAACACTTGCGTGTCACTGAGTGAAAGCGGTCTATCCAAAGGCAAGATTTGAAGATTATCCACCCGAAAGAGCACTACAGGTAGCAGTGATGTGACAATGTGGTCTCTTGCAGTCGTTGATTCAGTGTAGATTATATTGAGTGTTCCAAGTTCTACATGCCCTGGATTTAGAATATTGTGCTGCATGTCTCCATTCTTGGCAATCACAATGATTCAAGAATATTGTGTTTGCTATGACATGAAGCTCCCATTGTATCTCTTGGTGTATTTGTACCAAGTTTACTGAATTATAGTTGAATCTAGAACTGTCAAAGTTCTGTGTCGGTTCCTGCAGTTAGCTCATGATGAACTTGTTTTCCCATTCCTTTATTTTGATGCTTGATTGTTATTCTGTGTGATTCTGATTATTATCCGTTGTGTTTCTTCTTTATAGCAGTAGCAGCATTTGAAGTCTTTTTACTCTGCTTTTTGTATGAAATTTAAGGTCATTGTTCTGAAATGATCTGTATATGTTGTTGTGAATTTTCTTTAATGTCCTGTATATGTTACATTTGTTTAAATTTGTACTAGCCTGAACTGATTAAATGATTTTTGTAGGTAAAATGGTATGGATGAGTACAGTACTAATGTCTTCAAATTTGTACTAGCCTGAACTGATTAAATGATTTTTGTAGGTAAAATGATATGGATGAGTACAGTACCAATGTCTTCAACTGTTATTTTCTTTCTGACTGCCATCAGTAGCAGGATCACGAGTGAGGCCGTGCAATGTCCGTGCTGAATCTACTTGTTGAGCCGTTTGAAGATATTGGTCCTGCATGCTTCCAATTTTGCCATTCGAGGTGGCATGAGAGGCTGAGGCCTGCATTTGCCTTGTTTTGATTTGTCATTCTTCTGTTTGTTTTGATTTGTCATTCTTCTGTAGTAGAGACATGAAGTTCTACTTGAGATTGTAAGGAACTTGCAGTCAGTTAAGTTTATAGTACAATTTGTTCAAACAGTTCAGTTTATAATACAAATGTTGTGAAGCAAACGTGTACTGATGCTAAGATTTTTGGAACTGATGCTAAGATTTCTGGAACAATATGTTGTGAAGCAAAAGAAAACCCACTCTTAGGTCTTGCACTTTATGGCATGGCACAAACGTGTACATGATTCTTTTTACCCTGAGATGGGGTCTTTCTAGAGATTTAAAATAAATGAAGCTAGACTCTAAAATATGTCTATATACATCCATATATAATAGTCCATTTAAAATATCTAGAAAAACTTATATTTCGAGGGAGTACATTCCTAGCTACCCCAGATTCTACCAGGAAACAAAGATTTTTCTAGTGTTTTTTCTTTGAAAGATTTATTGTTCACTGAAAATAGCTGAGCCTGGGTTAGAAATGAATATTCACACGTTACCAGCCACTTCACCCAGAACACCACCAGACTCGCGCGCTTCGACTGGTTACTGATGGTGCTAGAAAATACTACTACCCCAGTTTGAATTATAAGATGTTCTAATATTTTTAAAATTTGGATTTATATACACGTGTTTTAGTGTGTTTATTTATTTATTCAAGTACGTATATAGTCTATATTAAAATGTCCAAAACGTTTTATAATTTGGAACAGAGGTGATGCGTCACATTAACTGTTTGAAACATTTATGCTGCAGGCTTCAACATTGCACATAACGTGGTGAATATCACATGTGGCTGTGTGTGCTTCTGTATTTAGAGTAACCGAGCCAGTTCATATCAATGCATGTCTTATCACGATGGCATTGGAGCTAATCGAATTCGTCGACATGGACTCCACGGTGCGAGCCTCCAGCTCCCCTGCTTCTAGTCCGACCAAGACATAGGTTCAAGGACGCTGCATTTGCCTTGCCTTCTGTAACGACATGAAACTTAGGGCCTGTTCGGAGACTCTCCACTCCCCGAGTCCGCTCCGGGAGTTGGTGGAGCTGTAGTTGAAAATGACGGAGCGGGGAAAAAGAAGCTCCACAGATTTTGAGATTTCAGGGAGCTGGAGGACTGCCGAACACCTCCTTACATGATATCCATTTATGCCTGAATTCTGTTATCAGTTCCGTCAGATTCAAGAACCGTCAAGTTTCTGCCGTGCCTCCTGCATTACAATGTAATGCTGGTTGGTTAATTTGCCTGCTTTGATTATCTGCTCCGTTTCTTTCTTCATAGCAGCTTTCAGAATTCAGACTCGTTTATTTCAGACTTGTGGAATAAGAATTGTTCAGTTAATAAGATCTTGTGAAGTTTTGCCTTCAATTCTAGCCGTTGCGTTTTTGTTTCTTCATCACCTTTTCATGGTACAAAGTTTACCAAACAAAGAGGAAACACAGTGGGTGTTAGTGACCCTGTTGATGCATCGATGTCTAAAGTTAAGAAAGACTTGATGAGCAAACCATATCGGGCAACTTGTTACTTTTCTGTAGCGTAGCAACACGTCCGTTTACACCACATGTCATGACGGTACATAAGCATGATTATAGGTTGACAGGGCACACAATTAGCAAACAAAAGGAAATACGAAGGCAACAAAATAAATAATTCTCCTTCTGAAAAAATGTAAATAAATAAATTTATATAATCAACATTCACTGGTTCTTTCTGTTCTCGCTCTAGTTGGACCGCACTTTTCACGCACCATCTTTTTTAATTAGCTAGAATCCACAAATTTATATAATCAACTATTTTTTTTCTATTTTATTTATTGATGTGAAACTTGAATCTAGATTAGAAACTGTGTGGTGTGATAAAAGCATATCATGTTGATGTTGTCAAATTTCTTTCTGCCCTTTTTTGTGAACACCACAAACCGTGTTGATGATACTTCATCCCACCAACTGATGGTTGATGAGCAGAATGACAAAATTGTTTTAATCCTATCATGAGGACTTCTTCAGTTTATGATGGCATCTGTTTGTCCACAAGCGCATTAGATGCCCCGATGCAGCAAATATATTTTGTATCCACCCTTAGGCTTCATTCGGTTTTAAGGATTTTTACAAGAAAAGCATAGGAACAAAGATCCAGAGGAGAATTTCCTATAGATGCATTCGGTTTGTAGGAAACGCGTACGGGAATTTTGTAGGAATACTATTTATTTTCTATGTTTTAGAGAAATCTACACGTCCACTCAAAGCTTATTTTGTGTGTAGGAGCGAGATAAGACAATTCCTTAGGATGGCAAGTGCCATCCTATCAACTTTCTCTACTATTCCTAAATCCTACGTTTTTGTTTCCTCCAAATCGAATGAGGCCTTATACTTTGTTCGAAAAAGGCTTTCGCCCCGCTTTATATATAAAGCACCAAACCACAAGCATCCAGTACAACCACACACCACGCCACCGCTACACACGCACACACCCAAGACAGCATACATAGGAGCGCAACAACACCACTCCTAGCACTACCGCCCTAAAGATATGAAGCTACATATGACGAACCATGCGCTCCAAGGCGGCACCTTCAGAAAGGATATGGCGCCGGAGCGCCGCCACCGCCCGATCCAAGGATCAGAGTTTCCCCCGGAGCCGCATGACGGGCAATGAGAGCCGCGACGACGCCTTCAAGAAAGGAACGATTTCGCCGCCGCCGATCCGTCCGAAGATAGAGCAGGTTTTCACCTCGGCCAACAGTCACCGCCACTGAATGCCACACCCCGGCAACCACGCCGCCCACACGACCATGATGACCAGGTAGCACCAAGGCACGGGCTTTGTCCAAGAGCACCGCGCAACCACCACCACCAGGGCCGCCGCCCCAGCATCCAAGACCTTGACACCACCTCACCCGTGACCCGCCGCCCCCCAACAAAAGAGACGAGCGGAAAGGTCCCACCTTTCGCGCCCCTGGGCGACCCCCAGCGTCGAGACCCAATAGGTCGGCCAGAACTGGCATCCACCGACCCATCCTGCTGCCCCAAGCGCGAGATGAGCTCGGTCCTGCAGCAACAAGAGGGGGACGAGGTCAGTCCTGCTGCATCGTGCGCGAGACGAGCTCGGTCCTGCTGCATCGTGCGCGAGCGAGCTCTGTCCAGCTGCATCGGGCGCGAGACGAGCGGTGGGCCGCAGCTAGGAGAGGACCAGCCCTTTGATGGGAGTAGCGTCCGGGCGTCCGGGCCGCCGCCTCGTCTCCGGGGAAGCGTTCTGCCATGGCTACGGCGGGGCTGGGCGGGCTCGGGAGAGGTAGAGGGAGGGGCTGGGCGGCGACGCTAGGGAGAGGCAGGGAGAGGGAGGGGCTGGACGGCGGCGAGGGGCGGGGCTGGTGTGGGCACAGGCGAGTGGAGGCCGCCGGCTTTTATAGCCGGGCCGCGCCCGTGTGTACGCGTGCGAGGGAGGGGAGGCGTCGGCGCGCCGTCCCGTGAAGCGCCGCCTGTGAGGAATCAATGGCAAGGCTGACCGGCGGCAACCTTGCCATTGATTCCCCGCGGGAACCGAGGCCGTTGGGGGAAGACGAGGCGCCGAGTCGCTGACGCGGCTGGCCCACGTCTTTTTGGCGCCAAAACAGCTCGCCCGGGCGCCTCCCCCCAGCGCGCCGGGTTCGGGCTGGGTCCGCCGGCGCTGTTTTAGGCCCAAGTCGGCGAAAATCGGGCTCCTGGGGGCGCGACTGGGCCGTTTTTTTAGCGCCGGCGCGAAAAAATCGCCTGGGGAGGCCTTCCTAGGGGCGCGGCTGGAGATGCCCTAATGCACAAGTGTGTAAATTTTCAGGACGAAATACGTTGAAATAAGGGCTGTGCAAAAAAATAATAATATTTGAGGCTTTTTAACACATGATACTATTCAACCCCAAACCATGAATCTGTCATTTTTGTACAGGTAGTATTTCAACGTATTTCATTCTGAAATTTTACACACATGCACCTCACATCCTTCTTTACTTGTATAATTTTTTTTCCAGATTTTTTCGAAACCAAAGTTTTATTTCTTAAAAAAATTCGGCCTTCATGGAGGCCAAGATCCAAAACGCTTCTCTTGAGTTATTGGCCCTTAAATGATGCAACAATTCATGGAGTTAAACGGGTTCAAATATGTCCTTTGTTTTTTCCCTTTTCTTTCGGTGCGCGGGGCGGTGGTTCCCTAGTTAATTAATCCAATTATCCAAGTACTCCTTCCGTCTCAGTTTACAAGTCCTACGCGTATACCTAGGTTGTCAATTTTATCACCCTAATATAAACTATATAACACAAAAAATATATACCTTTTAAAAATAGAACATCTGAAGTTTATATTGGTATATTTTTTGTAACATATGACTTGTATTAGGTTGGTCAAATTGACGATCTAGGGATGCGCGCACGCCCTGCTGAGAGAGAGGGACTGTCATGCTTGTCTGGAGTCAATGCAAACTGAGTTGTCCTGGTGCTTAAACATGGCCACATGGATGTTAATTAGTGATGCACACATGATCTTAGGGAACATCAAGAATCTCTCTAGTTTTTCTAAGTCGCATGTAAACTACGCGTACGCTAAGTCAGCACCTTGTGATTGGTGGTGCGGTGTATAATTACGTGGCTATTTATTTCTACCACAACCGCTGATACATGGGACCCCGCTATCCACAGCCCCGCATGGCAGCTAGACTATGAACATGATCGTCTAACTAATCCAGTTACATCGTTAAATTAGTAAGAATTCTGCACAACGCTGGTTTCTATACCTTAGCCAGTTTCTCCCTTATGACGATCATTGCCCAGAGTGCCTTTGGAGTAACCACATAGCGCTTCCAGCCCTCTGACACCCAAACCACTCCCAGAGAGGCCGAGACATGGAGATCGCCATGGGGGCTATTGGCCCTCTCCTCCTGAAGCTCAGTGAGCTGCTCATGGGAGAGCTCACCATGGAGAAACAAGTGAGGAAAGGCATCGAGTCTCTCATGACAGAGCTCACATTGATGCATGCTGCCCTGAGTAAGGTGGCAGAAGTTCCCGTGGACCAGCTTCACAAGGGGGTCAAGATCTGGGCAGGAAATGTCAAGGTGTTGTCGTACCAAAATGGAGGAAATTGTTGATGTTTTCATGGTGCGTGTGGAGGATGGTGGCAAACCTGCCAACCCAAAGAACAAAGTCAAGAAGATACTCAAGAAGGTTAAAAGATTATTCAAGAATGGCAAGGATCTCCATCAGATCTCTGATGCTCTAAAAGAAGCGGTTCATCAAGCTAAGCAGTTGGCCGAGCTGCGCCAAAGGTATGAGAAAGGGATGCGAGATCCTAGCACTAGTGTTAGTGTTGACCCTCGCATGATGGCCCTATACACAGATGTGTCTGAACTCGTCGGCATTGATGAAACACGAAACGAGTTGATAAACATGTTGATCGAAGGTGATGATTGGTTGAAGCATCCATTGAAGACAATCTCTATTGTTGGATTTGGTGGGTTTGGCAATCAGCGTATGAGAAGATCAAAGGGCAATTCGATTATGATGCTTTTATTTTGGTTTCTCAGAATCCCAGCAAGAAGAAAGTCTTCAAGAATATTCTCTACGAACTTGACAAGAACAAGTATGCACACATTCATAGTGAAGAATGGGAAGAAAATCATCTAATCGATGAAATAATTGAATTCCTTAATGGCAACAGGTACATGTGTTTCTTTTGCAAATGGATTATCATTTTGTCTAGTTAAATAATGATAGTATTTTAGAGTAGTGCATATGCATCTTGATATCATATTGTTGGTTTATAGTTTTATGCTTTTGGCATAAATGATGTAGTTAGTACATAACTCATCTTTCAACAATTAGGGAGTGCATATATTAAGGTGACCGAGAAATTCTTATGCCTAAGTGGATGATCTCAACTATTAATGCAACGATTGCACATTTCTAGAACTATAGTTGCACATAAGTTATCGTTCGTGTGTGTGTGTGTG
>LR880968.1:910833671-910856756 GCA_904067115.1 Aegilops sharonensis
TCAGTTACTAAGAAGACCGTTTTCACAAATTTTCAGCTCAAAAGGAGGAGCCTAGGTGGTACTTGCTTTGCAAACCACCACACTGGACATAAATACGAATGTTGAAGCTCGGCTCAAAATAATGAATGGATTGAGCTGGCATTTGGTGGAGGATGGTTATTTGGGCATAGGAAAGCACTGTAGAAAATGGATACTATTTGGACATGCCAAAGTGGTACTTCCTTCACAAACTGTTACTTTGAACAGAATAGGAAAATGAATATTTTTGAATTATTTTTGAACTAGGAAAGGAAGGTTTTTACATATTTGACGAAGATATGACCCAAAGAATTTATGAGATTTTTTTGGGAATTTTGGGAATGACAGAAATATAGGTTGCTTCACAACCTAGGGCAAAAACTGCCACATGGACATGACACATAGGCAAAACTGATGAGGTGGCGCCTAGTCATAGCAACCCACCATAATTTACAAGGCTATGACCATCTATATTGGTCGTTAACAACTAGAAATAAGGCAGCGGACTAGCGCTGTTAGCTTTATGACCATTTCATGTAAGGAAATTATGACCTTTCTGACCAAAATGGTCGCAATGGTTTAGGGTTTGGAGCCCCTTGAACAGCTTTTGACCAATTGGTCTCAAATGATCATAAATCTATGACCAATTCTTCCAGGGTCACTGACAGAAGGTCATAAGTTGACATATTTCTTGTAGTGCTTGATCTCCAATGACTTCAACAACATCAACTCGTTTGATTGCACCATGGCATCAATCTTCCCCCTCAAGCTCGATGCTTCTTGCTCTCTCTTCATCTTCTCCTTAGTCTTCTTGTCGCCATCGGGCTTGTTCAAATTTCTTGGGCCATCATCATTCTCGTCTTCTTCCATGTTTACAAGCGAGCCTCTCTTCGGTGGAGATTCTTTGTCGATCAACTTCCACTTCTCGCACTTTTGGAGCAAGTCCCAACAATGCTCTAGTTTGAAGAATTTGCCTTCCGAAGCTTCCATGTCTTTGTATCTATATTGGGCAATCTTGTCCTACACAATGTGGAGAACAAAGTGATATAATCAATTCTCATGATGCAAATATGATTATGCACAACTTGAACAAAGGCAAAACAAACTCACATAGTCGGATTCCACGGTACCACTTGGAGGTGCATTGCGTACTTGCTCCAAGCAAGCAGCCCAACGACTGCACATAGGCTTGATGTTCTCCCAACGGCCTTGAAGCGACCGAAATGTGCGTGGAGTCCTGTCGGGGATATACCCCGCGGTGTAAACCGGCCGGAAGTTAACCCGGCCGGACTTGGCGGTTTATTTGAGACCCCGCTGAGACTTGGCGGTTCACGAGTCATTGGTAATCCGGCAGGCGGGTGCGAGGAGCGACAAGACCCGGTGGCCCAACGGGCGGTTCATGAAGGCCGGTTCATACTATGGTGGGCCGGTTTAAGAGGAAAGGCATAAGGAATATTTGTCTTACAAGGAGTTAAGACTTGGACTTGTATCCGGTTTGTATTAAAGATAGACTAGTCCTAATCCTAATAAGACTCCACATGTAACCCGCCCCTTCAACATATATAAGGAGGGGCAGGGCTCCCCAAAGAGGGACAAGCTACAAGCAAGAAGAAACAATCTTAGGGCTAACACAAAGAGGAGAGCCGGTTTACGGCGACTCCCTCGTGATGATAATGAGACCTAGCCTCAAACAGCATGTAGGGTTTTTACCGGATGATGTTTCCCGGGGCCCGAAGCTGTCTAAACCCTTGTCTTGCGTGTTGATCCGCCCTGCGTCTCTCGATTCCGCTCAACCCCTCTCAAGCTACCACATAGATGCGTTGGCCTCGCGACTAAGTCCTTACACTAGGACATCTGCCGTGACAATTCCACGACAGTTGGCGCCCACCGTGGGGCTTGCGTACGGTGGTGTTGAGTTCTTGGAAGGATCCTTCTTAGGGATCGAGGAGTTCGCAATTTTTTCGGATAAGAAGAACCGTTTTTTTTAGAGATCTACATCGTCGAGAAGCGGTCACAACAATGGCAGACACGAGATCTTCGATTAAGAGAAGTCAGAAGTTGCATCTTGGGCACCACCACAAGCCGCCATATCAATTTCGTGAGCCGCTGCAGGTTGCCAGCTCGAGACATGAAAATCTGCTATAGTTTCAATTTGTACAGTTGCTGTGTCCGATTACTATTGTGTCTGAGGCATACCAGATGATGTTTCGAGCCGGCCGGTCGGGGTGCGCCGAGACAAATCTCAAGCTGTGTCCGGGTCAATCACGTGGTGTGCTATTACTAGAGGATAGACTTGCTATGAAAGAAAGATCTGATAAAAAAAAAAGGGGAGCAGCTGCCGCATGATCTTCCACGCCCACATCAGCAAATAAGGACGATCCATCAAATCAACATGGTACTAAGTATTGCTAATATGCAAGTGGTCAAAGGTCAAAATACCAGGAATAACAGAAAAAAGAAAAAGGGAAAAAAAGGGAGCGAGTACTAGTTGCTCAAGCCAGGAAAATATCTTCTTTACGTGGACGTTTCCATCGATCACGCGGAGTCAACAATGGAAGGAGATAAGGTCACGGACTCCGGGCGACGATGGCTGGTCTCGCCTTCGCCTCGAGTGGAGTGGCTCCGTTGGTCCTCACGCGCGGCCGCTCTCCCCAGCTGTGGCAGACTTCGCGCCAGGACGGATTGCCTCTGCCGCATCGCGTGCGCTCCAGCGGCTCCCAAGTTGTCGCTCCGGCGGAGTGGCTCCGTTTCAAGCCGCCACAGCTGGGGCGTTGAGCTGCTTCCGCTGAGTCGCCCCGGCCGGGCGCCGCTCCGAGTCGCTCGGGCTCGAGGCCCTGAGCCGTATCACTTGCGTCAACCGGGTGGCCGCCCGACCCGCCTTTCGTCATCTGCGCCTGGAGTCGCCGTCGTCGCGCGTCGAGCTGCCGCCGCCGCATCCGCGAGTGGCCTTTACCTCGCCTTGCACCGGCCGGATTGACCCAGTTTCGTGCCGCCTCTGCTGAGCTGCTTCCGGGCCGTTGCGAGATTACTGTTCGCCTCTACTGCGGGCCACTGTCGTTGCTTGCCTTGAGTCGGCGTTCCATATCAAATGCGAGCCACCGCGCTGGCCGGTCTTCAGGTTGCTGTTCAAAATCGCCTACACCACGGAAGAGCCGCTGCAGCGGTCTCTGTTTCTGTCCGGGAAGTTTATAGTACTGATGCAATTAAATTTTTGAGAAAGATTGATGCGGTCAGATTACCCCAACAAAGTTAATGGTGTTAAACTCCTACCATCAGTATTGCTGCTATGTGCAAAGCTCCATGCACAGATTCCAAAAACATATGGTGATCTTCGTCTACACGTGAGGACCAAGAATCTTGTCAATGGCCATCCAACGCAATCTATCCTGCTGCTACTGGACTGGAGACGCCACGTCTACAACCAAACAACTTATCCCGGCGGTCCCGCACGCGTTCCACGTACTCGGACTTCACGTATCAATGCCAAAGATTGCGCCAGCATCCGCTTGACAAATACACACGCAGCATGTCTGCGCCGGCTGTGTGTGCGCACTTACATATTCCATCGGTTTCGTCAGGTGGCGCGTGAGATGAACAACTTTCACTAGCACACGTCATGGTAATAAGGAGAAAAGTGAAAGGGGACGTGCCACTGTCGCTGCCGTAGCATCACTGTGAGCAGGCCACTATTACTCTGCGTGAGGTTAAGGCTACAGTCAAGATGGCTATGCCCGTGTTTATCCGATGAAAATACCAGAGTGCGCGCCAACATTATTTGTGCAAGTCGCCGCCCCCGCTACATCCGCACACGGGACTGATTCATCGACCGCGTCCATGTCTGGGCCGTTTCCAGCGCTGTGGCCGTCTCTCGCGACCGCACCGGCTTACAACGCCACAGACGACTCGTCCGTCCGCTCTTGCGGCCGGTTCACGAGGCCGCGCCGGCTTACAACGCCGCGGCCGGTTCTCTCTGTCCGCACCGGTTTACAAAGGTGATATCCATCTAAAATATATTTTATTAGCACATATTATTTTGTCAAAGAGCAGTTTATCTTTGCCTTGGTCTGCAATATTGTATGCAGGACAATTATTCATTATAAACGTGGTTTATACCATGGGTACGAAGCACGCGCTGGCAACGTCCTGCCCGGTGTTCGTCCGTGCCACATTACACGGTGAATGGACGCGTGCAAGACGCCGCCCTTATGGCCCGGTTTACATCAGCTTGCCGGGACCGTGCCTGCGTTTGACTCGCCCGTCCGAACCGGTTTACAACACCCCTGCCGGTTCATCTGCCCAAGCCACCTCTAATACTGTGGACGTCTCTACCGTCCATTTATTGCAGCCTGGTTTACATCAACATACCAGGCCGCACCTGTCTGCATGAGCAAATGACAACTTGGGTAGCCCGGTTTTCTTTCAAAATGGAGGCAAATTATCATATACTATCAACCGCCGTCTACACTGGATGGCTCAATGGGCAGGCGCACAAGTCGCCGCCACTACAGTTTGGTTAACTTCAAATTGCCAGTTGGAAGGAACCATTGGCCGAGTTGCTGACACGGCTCATACGGGATCATTTATAACCCGCCGCAGTCATCACAACCTTCTGTGGATTTACATCGTGTTATCAACACCAATGATATACAAGTTATGCCGGTTTATATCACAGTCAAATATGGAGAGTTTCAAGCCAACTCCTCGAGTCACCTTAAGACTCGGGGGCTACGATGACATGACTAAGCAATTCTTGCCAGCAAATTTAAGAACCCCAGGACGATGGAGGGAAAGATAACCCGGTCCCGGAGGCTACTGTTATTTGAAGGCCGTCAGAAAATTTCCGGCTTAGTAAGTATATGACAGTTACAAAATCCTGGCTCAATGAAGAAGTTCCGGATCATCAGAAAAGATTCCGGTTTAAAATCCGGCTCAAGGGAAGTCAGTCTCACTAAGTATCCGGTTTACAATCCGGTTTACAATCCGGTTCAAGGGAAATATATTCTCCCAGAAAGCTCTCAAGCGCTCAAATCCGGTTTAAAAATGTCTGGTTCAAAAAGGATTTAACTTCTCGCAAGTTCGAGTTGAAAGGCCATCAGAAAATTTCCGGCTGAAAATGAAGATTCCGGTTTACAATCCGGTTCAAGGGAAAGATGTCTCCCACAAAGCTTTGAAGCTCTCAATATCCGGTTCAAAATCCCGGTTCAAGAAGGATTTATCTCTTGCAAAAAGTTAAAGGGTGCCAAAGAGGACTTGCTGCCATGATGCGCGGTCCAAACATGGGTATCATGCCTTATTGGCTTATCATATTATTGGTCACTTGGGGGCTTGGTCGTATCCGAACCATAGCCACGCCTCTTGATCGGCCTAGTGCCACAATATCACTTTGGGGCTTGGTCGTGTCCGAACCAATGCAACACCTTTTGATAGGCGAAAGCCACCAGATCACTTGGGGACATGGTCAAGTCTGAACCAGTCACGCCTCTTGATCGGCCTAAGGCCATAGAGTCACTTGGGGGCTTGGTCGAACCCGAACCATTGCCACGCCACTTGATCGGCATAATGCCACGGTTTCAGTTGGGGACCTGGCTGACTTGAACCATAGCTACACCTTCTTGGGAGCTTGGTCGTGTCCGACCATGGTAACACCATCTGATCGGCTCAGTAAAGCCTCTTTTTGCAAACGGTTTTATCATTGCCTTTGCTTCCATATTTTTTCATAACTGTTATTTGATTTTTGTTGCGACATTGTTAATCCGGTTCGACTGTCAATTACAAATTGGCGGAACACGGTCAAATCTTAACCCGGAGACTATCTGCCCGGTTTGATTTTATGTTACCATCTTATTAGGGAGTAAACCGGTGTTCATTAACCCGGCTTGACTTTCAATTACAAGTTGTCAGTACATGATCAAATCATAATCCGGAGACTATCAGCCCGGTCTGGTTTGACTACGAGTCGCCAGTATTATATATGGTTAAACCGGTGTTTATCACAGCCCGGTACGGTTAAACTGGCACAGTATGAAAGGAGTTATCATTACTCATGATTGGGTTATCACCCTTTACTACAAAAAGTTGGTAAACCAATGATGTGTTTCAATGTCACAGGTATGATATATTTTATATTTGATTATTTTTAAGTTCAGCTTGGTTATAAACCTGGGTTATATGTTGGGCATTATGACCCGTCCGGCGGTAAACCGCCAGGACACTTTAAACTTGTTGTATTCAGAAACAGGTTGAATAAAGCATGATGATAAATTATCCGGTGTTTATTAAATCGGCCTGGCTTTAAGACGATAAGTCGCCAGTATATAATGAGAAATTATCCGGTGTTTGTCACGGCCTGGATTTGGACTATAAGTCGCCAGTACATATTTGGATTGCGCCATTGGAATCATGCGCGTATAAATCATTGGGTTATATTATTCAAATAGCCAAACTTGGCTGAATTTTTATTATGATATTGAATGAATAAGGTTTTTCATACCAGATTATATTATCTTGAATAGCCAACATGGCTAGATTTTTATTATGGTTATCAATAACCAATATTATGATTGAGGTTTTCAAAGTCGCTTCAGCGCAATGTCTATTATTTTATCAATTGTATGATTTATTCTACAATGGAGGGAATAGTCCCGAGTCGCTGCAGGCTTACGACCCGGCACTTGGGGGCTACATTATTTAAGTTTAGATTATATCAAATATGCAAGTCTCATGTCGCTGCAAGCATGCACCATGACACTTGGGGGCTAATGCAAAGTAATTTTTTGCTCATATTATTGAAGACCCGACTCATCACATTATAATGAGTAGGCCCTTGGGGGCTACCAATTGCTCCTGTCAACAGTTGAAGGTACAAAGCTTTTTATTCATTATATTGAAGAGTCCACTGCTCAGTTGGTAAAGCACAAGGCTCTTAACCTTGTGGACGTGGATTCAAGTCCCATGATGAGGGTTACATCATATGATCTTATTTTCATTGAAGTATATATGAAGTCCCAGCTCAATATTATCTTACTGAGTCGGCCCTTGGGGGCTACACATCATTGCTCAAATCTACATGATTATACCTACAAAGTCCTGCTCATTATTGCATAATGACCCGACCCTTGGGGGCTACACTGGTTGAAGTTTTTATGAGTATAAGACAATTACAAGTCCCAGGTTGCTGCAAGCATGACAACCCGGCACTTGGGGGCTACACAGTATGGAGTATTCAGTTTTTACTAGTCACTGGGATGAACAACATGGATTTCTTTGGAAGTGGCAGTATTTATACTGAAGCAAAGTCTTAAGCCACCACTTTGTTCTGCTCAAAGACTTGGGGGCTACAGGTATTATATTATTATCAAAGAAATATTTTCAAATTCTCTGATTGAGCAAACTAGGTTGACCCGGCGTCACCAATCATTATGACCCTGTGGCTGCAACCCGGCGTCATTAATAATCATGAACCAGCATTGGCAACAATCATGAACCGGTGTCTGCAACAATCATGACTTGGAATTATCAGTTTTATAACCCGACAATGGTGGTAATCATAAACCGACAAGTTTTTACATCTTCAAGCCGGCTGGATATCAGTTGAATATTTCAGAGACTAATATTTTTGTCAAGTCAGAGCATTGAAGGCCAATTCAAATGGATTCTTTATTTACAATATTTTTTCTACAAGCAAATTGAGTATGAAGCTGGTCTATTGACTCGGATTTTTCAGAAGGAGGAAATGACAAAGAACTTAAGGACGATCAGGTGCCGGTCTACAAGAATTCTTAACCCGGAGCACAACCTGCCAAATTTGTTCTGGTGTTTATTTTGCAGCATAAGTTTACCATGGATAAATCCAAGCTAAACTTGGGGGCTAATGTCGGGGATATACCCCGCGGTGTAAACCGGCCGGAAGTTAACCCGGCCGGACTTGGCGGTTTATTTGAGACCCCGCTGAGACTTGGCGGTTCACGAGTCATTGGTAATCCGGCAGGCGGGTGCGAGGAGCGACAAGACCCGGTGGCCCAACGGGCGGTTCATGAAGGCCGGTTCATACTATGGTGGGCCGGTTTAAGAGGAAAGGCATAAGGAATATTTGTCTTACAAGGAGTTAAGACTTGTACTTGTATCCGGTTTGTATTAGAGATAGACTAGTCCTAATCCTAATAGGACTCCACATGTAACCCGCCCCTTCAACATATATAAGGAGGGGCAGGGTTCCCCAAAGAGGGACAAGCTACAAGTAAGAAGAAACAATCTTAGGGCTAGACACAAAGAGGAGAGCCGGTTTACGGCGACTCCCTCGTGATGATAATGAGACCTAGCCTCAAACAGCATGTAGGGTTTTTACCGGATGATGTTTCCCGGGGCCCGAAGCTGTCTAAACCCTTGTCTTGCGTGTTGATCCGCCCTGCGTCTCTCGATTCCGCTCAACCCCTCTCAAGCTACCACATAGATGCATTGGCCTCGCGACCAAGTCCTTACACTAGGACATCTGCCATGACAATTCCACGACAAGTCCTATTGGGATACTTTGCCATGATGCGGAAGTACTGATCTTCGATCCTTTGCCAATATCTCTTGGCGGTTTGAGAAGTACCCATGCATGCATCAAGAGACACCACACTACATGCTTGGATCAAAGCTTGATCTTTCAAGATCGTGTAGTTCTTCGATCTTTGGCTTTTCCCATATTTTGATTGCGATTGCTCAAACGCTTTTGCTTCGATCTCGGCCAATTCGTCCTCACAACCATGATCATCCACGGTGCCCTCCGTTTCATTGTACCCGAATGCGAACGGGGCTTGATCAATGTCAACGGCATTGGTGTCCAACAAGTTCACGAACTCGGTAGTTCCATTGTTTGAACCACCGCTATATTGAACAATAACAAGTCATGAGCTAGCAACAAATGGCGAAAACGAAAGGAAAGCACGATGACCGAAGATGCATACCTTCCGGCCATTTCATCGAACACCTCACTTGTGGGGGGAGTAGCACCGTTGGACGGCATCGGCGGGGCACTTCTTTCCGGGATGGAGTTCGAGGATGAAGGAGGCGCCTTGTTTGTAGCCGGATTCCTCTCCCTCTTGCCGGCCGCGGCCTTAGTCACCTTCTCCGCCACCGGCCGAGATCGCGCAGCAGCGTTGGCGCCGGGAGCACGAGCCTTGGCGGCAGGGGCTACCGGATTCCCGCCCTGCACGACCATGTTGCCCTGCCGCTTGCGGGCAAGCGCGGCGCTAGCTTGAGTGACGGTGGGGCCAACATGGCCGGCGACGAGATCCGCCCAAGGGAAAGGGGCATGCGCGACCTCGACGGTGACAGGGGCAACTGGGAGTCGTCCATGGCGGTGAGGGACGGCCGCGGAGGATGCACCGGAGCGTGCGACGACGGGGCAATGGTGGCGGAGGGTGGGGGAGCGGGAAAGGGCGCGCGGAAATGTCCCTCCCGTCAAATCTCGCTGCGGATGGGGGCTGCGCTCGGGTTGGCCTCCCAGCCCGTGAAACTAGAGGTTGGGGGAGAAATTTTGCCACGCCCCGCAAAAATATTTGCGTGCCGGGGCCGGATGCAGGGTCTGGTCGGGCAGGTTTTTCCGCCGCGATAAATAACTGTTATTTTGCGGGTCGGGGCGGGATGCGGGATCTGCTAGAGTTGCTCTAAACTAGTGGTAAGAAAGTGATCCTCTAGTGGAAGCGAAATCACGCACGATGAGACAAGGAGATCCATCAGACTCAACTTAGTTGTTCAATGTTTGTCTAAGCTGGATGACACATGGGACCATACCGCGTGGAGGACCCACATGGCAGCAGCTCTGTGCCGGCACGTGATCGGTCGGATCCGTTAACAGGCCCTCTGCTCCCGGCGTCTATTTCTACAGCGTTGTCCTTTGGAGAAGGGGGAGTCTGTCAGTCAGACACAGAGGTCGAGCCGTGGAGCAGATCTCGCGGCGGGGGCTCCTCCCGGGGCTGGTACGTCCTGCCGGCCGCCGGCGACCTCCTCGTCGGTGAGTACGTGCAGCAGCCCGGAGAGGCGCCTGCAGCTGCAGGTGCCAAAGGCTGGATCTCGCAGAATCGTGAGGTATAATTCGTTTCTTCCTGATCTGGATCCGGTTAACTTCTTCGGCTAAACTCATGGGGGTGTGCATCCTCAGTGCAAATTACTGGTCATACACCATAGGTCTTCTTCTGTTCTAGGTCGTTCAATCCAGCTCGTGCAAATTTTGGTTATCCCCAATAGATTTCAGTGCTTATTTGGTCGTTTAAGCTGCTCCTACGGTCTGCTCTAGTGAGTTCATTTGTTGCCAGATAACTGCCACACGCTTCTTTACATATCAGATGCATCTTGATTTCTTTGCCAACTAAACGGTGCAAAAAGTTCATATACATAAGTTAGCGTCGGATGGAGGTCACAACTGTGTGTGGACTTAAAACAGATGCTAGTGCGGAAGAAATGAAGAGGATATTGTTATTTAGCCATTAATTACCATCTTAAGTGCAAATCATTTTTGATTCACTCTAGCTATGAATTGGTTGGTATATGATGTTTTTTTCCAAGGGGCCTGCTTATTTTTTGCCTTGATAAATATAGCTCATTATTCATTGTTATCTCCTCTTTATGAATAAATAGTATACTCACGTTGACTTGCCTGCCAACTAATTTGTTTCAGAATCTTCACATGCATAGGTACTTGAGAAAGGGAGGGGAATCAGAATTGTTGTGGAGGAAATGCAAATACCTTGTTATTTGGCTGCTACCATCCATGTTCTTTTAGACTGAACATTGCCATGGGCGTTTCTCTACGCAGCGAATATATTAGATCAAGCATCATATCATGGACACCATAAGACTTTTCTGCCTTGATAATGATGTCTACAGGTTGGACCCTGCTTTTGTTTATGAGCTCATTCAAGTAACTCTCCTAGCTCAAATGGGTCAATTTCACGTTTACATGATAGATGATACACAAATCTTCAGCCATCCATCTCCATATGAACCGGTCTCGCTTAATTTTGTAGTCTTCTGGATATATGCTTACATATAATAAATAATGTGAAGGTAGATCATAGAACGACAACATAATCTTTAGTCTTAAACAAATTATGGTAGGCTAGAGATAGAACACAATACGAACCACACACACACCAATGATATGGAAAGTAGCAAAGAAATAGTAAAAGAAGTTCTTGACTTGTAGATTATGTCAAAGTGATAACCTAGAGTCAAGCTTCTTTTACTACTAGTTTTGATCTACCTTGTCATCAATAGGATTAGTTATTATATCTAAGCATGTGTTTAGAAGATTAGAAGATTAAGCAAGTCACTTGATATGTAAACGGATGGCCGAATATCATGACGAACAAGAGATTAGTCTATTTGAGCTCGGTGGTAGAGTTACTCAATGAGATCATAAATAGAAGCATGATTGATCAATAGACATGAATGTTGATGAAGGCAATGAAAAAAAAAATCTTATGGTATACATGATATGATGATTGATCCCATATGTTTTTGCCAAGTGAAGAAACCCACTTGCATGGCAATGAGTGCAGATATGACCACCATCAGAAGAAGCAACAAAGCCAGAAGTGAGCTCTCTTGTATATCCATGTGCTATTGTTGATTCAGTGCCGCGTATGTTGGGCGAGCATTTATGTTCTACATGTGTTAGATTTAGTATATTGTGCTGAGCATTTGCCATGGTGTTTTGATTTGTCTTCTGCAGCGACATGAATTCTCATTGTAATTGTACCCACTTATGCCTGAATACTGCTATTACTTCAGTTAGATTCAAGAAGCACCAAGTTTCTGTGGCGCCTCCTGCATTTTGCTAATGATGAACTTCCTTCTCCATTTCTTTCTTTTGCAAGGAAGAGTTATGTACTTATGATGTATGGCTGGCTGGTTAATTTTCCGTCAATTCAACAACCAGTTTGTAGGGTGGCCACTGCAGTTTGCCCGTATGAACCATTAGTTATTACATGCGTACTGATGTCTGGTTTGCTTGCTCTCCTGCATTCTTCATTACACTCCACTTCATTTTCATTTAACAGCTTTATTTCAGTCTCGCAAACTAAAATGTTGCATTCGGTTTGTCCTTTGTTCTGAAGTTCCATCCTCTATTTGTCTTTTTGATAAAATAAACAGGGAAGTCAGCAGTGCCATTTTGATGCACCCGCTTAGGACCTGTATTGAGTACACTTACACTTTTCTATTGGAGTACAACTGGAACTTGACTTGCCATTTCATCTTGTGGGTACCTTCACTGTCATTCACTCTGTAGTGGAAGTATTGGCCCTCAACTGATGCAACGCTTTCTGGATGAAAGAATGATTGATGTGCTCTCAACTCAACTGGCTCTTCGATCTCTATACAGGGGTAGAAATCATGTGATGTTTTATTTGTCTATTTTGCGTCCAAATCGTATTGCGCCGCATACAAAGACCTGTCTACTAGCAACTTGATATGATAAATTCATAGAAGCATCTTGTTCAGTTGCTCCCTCATACTTATTCTTGTTAGCGTGTGATTCCTCTTGCCATGGTCAAGCTACGTTGATGTCATGGTGGTGCGTGGTGCCTAATTTGATTAATCCCAAAGACAGGTGTCAGCCTTTCTGTCTAACGCAAACTAATGCATCTGCTCAGAGGCATCTCTCTAGGTAATGCAAACTAAGCACTCTATAGTAACTAAACTGGTGCACATGCTGAGAGGCATAGATCGGATCGTCTCAGGCACATAGTACCATTTCACAAGCGCCAAAGAAACGGGCAGGAGTTCAAATATTGCATGGGTGGAGTAATTAACTAGAGTTGCTCACACGTACGAGTACAAATGGTCTCGATCAGGGAGCAAGCGAGGAATCTCTCCTCACATTTTTCTTGGGCACAACAGCACGCAAGGAAAGTGCGCGCATGGAGACACGTGACACCATGTAATTTAACAGGTCATTGCAGTCGAAGCCGCATCCAAGGAAACTTTTCTCCCATCTCAAGATCGCATCGGCCGACCTTCAGCCTTGTGAAATGACACTTGGTACCGTGTCTATCAGCTACTACCACCTGACTTTAACACACACAAATGGGTGTTAGTTAGTGTTGCACACATGGCTTAGGGAGCAGCAGGAATCTCTCCAATTTTTCTAAATCAACGCTAGCTTGGTGATTGGTGGGCCGGTATAATTAGTTTAACCCAGCCAGTTCAGTCCGAGCGGCATCTCCGAGGCCATTTTCTCCCGTCTCAAGTTTGCATCTGGCCTTGTGAGATTATCATTAATTATCTACTACTCCCTCCGTCCCAAAATTCTTGTCTTAGATTTGTCTAAATACGGATGTATCAAATCATGTTTTAGTGTTAGATACATCGGTATCTAGACGAATGTAAGACAAGAATTTTGAGATGGAGAGAGTACTACCACAGCCGCTGATGCATGGGACCCAGCTGTCTGACAGGCCCGCAGGGCAGCCAGCCTACGCCATTATCTCTGTATCTGTATCCAATCTTGGATCTCGTCATTAAATTAGAATTATGTACTCCCCAACTCTGGTTTCTATGCTAGTAGTCTAGTTTCAAACTAGATATGATGAAAGCCTATGATAGGATTGAGTGGCATTATTTGCAGGCTATTATGTTGAAGTTTGGCTTTAGTCCATCTTTCGTGAACTTGGTGATGAAATGTGTCTCATCTGTCAGGTTCATAGTCAGAGTGAATGGGGAGCTATTACCTTACTTTACACCAACCAGGGGTTTTCGCCAAGGCTGCCCCATGTCTCCATTCCTGTTTCTTCTCTGTGCGGAAGGCCTCACGTCCATGCTCAACTACTTTGAGAGCCCGCATATTGACAGAGGCATACGGGTGTCCTTTCGAGCACCTTGGGTCAATCATTTGCTATTTGCCGATGACAGCTTAATCTTCATCAGTGCATCAGTGGAGAGTGCTATCAGACTGAACAGGATTCTGCAGATATATGGAGAATGTTCAGGTCAAGCAGTAAACCGCGACAAAAGTGCAGTTTTCTTCTCCCCAAATACGCCAGTGGATAGGAGACAGGAGGTGAAAACAGCTCTGGGTATTCAGGTTGAGACTTTCAGTAACAGATACCTTGGTCTTCCAACGGCGGTGGGGAGAATTACCAGTGGCACATTCGATCACATTGGCGAGAGATCAAGGAGCAAGATGGGTGGCTACGCCGAGCGTTTATTAGCTTGTGCTGGTCGTGAGACACTAATAAAATCAAATGTGCAGGCAATACCAACGTTCAGTATGAGTTGCTTTCTTTTGACGAAAAAGGTTTGCAAGAGTTTAAGGTCCTCAATGGCAAAATTTTGGTGGAGTGGCTCCCTTGACAGAAGATCTTTGCATTGGTTGTCTTGGGATAAACTTGCATCTCCTAAGGCATATGGTGACATGGGTTTTCGTAACCTACATCTCTTCAATGTGGCATTGTTGGGAAAACATGGTTGGAGATTCATCACAAATCCCAACTCATTATGTGCAAGAGTCATGAAAGGACGTTATTTCCCTGACAGTGATTTCATGGACGCCACCATACCGCAATCTGCCTCAGCCATCTGGCGTGCTATAGTGGCCGGACGTGAAGCTCTTCAGTTGGGGATGATCAAAAGAATTGGTGACGGGACTACTATCTCCATTTGGAACGATAAGTGGATACCGGGCACACCATCGCTTACTCCTCGGGTGATCCCAGGAGGAACAACATTGGGATTTGTCAATCAGCTCATAGATACCAATAACTGGACTTGGCGATCTCAGCTGGTTCGTGATGTTTTCATCTCACCTGATGCGGATGCAATCTTAAATATTCCCTTGCGCAATGGGGGAGGTGAGGATTTTCGCGCGTGGGCTTATGAAGCCAATGGCATCTATTCTGTCAAATCTGCGTACCGTGCTCTAGTGAATCAGAAAGAGCGTGTCGCTCTAGATGAAGGGACGGTTACAAATACCTCACAGACTGATGAACAGATGTGGAAGCTGTTGTGGAAACTCAAGGTATTGCCGAAGGTTCGTGTCTTTTGGTGGAGAGTGGTGAGGGGCATTCTCCCAGATGAAAGCACACTAAAACATCGGCACATACGACCCATAAGCAGATGTAACGTCTGCCTTGCGATGGATGAGGATCTGATGCACGCTTTAGTGCATTGCTCTCATGCGAAATTGTTCTGGGAACAAGCACATACACTACTTGGTGTGAGAAGACCAAGGTTGCACCCAGATACATGGGCTAAGGACATGATTTGTGATAGTCAGTTCACAGTGGTGGAGAGGGCGCAAATGATCTCTGTAATGTGGGCGATTTGGCACTCCAGAAACCGAATCACACATGATGGAGAGAAGCTTGATCCTCTAACTACAGTGAGACGCATCAGAGAAGATTTGGCGGTACTTGACATCCCTTCTTCACATGCCTCAATCCTTCCTGGACATGGGTGGAGGCCGCCAGAAGGTGAGTTTGTCAAAATCAATACAGATGCGGCTATAAACATGGACTCCAACAAGGCAGGAGCGGGAGGTGTCGCACGTTCAGCCTCGGCTTTGTTGGGAGCTTGGAGTAAACCCCATGAGGGGGTAACGAATCCATTCATCGGTGAGGCCCTGGCGCTTCGTGACGGTGTCATCTTTGCAAGCTTGCGAGGTTTCTCACATGTGATAATGGAGACAGATTGCCTAGAGGTTGTCAACCTCTGGAACACTCGCCACAATAGTCTTTCTATAGTGGCACCTTTATTCTTAGAGATTGGAGAGCTAGCTACTCATTTTACTTTCTTTGTTATTCAACATGTAAGTAGATCTGCCAACGTACCGGCCCATCTATGCGCGAAGCATGCTTGCTCGCTGATGGTCACCGAGAGCTGGACAGGTTCTAGTCCTTCCTTCCTACTCACCAGCCTCTTGGCTGATGATGCTAGGAGTTCTTTTGTTGAATAAAAATCTCTCAATTCGAACGCAAAAAAAAGTATAGTTTCTCCTCTAGGACAGTATAATTGCCCAGAGTGCCTCTGGAGCAACACCGTAGCACTTCCAACACTCTTGCACCAAAAACACCACGAGAGAGGACGAGGCATGGAGATCGCCATGGGGGCCATTGGCCCTCTCCTCCCGAAGCTCGGTGAGCTGCTCATCGGCGAGCTCACCGTGGAGAAACAAGTGAGGAAAGGCATCATGTCTCTCGTAACAGAGCTGAAAATTGATGCATGTTGTCCTTAGCAAGGTGTCGAAAGTGCCGGCGGACCAGCTTGACGAGGGGGTCAAGATCTGGGCAGGAAATGTCAAGGAGTTGTCCTACCAAATGGAGGACATCGTTGATGCCTTCATGGTGCGTGTGGGAGATGGTGTTGAGTCCACCAACCCGAAGAACAGAGTCAAGAAGATACTCAAGAAGGTCAAAAGATTATTCAAGAATGGTAAGGATCTCCATCGAATCTCGGATGCTCTGGAAGAAGTGGTTCTTCAAGCTAAGCAGTTGGCTGAGCTGCGTCAAAGGTACGAGCAAGAGATGCGGGGCACTAGTGCTAATACTAGTGTTGACCCTCGCATGATGGCCTTGTACACAGATGTGACAGAGCTCGTTGGCATTTAAGAAACACGAGACAAGTTGATCAAAATGTTGACTGAAGATGATGATTGGTCGAAGCATCCGTTGAAGACAATATCTATTGTTGGATTTGGTGGGTTAGGCAAGACGACTCTTGCCAAAGCAGCATACGACAAGATCAAAGTGCAATTTGATTGTGGTGCTTTTGTCTCGGTTTCGCAAAACCCTAAAATGAAAAAGGTTTTGAAGGATATTCTCTATGGACTTGACAAGGTCAAGTACGAAAACATACATAATGCAGCGAGGGACGAAAAGTATCTCATAGACAATATAATTGAATTCCTTAATGACAAGAGGTACGTACGTATGCTTTTTTCCTCTTATACACACCGATTTCCATTTCATCTAGTAGAATAGTGACATCGTTTAATGCTAGTGCATATGCATCTTGATGGCATATTGTTAATTTATACTTTTCATGTAAATTCCTATAGTTACTATATAAATCATATAATGTAATAATTAGTGAGCGCATATTTTTAAGGTAATTGAAAACTTCTTATTCTAAGTCGACGATCTCGTTTATGTGTGTGTCTCTCTGTGTGTGTGCGGGGAGGGGGGGGGGGAGGGGGGAGGGGTGTGTTAATAGAAGTATCGGATTATACAATTTGGTTGAGTTTCTTAGAAGTAAGTTATCCAAAGAAATATAACTATATATTGGTTTATTCTTCTCTTCATTGTATTGATTTAATAACTAATTATTAAATGCATTCATAAAGGTACCTCATCGTAATTGATGATATATGGAGTGAAAAAGCATGGGAGTTAATTAAGTGTGATTTCTCCAAGAAGAGCCCCGGAAGCCGACTAATCATGACAACCCGCATTGTTAGTGTCTCTGAAGCATGTTGCTCTTCTGAGGGTGATATTTACAGAATGGAACCCCTTTCCAATGATGTATCAAGAATACTCTTTTGTAAAAGAGTATTTTCACAAGAAGAAGGCTGCCCTCAAGAATTATTGCAAGCATCCGAAGAAATTTTGAAGAAATGTGGCGGTATACCGTAAGCTATTATTACTACAGCAAGTCTTCTAGCTAATAAGGGTCATATAAAAGCAAAGGATGAATGGTACGCTTTGCTTAGTTCCATTGGTCATGGACTCACAGAAGATCGTAGTTCGGAGCAGATGAAAAATATATTATTATTCAGCTACTATGATCTACCTTTGTATTTGAAACCGTGTTTATTATATCTAAGCATCTTCCCAGAAGACCACGAGATTATGAGAGTTAGATTGATATGGAGATGGATATCAGAAGGCTTTGATTATAGTGAAAAGCAAGATATTAGCTTATATGAGCTCGGTGACAGCTACTTCAATTAGCTAGTAAATAGAAGTATGATCCAGGCCATAGGCATTGATGATGAAGATAAGGTAATGGCTTGTCGTGTACATGACATGGTGCTTGACCTCATATGCTCACTGTCAAGTGAAGAGAACTTTGTCACAATATTAGATGGCACCAGAAGAAAAATGCCTAACTCGGAGATCAAGGTTCGCAGATTGTCCATTCAAAATAGCAAGATAGATGTCTATACCACTAGGATGGAGCATATGAGATCTGTTACTGTTTTCACAAGTGATGTTGTTGGAAAAGTGTTGGATATTTCAAAATTTGAAGTTCTGCGCATGTTAGATTTAGAAGGCTGTCATGTCTCAGATGTTGGGTATGTGGGGAATCTGTTGCATTTGAGGTACTTGGGGCTAAAAGATAGTCATGTTAAGGACCTTCCCATGGAAATAGGGAAGCTGCAGTTTTTGTTTATCTTGGACTTAAGAGGTACTAAGATTGAAGCACTGCCATCGAGTGTTGTTCAGCTAAGGCATTTGATGTGCTTGTATGTTGAGTATGGTATGAAGCTGCCATCTGGAATAGGTAACCTGACTTCCCTGTTAGAATTATTGTATAGGGATAGGAGAGGTGTTTAAATTGTATCTATCTCTTCTTCTCTCTATCCCTTGTAACGACCTCTCTTTCTGGTCGATCTATCTCTTGTAATGACCTCTCTTTCTGGTCGATCTCTGTTCCTATCGATCTCCCCCTGGTCGATCTCTCTGTAACTTGTCAACCAAGGCTTTGCCTCAATATATACACCGTGGCCCGAGACAAAGGGTTCTACGCTTTCCCAAACTACTTTACATGGTAACAGAGCCTCTTCCTCATCAGATCGAGAGAGATCGCATCTAGCTACCGTTCGCGACCGAGCCATGTCCACCACCTCCGCCTCCATGTCACCCAGCACCATGGGCGCGATCACCACCACCTCCTCCGCCTCCACCTTTGCTTCATCATCCACAACTACCAATACCTTCCTCGGATCGCCGCCACAGGAAAAGCTGACGAGGGGGAACTTCCTCCTCTGGAAAGCCATCGTGCTTCCCCAGATCAAGGGTGCTCAGATGGAGCACCATCTTGATGCCACGAGCCCGCCACCGCCGGCCACCCTCACCATCACCAAGGAGGGCAAAGAAGAGCAAGTTGTCAACTTCGCCCGCACCCTCTGGTATGCGCAACAACAACAACTCCAAGGGTTCTTGATGGGTTCTTTTTCCCGCGAGATTCTGTCCCAGGTGGCCACGCTCCAGACGTCGGCCGAGGTGTGGCGCACCATCAACGACATGTTCGTCACCCAGAGCCAGGCGCAGACGATCAATACCCGCATCGATATCACCAACCTTAAAAAAGGTAACTTGACCATGGCAGATTACCTCGGCAAGATCAAAACCCTCACTGATGAAGTTGCCTGCACCGCCTCGGCCCTCTCCGACCCAGAGATCGTCTCCAAGATTCTTGTCGGCCTCGACATGGAATATAATACAGTCGTCTCTGCGCTGGCGGCACGAGTGGAACCCATCATGGTTCCGGAGCTGCATAGCCAGCTGCTCAGCTTCGACGCCCGCCTCACCCTCCTCCACGGCGGCGATCTTCGGCAATCTTCTGCGTACTCCGCCTCCTGGGGACGTGGTCGTGGCCGTGGTCACCAGGGCACCAACCGTGGTGGTGGACGCGGTCGCGGTGCCTCCTCGGGCGATGGTGCTCGCTCTGGAGGAGGCTACGGAAACAACTACGACGCCGGCTACGGCAACAACCACGGGGGTGGCGGCTTCAACAACAACACTGGCCGCCACAACTCCCCTCCTCGTTCTCGCCCTCGATGTCAACTCTGCAAGAAGGCTGGCCATGAGGTTGTCGATTGCTGGCATCGGTACGATGAAAACTTCGTTCTTGACTCCAAACTAGTTGCAGCAGCTATGCGCGAGCAAGGCGGGGACGGTGTATAGTACGTTGATTCTGGCGCTACCGACCACGTCACTAATGAGCTCGAGCAACTTGCCCTACGTGAGACGTACCACGGCAACGACCAGATACACACAGCCAGCGGTAAAGGTATGGAGATTTGTCACATTGGTCAAGTTTCACTTAATTCCCCTAGTCTTCAACGTGATCTTGTTCTTAAGGATGTTCTCCATGTTCCCCAAGCTGACAAAAATCTTGCCTCAATGTCTCGTTTAGCCACCGATAATGATGTTTTCTTTGAAACTCGCCCTCGCTATTTTTTTATTAAGGATCGGGCAACGAGGGCACCTCTCTATCACGGTAGATGCGTTGGCGGCCTCTACCCCATCTCCTCCGGAGCTCTTAGCAACAAGCGTCGTCGCGTCTACTCCATCTTCAAGTCCTCTTTGGAGCGGTGGCATCAAAGATGAGGACATCCCTCATAAATCATAGTTAGGCAAGTAGTCAATAAAGACAAACTTCCTTTGTCACATAGTTCAAATAAAGAGTCTATTTGTGAAGCATGTCAATGTGCCAAGAGCCATCAGCTTCCCTATCCTAAGTCTACTAGTGTGTCTCATGCCCCATTACAATTGATCTTCAGTGATGTATGGGGTCATGCTCGAGATTCTTTTGGTCGGAAAAAAATATGATGTTAGCTTCATTGATGATTACAGCAAGTTCACATGGATTTATTTGCTTAAGTATAAATCTGAAGTCTTTTCAATCTTCCAAGAGTTTCAGAAGCTAGTTGAGCGCCACTTTGATAGGAAAATTATTTAAGTCCAAAGTGACTGGGGAGGGGAGTATGAAAAACTCAACTTCTTTTTCCGTAGCATTGGGATCACCCATTATGTGTCGTGCCCTCATGCTCATCAGCAAAACGGTTCTGCTGAATGCAAACACCGTCATATCATCGAAGTTGGTCTCTCCCTTTTAGCTCATGCATCTATGCCCCTCAAGTATTGGGATGAGGCTTTCATCACAGCTACATACCTTATCAACCATCTTCCCAGTAAGGTCATTGGCAATTCAACTCCTCTAGAACGATTGTATCATCAAAAGCTAGACTACAACTCTCTAAATTTTTTTGGGTGTGCTTGTTACCCCAACCTTCGTCCATACAATCGTCACAAACTAGAGTTTCGCTCCACACAATGTGTGTTTCTTGGGTATAGTAACCTTCATAAAGGGTATAAATGTCTTGAATCATCTACTGGACGAATCTATATCTCCCGTGATGTTATCTTCGATGAAACATTATTCCCTTTTTCTCTCCTTCATCCCAATGCTGGCGCCTTGCTTCGTGCAGAAATTGCACTCCTACCAGACTACTCTATACATCCTGATCACGGCCGGGGGTGAATTAAATGAGCCTGATCATGTGCAAAAATCCACAGAAAAATGCGTCTCAAATGGGTCTTGTACGAATTCTACTTGTCATTTTATGTGTACACAGGACAAAGGCGCAGTCTTCGAGGAGGATCTGGCTGTCAGCGCGTGATCCCAGGCTGATCCGCGGCAGCATGCAGAGCAGGGCGGCACGCGATCCGGCGTAGATTTGCTCCTGGCACGCGACCGCGACAGCGGCCCAGGCGCGGGTCCAGGGGCGGCTCCGGGCGCGCCACGCCGAGCCGACCAGGTGGGTCACGCGGGTCCAGGCGCGGGCGCTAGCGTCGGTCCAGGCGAGTCATGCCAAGCCGACCAGGCGGGCCACAGCGGACCAGGTGCGCGCATGGGTCCAGGCGCGTATCCCGGCGCGCCTCGCCAATCCTCGCCCACGTGGTCTGATCCGGCTGTCGACCGCGGCGCGGGGGGGAGCGATTCCTCGTTTGCCACGTCGGACGATCCAGTGCGCTGCCAGACCGAGGAGCAGCGGCGCGAATCTTCCTCGGATCAGGAGCCGATCCACCAAACGGATATGCGTCCGCTTTTCGTCCGCAGACGACTGTTGGAAATATGCCCTAGAGGAAATAATAAATTGGTTATTATTATATTTCCTTGTTCATGATAATCGTTTATTATCCATGCTATAATTGCATTGATAGGAAACTCAGATACATGTGTGGATACATAGACAACACCATGTCCCTAGTAAGCCTCTAGTTGACTAGCTCGTTGATCAATAGATGGTTACGGTTTCCTGACCATGGACATTGGATGTCGTTGGTAACGGGATCACATCATTAGGAGAATGATGTGATGGACAAGACCCAATCCTAAGCCTAGCATAAAGATCGTAGTTCGTATGCTAAAGCTTTTCAAATGTCAAGTATCTTTTCCTTAGACCATGAGATTGTGCAACTCCCGGATACCGTAGGAATGCTTTGGGTGTACCAAATGTCACAACGTAACTGGGTGACTATAAAGGTGCACTACAGGTATCTCCAAAAGTGTCTGTTGGGTTGGCACGAATCGAGACTGGGATTTGTCACTCCGTGTGACGGAGAGGTATCTCTGGGCCCACTCGGTAGGACATCATCATAATGTGCACAATGTGACCAAGGGGTTGATCACGGGATGATGTGTTACGGAACGAGTAAAGAGACTTGCCGGTAACGAGATTGAACAAGGTATCGGGATACCGGCGATCGAATCTCGGGCAAGTACAATACTGCTAGACAAAGGGAATTGTATACGGGATCGATTGAGTCCTTGACATCGTGGTTCATCCGATGAGATCATCGTGGAACATGTGGGAGCCAATATGGGTATCCAGATCCCGCTGTTGGTTATTGACCGGAGAACGTCTCGGTCATGTCTGCATGGTTCCCGAACCCGTAGGGTCTACACACTTAAGGTTCGATGACGCTAGGGTTATAAAGGAAGTTTGTATGTGGTTACCGAATGTTATTCGGAGTCCCGGATGAGATCCCGGACGTCACGAGGAGTTCCGGAATGGTCCGGATGTAAAGATTTATATATGGAAAGTTGTTGTTCGGGTTCCGGAAAAAGTTCGGGTTTTTTCGGTATTGTACCGGGAAGCTTCCAGAAGGTTCCGGAGGTCCGGAAATTGTTCCACCACGTCCAATACAGTAGCATGGGCTGTAGGGGGGCGCCCTAGCCTTAATGGGCCAGGGGCACCAGCCCCCCCAAGGCCCATGCGCATGGGAAGGGGAAAACCCTAAAGGGGGAGGCCTCCACTTGACTTGGGAGGCACTCCTCCCCTCCTTGGCCCCCCCC
>LR880968.1:910866188-910888190 GCA_904067115.1 Aegilops sharonensis
CTTGACATCGTGGTTCATCCGATGAGATCATCGTGGAACATGTGGGAGCCAACATGGGTATCCAGATCCCGCTGTTGGTTATTGACCGGAGAACGTCTCGGTCATGTCTGCATGGTTCCCGAACCCGTAGGGTCTACACACTTAAGGTTCGATGACGCTAGGGTTATAAAGGAAGTTTGTATGTGGTTACCAAATGTTGTTCGGAGTCCCGGATGAGATCCCGGACGTCACGAGGAGTTCCGAAATGGTCCGGATGTAAACATTTATATATGGAAAGTTGTTGTTCGGGTTCCGGAAAAAGTTCGGGTTTTTTCGGTATTGTACTGGGAAGCTTCCAGAAGGTTCCGGAGGATTCCGTAGGGGTCCGGAGGTCCGGAAATTGTTCCACCACGTCCAATACAGTAGCATGGGCTGTAGGGGGGCGCCCTAGCCTTAATGGGCTAGGGGCACCAGCCCCCCCAAGGCCCATGCACATGGGAAGGGGAAAACCCTAAAGGGGGAGGCCTCCACTTGACTTGGGAGGCACTCCTCCCCCCCTTGGCCGCCCCCCCTAGATGGGATCTAGGGCTGGCCGCACCCCTTGGGGAGGGAAACCCTAAAGGGGGCGCAGCCCCCTTCCCCCCTATATATACTTGAGGTTTTGGTTGCCCAACACACATGAGTTTTCTCCCTCTATTGATGCAGCCCCGCCTCTCCTCTTCCTCCTCTCCCGTGGTGCTTGGCGAAGCCCTACTGGATTGCCACGCTCCTCCACCACAACCACGCCATTGTGCTGCTGCTGGATGGAGTCTTCCTTAACCTCTCCCTCTCTCCTTGCTGGATCAAGGCGTGGGAGACGTCACCGGGCTGTACGTGTGTTGAACGCGGAGGTGCCGTCCGTTCGGCACTAGGATCTCCGGTGATTTTAATCACGACGAGTACGACTCCATCAACCCCGTTCACATGAACGCTTCCGCTTAGCGATCTACAAGGGTATGTAGATGCACTCTCCTTCCCCTCGTTGCTAGTTTCTTCATAGATAGATCTTGGTGACACGTAGGAAAATTTTGAATTTCTTCTACGTTCTCCAACAACGACTCATTCCGGGCCCATTTTTGAGCCGGATTTGTGTCGGCGCGGACACAAGACGGATGCGCACGCTCGCCTTCTCCTCTCCCCGGGCCCGCTGGTCGGTGGCTATTGACCTCCCCCACCCCCCAGCCAACAGCAACCCTCGCCCGCCTCCTTTGTCGCCGCCGCCACCGCCCTTTTTTGCCGGCGACTCTGCCAGCTGCCGCCGCCTCCACATCCGCCCAGCAACGCCGCTCACTCCCCCGTCACCCCCGCCAGCGTCGTCTTGCCGCCGGGGAGCAAAACTGTTTCCCACCTCCGCTCCCCCAACCGCACAGCCGCCCGCGACCAAGAGGCCGCCTCGCCGCCCCGGCTAGATCCTCTCCGGCATGCTCGTCGGACGCCGGCTCACTCGTCGAACGTCGGCAGGGCAACTAGCTGGTCCGTGCGTGCCGCGACTCCCCTCGCCGACCGTCTCCTTCTTCGACGTCCGCAAGCTGTTCGACAGTTTGCCAAGGTACGAAAATGGACTCCGCCGATGAGTTCTTTTTCCACAATTTCCTTGCGACTCCGACGATTCGTCGTCCGACGATGAGGAGGAGATATTGGCTGCCGTGCCAGGAAGGATGTCGAGCGTGCCTTTGGTGTTTTGCAATCTCGATGGGGCATCGTTCGGTATCCTGCTTATACCTGGAGCACGCAGAAACTATGGGAGGTGATGACTGCTTGTGTGATCATGCACTCGTAGGAGACGAGCGTCCGGAACGTCTGTACGATCAAGGCTTTCAGTTTCAGGGTGAGAATATTGTGCCTGAGCATGGACTAGCGGCAACATTTGAACAGTTCATCCAATTTCATGAAAACATGCGTGATTGAGAAACTCACGTGCAGCTGCAAAATGATTTGGTTGAGCATACGTGGGCTCATGTTGGGAACCAATAGATGTATCTTCTTTTATTGGTTTACAAAACTACGTGAAACATTTTTATTTGTATCCGGCTTGTAAAACTATAATATTTTTATTCGATAAATTATGTTATTTGACAATATGTTTGAATGCAAATCAATGTAAATATTGGGCGGCCAGCCGGCCACGCCGGCATACATAGGTCGGCGCGTTGGGCGCGCTGCCGACCCAAATCTAAAAAAGGGCGGACGCAGGGCGGGCGGCCGATCCAAACGGACAAAAAGCGGACGAAATCGCCGTCCGTTTAGGTCGGCCCGTTGGAGTTGCTCTTATGTGTGGATTTGACTGAAGCTGAGCAGAGTAGTCTCTCGTGTGTGAGGACATTGGGCTCTGGGCAAAAGTAGCTACTTGCTGCTCCTGGGCTGCTGCGTAGTGGGCTAGCTATTTGCCTATTTTTCACCGGTGGGCTGCTGCGTAGCCTCTCAAGCATGTATGCTAGTGGTATTTTCCGCCATATATATCTATATACATTTTTTTTGCAGAAAAAATTGAGTGTACATCTGTACACCCATGACCTGTGCTGGATTCGCCCCTATGTGCTGCGGCCCGAACAGGCGAGTGCAGGGGAAGGCGTCAGATATCGCAGAACAGGGGCATCAGGAATGGGAGGTATAAATCTGTTATCCCGTTCAAGATCCACTATAATCATGGGGGTTAGGATGTGCATCTTAAGTGCAAATTGTTGGTCGTCCACCACAGATTTTCTTCCGTTCTAGATCCTTCATCGTTCACAGTCTAGTTTCTTCGAAAATCATGCCGGTGTGTACAAATCGTTGGTTATCTATGTTAGATCTACAGTGCTAATTTGGTGGTATGTGAGTAACTCCAAGGGTTTGCTTTAGTGAATCCATTTGTTGCCAGCTAGCTAGCACACATATAACATTTCCCTCTCTTGTTGTTGTTATTGTTGTTGTTGTTGTTGTTGTTGTTGTTGTTGTTGTTGTTGTTGTTGTTGTTGTTGTTGTTGTTGTTGTTGTCGTCGTCGTCGTCGTCGTCGTCGTCGTCGTCGTCGTCGTCGTCGTTGTTGTTGTTGTTGTTGTTGTTTGGTGATACTTCAGCCCTTTAGATCTCTTTTTACGGACTCTTCCCATGTCAAGTTCGATCTACCCCGACATCTCATGACATTATCATCACGCTTTACTCATCCACTATGCACGGGAGCTTCTGGAGGCCTGCACTGAATATTCCCAAACCATCTCAGAAGTTGGACACGTTTCTCTTCAATCGGTGCTATCCGAAATCTATCTCGTATATCATCATTCCGGACCTGGTCCTTTCTTGTGTGGCCACACATGCATCTCAACACGCATGGAAAAAGAGATTGATTTGTGTATTTCTTATATAGCTTATCTTTTGTTCCACGGTAAGATGAATATCTCTCTTTCCTGGTTAATCAAGCTTCTATAGATGTATGTTAACCTTAGTGGCATTCTTTTTGGTAGAACTGAAATGAGCACTGGGCGTGTTGTAAGACATCTCTAAGTTACACGATCGTTTAACAAGCATCTTTATTGGCATCGATGCATTACATAAATTTATTCAACACTGCATGGTTCATGCGGGAGAACCACACTTAGACGGTATTTCTATACAACAACACTTTGGAATTTCCACATTATGGGTCTTGCAATAGTGTCTGAAGTTATGTGAGCCTCTGCGTCTACATAGATCTTCACACCTCTCGCTATTGCAGGGATTGAGAGTCTCACAGATCACATGATAAACAGATTCTGTAAAAGCAACATATATACACAAATCAAACAAAATATATTAGTGATGCATTGGTTAATTTGAAACACTAGGAAAGTGCACAAAAAATAGGGGTATATACTGACTTACGAGTGTCTGCATGGCAGGATGGGAAGGTAGAACACATCATGGAAAACACCATGAAAGCAATAGCCATGTATAGCATGGCCGACGACCATCTTGCACTGTTATTAGCAAGTGCCATCAGAACGAAGATATTGCTTTATTCTACTTCTACTTTTCTTATGTTCCTATGTGATCACTGCTATATACAAACTCCTAGGTGAGCTGCTACTTATAGAGAGCCAGAATAGCATCTTAGATAATGATCTCGAATTCATGTATTTCTCCTATCATTATTGTTGCCAAATCTTGTTGTCTATAGATGAATTGGGTACACTCTTATATCATTATATCAAGTAATGGCATTCATTTATATTCATTGGTATGGTAATGCTATTTGTTGTGTTTAGTCACAATCCAATGATCCTACAATTATATGTAATCATACAGTTCTATTTATGTCACGATATTAAAACAAACACCTTTTTTAATATATATGCTTGCAAATGGCAATTAAGTCTATCATTTCCTCGTATTTATGGAGAAATGCAATGACACCTTAGCTATTGATCTTGCACTTATGTATCTCACCCGAATTAATATCTGCTAGTTTTAAATAGTTATAGCGTGCTTGTTTATATACTGTAAGCAAAGAGACATAACTCTAGATACAAACTAAATGAATATAGTGCTTATATAAATTAATGAAATAGCCTATGTGACATTATTTTATTTGAACACAACAAGATGTAAAATAATAAAGTATTATTGTGCTATCTTAAAGTCCGCAAGAATATCAATGCAATATTCGATAAATACGTATAACTATGTGCAACTATGTGCTTCTCAGTACTCGCAAAAATATGATATACAAGCTACAAAAATATGAATCAATTGCAATATATAAAAGAGATATAAATGTGAACATTAATTTAGGAGACATATAAATTCAAGATAAATATCAACGATATGCTTGCCTCTTGTACAAATGCAAAATTCTGAAGATGACATCGTTCCTTTGTATTTATACCTAATAATAAAGTAATTAGTGCTTCTGGCTATACGTGACATAAATTGCCCCCAATATTGCAAAATATTACCCACCGATGCCACCTATAAGTGACAAAAGTGTTTCACACAGGGGAATCCCCCGCCTCGGTCGGCTCATGGAGTAGGGACCTCCTATACTGTGCTCAGCGCGCTGGGACAAGATGCAGCGCTCCAGTTTGGGCCCGTCCATGTGCGGGTGGCCTGTTTTTAAGTTTCGTTTTTATCTTTATTTTTCTTTTCTATTTTCGTTTTTTTCTCTTTTAAAAAATTTAGTACTTAAAAATATTTCCTAAAATTAAAAAAATTAAATAAATTTTTTAGTTAATCAAAAAATGTTTGTAGATTAAAAAAAATATTCGCATATTCTAAAAAGGTTCACAATTTTGAAATAAACATTTGGGAAATCAAAAAATGTTCATTATTTTAAAAAAAGTTTGAGTATTAAAAAATGTTAATGAAATTGAACAAAATGTTATCGGTAATGCAGGAAAATGTTGTCATGGCCTTTGGAGATTATGATATTTTTTCTCCCATTACAACGCACGGGCCCTTTTGTTAGTGTTAGCCAAAGCAAGATCAGGACTCAGGAGAAAACAAGTAAAGCTCCTTGTATTTTTCGGTCCGTCAGAGCTTGACTGACCGTGGGATGTCATTCCTTTAAGTCTATACCTTTCAAGCACATGGGTGCAACTTTGCAGAGACCCTAATTAATCACCATTACATGGGTGTGTCTAGGGCTCGAAGTATGACATCAGCCCACCTGCTGAGAATACAAACCCCGCCCAGGCCTGCTGATTGTTGTTTGTTTTTTTAGAACCATGGCTACAGAATTACACCATGGTGGGGGTATACTCTTGTTGGGGAACGTAGTAATTTCAAAAAAAAATCCTACGCACACACAAGATCATGGTGATGCATAACAACGAGAGGGGAGAGTGTCGTCCACGTACCCTCGTAGACCGTAACCGGAAGCGTTATGACAACGCGGTTGATGTAGTCGTACGTCTTCATGATCGACCGATCCTAGTACCAAATGTACGGCACCTCCACGATCTGCACTCGTTCAGCTCGGTGATGTCCCACGAACTCATGATCCAGTAGAGCTTCGAGGGAGAGTTCCGTCAGCACGACGGCGTCATGACGGTGATGATGAAGTTACCGACGCAGGGCTTCGCCTAAACACCGCTACGATATGACCGAGGTGAATTATGGTGGAGGGGGGCACCGCACACGGCTAAGAGATCAATGATCAACTTGTGTGTCTATGGGGTGCCCCCCTCCTCCTCATGAATTGTTGCAAGTATCTGATGACATTTTGAAGAAATGTAGGGGCATACCATTAGCTATTATTACTATAGCAAGTCTTCTAGCTAATAAGCATCAGCTAAAAACAAAGGATCAATGTTATGCTTTGCTCAAGTCCATTGGTCATGGACTCACAGAAGATCGCAATTTGGAGAAGATGAAAAAGATATTATTATTCAGCTACCATGATCTACCTTCATATCTGAAACCTTGTTTGTTATATCTTAGCATCTTCCCAGAAGATCACAAGATTATGAGAAGCAGACTAATTTGGAGATGGATCGGAAGGTCTTGTTTATAGTGAAAAACAAGAAACCAGCTTATATGGGCTCGGCGATGGCTACTTCAATGAACTAGTAAATAGAAGTATGATTTAGCCAATAGGCATTGATGATGAAGAAAAGGTAGAGGCTTGCCATGTACATGACATGGTGCTTGACCTCATATGCTCATTGTCAAGTGAAGAAAACTTTGTCACAATACTGGATGACACCAAAAGAAAAATGCCTAACTCAGAAAGCAAGGTTCACAGATTGTCCATACAAAATAGCAAGATAGATGTGGATAGCACTAGGATGGAGCATGTGAGATCTCTTACCACTTTCACAAATAATGTTGTCGGGAAAGTATTGGATATTTCAATTTTTAAATATCTGCGCGTGTTGGATTTAGAAGGTTGTCATGTCTCGGATGTTGGGTATGTGGGGAATCTGTTGCATTTGAGGTACTTAGGGTTACAAAGAACTCATGTTTCAAACCTTCCCATGGAAATAGGAAAGCTACAGTTTTTGCTTACCTTGGACTTAAGAATGTCGTTTATAGAAGTACTGCCATCAAGTGTTGTTTAGCTAGTACGTCTCAGGTGCCTGTATGTTGGCAGGAATATGAAACTTCTTCCTGGGATAGGCAACTTGACTGCCATAGAAATGCTGAGTAAACTCAGAGTGTCTAAGGAGGACTTCGAAGTTGTGAAAGAATTGGGCCATCTGACCAACCTCAGGGTGCTTCGGGTTGACTTCACAAATTTTGATGAGAGCCTGAGTAAAGCTTTGAAGGAATCCATTAGTAATATGTGCAAACTGGACATTCTAGATATATATGTCTTGAATGAAAGCATTGATTTCATGAAGGAAGGTTGGGCGCCTCCTCTGCAACTCCGTAGATTGGCTTCCCAGCAAGAGGTTGTTGGTTCAAGACACTGCCATCATGGATCAATCCTTCATTGTGTTATATCCTCTCCTATTTGGATATAAAGGTTGGTGTAGCACGACCGAAGGACATCAAGCTTCTTGGTATGCTGCCGGCTCTCTGTATTCTCAAGATATGGGATTTTTCTAAGTACACAGGAGCACGTGTGGTGGAAACGCCTGCCCTTTGCTCTGGTGCATTCCCATGTGTGACAAAGTGCCACTTCACTTATATTGGTGCTGTGCCGTCTATGTTTTCACCAGGAGCTGCGCCGAGGCTTAAACACCTTGAGTTCTGTTTCCCAGCTAAGTGGATCTCCCGTGAATAATTTGATTTGGGCATGCGGCACCTCCAAAACATCGAGCGAGTTGATGTTAGAGTTTTCCATGAGGAATCTACCAATGCAGAGGTGGATGAAGCAAAGGCTGCACTGTGGGCCGCGGTGGAGGATCACCCCAACCGTCCCGTCCTCCAGATCGACAGTTTCCATGATGTTGTGCATAAAAAAAGGTAGATGATCAACGACTCCTGTGCTCTTATTTCCATCTTTGTGCTCCACCAGGTACCAAATGCTCATCTCTCTCTCTCTCTCTCTCTCTCTCTCTCTCTCTCTCTCGCTCTCTCGCTCTCTCTCTCTCTCTCTCTCTCTCTCTCTCGCTCTCTCGCTCTCTCTCTCTCTCTCTCTCTCTCTCTCTCGCTCTCTCGCTCTCTCTCTCTCTCTCTCTCTCTCTCTCTCGCTCTCTCGCTCTCTCTCTCTCTCTCTCTCTCTCTCTCTCGCTCTCTCGCTCTCTCTCTCTCTCTCTCTCTCTCTCTCTCGCTCTCTCGCTCTCTCTCTCTCTCTCTCTCTCTCTCTCTCGCTCTCTCGCTCTCTCTCTCTCTCTCTCTCTCTCTCTCTCGCTCTCTCGCTCTCTCTCTCTCTCTCTCTCTCTCTCTCTCGCTCTCTCGCTCTCTCTCTCTCTCTCTCTCTCTCTCTCTCGCTCTCTCGCTCTCTCTCTCTCTCTCTCTCTCTCTCTCTCGCTCTCTCGCTCTCTCTCTCTCTCTCTCTCTCTCTCTCTCGCTCTCTCGCTCTCTCTCTCTCTCTCTCTCTCTCTCTCTCGCTCTCTCGCTCTCTCTCTCTCTCTCTCTCTCTCTCTCTCGCTCTCTCGCTCTCTCTCTCTCTCTCTCTCTCTCTCTCTCCCTCTCTCCCTCTCTCTCTCTCTCTCTCTCTCTCTCTGTGTGTGTGTGTGTGTGTGTGTCAATTCCAGATAGAGGAGTGCAACTACTTCAGGCGCTGAAGGTTCGCTACCTGTCAACGGGCTATCCCTGTTGTAATACCTTGTTTCAAATGTATTTTCTCAGCAAGTGTCCATCATTCATACTCTTTGTAATTTCCGATTTCAGGTTCACGTCGTCGATTCACCAGAATGGTGCCCGCACGCAGGTACTACTGTTCTTCCAGTTAGCATTTCCTTTAGCCTGCAATGTGAATTTCACCTTCGTCAGTTATGGCGCACAAATTGTTGATTCTTCATGCCAAACGATCGCATATAACGTACTCCACGTTGGCAAGGAAGTCACTAGTAAAATATGTGCCCTTCTGTGCAGCTGGATGAACTCTGTTTTCTTTCCGTATCGTTGAACTGGACCATTCACATGTATACCCGTCCACATGGCATTGCAGGTAGCATGAGCAAGCAAATTCCGTCGACATGTACCTGATCGTGCGTGCACCCAAAGAGATGAAGCTCCCATTCCTTGACCAAGACAGTCAGGAGCACCCCATATTCCTTGCCGTTTCATCCATCTTCCTTCTCCAACAAGATGAGACCCCATTATGTCCACTCATGTTTGAATTATATATCCTCTTGCTACCGCCAGTTCAAGAACCATTAAGTTTGTAGGGCGCCCCCTGCATTTAGGCCCTGATGAACCATTAGTTATTATGTACTGATGTCTGGTTTGCCTGCTCCCCAGTATTTTTCATCACACTCCTTTATTTGTAACAGCTTTATTCAGACTCGCAAACTAAAACGTCGGGTTCAGTTTGTACTAAATTCTGAAATTTCTATTTCTATTTGTCATGTGGATTTGATCAGATAAACGGGGATTTTAGGAGTGTCATTTTGATGTGACAGCTTGTACAACCTGTATCAAGTACTCCGTATAGCAATCTATTTGAATCGAACTGGAAGTTGAATTAAGGCTACTGTATCTCATGTTTGCCTTCGTTGTCATTTTACTCTGTAGAACTATTATTGGCACTGGTCTGAAGCAATGGTTACTGAATGTAAGAACGATACGGCGCACTCCCTTTGTCGACTGTCAGTCTCTCCTTTACTTAGACTTATACAGGGGAGCAAAACAGGCGATGTTTTTTGTGTGCCATGAAGCAAATCATATGGCGTGACGTGCACGAAAGGCCCGTCTATTAGCCACTCGATTGGTAAGCCACACACATTTGCTTCTTTCTGCTGCATTCTACCGCAATATATATATAGCCTGCTTCGACCGAGCTGCAGCCGAGATCGAATGAGGATGTTGCCACCATTTACGGTCGCTGTTTTGATCGGTCGATGTTTCAAAAATCTTATACTATAACTAAGACCTGTTTATCGGTACGAAACGGCCATGCACGCGACGTTTCCTGGCCGATATGCACACAACACTGAATCGAACAGGGCAGGAGTGCTGGCCAACTGCATCGTGTGGTGGCCGTAAATCGGCCATAGTATTGTCGTTTGCATAGCAGCGCTCTTATATCATATAGGTACAAGTGCGGCGGACCGCTCGTGGTGAAAATGCCTGCCCTTTCCTCTGGTGTGTTATTTCCATGTGCAACAAAGTGCCACTTCATTTCTATTGGTGCTGTGACATCTATGTTTCCACGAGGAGCTGCGCTGAGGCTTAAACACCTCGACTTCACCTTCCCAGCTAAGTGGATCTCCCATGAAAACTTAAATTTGGGCATGCGACACCTCCCTTCCCTCGAGCGAGTCCATGTTAGAGTTTTCCGTGGGGAAGCTAGCGATGGGGAGTTGGATGAAGCAAAGGCTGCGCTGAGGGCCGCGGCGGAGGACCACCCCAACCTTCCCGTCCTTGGTTTGCAAAGGATGGGATGGTAACGCTGGCGCATTGAAAAAGGTAGATGATCAACGACTCCTGTGCTCTTATTTCCATCTTTTTGCTCCACCAGATGCCAAATGCCAATTCTTCTTTCTGTCTTTCTCAATTTCAGGCGGAGGAAGAGCCAACATTGCAAGCTCTGAACTGAAGGTTCGTTACTTGTCAATGGGTTATCTTATCCCTGTTGTAATTCCTTGTTTCTGCACCAAGTATCTCAAATATATTTCCTCAGAAAGTTTTGAATTGTAATTTCCAATTTCAGGCGGATGACTTGAATCATCAAAATCACGCACACTCTAAGTCTAAGGTACTAATGTTCTTCCAGCTAGCATTTACTTTAGCCGGCAATGTGAATTTCGCCTCAGTTGATTATGGCGCATAAATTGTTGCTTCTGCATGCCAAATGGAATCCGCTAGTAATATGTCCTTTCCTGTAGTTCGATGAACTCTGTTTTCTTTCGGTATCATTGAGCTGGGCTATTCACATGGCATTGCAGGTAGCATGAGCAAGCAAATTTCGTCAACATGTACCTGATTGTGTGTGCATCCAAGGAAATGAAGCTCCCATTCCTTGACCAAGACAGTCGTTTGATCCGTCTTCCTTGTCCAACAGGATGAATTCCCCATTCTGTCCACTCGTGTCTGAATTCTCAACTTGCTTCCGCCACTCCAAGAACCATCAAATTTGTAGGGCGCGTCTTCCATTTTGCCGTCACGAACCATTAGTTGTTATGTACCAATGTCTGGTTTGGCCTGCTCTGCTCTATTGCATTCTTCATTCTCGAACTAGGCTTTCGCCCTCTGCATTCTTCACTACACTCATTTGTTTGTCACAGCTTTTATCTCAAACTCGCAAACTTAAAAGTCGCGTTCAGTTTGTACTATGTTCTGAAGTTTCATCTACTACTAGTCATGTTGGTTTAATCAAATAAACAGGGATGTGCGGGTTTAGGACCTGTATTAAACTACAAGTTTTACAGTGGCTGGGCTTTTTTGGAGCCGTTCGTTTGTCTCAATCTAACGGCACACACAAACGTAGTACTGGTTAGTATTCGGATGAAAGTATTCAAACGTACTACAACTTGTGGGGCCGGTACTAATGACAACGTCGGACACATTTTAGTCATAGGAAAATTTTTCACCCGCCGCCCTCTCGTCCAATGCAGAACCGCTGCCAGGTTCCTCCACTAGTGCAAAACCGGCCTTTAGTGCCGATTCGTGACAGCCTTTAGTGCCGGTTCGCCAACCGGCACTAAAGAGTGGGGACTAAAGGTCCTCCCCTAGTACCGGTTCGTCACGAACCGGCGCTAAAGTGCAAACACGTGGCACGAGCCAGGCCCGTGCGCGCGTAGGGCTTTAGTACCGGTTGGTAACACCAACCGGTACTAAATGTTTGGGTGTTTTTTTTTAATTTTTTCTTTAATTTTGTGTTTTCAATTTGGCTTTATTTTTCATTTAATTCTTTTTTGTTTGCTGGTATTTCACGATACTATAAATTGTACACGTTATGCATGTATATAAATAGATTTTCTCGTACGTAGAACCGCATATATATGTCTCACAGCCAACACCATTAACTATTCACACATACACATGTATATACATATACAATTTCTCCTACATGTTGCCTTGGTGCCTTCGGAGCATGCACGATGACAAGTGGTTCATGGGAGCGGTAGCGGGTAATAGTATTCTCCTTTGGGATCTATAACCTGGTCGAGCAAAAATCCGGCTATTTCCTCTTGAAGTGCTAGTATGCGCTCCTCGGGTAGAAGCTTATCCCGCACCTCTCTGAACTGTTAAGAAGAAGATCAATATGCATGTGTATTAGTTGTGTTACAAGATATCGATAATGGTGTGAATAGAGTTCTGACAACGTACCCATTCCTGTCTTTGAGATCTGCTTCTTTCGGACGTCATCATGTGAATGTTCTCGCAAACGTAGAATGCACACAGATCATTCCCCGGCGCCTGCTTCAGGGCCTTTACGAGAATGGAATTGAATCCGATAATGATTAATCAAGCATGATAATTAATTAATGGTATTGAAACAAGAATTAAAGAGATGGCTAGCTAGCTAGTACTACTTAATTACTTATCCTTGGTCGATGTCAAAACAACTTTTTTGGCCAATTGCCTGGAGTCACCTTGATGAACTTTGTCCAAGCCCTGCCCGCCGGCAAAGAAAATCAATAAAGGGGTTATTAAATAGTTCATATCATGAAATGACGAACTAATAATAGGTCGAGATATAGTTAATAATGATTGAAATTACCTGTTGACTATCCCCTTCATGATGGTGTAGTCTTTATCTTCTTTAAGTAGCGAGTCGAGTACTTCGACTGTTGCTTTGTCAAGTTTAATGACTAACAAGATCCAATGAAAACTGCATGTGCACACGTTTGCATGTCTTAATTAAGCGGGCATGTGCATAAAATTAATCAACTATATATCGTAAACTGTATACACTTAGTTATTAACATCTAGCTAGCTAGTAAGCAAAACCAGAATTTGTATTAACTCACGTGAAGTTATAACGAAGTAGTATATCTTCATTGGTATTGAGGCACTTCAGGAACTCTAGCATGCTTTCCTCTACACCTGCTTTAGAAGTTGCAAGATTCCATGTGTACTCATTAATGGTATTTGGGTCAATGAACCCAATGCCATAGCGTCCAGATTTTTTCATTTCATACATCTTCATCCTGCATATATACCACAGAAAAGAATATATAGTGAGGATAATTACATGTAATGATTGATCAAAAATTACAGAAAGAAATCACTTACAAACAATAGCAACTGACGAGAGATTTGTCGAGTTCGTCTTGATTGTATAACTGAAATAGTTCTGAATACTCAACGCACAGAGCTTTCTCATGGTAGTAATGCTCCTTCTTGACATTCACCATGAGGGATTCTTGATTGGAAATCTTGGTAATGTTCATATACCATTGATGCAATTCATACATTCTCGTTGGGAGATTCTTGACCTTGTCTGGCTCGACCAAAGGTTTGCCCCGGGCATATTTCCATTTTATTTCCTCCTCTCTAAGCGGAGACATGGGCTCAATTTCGAGGAGTTGTCCAACAGAGATCTTGAGCATTTCAGCCTGCATTATATGCTCCTCCGTTATTACCACATCGCCTAACTGGGGAACTTTAACGGTTTGCCCACAATAATATTGCCGCGCGGCCTCCTCTCATGTGTTGTTGGCACAACAAGCGGGGGGATCGATTGCGCCGCCTATTCTCCCAGCTGGGGAACGGTTTTCCCGCATTTTTTGCCCGCTGCTTGTTGGCTCGAGCTCGAGCTCACTTCCTTCTTTAGCCGTTCTCGATGTAGTTTCCTGATTTGGCACTCATAGTCCGAGTCAACAGGCTTGGGAGCTGGTTCTCTAGCCATATGAATGAAGTGGTCAATTACTTTCTCAGGCACTTTCTCCTTTGGCGGCGGTGCCGGTTTCGGTCCAAAATGGGCGTCCACTTGGGCCTGCACTATGGCTGTGTTTTGCTCCTTAGTCATGTCGTAAGGCCTCTGAGGAAGAGGAGCGAGGCTTGGACCATATTTATATCGCTTGTCTCCACCTGTACTTCCTGAACTACCTCGACTCTTACCGCTACGCACCATAGCTGCGGCATGTCTCTTCTGCGATTGCTGAGACGGCGGAGACGGCTGACGTGGCTGAGTTGGACCAGGAGAAGTGGCCTGACGATGTGCCGGACTTGAAGCAGGAGGTGTGGCCTGACACGGTGCCGGACTTGAAACCGGAGAAGTGGCATGACGTTGTGCCGGACTTGAAACCGGAGGAGTCAGCTCACGCGTTCGGGGACTTGGAGGAGGTGGCGGACTTCGAGGAGGAGTCGGCTCACGCGTTCGTGGACTTGGGGGAGCGGGAGTCTGCTGACTCGGTGGCGGAGTCGGCAGACGACGCGGTGTCGGTGGACTTCGAAAGATGATGCAATTCTTTCTCCGTAGGATGATACGATGTATGGCCTCTCCCAGTGTGCGCTCGTCTTCACCTCCAGGAATGTCAAGCTGTAGCCCCGAATATGGGTCCACCACTTCATCAACCATGACACGAGCATAGCCCTCTGGAATCGGGATGCAATGGAAGGTTGCTTCGGGGGTAACTATGAAAGCAACGCCGTCCGCCACCTTCATGGATATGTTCTTCATTTTGGAGTGTAACTCACAGTTAGTGTTCTCTATGATGTCATCCACAGGGTATGTATCCAGCACTGTGTCGCCCGGGGCAGAACCAACGCTGCTTCTCGGCATGGATGGGACGGTGCTATCCAATGCTGGACGATCATCTTCTTGCTGTTGCCGCTGCTGAGACCCCCTTTCCTGGCTAAGTGAGTCGATCTGCTGCTGCTGCTGCTGGAATTTGAGTGCCAAGTCCGCGTGCCTTGCTTCTAGGCCTTGAAGGCGTTCTTCGTCCTGCTTCCTCTGCTCCTCCTCCAGCTTCCTTTTCTTCTCCTCCTCCATCTTCCTTCTTGCACAGGTCCTGTAGTCCTCGTTCCATTCTAAAAAGCCCTCATACCAGGGAATAACGCTCTTGCATCGTGTTCTTCCCGGGTGTTCAGGATTTCCCAGGGCGCGCGTAAGCTCGTCGTTCTCTTTGTTGGGCGTGAACACCCCCTTTTGAGCTTCTTCTATTGCGTCAATTATCTTTCGTTCGGCTCCTTTTAGACTTGCCTTCTTTGAAACTAGGTCTGTCTTCGGGTCCAACGCCCCCCCATGCGCATAGAACCAAGTTCTGCACCTGGGGGGCCAGCTCTTAGTAACCGGAGTGACCCCTACATCCTCCGGAGTGACCCCAAAATCGTCCCAGTGCTCTCTTTGCTTCTCCAGTGTTCCCGTGAATTCTGGAGTCTTCCTTTCTGAAGCGAGGTAGTTGGCCCATATAGTTTTCTTGTGGGTGTTGAATGCAATTGCCATCTTCTTAAGAGCAGCGCCCTTGACTTTCTCCACATCTGCTTCAGTGAAATGATATGGTAGGGTGAAATGTTCCATCAGAGATTTCCAAAGGACTTTTTTGGCTCTGTCGTCGACCCAAGTAACACCTGGACATTTAGTCTTTGGCTCTTTCCATTGTTGAATGGAGATCGGGAGTTTGTCCTTCACAAGAACTCCGCACTGACGAGTCCACTTGTTCGCAATATTCTTAGGCATGAGGGGTTCACCACTAGGTTTGATGGATTCGATGTTCTACTTTACACCATCCTTCAACAATCTGCCTGGGCCTCGCTTTGTCCTGCTGTCTGTAGAAGCAGATTTGCTCGATCGAGAGGGCTGAAAGAAGAATGATCGATTCGTTAATATATCTTCAATAAAAAAACATGTGATGATCACCATGATGCCTGCTTATATAAATATACCTCGCCGGTAGTCTTTGTTATTTGAAGATCTGCATTGTCTGTGTCATCACAAACATTGTATGTGTCATCATAATCATAATCATAGTTCATGACTTCATCAGCTCGGTCGTCGAGATCGAATATCTTTTCATCACCCTCTCCGGTATTGTTTAGATATTGGGAGTCGTTATCTGCTTCATTCAGATCATCTAGCATGTGAGGGCTGCGTATGATATCGAACAATTCCTCTTCTCTCTCTCTGCCAGTATTGTCCGCCATAGCTTTTACTTAACTAATACAGAAGAAATATAAAACAATTTAATTAGTATTCAAATTACAATGCATGGATGCAATCAATAAGGAAAAACTGAATCTCGAATACATCATCTTAACATATATAATCTCGAATACATCATCGTTTTAATATATATAATCTCGAATACATCATCACAGGATCAAGTACATCACTGGCTAGGTACCTAATAAAGATCGAGTACTACAGAATAATCTAGGGCGCCAATCGCGGTTCCTGGGGCGCGGGCGGTGCACACCCAAAGAGAAGGAACCATCACATGATCATATCTCCGGTCATCTGCCCAAAGAACCCGCCCAGTAGTGGAGAATCTGACGTCGTCCATAGCAGCCATGTAGCGATGGATGTGCTCATCTTCCTCCCTAACACGACGACGCACCACCTCCGGCGGGGCCGGCTGCCTCTGCACCGAATGTGGACCACGCGAACGCCACCAAAGAAGATCAGGGTCGACGACGGGACCCGAGGTCGGGTTCCTCACCAAGCGGCGCGCCCCTCCAGGTAGCACCTCCCATTGCCAGCCCAGCGGAGCCCAGTCACGGACATGGGTCCTCTGAAGCAGGACATCGTCGCGAACGGGTCGACGTCGAGGATGCGGGCCGGGCATATCGTCGAGAACAAATACTATATGCCCGCAAAAAGTAACATTTTTTAAATGATTGGATTGTGATAACTAAAATTCTATATATATGCAAATTCTAACAATTTGACATTAATCTAATTCATCTAACTAAAACTAATTCTAAAATTTCCTGATTATATAACTAACATTTCTAACAATTCTAATATTTATATAACTAAAAAACAGAAAAAATTGCTAACATTTCTATAAATATTTCTATAACTAAAAAAAGAAAACATTTATAACATTTCTATATAACTAACATTTCTAATATTTATATTACTAAAAAACAGAAAAATTGCTAACATTTCTATAAATATTTCTATAACTAAAAAACAGAAAACATTTATAACATTTCTATATAACTAACATTTCTAATATTTATATTACTAAAAAACAGAAAATTGCTAACATTTCTATAAATATTTCTATAACTAAATATTTATATCACTTGTGTGTGTGTAGTGTGTGTGTGTGTGTGTAGTGTGTGTGTGTGTGTGTGTGTGTGTGTGTGTGTGTGGATAACTGGACATAGCGGCCGGGGCGAGCTCACCGGCGAGGCGACGACGGGGCGGCGACGACGGGGCGACGGGACGGGGCGGCGACGACGGGGCGAGGGGGCGGGGCGGCGACGACGGGCCGGGGCGGCGCCGACGGGGCGGGGCGGCGATGACGGGGCGGCCGGGGCGCGGCGACGGGGACGGCGGGGACGACGGGGACAGGGACGGCCGGGGCGGCGACGTCGACGGGGGCGGCGACGTCGACGGGGGCGGCGACGTCGACGGGGGCGGCGACGTCGACGGGGGCGGCGACGTCGACGGGGGCGGCGACGTCGACGGGGGCGGCGACGTCGACGGGGGCGGCGACGTCGACGGGGGCGGCGACGTCGACGGGGGCGGCGACGTCGACGGGGGCGGCGACGTCGACGGGGGCGGCGACGTCGACGGGGGCGGCGACGTCGACGGGGGCGGCGACGAGGGGAGGGGGCGGCGACGACGGGGCGGGGCGGCGATGACGGGGCGGCCGGGGCGCGGCGACGGGGACGGCGGGGACGACGGGGACAGGGACGGCCGGGGCGGCGACGTCGACGGGGGCGGCGACGTCGACGGGGGCGGCGACGAGGGGCGGGCACGGCCGGGGTCGGCGACGAGGGGCGGTGGCGGCGACGTCGACGGGGACGGCGTCGATCGGGGCAGGGCGGCGCGACGGAGGGAGGAAACAGAGGGAAACTGAAATTTTTTCAAGTGTTGTATATATAGGATGGACCTTCAGTACCGGTTGGAGCCACCAACCGGTACTAAAGGTCTGTTTTGACCAGGCCAAGCGGCGGGAAGCGCACCCCCTTTAGTACCGGGTCGTGGCACCAACCGGTACTAAAGACCCACCCTTTATTACCGGTTGGAGCCACCACCCGGTACTAAAGGGGGTGCGCTGGCTCCAGGCGGTGCGCAAGTTTAGTCCCACCTCGCTAGCCGAGGGGCTACCGCACTGGTTTATAAGCCCCAGTGCGGTAGCTCTCTCGAGCTCCTCTCCTAAGCAGGCCAACTGGGCCTACCTGTTCTCTTCTGCCTAGTGGGCCTACTGGGCCTTTGCGGGCCTGCATCCTGGCCCAACAAAAGGTTGGGTTCCTAGTCGTATGCAGGCCGCTTTGGTCCAGTAGGCGGGCTTTTTTATTTTCTTTATTTTTTCGCTTTATTTATTTTTGTTTTATTTATTTTTGAGTTGTTTTTTGCTGTCTTTAGAGTTTATTTGTGAATATTTTTGCTTTAGGTACAAAAAATTACAAACTTTCTGTTAGTGCCGGTAGTTTTCAAATTTGAATAGTTTAAATTTTGAATTATTTGAAATTTGTGTGAATCACTAGTTTGTGAATATCTTAACTTTGAAAAAAGATTTTTCAGTGATTCTTTTTTCTTATGTTTAATATTAGTGTGTTTTATCATTATGTTCAATTTGGTAATGCTTAGGTTATTTAAAAATGACATGCCTTTGTAACAGTTGAGTTTTCATTGGAAACCCTGATACTTCGAAGGAGATTGTCCATTTTGTACACGAAGTGCATCCAGTTTTTGCCGTAACCCTCTCTACTTTTGTTTGCACATAAAATTTCTTCGCGTTTCAAATGCCAAAACACATAACTACCCTAACTATTATAGAGATTCCCTCCTGGGTGTGAAACACAGAAGAAAGTGATGATAGTGAAGCCGATCACATCCCATATCTTTGGGTGTGAAACTTTTTCTTCGCGTGTGTCCATTTGCGCCGTAGCCATGGAAAATCTTCATCATTTAACTGGATGTTCGGGTCAATATTCACTGTGAATGGAGGAATTTCATCAAACTGTTCATAATCTTCTGACATGTCTGTCTTGTCATCCACTCCCATGATGTTTCTTTTTCCTGAAAGAACTATGTGGCGCTTTGGCTCTTCGTATGATCCATTCGCTTCCTTATCTTTTCTTTTTCTCGGCCTGGTAGACATGTCTTTCACATAAAAAACCTGCGCCACATCATTGGCTAGGACGAATGGTTCGTCTGCATACGCAAGATTGTTGAGATCCACTGTTGTCATTCCGTACTGCGGGTCTTCCGTTACCCCGCCTCGTGTCATATTCACCCATTTGCACCGAAAAAAAGGGACCTTCAAATCATCACGTCGATTGTGGAGCGGACCTCTAGGTCTTTCCAATATGGCAGGTCCCAAAATATATATTTCTTCTTCCACATGGGTGCGCGTCCGTCAGCGTCCTTCGGAACAGGTTGTCCGCCAGGACCCTTTCCAAAGATTACCTTCAAATCCTTGACCATATCATGTACATCAGCACCAGTACGGTGGTGAGGCTTCGTCCGGTGATCTGCCTCACCTTTGAAATGCTTGCCTTTCTTTCTTACGGGATGCCTTGTCGGAAGAAATCGACGATGTCCCAGGTACACATTCTTCCTACAACTATCCAAATATATACTGTCGGTATCATCCTAACAGTGCGTGCATCCGCGGTATCCCTTGTTTGTCTGTCCTGAAAGGTTACTGAGAGCAGGCCAATCATTGATGGTCACAAACAGCAACGCCTTTAGGTCAAATTCTTCCTATCTGTGCTCATCCCACGCACGTACACCTGTTCCATTCCACAGCTGTAATAGTTCTTCAACTAATGGCCTTAGGTACACATCAATGTCGTTGCCGGGTTGCTTAGGGCCTTGGATGAGCACTGGCATCATAATGAACTTCCGCTTCATGCACAACCAAGGAGGAAGGTTATACAAACATAGAGTCACAGGCCACGTGCTATGGTTGCTGCTCTGCTCCCCAAAAGAATTAATGCCATCTGCGCTTAGACCAAACCATACGTTCCTTGGGTCACCTGCAAACTCCTCCCAGTACTTTCTCTCGATTTTTCTCCACTGCGAACCGTCAGCGGGTACTCTCAACTTTCCGTCTTTCTTACGGTCTTCTGCGTGCCACCGCATCGCCTTCGCATGCTCTTTGTTTTGGAACAAACGTTTCAACCGTGGTATTATAGGAGCATACCACATCACCTTGGCAGGAATCTTCTTCCTGGGGCGCTCGCCCTCGACATCACCAGGGTCATCGCGACTGATCTTATAACGCAATGCACCGCATACCGGGCAAGCGTTCAAATCCTCGTACTCACCGTGGTAGAGGATGCAGTCATTAGGGCATGCATGTATCTTCTGCACCTCTAACCCTAGAGGGCAGACAACCTTCTTTGCTTCATACGTACTCTCGGGCAATTTGTTGTCCTTTGAAAGCATATTCTTTATCATTACCAGCAACTTTCCAAATCCCTTGTCAGATACACCATTCTCTGCCTTCCATTGCAACAATTCAAGTGTGGTGCTCAACTTTTTTTGTCAGCTTCGCAATTCGAGTACAACAATTTCTTGTGATCCTCTAACATGCGCTGCAACTTCGTCCTCTCCAGATCACTTGCGCAGTTTCTCTTTGCATCGGCAACGGCCCGACCTAGATCATTAGCGGGCTCATCTGATGCCTCTTCTTCAGCTTCTTCCCGCATTGACGGCTCAGCTTCTTCCCCCATTGTTGTATCATCGTATTCAGGGAACCCATGGCCAGGATAGCCGTCGTCGTCCTCTTCTTCTTCATTGTCTTCCATCATAAACCCTCTTTCTCCTTGCCTGGTCCAAACATTATAGTGGGGCATGAAACCGGACTCAAATAGGTGGACGTGGATGGTTCTTGTGTTGGGGAACGTAGTAATTTCAAAATTTTCCTACGAACACGCAAGACCATGGTGATGGCATAGCAACGAGAGGGGAGAGTATCCGTCCACGTACCCTCGTAGACCGAAAGCGGAAGCGTTATATCAACGCGGTTGATGTAGTCGTACGTCTTCACGATCCGACCGATCCAAGCACCGTTACTCCGGCACCTCCGAGTTCTTAGCACACGTTCAGCTCGATGACGATCCCCGGGCTCCGATCCAGCAAAGCTTCGGGGAGGAGTTCCGTCAGCACGACGGCGTGGTGACGATCTTGATGTTCTACCGTCGCAGGGCTTCGCCTAAGCACCGCAACAATATGACCGAGGTGGAATATGGTGGAGGGGGGCACCGCACACGGCTAAGGAACGATCACGAAGATCAACTTGTGTGTCCATGGGGTGCCCCCTGCCCCCGTATATAAAGGAGATGAGGAGGGGAGGGCCGGCCCTCTCTATGGCGCGCCCTAGGGGAGTCTTACTCCCACCGGGAGTAGGATTCCCCTTTTCCTAGTCCAACTAGGAACCCTTCCATGTAGTAGGAGTAGGAGAGAAGGAAAGGGAAGAGAAAAGGAGAAGGAAGGAAGGGTGCGCCCCCCCTCCCTAGTCCAATTCGGACTAGTCCAAGGGGAGGGGTGCGACCACTCTTTTGGCCCTTTCTCTCCTTTCCCGTATGGCCCAAAGAGGCCCAATACGAATTCCCGTAACTCTCCGGTACTCCGAAAAATACCCGAATCACTCGGAACCTTTCCGAACTCCGAATATAGTCGTCCAATATATCGATCTTTACGTCTCGACCATTTCGAGACTCCTCGTCATGTCCCCGATCTCATCCGGGACTCCGAACTCCTTCGGTACATCAAAACTCATAAACTCATAATAAAACTGTCATCGAAACCTTAAGCGTGCGGACCCTACGGGTTCGAGAACTATGTAGACATGACCTAGAACTATTCTTGGTCAATAACCAATAGCGGAACCTGGATGCCC
>LR880968.1:910916358-910930308 GCA_904067115.1 Aegilops sharonensis
TGTCGTGGAATTGTCACGGCAGATGTCCTCATGAAAGGACTTAGTCGCAGGGCCATCGTACGGGTTACCTAGAGGGGTTAATGCGGACACAAGACACGGGAATTATACTGGTTCGGCCCCTTCGATGAAGGTAAAGACCTACGTCCAGTTGTGGTATGATTGATATGATTCGGCGACTAAGGAGCAATAGCTTTGCCTTGGCCTCGAATCTCTGTCCCTAACTCGCCGCCGGGTTGTCCCCTTATATACACGGGTTAACGCCCGGGCGGCTTACAGAATCCCAATCCGGCTCATATAGGAGTCCGGTTTGGTCTCTCCTTTCTTGTCTTACAACACAAGTTACAGTATTAGGGCGGTTTACATGTATGGATCTTAATTCCCTTCTGGGCTCCAGGCCTCCATATGGGCCGGGATTCCACACGAGGGTAAACCGGCCCCTCCGGGGCGGTTCACACTCCGTAGCTATATCCTCAACACACGAGGTGCCATTGCAGATTGTGCAGCCTCCAAGCGAGTCACCGGAGACTCCGAAGCGCAAGAGGAGGAGGACAGTGGTCGCGACCTCGCTTCCCCACCATTCTCCACGCTTCCCTCGCCGCTCTCCTCGTCTGAATGGCGGCGGTACCGTTGTTTAGAGTAAGCTTCCCCACTCCTAATGCTTGTGCTTACAGTCGTGGTGATAGTGATCATAATAGTTCAAAGAGGGAATGCTAGATGACATTTTAATTGCATGAAGATTTGAGTCATGCTTTTGGGGGCTGGATTATGATGTATATGAACCGTACGCACAATATGAACCCTAGGCAAAATTTGTACTTTTGTAGTGGTAGAATTTGATGTATATGAACGCTAGGCAAAATGTGTAGTCCTTTTAGTGCATGATTAGGATGTACATTAACATTACGCAGATATATGTGTGTTAAGTTAACTTAATTTGTTTAGTGTTCTTGCATACGTTCAACTGCACTTCTACTTTAATCCATAGCCTCTGGATGGCAGCGTAATTAGTTGCAAAGAATAAATTACGTTTGAGTATTGCGAGTTCATTAGACATTGGTAGACTTTGGATACACACGGAAATATTTGAAAATTGCAAGTTCAATAGACAGTTGTAGATTCTGAAATATTTCAGTGCTGAAATTTTAGTATACATCGGTAGACACTGAAATATTGCAGTACTGCAATTCCCGTGATATTCCCGTGATGCCATCAGCGTTCCCTGATATTCCCGTGGCGACCAAGTTATCCTTCCCTGATATTCCCGTGATATTACCGGCGCCAATTATTCTACTTCCTGCTTCAGTTCTGCTACGAAGATGTTCCTTACATCTGATGCCTTGTGTGACCAAGTTATCCTTCCCTGGTATTCCCGTGATGCCATCACCGTTCCCACGTTTCCTTCCTTGCAAGTGGATCAGCCGTGACGACATGGATTTTGGCTTTATGATGTTGAATCCAGCGCTTCAGAGGCGAAGGAAGCGAGTGACCATCCCAACCGCCCCGACCTTCATATCCTGCGCTGAAGGCACATCGGAAAAGGTACACAACTGCACCTCGACGGATTTTCCCCATCCCCTGTGCTGTGATCCACCACGTGGCAAATTAAATGTTGATTCCTCTCTCTATTTCTCAATTTCCGGAGAGGAACTTGCCAAAGCTGCAGGCGTTGAGGTTCGCTTCTTGTGGTGCACGGGATTCCTCTGTTCTAGTTTACACGCATTGTTGTGTTTCGCCGATTGTTTAGATTTCCCTTTTCATCTCCCTCCATTCGAAAAAGCTTGTCCCAAGCTGACATTCCAATGGATGTATCTAGCACTAACTTGGTTTTCGGGACGGAGGGAGTATTTAGCATTCATCTTCCTTTCTTTCCTCTTCAATTTAAGATGAAGGGGTCAAGTCTTCAAAATAATCCTGCAGGCAGGTACCATTCCGCAGCATCTTCTTTACCATGTTTTATTCTGCTGTTTGCAAGTTCAATCAGCGCCTCCAATCCTAAAGCCTGGCCGTCTAATTAAAGTTCCAAGAAAATTGCAATGTGAATTTCGCCTTGGTTACTTATGGTGCATAGGTGGTAGTGGTACAGATTAGAAAAGCAATTCACCACTACTGTAGCATATAATTTTCCATTTTTCTATACTTGAATGAACTCTGTTTTTGTTTCTGCAACATTCAACTGAGACATTGACATGTAATTCTTTCACCTCGCGTTGCAGGTAGCAGTAGACCTAATAAATCTGGCCGACATGGACTAGACCGTGCGAGAGCCTCCGACTCCCTTCCTGCTTCCGCTCCAACCAAAGATAGTCAAGAGCATTGTGTCAGCGTTCGCCTTGCCGCCTGATCCGTCTTCCTTCAGCAACGAGAGATGAAGCTCTCAATCTGTCCTCTCACGTCTGAATCTTCTTCTTGCTTCCGATCAGCGATTCAAAAACGTGTTCCTTCCGTTCAGCGATTCAAGAACCATTTAAGTCTGTCCTCTCATGTTTGTTCATGGCCTTGTATGACCAATTCAAACCACCATGCCAAGTTGTTTGAGTTTTCAGCAATTCTTGCATTTTCTGGAGTTTTCCCGGTGAAAAAAGGTCCATAAATGGTCGGACGTGACACAACTTGCATACAGTGCCGGAATTCATTCAAACTTGGCATGGGTGCCTACCATGGGCATGTCTGCCTACTGGCAAAAGTTAGATTATTTTATGGATGTCCGAAAATAGACCATATTTAATGAAGAGTGTTCGGATAGGCGAAAGGGTCCGTTTGAGACCACATTATTTTCGGCAACTGTCACATGACCCAAATTTATTCCATGATCTTATATAGTCAATTCAAGGTACCATGCCAAATTGTTTGCGTTTCCGACAGATTTAGCATTTTCTGGAGTTTTCTTAGTGAAAAAAAAGGCCGATAAATGGTCAGACGTGTCACAACATGCAAACCGTGTCGTAAGTCGTTCAAATCTGGCATGGATACCTCATATGTCTGTGTGAGGCTGCTGAAAGAAGTTCGGGTTATGTATCCACAGTCCAAAAAACCATTAGCTGAGAGGAGTGTGGTGGACTAGGCCAGATGTGTGCATCCCTTAGCATTTAGTTTTTATTTCTAATTTGAATGCTTCATTTATTTGTAAATACATCCATTATCAATCAACAACAACATTTTGTTATGCACTAATCATTTCTTGAAATTTGTCAACAATTTTAAAACTTCAAATTGCTTATGAAAATTTGACAAGTTTGAACACCTTTTCCAAAATTGGTAACAAATTTCCAACAATTGATGAAATTTTTGAACAAAAATTGGAAACAATATACTATTTTAAGAAATTATCAACTTCTTTGGAAGCACAAATATTTCTTAGATCTGTGAACAAAATATTCGAAAACATGATTTTTGAAATTCCAGAATATTTTTCAAATTATAAAAATATTTGAAAACAAGAACATTTAGGGTATTCCAAAGAAATTTTCAAATTTTTGAACAAGTTTCAAAAAGAACAATAAAGTTTGAAAAAGGAAAAAATGAATTATTAAAAAAGAGAAGAAAGAAAAATATATAAAAAAAAACTGTTTAGGCGTTGGCCTAACTAGGTGGCATCATCAATCGGGAGAAACCCTTATTTGACGCTTATTACGTCAAACAGCGTTGTTTCCCACATACCCAATCGATATGGGTGAACATGGGCCAGCCCATTTTAATCTGTTCGTTGCCTCTATAGATGCTTGTTTTGGGAACCTCTAGATAGTTCCAGGCCGGGTTTTACCGGTTTGGGAACGTTTAAGGAGGTTCATGAATTGTTTTTTTTATTTTCGAAATCATAAAGTACAAAAATGTTCAACATATTTATTTATTTATTCGTATTTTTCAAAAAAGTTCACAAATATCAAAAAATAATCATGTTTCAAAAGACTTTAGAGTTTCTAAATTGTTTGTATTTTCAAAAGAAATTCGGAATTATAATTTATTTATTTGTTCGGAGTATAAAAATGTATCCCACGTTTTGGGCTGTTGTATTTTGTAAAAGGACCATCCTACCCTTTTTTATGAAAGGTATGGACAGATCTGATACCTTAATGTGTTTAAGGGGGTTGTACCGAAGAAGAATTGGGTTACTTAATGGTGCATAAGTACCTAGGATCAGTAGTTACTTCTCTTTGCCATGTAAAAGTTCTCGTATTTTTTCAAAAGACAAGATCTCATATGATGTTTTCGGTAATATGTGTACTACACTGTTTTCTGTAGTTTGATGAACTCTGTTTTCTTCTTCTGTCATCTAACTGAGCTATTCACATGTGGCATTCCAGGTAGCATGGGCTAACAAATGTGGTCGACATGGACTCGATCACTCGATCGTGCGTGCCTCCAACACCATTGCAATTTCTTTTCTAACCAATAGTCTAGCACACTGCGTTTGCCTTGCCGTTTGATCTGTCTTTGTTCTGCAACGAGATGAAGCTCTCATTCTGTCCACCCATGTCTGAAGTCTCTTCTTGCTTCTGTCAATTCAACAGCAATCAAGTTTGTAGGGCGTCCCTGCATTTTGCCCTGGTGAACCATTAGTTATCATGTACTGATGATATCTGGTTTGGATGCTCCCCAGAAGTGTTCATTACACTCCTTTATTTGTAACAACTTTATTTCAGACTCGATGTTTATTCCAGACTCGTAAATTGTAATGTCAGTGTTCAGTTTGTACTATGGTCTGAAGTTAATCTTCCATTGCCGTGTTGGACCTGGTTTGATCAAATAAATCTTAAGCTAGAACTTGAACTTTCTGCTGAATCACACTGTGTACCCTTCGCTCTCATTTACTTTGTAGAATTATTTGCCCTGGACTGATGCAATGATTTCTGGATGTAAGAATGATACTGTGTACTCCCTTCGTCGACTGCCAGTCTCTCCTTTACTTGCACCTGTACAGGGGAGCATACCAGGTGATGTTTTGTGTGCCATTAAGTAAATCATATGGTGCAACGTGGATGAAGACCCATTTATTAGCAACTCGATCGATAAGCTGCACATATTTGTTTCTTCCTGCTGTATTCCACCGCAATAGACAGCCTGCTACGGCCGAGCTGCAGCCGAGATCAGAAGAGAACGTTGCCAACCGTGTAATTTTACTGAAGATGAAAATGTCAGAGTTCAGTTTGTAATATGGTCTAAAGTTTATCTTCCATCTGTCATGTTGGTTTGATCAAATAAATCGTGAACTTTAGCTTGAATTTGCCACTGAATCACACCGTGTGCCCTTGCTGTTATTAACCTTTTTTTTGCGGGTAAAAAAAAAGTAAATAACAGCAAGGGCACACGGTGTGATTCAGTGGCAAATTCAAGCTACAGTTGCTGTTATTTACTACTCTGTAGAATTATTGCCCCTGAACTGATGCAGTGTTTTCTGGAGGTAAGAATGTGATTCGGTGTACTCCCTTCACCGACTGTCAGTCCTTACTTTATTTGCACTTATACAGGGGAGCAAAGCAGGTGATGTTTTTTGTGTGCCATGAAGTAAGTCATATGCAGTAACGCAGAGGAAGGCCCGTTTATTAGCAACTCCCGATTGATAAGCTACACGTATTGGTTTCTTGCTGCTATATTATTTCCACCGCAATAGGTAGCCTGCTTCGGCCTAGATGCAGCCGAGATCAGATGAGAAGGTGGCCAACCGTGTAATTCAGGGTCGCGGTTTCGACAGAAATCTTAAATGAAGCTGAAAGCCCTAAGGTCCGGCACAACATCGAAACTCAGGAAGTCATTCTGTCCATTGTTTTTCCACGTCGTCATGCCCTGGGTTACTAATTCCTGGCGCTGTCAAAACACTGCAGGTTTAGCTATTATTTTCCAAAAAGAAAGTACTCAACATTTACAGTCAGGAATCCAGGGCGGCCGGCCTGGTTGGCATGACCCATTTGGCCTGCTATACATTGCAATCCATAAATTTGGTCCTTGGTTATCCATGTTTTGTTTCTCAAAAGAAAAAATGTTATCCATGTTTTTGTGTACTGTACTGTACCCGGGCCGGCTGACACATGGGACCAAATTTTGTGGGGTCAACATGGCAGCGACTCTGTGTCTGTGGGGCACGTGGTCAGTCGGGTCCGTTAACGAGTCCCCTGCTCGCAACGATTATTCTACAGCGTTTGTTTGGAGAGGGGCAGAGTCAGTCAAAGTCTCAGAGATAGAGGTCGCACCTGTGGATTGGATCTCGCGGCGGGGCCGGCCGCCGGCCGGGTTTGGGCTCCTCCCGGGGCTGGTATTCCCTCCGCCCGAAAATATTTGTCATTAAAATAAACAAAAAAAGATGTATCTACAATTAAAATACATCTAGATACATCCTCTTTTATTTATTTTGATGATAAGTATTTCCGGACGGAGGGAGTACGTCCTAACAGCCACCTCCCCCTCGGCAGCAACCCGGAGAGGCGCCTGCAGGGGCCAAAGGCTGGGCCTCGCAGGACGAGGATATCAAGAACTGAGGTATTTATTTCGTTTCTTCCTGATCTGGATCCGATTAAATTTGTTTCTTGGACTGAACTCATGTGGGGTTAGATCTTAACTGCAAATTGTTGATCTTCTACCGTTCTAGATCGTTTAATCTAGTTTTTTCAAGCACTGGCCGGCCGGTGTGTGCATCTTAATTCTTAAGTGCAGATCCTTGGTAATCCACGGTAGATTTACATTGAAAATTTGGTTGTATAAGCTACTCCTAGGGTCTGCTCTAGTTAGTCTCTTTGTTGCCAGATAGATAGGACACGCTTCAATATCAGCCTCCCCTTATGAAGAAACATATATCAGATGCATACTGATTTGTTTGACAACTAAACGGTGCAGATTACTCCTATACATAGGTCACTGTTTGGCGAAAATCACAACTGTTTCTGTACATGAAAGAGATGCTAGTGGAGAAGAAATTAAGAGGATGTTGTTATTTTGCTGTTACCATCCACTGTTTTTAGTGCAGGTTCTGTGTGTGCAACTTAAGTGCAGATCGTTGTGGTGATTCACTGTAGATCTACATTGTTTGGTATAAGCAGTTTTTTCCTCTAGGGTTTGTTCATTTTTGGCCTTGATAACTAGCTCATTATTCATTGTTATCTTCTCTTTGTGAATAAATAGTATATGAATGTTGACTTGCCTGCCAACTAATTGTTGCAAAATCTTCACATTTATAGGTACTTGGGCATGGGACGAGATTCGTGGTTGTTGTGGAGGAAATGAAGAATATCTTGTTATTTGGCTGTTACCATCCATGTTCTTTTAGACTGAATATTGGCATAATTGTTTCTCTCTACAACAATAATATTAGATCAAGCATTATGTCGTGGACACCATAAGCCTTTTCTGCCTTGATAGTTGATGTCTACAGCTTGGGTCGTGCTTCTGTTTATGAGCTCATTGAAGTAGCTCTGTGCAAGCTCAAATGGCCCAGTTTCTCGTTTACATGGTACACAAATCCTTCGGCTATCCATCTCCATATGAACTGGTCTCTCTGAATTTTGATGTGAAGAAAGATCATAGAACAACAACAAAATGTTTAGTCTTAAGAAAGTTATGGTGGACTAGAGATAGACCACAATAGGAGCCAGACACACCAATGATATGGAAAGTAGCAAAGAAATAGTAAAGAAGCTCTTGACTTTTAGATTATGTCACAATGATAATCTGGACTTCTGGAGTCAAGCTTCTTTTACTACTAGTTTTGATCTACCTTGTGTTATGGCCGGTTTAGCTAGGCCCGGTTTAGCTAGGCCTACCGGACAATCTTAGCCCACAAGTTATCTTAGGTTAATTCTTCTGCAAGTTATCTAGGTTATAAATATAGGTTGTAAGACTCTTTTGGAATTAAGCAATAAAGATATTATCATCTTATGTTGCCCGGCTCCCTGAGGAGCCGGAACCCTAGCCGCCACCAGCCAACCGGCGCCGCACCTAAACCCTAGCCGCGACGGCGCCCACTCGCCGGCGCGCCCGCTCCAACCCTCGCCCTCCTCCACCTTGTCCCTATAACCTGCGTAGCCGCACCGGTAGGAACCCTAGTCCTAACACCTTGGTATCAGGTACCCGGGTTTCGACCATGTCTTCACCGCCTCCAAACCCGCCACCACCGCAGCCGCCGCTGCCCAACGCCTCCTCCACCGCCGCTGCCACCGATTTCACCAACGCCGCCGCTGCGTCGCCGGGCGCCACGGCCTCCCTCTCGGCGCCGATCTCCCCCGCACCCGGCACCACGCGGGGCCAGGGCCAGCCGCAAATCCCCATCCAGCAACCACCGCCGTCGCCTCCCCCAGCGCCGCCGCAGGTCACACCGGAGGCCATGGCCGGCGTGCTCAACGACCTTGTCGTCGCGGTCCAGGGCATCCGCCTCTACTTGGCGAGCCCGTACGGGCCGCCTCCACTGCTTCATCCGGCCGCGCCCGCGGGCCAGCAGGCGCTGCCGTGGTACTCGGTACCGGCGGCCATCACCGGCGGCTACCCGACGCTTCCCCCACCGGCAGCGTCGACGCCGCCTTGTCTGCAGTGGCCGACGCCGTTCACGGGCCCCTGGCTGCTACAGCAGATGCCGCAGGCGGCGGCCACTGGACCGCTGCAGCCATTCTCCGTGCCGGCTTGCACCGGGCTGTCGCTGCTGCCGTTCCAGGCGGGACACCCCGGCGGGACCACGCCGGCCGCGGCCCCTCTGTGGTACTTGCAGCCACCCTCCCCCGCGGCCACTGACGCCCCCGCCCACCCCCCGCCGCCGACGCTACAACCACCGGCGCCGCCCCTGCCTAGCTCGGGGGCACCCTCGCCGACCGGCCTCCCGATTCATCAGGTCCGGTTCCCGCCCTCCCCGTTGCCACTTCCAGCGTGGGCGGCTGGGTCTTCACCTTCGCCGGTCTACACCACAGCCCCCGAACAGCCAGCTCCGTTCCCGCAGTTCGTGGGGCCATCTGGTTCTGCTGGTCCCTACCCGGAGTACTCCGACCAGGCGCCACCCGCCTCGCTGCTCCGCTCCTCCGAGCCAGTTCGACACGGCGCTCCGGCACAAACACCGCCTCGGTTTGCCAAGCTCGACTTCGCCACCTATGACGGCACGGAGGACCCCCTCAACTGGCTCAACCAGTGCGACCAGTTCTTTCGCGGGCAGCGCACCCTCGCATCGGAGCGTACCTGGCTCGCCTCGTACCACCTCCGCGGCACGGCACAGACCTGGTATTACGCCCTCGAGCAGGACGAGGGCGCCATGCCCCCTTGGGAGCACTTCCGCGAGCTCTGCCTCCTTCGATTTGGGCCTCCGGTGCGCGGGAGCCGATTGGCGGAGCTTGGCCGCCTTCCCTTCACCTCCACGATGCAGGACTTCGCCGACCGTTTCCAGGCCCTGGCGTGCCATGCGTCGGGCGTGACGGCACAGCAACGGGCCGACCTCTTCGTCGGTGGACTTCCGGATCACATCCGCGTGGACGTGGAGCTTAGGGGACCCCGGGATCTCCAGTCGGCCATGTACTACGCCCGCATGTTCGAGCGCCGCGCGGTGGCCATCCAGCAGGAATCACCGCCCCGGACCGCTGGGTTGCTTCTCGGGCCGGATTCCGCGCAGGGTCGGCCTGCGCAGGCTTCTGCGACACCCCTCGCCGCGACCGCGGCACGACCGTTCCGCCGGCTCACCTCAGCTGAGCTACTCGAGCGTCGCCGCGAAGGGTTGTGCTTCAACTGCGACGAGCCCTACACGCCCGGCCATGCCTGCCCACGACTCTTCTACCTGGAGGTTGCAGACTACATTCCGGAGGACGCCGTCGCCGCCGACCTGGCCGCCCCAGCTGTCGAAAAGGTGTTTGATGCTGGTTGATCGCCTCCAGGAGTTCCGCAAGCGCTTCCGCACATTACAGCTCGAGGACGAGCTGTTTGTGCAGGCGGGGAAAAGTGTTATGGCCGGTTTAGCTAGGCTCGGTTTAGCTAGGCCCACCGGACAATCTTAGCCCACAAGTTATCTTAGGTTAATTCTTCTGCAAGTTATCTAGGTTATAAATATAGGTTGTAAGAATCTTTTGGAATTAAGCAATAAAGATATTATCATCTTCTGTTGCCCGGCTCCCTGAGGAGCCGGAACCCTAGCCGCCACCAGCCAACCGCCGCCGCACCTAAACCCTAGCCGCGACGGCGCCCACTCGCCGGCGCGCCCGCTCCAGCCCTCGCCCTCCTCCACCTTGTCCCTATAACCTGCGTAGCCGCACCGGTAGGAACCCTAGTCCTAACACCTTGTCATCTATAGGATTAGTTATTATATCTAAGTATGTTTTTAGAAGATTAAGCAAGGTCACTTGGTATGTAAATGGATAGCTGAATGTTTTGTTTATCATGGAAAACAAGAGATTAGCCTATTTGAGCTCGGCGATCATAAATAGAAGCATGATTCAACCAATGGACATCAATTTGATGAAGGCATGGAAAAATCTTCTCATGTTCATGATATGATGATTGATCCCATATGTTGTGCCAAGTGAAGAAAACCACTTACATAGCACTGAGTGAAAGCGATCTACACAAAGGCATGATTTGAAGATTATCCTTCCGAAAGAGCATGTCAGATATGACTACCATCAGAAGCAGCAACGCCACAAGTGAGGTAACTTGCAATATCTATATCTGCTATTGTTGATCTAGTGCTGCTTATGTCGAGTACTTGTGTTGGATTTAGAATAATATGGTGTATGTTTCTCGTCGTTTGAGACTGCTGAAATTCAGAGAACTGCATTTGTCTTGGTGTTTTGATTTGTCTTCCCTCTTCAAGGTCATTGTACCCACTTACCTCTGAATTCTGCACATTTTTGCAGTAATTCTTGCGTTTTTCTCATTATGAACTTCCTTTTCCATTTATTTGTGTTCTAAGAAAGAATATGTAATATGATGTACTGTTGTTTGGTTAATTCACCTTGGCCTTTTGAATTTTCTTCTATACGAAGTTCTCATTGTGATTGTACCCACTTGTGCCTGAATTCTATTATCACTTCTGTGGATTCAAGAAACATGAAGTTTCAGCAATGCCTCCGGTAATATAACTTTTGCCTATTTATGAACTTCCTTTTCCATTTATTTGTTTTGTAAAGTAGAATATGTGAACTTCCTTTTTCCATTTATTCATTTTATAAGGTAGAGTGTGTAATTACGATGCATTGTTGCCTTGTTTGCCAGCTTTGATTATCCATTGCGTCTCTTTCTTCCTAGCAGTTTTCCGAGTCGTTTTACTACAGACTCGTGGAATGAAAATATGGCCATTCAGTTTATACAATCATTTGAAATTTCACCTTTTATCTGTAGCAGTTGCTGTTTGTTTTATTTGCCGCCTTTTATGTGTCACGTTGGTTCAAATTTGGCTGAACAAATGGGGGTGTGCTATTAGCCTGAACCAATATAACGATTTCTGGAGGTAAATGATTTGGATTAGCAAACACTGTGAGGTGCAAACAAAAGCTTGTGTAAGTTTACACCAATGTGTCCCTCCATATCGTGACAATATACTCACCCGTGTAAGTCCACTAGGGATCTCCCACCATAGATGAATGATTTGGATTCATCTACTATAGGATTAGTTATTATATCTAAGTATGTTTTCAGAAGATTAGAAGATTAAGCAAGGTCACTTGATATTTAAATGGATAGCTGGATGATTTTTTTATCATGAAAAATATAAGAGATTAGCCTATTTGAGATGGGTAATATCATATCAATATCATGCTATCTAACACTGGCACTATTAATTCCGGATTAGCTCTTTGGTTGCTCAAGAATACACGTGAGCCATTTGTTAAGCTAATTCTGTCCCCTTTTGCTCCTTTGAATAACATAACTTTCTGATAATACAATAACATCCACTGCTTGCAAGTTGCAAACGCACCTTTACCACAGAAAATAAATAGTACAGCATACATGGTTTTAGAACTTCTCTTCTCCATACGGAAAACAGATCATGCATAGTTTCATGATCTATCATCCATGCGGTTCTTGTGTCATACATAGTACAACATCAGCTTGCAGCTACACTTATGAAGTGGTCTTGTTAGAAAGATCATAAAGTTAATACAGTTACTCAACGAGATCATAAAAAGAGGCATGATTCAACCAATAGACATCAATGTTGATGAAGGCATGGAAAAAAATCTTATCATACACATGATATGATGATTGATCCCATATGTTTTTTTCTAGTGAAGATAACCACTTGCATTGCAGTTAATGATGTGCGATAGCGGAAAACGTCTTACCTCTCTCGAGGGACGTGGTTCACGTTATATGGAGAAGGGGACGCGACCCCAACGATCGGTACAGGGCGATCAGAAGATCGTTACAGAGAGGGAATCTCAGGAGAGATTACTTGGAGAAGGAGGAGAAGGAGATAGAGATAGTTACAATTGTAATATGTTTAAACTAACAACCAAAATCTATCTCTATGCCTAGCACCAGCCGAACACCACCTCCTAGTTGGGATCGTGACAGTATGTAACGTTGTCTAACACCCTCCCTTAATCACAACTTCATCAAGTTGAGATTATGCTTGAAGTCTTCAAAGCTTCTTGTAGGCAAGGGCTTTGTGAATCCATCTGCAAGTTGATCTTTGGAATGCACAAAGCGAATGTCAAGTTGTTTCCGAGCAACTCTTTCTCTGACAAAATGAAAATCAATCTCTATGTGCTTTGCCCTGGCATGAAACACCGGATTTGCAGAGAGATATGTAGCACCAAGATTGTCACACCATAAGCAGGGAGCTTGCTTACTTTGTACACCAAGTTCCTTCAACATAGACTGAACCCATATTATTTCAGCTATAGCATTAGCCAATGCCTTGTATTCTGCCTCTGTACTTGACCTGGACACAGTGGCCTGTTTACGTGCACACCATGATATCAAATTTGGTCCAAAGAATACTGCAAAGCCATCAGTGGAGCGTCTGTCATCAAGACAACCTGCCCAATCTGAGTCAGAGAATGCACTGACAAGAGTAAAAGGTGATTTGCTAAAGTTCAGTCCCAAGTTCAGAGTATGCTTCACATACCGAACTATACGTTTTGCAGCTGTCAAATGAACATTGGTAGGTGCATGAAGAAACTGACAGACTTTGTTAACAGCAAAAGACAGATCCGGTCTGGTAAGTGTGAGGTACTGAAGAGCTCCTACCAAACTCCTGTATTTCGTGCTGTCCTCTTGATTCAAGGGCTCACCTTCTGCAAGAGATAGTTTTTCTGAACTAGACAATGGAGTGAGGGAAGGCTTGCATCCCTGTAACCCAGCCTTCTTAACCAAATCAGCGGCATATTTTTCTTGAGAGAGCAGAAGTCCATCTTTGTGCTTCTTCACCTCAATCCCAAGAAAATAGTGCAAGTCACCAAGGTCCTTTAGAGCAAATTCTGCACTTAGATCCTTAATAAGTCCTCTGATAGCTTCATCAGATGAGCTAGTTACAATAATATCATCAACATATATGAGAAAAAATATGCATGTGTTGGACTTGTTGTAGATGAACAATGATGTGTCAGATTTAGAGGGAACAAAACCAAGTTCTTGCATTTTGTGACAGAGACGAGCATACCATGCCCTTGGAGCCTGTTTCAACCCATATAGTGCCTTATCAAGCTTGCATACATATGAAGGAGCATTCTTACTCTCAAACCCAGGAGGTTGTTTCATGTACACTTCCTCTTCCAGAACACCATGGAGAAACGCGTTCTGAACATCAAGCTGTCTGAGACTCCATCCTATGGAAACAGCAATAGATAGGACAAGACGAATAGTGGCAGCCTTTACCACCGGACTAAACGTGTCCTCATAGTCTATACCATATCTCTGTCTAAAACCTTTTGCTACTAGCCTAGCCTTATAGCGATCAATAGTTCCATCAGCTTTTCTTTTAATCCTGAAAACCCACTTGCAATCAATTAAATTTTTACCTTGTTGTGGGGGAACCAAATGCCATGTTTTGTTTTT
>LR880968.1:910933406-910960987 GCA_904067115.1 Aegilops sharonensis
CTGATCTTCGTTTGAGAAGATAGATCCAAGAGAATTTACTGTAGTCATCAATAAAACTGACATAATACGTATGTCTACCAACAGAGTGTGGGGCTGGACCCCAAACATCAGAAAAAATAAGTTGGAGAGGTTTGGTAGAAACACTAGTAGAAAAAGGGTATGGTAATTTATGACTTTTTGCTCGTTGACATGAATCACAAATTGTTTCAACATGACGCTCACCAACAAACGGGAGCTTATTTTTCCTAAGCAACTTTTCAACTAAAGAAAAAGAGGCATATCCTAAACGATCGTGTCATCGTGTGGACGTAAGCTTGATAGCACCATAAGCTTGTTTATTGAATCTTCTAAACTCTGGAATCAATGGATAGAGCCCTCGAACACATCTACCTCGATAGAGTATTTCCCTCGTTGCCTGATCCTTGATCAAAAAGAAATAAGGGTGAAACTCGAGAAAAACATGATTATCGATGGCAATTCGATGAACAGAAAGAAGATTTTTATGTGCACTAGGGACATGCAAGATTTTCCTAAGATGTAGTTTACGTCTAGGGGTACGAAATATTGAGTGACCAACATGACATATACTCATACCTTCTCCGCTAGCAGTGTGGATTTGATCCTTGCCGCGATATTTTTCCTTCATGGTCACCTTCTCGAGTTCATTGGTGATGTGATTTGTGGCCCCACTGTCGACGTACCAATTTGTGTCGACGCCGTAGGACCCATCAGCCGCCGCAGCAACCTTGTCATCGTCCTGGGAATCATCATCATCCTCGTCATACCTGTACCAGCAATCCTTTGCTGTGTGTCCAGGTTTCCCGCAGATTTGGCATCGTGGAGTGTCGGGGCGCGTTCTGTTGCCGCTGCCACGACCGCGACGGCCGCGGCCTCTACCGCCCGCGCACTGAGGAGAGGAGCCGCGGTCACTGCCGCCACCGCCACCAGATCGCCCTTTGTTTCGAGGAGGGCCACGTGAACGGGAGCCGCCACCCCGCCCACGCGACGCCATGTTGGCTGAAGATTTGAAGCCGACACCGCCGGACCCGTGGTAATGAGCCACGTGTTGGTCGAAGTTGGAGAGCATGGCGTAGAGTTCATCGAGTGTGACGGGGTCACACGAGCGTCGAGAGCAGACACCAGAGGCTGGTAATCGGCGTCTAGCCCGTGGATGATGTAGGAGACTAGTTCGTCATCTTGGATGGCCTTGCCCGCCGCGGCTAGTTCATCTGCAAAACCTCGCATGGCAGCAAAGTAAGAGGCAACCAAGAGATTACCCTTCTGCGCGTTGATGAGGGAGATGCGGATGTTGTTGATGCGGCTCGCCGAGTGCGACGAGAACATGGCAGCGAGCGTCGTCCAAAGCGCGCTCGCCGTGGTGACCGTGGTCACCGTCACCAGAACCTCCTTTGTGAGGTTGGCCAGCAGGAAGCCAAGGACCTGCTGGTCCTCCCGGACCCAGAGAGGGTGGAGAGGGTTGGGTGATGAAGTCTCCTTGCCTTCTTTGGTGGTGATGAGGAGCTTCGCCGGCTCCGGTGTGGTGCCGTCGACGTAGCCGTAGACGCCGGCGCCACGCAGTTGGGGGTGATCTGCGTTCGCCATAGCACGTAGTTCGTGCGGGACAGCTTCTCCATGACCTGGCTATTGAGGTTTGAGGAGAAGGCACCGGAGGCGGAGGAGGAAGACATGGCTAGGCTTAGATGGATTCGACAGAAGCTTCAGATGGGAAAAGGAAGGCTCTGATACCATGTGCAATAGCGGAAAACGTCTTACCTCTCTCGAGGGACGTGGTTCATGTTATATGAAGAAGGGAACGCGACCCCAACGATCAGTACAGGGCGATCAGAAGATCGTTACAGAGAGGGAATCTCAGAAGAGATTACTTGGAGAAGGAGGAGAAGGAGATAGAGATAGTTACAATTGTAATATGTTTAAACTAACAACCAAAATCTATCTCTATGCCTAGCACCAGCCGAACACCACCTCCTGGTTGGGATCGTGACAGTATGTAACGTTGTCTAACAAATGAAAGTGATCTATACAAGGGTAAGATTTGAAGATTATACATCCGAAAGAGCGTGGCAGATATGACCAACATCAACAGCAGCAAGGTCACAAGTGGGCTCTCCTGCAATATCCATGTGCTATTGTTGATCCAGTGTAATGTCGCTTATGCTGAGCGTTCATGTTTTACATGGGCTGGATTTAGAATATTGTGCTGCATGCTTCCATTCTTTGCAATTGAGATGGCGAGACTCAAGAACTCTGCATTTACCATGATGTTTTGATTTGTTTTGTGCAACAACATGAGGCTCTCATTGTAATTCTACCCACTTACACCTGGATAATGCCATCAGTTCCGTCAGAATCAAGAACCAGTATGTTTCTACCACGCCTCCTGTAATATTTGCCTGTAATTGCAAGGAAGAGTTATGTACTTATGATGTTTGCCTTGCTGGTTAATTTGCCTGCTTTGATTATGCATTCCGTTTCTTTGTTCCTAGCAGCTTTCAGAGTCGTTTTGCTCCAGACAAGTGGAATGAAATTATGGTCTTTCAGTTTGTGCAATCATTTGAAATTTCACCTTTTCGCTGAACAAATGAGGGAGTGCTATCTGCTACTAGCCTGAACGGATTGAACGATTCGAAACATGAGGTGAGCTGTGAGAGCTCGTGAAGCTCACAGACCTCCACGAAGAAGTGGTCTCGTCTGATTTATATTTTCTGCAATTGCCCCGCAGCTTCTCAATTGCCATCTTCTTCCTGGCCATGGCCTTGATTCGTTCACTCTATAATCCATCAGAGATCTCAGGAACTGATCTTGTCACAACCTAGTTGGAATGGGATAAAAGGGTGCGTGGTGCCTAATTTGATTAACCCTACCGAGGTACCTGTGCCAGAGAAGTTTATAACTAAGCTAATGCATCTGCTCAGAGCCATCTCTCAGTGATGCAAACCAATCAAGCAGTTTATAGCTAAACTAGTGCACCTGCTCAGGCATCGATGGCATCATCGCAGGCACATAAGATTTCACAAGTGCCAAACAAAGAAACGGGTAGCTAGAAGCTAAACTTTGCGTGGGTGAAGTAATTAACTATTGTTGCGCACACCTACACATGGTCTCAGGGAGCAAGTGGAACACCTACACATGGTCGCAGGGAGCAAGTGGAATCTCTCCTGACTATTTTGTGACAACACGCGAGCAAAGTACGTGCATTGGACACCGGTAATGCACTGTAATTTAACCCGGTCACTGCAGTCGAAGCCGCATCCAAGGGCACTTTTCTCCCATCTCAAGATCGCATCGAGCTTCAGCCTCGCATACCATCCATTCCAATAAATAAGCCACACACGTATCCTAAAATTCAATTTTGACCATAAATAGACCAATAATATACAGTTTTATAACTTAAAAGTTATACCATTGAAAGTTTCTTTCGAACGCGAATTCAACAGTATAATATAATACATTTGATTGGTCTAATCTATGGTATAACTTTAAAGTACTTGGCACCGTGTCTGTCAGCTACTACCACCTAGATTCACTTGTAGGACAACCCAACAAATATTGCTAGGAGGTCCTTCCTAGTACTCCTGCGTCGCCATACTAGCTCTCTTCCACCCAAACCAATATCACAATAGCGTGTAGTGAGATCGAGCCATGGAGATTGCCATGGGGGCCATCGGCCCTCTCCTCCCAAGGCTCACTAATCTGCTCATTGGTGAGTTCACCCTGGAGAAACGGGTGAGGAAAGGCATCGAGTCTCTCGTGATAGAGCTCACATTGATGCACGCCGCCCTTCGCAAGGTGGCAGAAGTGCCGCCAGATCAGATTGACGAGGGGGTCAAGATTTGGGCAGAAAATGTGAAGGAGTTGTCCTACCAAATGGAGGACATTGTTGATACCTTCACAGTTCATGTGGATGATGGCGGTGAGCCTTCCAACCCGAAGAACCGAGTCAAGAAGTTACTCAAGAGGACCATCAAATTATTCAAGAAGGGCAAAGATCTCCGCAGCATTTCCGGTTCCTTGGAAGAAGTGGTTGGTCAAGCGAAGCAGCTGGCTGAGCAACGTCAAAGGTACGAACTCGTACATGACACCGGTGTTGGTTCTAGTATTGACCCTCGTGTGATGGCTCTATACAAAGATGTGACCGAGCTCGTTGGCATTGAAGATACCCGAGATGAGTTGATCAACATGTTGATTGGGGGTGATGATTGGAAGAATCATCCCTTGAAGACAATCTCCATTGTTGGATTTGGCGGGTTGGGCAAGACAACTCTTGCAAAAGCAGCGTATGACAAGATCAAACCGCAATTTAATTGTGATGCATTTATTTCCGTTTCTCAAAATCCGAGCATAAAGAAAGTTTTCAAGAATATTCTCTATGAACTTGATAAGCAGAAGTATGCACACATTCGTAATGAAGAATGGGAAGAAAGGCATCTCATTGATGAGCTCGTGGAATTCCTTATTGGGAAGAGGTATGTTTTTTTCCTATTACAACTCGATGACCATTAAGTAAAATAATGAGACTTATGGCGTTCAAGTTTTCTAGTGTTCATACAAATCGGTCAAGTTTTCTCTGGTGAATTTTCACTTGGATGTCATCTAATAATAGTTATGAAGATCTAAAGGTTTTTCTTCCTTGGTTGAAAGAAGGTTCACCAAATTACTGGCTAGATGCTTTGAGTTGGGTTTTACTTGCTAGATGCTTTGTGTTGGATTTTCTAGCACAACACTCCTTTTCTGGTTAATTGATAACATACTACTTTTAATATATGGTATTCCATTAGGATATTTGTTGTTACATACTTTCTATTGTTTTTCTAAGATAATTGTTCGATTCTTTTTCCTATTTTGGATGCTTGCAATGTAAGGTTAAAATTAAAAGGAAGATGGAGCAAAGCAAACTTGATTGATTTTTATTAGAATGTTCTTTGGGCATTTGAAATGTATTAAGCAAGCACATAGTTTGAAAAGATAAATACTTGACTCAGCACATGGCTGGGCCTACCCCCATTCCTAGAGGAGCCGTTACAAGACTCGATTTACTATAATGTTCGTATATTCGGCACACACTTTTTTCCCGTGGCAGTTGTTTCGGGGTTTTCCCTAATATGAGTACTTGAGATAGACATAAAAATATACATAATGCCGAAATGAAACTTTGTTGAAATTTACTTTAGTATGCTTATCCTTTTAAGATAGTTGGAGTGTGCATACATACCTAAGCATGCCCATAGTCAAAAAAACTTAGGCACAAATTCACCTATGCAACCGACCTGATCATAAACATACTAGATGCATGAACACGTTCACCACGTCCAAGCTAAGGCAAAAAGGCATAAAAGGTATATTGTTTGGTTTTATGCACATAATGGCGGGTAGATTGAGCACACAATGAAACAAAATGGAAGTCCCCAAGCCTTATAAAAACTTGAAATAACTTTGATACTTTGGCTTAACGTGACAACTTTTAAAATCTTGTATTGTGATTTTATATATCTTGTGATTTTATATATCTTCATTGTATTGATATGTTGACTGATTATTAAATGTACTCATAAAGGTACCTCATCGTAATTGATGATATATGGAGTGAAGAAGCGATGGAGTTAATTCAGTTGGCTTTCTCCAAGAAGAGTCCCGGAAGCCGACTAATTACAACAACCCGCATTTTTAGTGTCTCTAAAGCATGTTGCTCTTTCGAGGATGATATTTACAGAATGAAACCTCTTTCGGATGATGTATCAAGAAGACTTTTCTGTAAAAGAGTATTTTCTCATGAGGGAGAGTGTCCTCAAGAATTCTTGCAAGTATCCGAAGACATTTTGAAGAAATGTGGCGGCATACCATTAGCTATAATTACTATAGCAAGTCTTCTAGCTAATAAGCATCAGATAAAAGCAAAGCACCAATGGTATGCTTTGCTCAGTTCCATTGGTCATGGACTCACAGAAGATCGCAGTTTGGAGCAGATGAAAAAGATATTATTATTCAGCTATTATGATCTACCTTCATATCTGAAACCTTGTCTATTATATCTTAGCATCTTCCCAGAAGATTATGAGATTGCGAGAGATAAACTGATATGGAGATGGATATCAGAAGGCTTTATTTATAGTGAAAAGCAAGATATTAGCTTATATGAGCTCGGTGATAGCTACTTCAATGAGCTAGTAAATAGAAGTATGATCCAGCCCATAGGCATTGATGTTGAAGGAAAGGCAATGGCTTGCCTTGTACATGACATGGTGCTTGACCTCATATGCTCAATGTCAAGTGAAGAAAACTTTGTCACAATATTAGATGACACCAGAAGAAAAATGCCAAACTCAGAGATCAAGGTTCGCAGATTGTCCATCCAAAATAGCAAGATAGATGTTGATACCACTAGGATGGAGCATTTGAGATCTGTTACTGTTTTCTCAGATAATGTTGTTGGGAAAGTGTTGGATATTTCAAGTTTTCAAGTTCTGCGTGTGTTGGATTTAGAAGGCTGTAAAAATGTCTCAGATGTTGGGTATGTGAGGAATCTGTTGCATTTGAGGTACTTGGGGCTAAAAGATACTCCTGTTAAGGACCTTCCCATGGAAATAGGGAAGCTGCAGTTTTTGCTTACCTTGGACTTAAGACGTTCTAATATACAAGTACTGCCATCTAGTATTGTTCAACTAAGGCGTCTAATGTGCATGTATGTTGATTATGGTATGAAGCTGCCATTTGGGATAGGTAACCTGACTTCCCTAGAAGTGCTAGGTAACCTGGGGTTACTTAGCGTGGACCTTGATTTTGTGAAAGAATTGGGCCATCTGACCAAGCTCAGGGTGCTCCGGCTTGACTGCGATGGTTTTGATGAGAGCCTGGCTAAATCTTTGGAGGAATCCATTAGTAATATATACAAACTGGACAGCCTGGATGTATATGTCTCTTATGGACTCATCAATTGCCCGAGCGAAGATTGGGTGCCTCCTTCACAACTCCGTAGATTGGTTTTCGAGTCAGGTCACAGTTGGTTCGAGACATTGCCGTCATGGATTAATCCTTCATCGTTTCCTCTCCTCTCCCATCTGGATATAACGTTGTTTGAAGTGCGATCGGAGGTCATCCAACTTCTTGGGACTCTGCCTGCTCTTGTTTATCTTTTGATACGGGATCATTCTAGTATGTTCAAAGAAGCGCATGAGGTGGAAGCGCTCGTTCTTTCCTCTGGTGCAGCATTATTCCCATGTGCGACAGAGTGCCGCTTCATTTGTATTGGTGCCATGCCGTCTATGTTTCCACAAGGAGCTGCGCCAAGGCTCAAACACCTACGGTTCACCTTCCCAGCCAAGTGGATCTCCCGTGAACATATTGATTTGGGTATGCGGCACCTCCCTTCCCTCCAGGGAGTCAACGTTATTGTTATCGAGGAGGGAGCTAGCGTTGTGGAGGTGGATGAAGCGGAGGCTGCGCTGAGGGCGGCAGCGGAGGACCACCCCAACCGTCCCGTCCTTGAGATCGAGAGATGGTGACGTTGGCGCATCGAAAAAAGGTACACGATCAATGACTCGTGTGTTCCTATTTACATGTATGTGCTCCACCTGCAGGTGCCAAATGCTCATTCTTCTCTCTCTCTTTGTCAATTTCAGGGCGGAGGAAGAGCCAACGCTGAATTAAGGTTCGTTACTTGTCAGGCTATCCCTGTTGTAATCCATTGTCTCTACATAAAGTAAGCATTTCAAATATATTTTCTGGGAAAGTGTTCAGCATTCATCCTCCTTGTAATTGCTGATTTCAGGTGGAGCGGCCGAATCATCAAAATCACGCACGCACGCAGGTACTACTGTTCTTCCAGGTCCAGCTAGCATTTCATTTAGCCTGCAATGTGGATTTCGACTTGGTTAATTTGGCGCATATATTAGTTGTTGCTTCTGCAGTACCATTTACTGTAGCTGTATGGGCCATTCACATGTATGTCCTTGTACATGTCATTGCAGGTAGCAGCAGCTAATAAATCTCGTCGACATGGGCTCTGAAGGTGCCAGCCTCCAACCCCGGTGCCGCTTTTGTTCCAACCGAAACAGCCAAGAACATCACTTCTTCCTTGCCCTTTGACCCATCTACCTTCTGTATCGAGATGAAGTTGTCATGCCCTCCTCTCATGTCTGAATTCTCAAATTTCTTCCATCATTCGAGAACCATCATATTTATAGGGCGCCCCCTGTATTTTGCCCTGATGAACCATTAGTTGTTATCTACTACTGATGATGTCGGGTTTGCCTGTTGTCGTTCTTCCTCGCACACCTTTGTTTGTAACAGCTACTATTATATTTCAGACTCTCAAACTACGAGGTTGCATTCAGTTTGTCATGTTGGTTCTGAAGTTTCATCTTCTCTACTTCGATCAAATAAACAGGATATTTTTTAGCAGTATCATTTTGACGTGGCAGCTCTTACAACTTGCACTAGATACATCTTTCTATATGAATCGAGTCGGAACTAGAATTACTACTGCATCTTACGTGCACCTCTGTTGTCATTTACTCTGTTTAATCATTGGCCCTGAACTGAAGCAATGGTTTTTCGAGGTAGGAATGAAACGGTGTACTCCCTTCATCAAATCTCTCCTTTACTTGCACTTATACAGCGAGCATGCATATCCCTTTAATTAGGTGATGTTGTTTGTGTGCGATGAAGCAAATCATATGATGCAACGCAGATGAAGCATCCGTTCATTAGCAACTCGGCCTAACTAGCTACGCATATTTGTTTCTTTCTGCTGAATTAATTCCACGGTAATATGATGATGTTGCCTGCTTTGGCCGAGCTGCAGAGGATGATGAAACCGAAGCTGAAAGCCCTGAGGCTCGGCTCAACGTCAAACTCACTCAGGCAGTCCTCTTGATCATTTGTTTTCTCCATGTCCTTGCATTCGTTACTCATGCTGGTCCAAATTTCATCAAACAAACAGGGCACGGCAGTATATCTAGTTTTGTTGCCCGGTCCCTTGTCCTTGGTTTTGTAGCTCACTAGTACTGATAGAGGAAAGGTGGAGGAAGAGAGGTTTTGGGAATCAGCACACACATCCATTAGGCTCATCAGCCGGGCATATATACAGTTACAGATACCACGCCCGAGAGGGAGATCGTGTGCCACTACCACCATCGTGCGCACCCCACGCACACACCCACAATGCGTATATACAGGTCGTGTACATATAGTCTAACACCTCCCCATAGTCGTGACGTCGCTGGGGGCGACGCATAGACTGGACCTGAACTGAAGAAACACGTCAGTAGGCAGCCCTTTGGTCATCACGTCCGCTAGCTGCTGTTTGGTGGGGATGTGCAGCACTCAGAATTCGCCAAGGGCGACACGCTCGCGGACGAAGTGGATGTCGAGCTCCACATGCTTGGTGCGCCGGTGGTGAACAGGGTTCGCCGAGAGGTACACCGATGAGACATTGTCGTAGAATACAAGCGTGACCTTGGTCACCGGTGCGCGGAGCTCGCCGAGGAGTTGGCGTAGCCAGATGCACTCGGCCACGGTGTTCGCGATGCCGCGATACTCCGCCTCGGCGCTGGAACGGGACACGGTGGCTTGCCGCTTCGAAGACTAGGAGACGAGGGCCTCGCTGTGGTAGATGCAGAAGCCGGACGTCGAGCGCCTGGTGTCGGGGCACCCAGCCCAGTCAGCATCGATGAAGGCACGAAGATCCAAGGTTGACGAAGCGCGAAGGTGTAGGCCGAGCGAAGGAGTCCCGCGAACATACCGAAGCACGTGCTTGACCAAGTTCAGATAGCAGGCGCGCGGATCGTGCATATGCAAGCAGATCTGCTGAACTGCATAGGCCAGCTCAGGGCGGGTGATGGTGAGGTATTGCAGCGCTCCGGCAATCGGTAGGCGGAGGGATCATCAACGCGCGGGCCATCGTCCTGCGGGAGCTTGCCCTTCGTGTCGATCAGCGTCGGCAAGGGCTTGCAAGAATCCATGCCGGCGCGACCAACCACATCCTCGGCGTACTGCTGTTGGCAGAGGAAGAACCCTGCAGGAGTGCGTTGAACGCGAATGCCGAGGAAGAAATGGAGCGGGCCGAGGTCCTTCATGGCGAACTCGCCAATGAGACGATGGACGATGCGCTGGAGCAGAGCGGAGCTGGACGCGGTGAGGACGATGTCGTCCACGTATAGCAGAAGGAACGCCGTCTCGACACCATGCGTGTAGACGAACAGGGACGAGTCGGAGCGAGTGCCGACGAAGCCGATCGTCTTGAGGAAACCAGCGAAGCATAGAAACCAGGCGCACGGCGCCTGCTTGAGGCCATAGAGTGACTTGGCCAGGCGGCAGACGTGCCCGGGCTTGGTGTCGTTGACGAAGCCGGCGGGCTGGTGGCAGAACACCTCCTCCTGAAGCGTACCGTGCAGGAAGGCGTTCTTCACGTCGAGCTGGTGCATGGGCCAGCGGCAGGAGGCGGCGATGGTGAGCACCGTACGAATGGTGGCCGGCTTGACCACTGGGAAGAACGTTGCCGGAACCTCGCACGACCCACCTGGCCTTGTAGCGCTCGAGGGTGCCGTCGGCGCGCATCTTGTGCTTGAACACCCACTTGCTGGTGATCAGGTTAGCACCAGGGGGACGCGGCACCAGCTCCCAGGTGCGGTTGCTGACAAGGGCGGAGAACTCTTTGCGCATGGCCGCCAACCAGTTTGGGTCACGCACGGCGACGCGAACAGAGCTGGGGAGCGGAGAGATCGACACGCTGGTGGAGGTAGTGGCGGCGTCGTAGTAGCGCGGGTTGGGCCGGAAGATCCCAGTCTGTGCACGCGTGACCATCTGGCGCGGCGGGGCGGCCGCAGCCGACGGAGTGGGCACAGCAGAGGGAGCGGGCGGCGAGGAAGCCGTGGAAGTTGAGGTAGCCGTTGGCGCGCAGGAGCCGGAGCCGTCGATTGCCGCCCGTTGACGATCCGGTGGTCGTAGTTGAATCACGTCGAGGCACGAAGAGAGACGCGGCGCCAGGCGCGGCAACAGAGCGCGGAGCAAGGACCTGCAGGATTAGTGGCGCAGCAGGCGGCTCCGGCGACTGAGGGAGCACGGCGGCAAGAGCGGCGGAGTGAGCAAAGGGGAAGTCATGCTCGTGGAAGAGGACGTGGCGCGAGGTTAGAACACGCCGCGAGACCGGGTCGAAGTAGCGATACCCGCGGTGATCGGATGGATAGCCGAGGAAGACGCACGCAACAGAACGAGCATCAAGCTTGTGACGAGCTGTGGCGGTGGTGTTAGGGTAGCAGAGGCAGCCAAATACGCGTAAGAGGCTGTAATCCGAGGCTACGCCAAGCAGGAGCTCGTACGGGGAGCGGGGCATGCTGGAATGACAGGGACGGCGATTCAGCAGGTAGGTAGCGGTGTTCAGGGCTTCAGCCCAGAACCGCGGCGGCATGGACGTATGGAGAAGGAGGGCGCGAACGCTGTCGTTGAGTGTGCGCAGAATGCGCTCCGCCTTCCCGTTCTGCTGGGTAGTATATGGGCAGGAGAGACGGAGGACAGAGCCATGCGCAGAGAGAAGTGAGCGCACGGGAGCGCTTTGAACTCACGCCCGTTATTTGTCTGAAGAGAAAACATAGGGAGATGAAATTATGTGCGGACATATGCATAAAAGTTTGGAAGAACATCAGACTTGTGCTTGAGGGGAAACGTTCATACATAGTGAGTGTAGTCATCAAGTATCACAAGGTAGAACTGATAGCCGGAAATACTGGTAACAGGTGAGGTCCATATATCTAAATGGATCAACCGGAAAGGAAAATGAGTACAGCTATCTGAAGACTCAAATGGTAAATGTGCATGTTTTCCTAATCGACAAGCTTGGCAGTGATGCGGCGACGACTTGCTGAAACTGAAGCGGAGTTGGGAGGCAATCTGCTGAACAGAGGCGGCGCCTGGGTGCCCCAGACGCTGGTGAAGCAGCTCGACAGTGGCCACACCGGCGAACGGGCACGAAGACAGCAACGGCGCAGGCCCCGGATGTCCTTGACAAAAAACCCAAACAAGTCAAACTCAACAGAAACAGGATTGTCATGACAAAGCTGACAAATAGAGAGGAGGTTTTTGATCAAAGAGGGAGAAACAAGCACGATACGAAGTTAAATTGGTGAAGTGCCAGAGATAAGAGAGTCAGCACCAACGTGGGTAATCGGGAGATGCTCACCGCTACCGACGATGATGTGAGAGGAGAGGAGGAGGGATGAACGGAGTGGAGAGTACCGGTGCTGTTGGTCATGTGGGAGGCCGCGCCCGAGTCGAGGTACCAGTCGGAGGAGCTGCCCGACGAGGAAGGGCCGGCCGTGTTGCTGTGGAGTGCCGCCTAAAGCGACGCCATGTCGAGTGGTGATGCTGGCGGGTGCGCGGCGGCGGGAGGTACGGCGTAGTACGACAGCGGGCCGTAACCCGGTGGAGGACCGTGGCCGCCATAGCCGTAGGCTGCAGGTAGAGGCATGGAGGGAGCAGCGTACATGGCCTGCTGAGGTGGTGTGCCGGGGCGCGGCCCGAGCACACCGGAGCCGGGGGCACGCCAAGGCATGGGCCAGGCCTGCACCAGGCCGGTCCAAGAATTGGCACCAGGCACAGGAGCAGGGAGCCCAGGGAGACGGGGCGGCGAGGGGGCGGCAGACTGGCCGCCAGTGTTGCCGTGGCCACGTCCACGTCTCAGGGTGGACATGGTCCGAGCCGGCGTTTGAACCGGCCGCCGTCGGTCCGAGCGGTCCTGTTTTCAGGGACCGGACCGGCGGCGACGAAGCCCGGGCTGGACCGACTGGACCGAGCGGACTGGGTGTTGGAGTTGTGTCGAATATTATGTACAAGGTAGGTTACAGTTGGACTTGTAGTTGTATTGTGTTTACACAGGATATGGAGTCGTGTCTTAATAGGACACTTGTATCCTAGGCCTCTCTTATATAGCGAGGGTAGACACACGATGTAACCCATGCCAACATAATAGCACCGGAACGCAGGGGAAGCCGGCGGCATGTGCCGGTGTCCAGGGCGACCGAGTGCAGTACGTGTCATGGGGAGGAGCGCCCATAGTCAAGCCCCGGGGATGTAGCCATATCGGTGAACCTCGTTAACAAATCTCGGTGTCGTGCTCGGTTGATTGCTTGGTCCTCGGATGATCAACGGTATGCCTCGGATTTATTCTAACAAGTGGTATCATGAGCAAGGTTCGATTTGAGGTTGCGTGGTGTTGATCTAGAGGAGGAGGAAAGTTCGACATGGATCGGTATAGTCTCAGCAGGAAAAGCGATCAGAGAAGTCGAAGAGCGATACAATCAAGAAGCAATTGAAATCGAGCAGATCGTATGCAAGCGATGGCAGCGGAATCGTGTAGCAGTGGCGTATAGATCGATTCGATCGATCGGAAGCGGCGGCGGCGTAACGCGGAAGGCTGCCGCGGTTCAGGAGCAGCTCGGACTAGGGAATCTGTGTGGCGTGCGGCCTGGATGTACGTTCGGCTGTGGCCCAAGAGCGGCTGGACACCAGCGATGTGGCCCACTGGATGGGCTCAGGAGCGAGTCTTGCCCAGGTGGAGCTGGTTACCAGGCGTGCAATGGCCCATTGACGTGGATGCAAAAGGCTGGTGGCGTTGTGCTGTGCTCGTGCGGAGCTAGCCGTGTGCAGGTTGACGTACGAGCGTTCAAAGGGACCGAGGCTGAGGCGCTTGCTGTACATGAAAGAGAGGACATCGTGAGGATTTGTTGAGAACAAAAAGAATCTGCAATGTGTGGTATAGACGTGTGGCATGGACATCAATGAGATGAAGAAAAGGAGTGTTGGGAGTTATGGAGACATGCTTGGTGTACCCATGGAGACTACCATGAAATCCGTTTTTCTTCTGGATGTGTTGAGAATTGCGCACGGGATTTTACTAGGATGTTGGCAGGTTGGTGACGTACGTATAAGGCTCAGAGGAGCCTCGAGGGCGTCATGAAGATCATGCATACACATGGCGTCCAAGACATGCACAGATGTGCGAGCGGTCATGGTGCAAGGTGGAGCATGGTTGCAGTCGGATATATTCGGCTGGGTCAGATTTATCGGTTTGACGGATCGACGCAAGTCGGTTGGTACAGAAGAAGGTGTTGGATCGGCGACAACGACATAGGAGCGTGATGCTGATGGTGACCGACTTCTGGGGCGTGGAAACACGTGGCGCAGGCCCGAGGGCTTGTGTGGCTTCGACAAGACTATGGCGCGGGATTGATTCAAGGTGGTGTATACACGGAGCTTGAAGTCGACGGGGCGCGAGGGTGGACTGATCATCTACCATGGAGTCATGTTGAAGGTGGAGCTGGAGTCTGGAAGACTTCACTCGGTGCTGATTAAGGGGCTACGGTGTAAGGATCCAGAGAATCGAAGCCTATTCAGCGGACGGGAAAAAGCGAGTGACATGCAGTTCGGACTGGAGCTTAGTGGTCTGATGGAAGCGTGAAACTCGTCATCGGTCGGTGATGATCGGTGGTACTCTGCAGTGGGGGTTGAGTGGTGTGGGTCCGCGACCCTTGAGACTCGACCGGGACAGCGGAGGCACGACGCGGTTATAGCGACGAGGCATGTGGCATGCACGGGACATGGAGACGGGCCAGGGCTCTGGTGGTCATACATGTGGTGAGACAACTGCGAATTTGACTCGGGATGACTACAAGCAACGGTGAAATTCCTTCAAGTTTCAGACAGGCGGTCAAGAAAGGAGCGGTGATGTTGAGTTCAGGTAACTCTTATCTGTGACACCCAGTATGTGAGTTGTTCACTTTCACGCAGGTCAGTGGTCAGTGTGTGATGACGTTGGACGGGTTACTCTGGAAGTTGGGAGCACAAGCTAGAGTAATAAAGAACTTAATTTTGCTCGAGTGTTGACCGTGGTCAAGAAAAGAAGGAACTACAAGTTGCAGGTGGAGTCACGTGGAGTCTTTGCAGTAGCAGCGGTACTCATGGGATAAGCTCAAGTCCAATGTACATGGAAGTTTGACGCATTGACGAATTCAAGGTGGTGGAGAATATTCGCCAAGGTGGAGTTTGTTGGAGTTGTGTCGAATATTGTGTACAAGGTAGGTTACAGTTGGACTTGTAGTTGTATTGTGTTTACATAGGATATGGAGTCGTGTCCTAATAGGACACTTGTATCCTAGGCCTCTCTTATATAGCGAGGGTAGACACACGATGTAACCCATGCCAACATAATAGCACCGGAACGCAGGGGAAGCCGGCGGCATGTGCCGGTGTCCAGGGCGACCGAGTGCAGTATTGTAGCGGTGTCATGGGGAGGAGCGCCCATAGTCAAGCCCCGGGGATGTAGCCATATCGGTGAACCTCGTTAACAAATCTCGGTGTCGTGCTCGGTTGATTGCTTGGTCCTCGGATGATCAACGGTATGCCTCGGATTTATTCTAACACTGGGAACAACCACCAGCGTCGATGTGTGCGGGTGCAGCGGCGAGGTGGGCGATCGTGCGTGAGTGATGTGATGAAGTTGAGGAGCGATACTGACGAACTGAATCTTCTAAAACCGACGAACTGAATTTTCTGAAAGTTTGACAGCACCTCTGCACCTGTGTTTAACTGACGAACCGTGTGCATGTGTGAGCACGTCCACGTCTTGACTCAGTTTCAGTTAGTTAGATTAGGCCGTGTGGGAGGTCGTGGGATAGCACGATTTCTCATGCAGCGGCAACATAGCTGCGTACTGGTGGACGCGAGACGGCACGGCCGCAATACTCGCTCCTGGCTTTTCTTTCGTTCCTTTCAGTTGTAATGTTTTGACCCGCAGCTCGATTCATGGCATGATTTCAGCTCATGCAGCCGCAATACCCGCAGGAATTGGTGCCACCGTTGGGTTTGAGGCCATGTTCGAGAACTCCAGAACGGCGGCAGTTCATGCAAGACCGCGATGGCGACCGGCGGCAAGAGGATACGGCGCACGGGGAGGAGAGGAAGGAAGGGGAGAGGAACCTCGGGGACATGGTGGTTCACCGTGGGGCTGCCGGTGGGTGCGACGACGACGAACGGCGACGGCGGTGACTGCGTTTTCTCGGTCCGACCGAGCGGCTCGGTTAAAGCCCAGACCGGACCGACATTTTCTCGGGCCCAATATTGCAGCCCGGACCGACCAGTTTTGCTACCGGTCCTGGACCGTCCGGTCCGGTCCTGAACGGGCCACGAGCGGGCCCAAAAGCCCGCTCGTTCCGTCCAGCCTGATCCACGTCGATGCGAACGCCCACGGCGTGCGTGGCAGAGCCATCGGGCGCGACGGGCGAAGGAGGCGTGGGCGCGACCGGAGAGGGCACGGCAAGACCACGCCCGACGACGAGTGCGTGCGCGCCCTGGATGCGCGCGGCCTGATCGGTGCGATGTTCCTCGAGGAGGAGGAAGGAGCGCGTCTGGAGGGAAGTGGGGAGCGGCGTGCGCGAGGTAATGTGGGGGGTGGCGCCATGGAACTGCCGCCCGAGACCGTGCAGGAGATGGAAAACATGCTGTGGCTCCGGCATGGGCTGCACTAGATCACGCACCTGATCTACGTAGGTCTTGAGCTTGGTGCAGTACTGCATGATCGTCATGTCGCCTTGGACGACGGCGTGGTACTCGACGTCGACGTAGATGGCCCTGTCTAAGCACGGGAGAGCATCGGTGTCGACGTGGTCGCGGAGGCCGAACATGCCGACCGCCATGTCAAAGTGGCGGCGCCACTGCACGTAGTTGCTGGCGAGGAGGTCCAGGGTGACCGGCACATGCCGGCGGATGTCGATCGTCTGGAGCACAGAGGCGGGCAGGGGAGCAGCAGAGGGCACAACCGCCGAAGGAGGAGCGGGAAGGCCCGCATGCGGGGCGGGAAGCGCAGGTGGAGGAGCGACGGCAGGCGCAGATGTTGGGGAACGTAGTAATTTCAAAAAATTTCCTACGCACACGCAAGATCATGGTGATGCATAGCAACGAGAGGGGAGAGTGTGTCCACGTACCCTCGTAGACCAAAAGCGGAAGCGTTATGACAACGCGGTTGATGTAGTCGTACGTCTTCACGATTCGACCGATCCAAGCACCGAACGTACGGCACCTCCGTGTTCTGCACACGTTCAGCTTGATGACGATCCCCGGACTCTGATCCAGCAGGGTGTCGGGGATGAGTTCCGTCAGCACGACGGCGTGGTGACGATGATGATTCAACACCAATATTCACATCTGTATGTGATTAACACCCATAGTTCACATCGTCATGTGACGAACACCCAAAGGGTTTACTAGAGTCAATAATCTAGTTCACATCGCTATGTGATTTACACCCAAAGAGTACTAAGGTATGATCATGTTTTGCTCGTGAGAGAAGCTTAGTCAACGGATCTGTCACATTCAGAGCCGTATGTACTTTGCAAATATTCTATGTCTACAATGCTCTGCACGGAGCTACTCTAGCTAATTGCTCCCACTTTCAATATGTATCCAGATTGAGACTTAGAGTCATCTGGATCGGTGTAAAAAGCTTGCATCGATGTAACTCTTTACGACGGGCTCTTTTATCACCTCCATAATCGAGAAATATTTCCTTAGTCCTCACTAAGGATGTTCTTGACCAATGTCCAGTGATCTACTCCTAGATCACTATTGTACTCCCTTGCCAAATCAGTGTAGGGTATACAATAGATCTGGTACGCAGCATGTCATACTTTCATTCTCTTTCTATCTTCTGCCGTGGTCGGGCTTTGAGTCTTACTCAATTTCACACCTTGTAATACAGGTAAGAACTCTTTCTTTAACTATTCCATTTTGAACTACTTCAAAATCTTGTCAAGGTATGTACTCATTGAAAAAACTTATCAAGCGTTTTGATCCACTAATAGAAAAGGGGTCAAACGTGAAGCACATTAGTGCCGGTTTGATTTTGGCCCGGTACTAATGGTACCATTAGTGCCGGTTCGAACGGATTTGCATTAATGCCGGTTCGTGTTGAACCTTTAGTACCGGTTCGTGGCACGAACCGGTACTAAAGGGGTGGTGGCAGGCTGGCGTCAGGCCGGGGCCCCGCGATCACCTTTAGTACCGGTCCGTGGCACAAACCGGCACTAAAGGGCTAACCTTTAGTACCGGTTCGTGCCACGAACCGGTACTAAAGGGGTTTGACCTATAGTACCGGTTCTTGCCACGAACCGGTACTAAAGGGCAATTTTCAATCCCTACCCCCCCCCCTTATATCGCCATTTCAGTTTTGAAAAATACAAAAGAAAATGATAAAAAATTCAAAAAATAAAATTCTTCGAGATTTAGTTATATTACTACATCTACTAGTTAGGAAAATTAAAAAACTTAAATTTGGACATGTTTTGCAAAAAGTGTAGGGAAAATGTAAAACGGCTATAACTTTTGCATACGATGTCGGAAAAAAACGTATAATATATCAAAAATTCAGCACGAAAATCCGCATCCGAAGGATCTTAGAGCTGCGAAGGTTGCTAACAAAATCTTTAGCATCCAACAGAATGCCTTCATTAAGGGGAGGCACATTGTGGATGGCATCCTATCCTACGGCCTGTTTGGAATTTTTTAGAATCCTCAAATTCCAAAAGGAAAAAAAGATATGGTCAAATTTCAGTTTTTTTAAAAAAATTTGGTTAAATCTGGTCAAACTACTTATTCAAGAAGTATTAATGTTACTACATAATTATTCAAGAATATTAGTGTTACTAAATAATTATTTCAATTTTTTGAATTTTGGTCAAATCTGGTCAAACTATGGTCAAACTATGGTCAAACTTATTCAAGAAATATTAGCGTTACTAAATAATTACTGTTTTTTAGAATAATAGTTTCAAAAACTCAAACGGTGAAACGTGTGACTTCATGCTCAAGCTAAACTCCTGAGGGTTAATAGGATTGACATCTTACTATTGTCAGGAAAACAACAAGTGCAGACTCGAAAACGAAGGAGAATAGAACCCGAAAGTTAAGCGTGCTTGGGCTAGAGTAGTGAGAGGGATGGGTGACCGGTCGGGAAGTTAGATGATTTGGAATGAGTGATCCACACTTGAGCAGTTAAGAGAGGTGATTAGAGACTAAATCATCAAATAATTCAGAAAAATAAAAAATAAAAAAAAAATAAAAAAAAATTCCAAAATTTCCAATTTTTTTTTTTTAAAAAACCTTTAGTACCGGTTGGTAACACCAACCGGTACTAAAGGTCCCCCTTACAAGAAAAAATAAAAAATCAAAAAAAAATCAAATTTTTTTTCCAAAATTTCCAAAAAAAAAAAAAAACCTTTAGTACCGGTTGGTAACACCAACCGGAACTAAAGGACCCCCTAACAAAAAAAAAAAAAAAATCAAAAAAAAATCAAATTTTTTTTCCAAAATTTCCAAAAAAAAAAAAAAACCTTTAGTACCGGTTGGTAACACCAACCGGAACTAAAGGACCCCCTAACAAAAAAAAAAAAAAAATCAAAAAAAAATCAAATTTTTTTTCCAAAATTTCCAAAAAAAAAAAAAAACCTTTAGTACCGGTTGGTAACACCAACCGGAACTAAAGGACCCCCTAACAAAAAAAAAAAAAAAATCAAAAAAAAATCAAATTTTTTTTCCAAAATTTCCAAAAAAAAAAAAAAACCTTTAGTACCGGTTGGTAACACCAACCGGTACTAAAGGTCCCCCTTACCAGGGTGTGAGCTCACGCCATGTGGTGGCACTTTAGCGCCGGTTCGTGCCGAACCGGTACTAAAGGGGGGGGGGGGGGCTTTAGTGCCCACCCTTTAGTGTCGGTTCCATAACCGGCACTAAAGGCCCTTACGAACTGGCGCTAAAGCTCCGTTTTCTACTAGTGATCTATCTCTATAGATCTTGATGCTCAATATGTAAGCAGCTTCACCGAGGTCTTTCTTTGAGAAACTCCTTTCAAACACTCCTTTATGCTTTGCAGAATAATACTACATTATTTCCGGTCAACAATATGTCATTCACATATACTTATCAGAAATGTTGTAGTGCTCCCACTCACTTTCTTGTAAATACAGGCTTCACCGCAAGTCTGTATAAAACTATATGCTTTGATCAACTTATCAAAGCGTATATTCCAACTCCGAGATGCTTGTACCAGTCCATAGATAGATCACTGGAGCTTGCATATTTTGTTAGCACCTTTAGGATTGACAAAACCTTCTGGTTGCATCATATACAACTCTTCTTTAATAAATCCATTAAGGAATGCAGTTTTGTTTATCCATTTGCCAGATTTCATAAAATGCGGCAATTGCTAACATGATTCGGACAGACTTAAGCATAGATACGAGTGAGAAACTCTCATCGTAGTCAACACCTTGAACTTTTCGAAAACATTTTGCGACAATTCTAGCTTTGTAGATAGTAACACTACTATCAACGTCTGTCTTCCTCTTGAAGATCCATTTATTTTCTATGGCTTGCCAATCATCGGGCAAGTCAACCAAAGTCCATACTTTGTTCTCATACATGGATCCCATCTCAGATTTCATGGCCTCAAACCATTTCGTGGAAACTGGGCTCATCATCGCTTCCTCATAGTTCGTAGGTTTTTCATGGTCAAGTAACATGACCTCCAGAACAGGATTACCGTACCACTCTGGTGCGGATCTCACTCTGGTTTACCTACAAGATTCGGTAGTAACTTGATGTGAAGTTACATGATCATCATCATTAGCTTCCTCACTAATTGGTGTTGTAGTCACAGGAACAGATTTCTGTGATGAACTACTTTCCAATAAGGGAGAAAAGATACAATTACCTTATCAAGTTCTACTTTCCTCCCACTCACTTCTTTCGAGAGAAACTCCTTCTCTAGAAAGGATCCATTCTTAGCAATGAATGTCTTGCCTCCGGTTCTGTGATAGAAGGTGTACCCAACTTTCTCCTTTGGGTATCCTATGAAGACACATTTTTCCGATTTGGGTTTGAGCTTATCAGGATGAAACTTTTTCACGTAAGCATCGCAACCCCAAATTTAAGAAACGACAACTTTGGTTTCTTGCCAAACCACAGTTCATATTGTGTCGTCTCAACGGATTTAGATGGCGCCCTATTTAAACATGAATGCAGCTGTCTCTAATGCATAACCCCAAAACGATAGTGTTAAGTTGGTAAGATACATCATAGATCGCACCATATCCAATAAAGTGCGGTTACGACGTTCGGACACACCATTATGTTGTGGTGTTCCATGTGGTGTGAGTTGCGAAACTATTTCACATTCTTTCAAATGAAGACCAAACTCGTAACTCAAATATTCATCTCCACGATCAGATCGTAGAAGCTTTATTTTTCTTGTTACGATGATTTTCCACTTCACTCTGAAATTCTTTGAACTTTTCAAATGTTTCAGACTTATGTTTCATCAAGTAGATATACCCATATCTGCTCAAATCATCTGTGAAGGTCAGAAAATAATGATACACGCCGCGATCCTTAACACTCATCGGATCGCATACATCGGTATGTATTATTTCCAATAAGTCAGTAGCTCGTTCCATTGTTCCGGGGAACGGAGTTTTAGTCATCTTGCCCAAAAGGCACGGTTCGCAAGCATCAAATGATTCATAACCAAGTGATTCTGAAGATCCATCTTTATGGAGTTTCTTCATGCGCTTTACACCGATATGACCCAAACGGCAGTGCCACAAATAAGTTGCACTATCATTATTAACTTTGCATCTTTTGGCATCAATATTATGAATATGTGTATTACTACGATCGAGATCCAATAAACTATTTTCATTGGGTGTATGACCATTGAAGGTTTTATTCATGTAAACAGAACAACAATTATTCTCTGACTTTAAATGAATAACCTTATTGCAATAAATATGATCATATCATATTCATGCTCAACGCAAAAGCTAAATAACATTTATTTAGGTTTAACACTAATCCCGAAAGTATAGGGAGTGTGCGATGATGATCATATCAATCTTGGAACTACTTCCAACACTCATCGTCACTTCCCCTTCAACTAGTCTCTGTTTATTCTGTAACTCCCGTTTCAAGTTACTAATCTTAGCAACCGAACAAGTATCAAATACTCAGGGGCTACTATAAACACTAGTAAGGCACACATCAATAACCTGTATATCAAATATACCCTTGTTCACTTTGCCATCCTTCTTATCCACCAAATATTCCCAGGGACCATTTCCTTTGCAGTGTAATCACTCAGTTTCAGGCTTTGGTCCAGCTTTGGTCTTCTTCACGGGAGTGACAACTTGTTTGCCATTCTACTTGAAGTTTCCCTTTCTTTCCCTTTGACCTTTTCTTGAAACTAGTGGTCTTGTCAATCATCAACACTTGATGCTCTTTCTTGATTTCTACCTTCGTCGATTTCAACATCACGAAGAACTCGGGAATCGTTTTCTTCATCCCTTGCATACTATAGTTCATCACGAAGTTCTAGTAACTTAGTGATGGTGACTAGAGAATTCTGTCAATCACTATCTTATCTGGAAGATTAACTCCCATTTGGTTCAAGCGATTGAAGTACCAGACAATCTGAGCACATGCTCACTAGTTGAGCGATTCTCCTCCATCTTTTAGCTATAGAACTTGTTGGAGATTTCATATCTCTCAACTCGGGTATTTGCTTGAAATATTAACTTCAATTCCTGGAACATCTCATATGGTCCATGACGATCAAAATGTCTTTGAAGTCCCGATTCTAAGCCGTTGAGCATGGTGCACTAAACTATCAAGTAGTCATCATATTGAGCTAGCCAAACGTTCATAACGTCTGCATCTGCTCCTGCAATAGGTCTGTCACCTAGCGATGCATCAAGGACATAATTCTTCTGTGCAGCAATGAGGATAAACCTCAGATCACGGATCCAATCCGCATCATTGCTACTAACATTTTTCAACATAATTTTTCTCTAGGAACATATCAAAATAAACATATGAAAGCAACAGCGCGAGCTATTGATCTACAACATAATTTGCAAAATACTACCAGGACTAAGTTCATGATAAATTTAAGTTCAATTAATCATATTACTTAAGAACTCCCACTTAGAAAGACATCCCTCTAATCCTCTAAGTGATCACGTGATCCAAATCAACTAAACCATAACCGATCATCACGTGAAATGGAGTAGTTTTCAATGGTGAACATCACTATGTTGATCATATCTACTATATGATTCATGCTCGACCTTTCGGTCTCCGTGTTCCGAGGCCATATCTGCATATGCTAGGCTCTTCAAGTTTAACCTGAGTATTCCGCGTGTGCAAAACTGGCTTGCACCCCGTTGTAGATGGACGTAGAGCTTATCACACCCGATCATCACGTGGTGTCTGGGCACGAAGAACTTTGGCAACGGTGCATACTCAGGGAGAACATTTCTTGATAATTAGTGAGAGATCATCTTAAAATGCTACCGTCAATCAAAGCAAGATAAGATGCATAAAGGATAAACATCACATGCAATCAATATAAGTGATATGATATGGCCATCATCATCTTGTGCTTGTGATCTCCATCTCGAGAGCACCGTCATGATCACCATCGTCACCGGCGCGACACCTTGATCTCCATCGTAGCATCGTTGTTGTCTCGCCAACTATTGCTTCTACGACTATCGCTACCGCTTAGTGATAAAGTAAAGCAATTACAGGGCGTTTGCATTTCATACAATAAAGCGACAACCATATGGCTCTTGCCAGTTGCCGATAACTCGGTTACAAAACATGATCATCTCATACAATCAAATATAGCATCACGTCTTGACCATATCACATCACAACATGCCCTGCAAAAACAAGTTAGACGTCCTCTACTTTGTTGTTGCAAGTTTTACGTGGCTGCTACGGGCTGAGCAAGAACCGTTCTTACCTACGCATCAAAACACAACGATAGTTCGTCAAGTTAGTGCTGTTTTAACCTTCGCAAGGACCGGGCGTAGCCATACTCGGTTCAACTAAAGTTGGAGAAACTGACACCCGCCAGCCACCTGTGTGCAAAGCACGTCGGTAGAACCAGTCTCGCGTAAGCGTACGCGTAATGTCGGTCCGGGCCGTTTCATCCAACAATACCGCCGAACCAAAGTATGACATGCTGGTAAGCAGTATGACTTGTATCGCCCACAACTCACTTGTGTTCTACCCGTGCATATAACATCTACGCATAAAACCAGGCTCGGATGCCACTGTTGGGGAACTAGTAATTTCAAAAAATTTCCTACGCACACGCAAGATCATGGTGATGCATAGCAACGAGAGGGGAGAGTGTGTCCATGTACCCTTGTAGACCGAAAGCGGAAGCGTTATGACAACGCGGTTGATGTAGTCGTACGTCTTCACGATCCGACCGATCCAAGCACCGAACGTACGGCACCTCTGTGTTCTGCACACGTTCAGCTTGATGACGATCCCCGGACTCTGATCCAGCAGGGTGTCGGGGATGAGTTCCGTCAGCACGACGGCGTGGTGATGATGATGATGTTCTACCGACGCAGGGCTTCGCCTAAACTCCGCGACGATATGACCGAGGTGGAATATGGTGGAGGGGGGCACCGCACACGGCTAAGGAACGATCACGAAGATCAACTTGTGTGTTCTAGGGTGCCCCCTGCCCCCGTATATAAAGGAGCAAGGGGGGAGGCCGGCCGGCCCTTGTGGGCGCGCCAAGGAGGAGGAGTCCTCCTCCTAGTAGGAGTAGGACTCCCTCTTTCCTACTCCTACTAGGAGGGGAAAGGAAGGGGGAGAGGGAGAGGGAAAGAGGGGGGCGCCGCCCCCCCTCTCCTAGTCCAATTCGGACCAGAGGGGGAGGTGGCGTGCGGCCCATCCTGGCTGCCCCTCTCTCTCTCTCCACTAAAGCCCATAAGGCCCAATACTCCTCCCAGGGGGGTTCCGGTAACCCTCTGGCACTCCGGTTTTCTCCGAAATCACCCGGAACACTTCCGGTGTCCGAATATAGTCGTCCAATATATCGATCTTTATGTCTCGACCATTTCGAGACTCCTCGTCATGTCCGTGATCACATCCGGGACTCCGAACAACCTTCGGTACATCAAAACTTATAAACTCATAATAAAACTGTTATCGTAACGTTAAGCGTGCGGACCCTACGGGTTCGAGAACTATGCAGACATGACCTAGAACTATTTCTGGTCAATAACCAATAGTGGAACCTGGATGTTCATATTGGCTCCTACATATTCTACGAAGATCTTTATCGATCAAACCGCATAACAACATACGTTGTTCCCTTTGTCATCGGTATGTTACTTGCCCGAGATTCGATCGTCGGTATCCAATACCTAGTTCAATTTCGTTACCGGCAAGTCTCTTTACTCGTTCCGTAATACATCATCCCGTTACTAACTCATTAGTTACAATGCTTGCAAGGCTTAAGTGATGTGTATTACCGAGAGGGCCCAGAGATACCTCTCCGACAATTGGAGTGACAAAACCTAATCTCGAAATACGCCAACCCAACATGTACCTTCGTAGACACCTGTAGAGCACCTTTATAATCACCCAGTTACGTTGTGACGTTTGGTAGCACACAAAGTGTTCATCCGGTTCCCGCAAGTTGCATAATCTCATAGTCATAGGAACATGTATAAGTCATGAAGAAAGCAATAGCAACATACTAAACGATCAAGTGCTAAGGCTAACGGAATGGGTCAAGTCAATCACATCATTCTCCTAATGATGTGATCCCGTTAATCAAATGACAACTCTTTTGTCCATGGCTAGGAAACATAACCATCTTTGATAAACGAGCTAGTCAAGTAGAGGCATACTAGTGACACTATGTTTGTCACTACTAGAAAAACCACTACTAATGGCGCACCTAATTTGGCCATTAATGGCGCATCACTGGTGCGCCATTAATAGCACGCCATTAGTAATTTTTACTAATGGCGCACCACCTGGTGCGCCATTAGTATATGCCAGGGTGCGCCATTAGTATGCCTCCCAGGGGGCATGTATACCCAGGTGCTTTGGCATACTAATGGCGCACCACCTCTGGATGCGCCATTTGTAACCGCGGCATACTAATGGCGCACTACCCAGTGATGCGCCATTAGTATGCACTGTCATACTAATGGCGCACTGTCATGTGATGCGCCATTAGTATGAATATTGGGTTTTTTTTTTATTTTTTTATTTTCTGTTTTTTGCACAGGTTACAAAATGTATAATTTGACAAAATATAGACAGCACACATCAACAATAGATTCATCAAATACAATAGAAGATTAGTCTTTGAATACAATTCATCATATTAGTCTCCGAATACAATTCATCATATTAGTCTCCGAATTGAAAAGACCGAACAAAGATAGAACATTATATTACAAGTCTCGAGACCGCGAGTAGCGAGTTTGTCTTCACATTACAAGTCGATATCGATCATCTAAACTACCATCACATAGAAGAGAGCTACGGTCATCACGATGAGCATCATCACGATGAAACTCGTCTTCATCCGGTTCCTCCAACGCTCCCTCCCATCTCCCGCTAGATAGCGGGCGTATCTAGATTCGGCCTCGGCCCTAGTGGTGTACCCTTTGTAACTGTTACCGCTGAATCGGTGAACCTGTCTCCGACACTCCTCCCAGTCATCGTAGACTCCGGGAACCTTACCCTTGTACACGACATACGTCGGCATCGCTATGCACTAGCCAAACGAAACGTTAGTACCAATTCACAGACAATACATAAGCAATATATAAGTATGCAACAGAACGATCGGAAGAGAAAAGCAAGACATTAATAGCATCGATTACATCTAAGTTGAACGACTCTCGAAACCAAAGAGACATACTACAAGTTCATTAAAGTTTAATTACAACATGAGCCAATCGATGTTTCAGAACTAGACAGCTCGACTCAAGGGACCGGAGCGTGGATGAAGCCGCCGTCTATCGTGGGAGTCATGAAAGAACGGGCGTTGTCATCCTGCATTTGTAGCATTGTGTCGATGTCACTGTTGGACGGTTGATTTCTGAGGTAGAACTGCCCCGAGGTACGAAGGACATCTTGATGGATGATTTCCGCAAACTCCGACTGGATGCGAAAGAATTCTTGTCGGAGGTCCGCGTCCTGGATTGCCGACACGCTCGCGGCCCAATCTTGGAGTTTACTCGGTAGCAGAAGTTGATGATGGTCCCGTGCGATCGCCCGCATGTGATGGATGGCGTAGTAGGCACCCTTCTGACCGCCAGGCGGCTGCTTGACGCAGCAGAACGTCGTATTGTGGGAGAACACGTGCTTGCCGTACTTACGAATAGGCCTGGTGAAGGTGCCTCCAGATTTGGCGTAGCCGGGGAGAACATCATCAAGAACCTTCTTGACATTTGTGTAGTCTACGTTCGACTGACGGTCCGGGTCGAAATACATGGCCATGGAATATTTGGGGCTTAGGAGGATGAGCGTGCAACGTGTGTCACTGCAGAAAACACGGAATGTTAAAAGAAAAACGATCGAAATGTAAGAATTCATATGTTACGGGCCGGTTGAGGGGAGGACTTACTCGGGAAAGTAAGGCACGAGGAAGTTATCCTTATCTTGGTTTGCCAGAATGACGCCTTCGAGGTAAGAAC